>OZ007596.1:266025759-267275759 GCA_963931845.1 Maratus michaelseni | reverse complement strand
CTAAAAATCGTTCAAAAAATGCATATTTGTATATGGAGCACACAAACCATCAAAGATTTTATTTATATACTAGCAGTCTTCGCCCGCTACGCTGGTAGATTTCTCCAAACGAACATTGAATCAAACAAAATTCATCGGTGGATTTTACCTTGTGTTTTGAAGCAATATAGACCTTTAACTGGAATGTCAGAATTGCCGTAAACGATAAGAACGCCATCGCGCTGGTATATTTTGAAATATGTCAGACAAAATTGATCTGTTAACGACCAACGCTTTTAGTTAAGCATTTACAGTAGCATCTGATAAAGAACGATAGAACAATATACATTGTAAAAAACTATCCCAAACAAATTTTGAATACAGTATTTCTTACAGAATACAGTATTCCTTTGTTATAGGGGTCTTGACATAACTCAGTTTTAAAAATTTATTATTACCCATTATGTGATGTGCTCCTCAATTTTTCAATTATTGCTGCAAGTTTTTGAGTTTTCACGATATTTCACTGGTCTTTTTATATGAGTTGCGCTATAGTATTGACGATCAAATCATGACAAAAAATCTTTGCTGTAGTTCGCGCATGCGCAGTTAAAATGTATTTCATAAAAATGCCTATATCTCATCAAATATTCAACATATTAATATTTTAATCACAGTATGCTATTTCTACGATTTTTTGTCAAGTGTTTTGGAAAACGGTGTTAAATTCGGCTGAAAACTCTGCATGCTATAAAAAAAAACCTTTTGAATTTTTCACAGAAACGTTCACATCTTCACGAATATACGTGCTATGGTTACACAAATGCACACAAATGTTGAACAGGACCTGCATAGTCATTTGCTACAGTGACATATCATTTTTAGCATTTTTTGTTACTTGGGTGATCGAAAATATTATTTTATTATTAAAATTATTATTGCCACCCCTAATTGACAAAATCTTCTCTGAAAAACATGAAGTCAAACATGTTCTTTACATCCTCAAAGTTCAAGGGCATTCAGGGCATTTCCTCACGAGTTTCAGTAAGGTATTCAAAGAAACGTCTGAAATTGGTCACCTTAATTTCTGGATACCAGTGTATTATTAGGATTAGGATTAAAATATTTCCTTGATTGAATTATTTTGATTTACACACATCCGATTTAATTTTAATTATATATATGTACATACATGATGTGCTGTTTCATCGAAAACTATATATTGTTTCATTTGATATAAGTTAATAGAAAGATAACTATTATATGCATGAATAAAATTCCAAAATTTCTCAATATGTTAATTTATGTAATAAAAGTTGCCTGATGATTGCTGAAATGTAAGTATAATGTAAGATTTTTTCGTCAAAACAGCTGATGAATAGGTACATTTTATGAAATTTAATTAATAACTTCTTTCCCTGGTTGCATACAGCGACAGCTAGAAGGTAGTAGCAGACTTAAACTCAAAATCTATGACTGGAGTATGTATAATCGGTATGAATTCTATAGAATAATTTTGATATCAGTAAAGTTATTATAATCTTCATTTTTTTGGATGAAACTTAAATGTTGTTCTATTTCTGCATTTTACTAAAATCTCTGTAAAAAATATCTTTTAAAATTTTAAATATTAATCCTATTGGAAAATCAATACAATCAGATTTAATGTACTGCTTTCACACATAGAAGTGCTAAAAATTTCTTGAAGAACTTAAACAGCATATTCTCTTTACAATTAAGATGTAATTTATGTTATATATTAGCTATCTAAGTACGGAAGATGTAAAATTTACCAATGAAAAATGTAATTGTTATCGAAACTTCAGTTCTGGCTTACTGTGGAGACATATAATTGCATAAAATCCTGTTTAATTTGATACTTCTAGAATTTCCGGAAGTTTCTATAAATCTTATATGCTTACAAATTTACACATAACTTAAAAAAATTATTGTACGATATTAAATATTATGCAGCATATATTAAAAACTAGCTGTTACCCGAGACTTCGTTCACGTAAAAATTAAAGAAAATTAATGCATTAATTAAGCAACATATGCAATTAACAAAACTCTTTATCATATTTTATAGCAGATAATACTTCTGATAATCACAATTTACGTATTTCTGCTTTTATATATATGATCATTTAAATTTCTTTCATGAGCTTGAAATTTCATAATCTTTCACTAAGATTAAATGTTGAACAATTTTTTTTTCTTTCTTGTTCTATTTCAGCCTTTCTATTTATTCTATTTTCCTTTATTCCGTTCATAGAAATTGATTTAAGTTTTCGTGTCAAAGAATATTTTTCAAAGTGATATATTAGTAAACATTTTGGGGAAATTTGTTAATTAACATGTCATTTTAGATATGTTTTTTATTTTATTAGAATAATTCAAAAACCAAAATAAATTATGTTTCTTTTCCAAAACAGTTTATGATATTATTATACGATATTTAAAGTTACATGATATTTAAAAAAATTAATTAAAACGTGGTGGAGCATAAAAGTTGAAAAATAAATTTTAAAAAGTAGAAAAATACCTTTAACCCTCATATATCTTTGGTATTTTTATTTCATAGGGCCATACTTTTAACAGCTTTGGGTCTACCAATAAAATAAAAATGTTTATCACACTCCAGAAACTTTCAAAGCCTAAATGCTTATTTGTTAAGCAATAGAGTTGCGAAAACAACCTGAAAAAAGCACCCCAGTGATGGAGCATTGTCATATTGATTTTTGTGTTGTAGTTTAGAATTATGGGAGTTTCGAAATTTCACTGGAATGTATTCTAATAAGGGGCAAAAATTACCCTGAAGAGACATTTTTAATTATAGATTTAGATATTTTAAAATTATAAATAATTATATAAGTGTAAGTGAAAGATAACTAATAATATTTGAATTTTTAATTGGCTTTTCTCTTGCTCTTTTCCCTAATTATGGGGCCTTTAAAAACAAAAGGGGGGAATTTTTTGTTTAATTAGTGGCGTTGACTCTTCTTTAAGTTTCACGTGAACGATGTCAAATGCAAATTCCATTCTCCAATGAAAATTGCCATATGATAACAACTTTTATATAGACTTTAATATATTTATTAAATTTTATCAAAATTTAATATTCTGAAAGATTGTACGGTAAAATGATGTTAAACTTATGCTTTGGCGAACGATATATTCTGTGGAAATTACACTAATTTGTGTAATTGCTATACAATACTAATATTTTCTGAATGAAAACTTTCATATGATTTAAAATATGACGATACTTTCACCGGGGATAGATTTTCTTATAAATTAACACTTGTCTAGTTAAAAAAAATTCTTTCACTTCATGTATCATGTACAAATATGCATTTAAATTTATAGATAACTAACTATATGCATGTTTGTCAACTTAACGTAGGCAAAACATTGAGCTAAATTGCTTGAAGTTTCGCTAAGTTTCTCGTAATTTTCAAGTAGTTAGAATACATTATATTATGTGTAGGAAAAAATACATTATGAATTATTAACTCTGCAAGAATTTTTACTTTTTACCTACAATTAGTAGGGAAAAACACCTTCACTTGAGTGCGTGACGTCACATGCACATTATCTATTTAAAACATGAAAGCGTTTAAAGAAATCCAATACTACTGTATTCATAGAAAAATTTTAAACATTAATATCATTAAAAACTAAATTTAACTCAGAAATTATATTTACAATGTAATTTAAACATAATTTGCCTCCTTGGTTGAAGCTCAAACTGAAAAAAATTACGATGTAATGATTTCTGAATGTCAATATTTGACAGACGATTTTTGATTATGTAGAGTAAATTGAATCATTAAGTTTGAATGCACTAAAATATGTTTTTATTTCTTAGAAAATTTACTTTAATATTAACAAACCCATGGAAATAATTTACCTTTATAAAATAAGAAACTAACTTATTTATTTTTATCTCCAAACACATTTAAATAAATATACTATGTCCTTTAAACGCACTTATAGTAATTTTTCAATATATGAAAAAAAAATCACATCATCTGCCCAAAATTACGTCAGTTTCGGATAGAGAGAATCTGAATTTTTATTGGTTAATAAAAATATTATCCATACATAATTTCTTTTTATGGCAATGGGAAACAAATTGCATTAGAAATTGAAAAGAAAAATAGATTTCTGTAATGATAAACTATGGGAGATGTTTGAAAACAGTGATAAAGAATGGTCTGAGGAATTTTTAAAGTTGACAGTAATTTTACTCGTGTTCTAAAACATATGTATATCAAGTTTCGTTCAAATCTGATAAAAACTGTATATTTGTATACGGAACAAACATACCAAGAACGGCTTTTTTTTTTATACTAGGGCATCCAACCGGGGCCTCCGAGATGTCGCTGTGTGTCCTTCACCGGGCCTGCTACAAGTATTAGTGACGTCACAGTAGTGATCCACTTTGGTCAATGTATCGCATCAGAAAAATGTAATAAAAAGAGCATTTCCGCTCTTATAATTTGTGATTACATAAATAATATTAAATTTCATAATCGTGAAATAAAAGGGAATCAATACACTTGTTTTATTAAAGGAAATTAAAAGTTTTAAATAAAAAAAAAAATGCTAAGATTAATAAATCAGATTGAACCCATTGACTTACCTTTTCCTAAACACATTATTTTACAATAAATATACGTACAAAAAATATAATAAATCTACCAAAAACTTTACAAAATCAATCCCATTCCTCCCTTTTACAACTACATACCATAATTTAAACACCAAAACACAATAAATGTCAATTTAAATAGAGAAATCGACATTTTTTAACTATAGAGACCTTGGCACTTTTTTTTAAACTCTTTGGCGTAATCCGGGATTCAGAAAGTTAGATATGTTTTTAAATTATATACACAATTATGAAAACAAACCTAATGAACTTTTATGTTTATTTATATATATATAATTATTTATATATACAATTCTGTTCTACCTGCATATAAAAAGAGATATATGGCTTCTTTATATTAAATAAATTATATAAATATTGAAAAAAAAATACTTATTTATATGAAACTACGAATAGGTTGCCAGAAAATATGTTGCCAACTTTCCTTCTCTCGCCATAAGCCTTTTTCGGTACTTTTCGGTTAGCCGGGCGCCAGTGATACATGTACATATATAAATATATATACATTAATTCATACATATATGTGTGTGTAGATATGTGTATATATATGTGTGTGTGTGTGTGTGTGTATATATATATATATATCACTGGCGCCCGGCTAACCGAAAAGTACCCAATTTTCTATCTTAACTTTGTAACTGACTTGTAATATTTTAATAATTGTCTATTTATTGTACTTGGGTCTAGGACCTAATAACCACTCAAATTAACTTATAAAAAGTTTTATTTTCATAATATATTTGTACACTTAAGTTAGCTAAAATGTTAAATGGAACTACGTAGAACTACTAAGTTGTGTAAATCAGTTACTTTTAATTTTATAAACAAAGCACATCACTCATTTCTAACTAAATGTATCCAGATATTAGTCAATTTATTACAGTATTTCTTTCAAAATCATTTTTTAAACTGTTTATCGTCTGCTTCTTTTATTTTTTTTTTTCTAAATATCATTTGACTCTTTTCGATTTGGAAGTACAAATTCATTCAAATATGCCAGAATATTTCCATTACAGTAGGTTAGACATTTGTTGTTACGTTTTTTTTTTTTTTTTTCTGCACAACAAGCTCAATACAATCATATTAATTCTAGCTTCACGAATTGAAACGTTTATCGAAACATTTAATGCAGACTACTTCTGTTGAAATATAAAAATAATTATCACAAGGTAATTTTCGTAGCTAAAGTTTCTTCTTTTCATTATCAGTAGCGAATTTGAAGACTTAGGAGCACAACATTTTCTTCTCATTATTTTATAGATATAATCTACACTTTCTTTAATAATTATAATCAATAATTATTGATAGCATTATAATCTAAATACACTGAAAAATATTATTAATTACTATATAAAACAATAAATAAAATCAAAATACTATCGTAAACAATACGTACAAACGAACAAAGTACATGAAAATTTTTAAGTTATTATGGATCACTGTTTTGACGTCAGCAGGTTGTGACGTCACTTGTAGCAGGCCCGGTGTAGGACACACAGCGACATCTCGGAGGCCCCGATCCAACCCGGGCTTCCCGGGATAGAGAATATGTGTGAAAACTAATTATTTATTTATTTTTTTTGTTATTGAAAACTTTAATAGATTTTTTACATTTAATAATTTTTGTTAGAGTGCCCGCTAATAACACCAAAGAACATTTTTATATGACATATGTCAATTATATATTCAAATAATATGTTGAAATTTATTAAAAGCGGTAATTTTGTATTGGCTTTGTGTCAGAAGTTAATAGCCGAAGAAATCACTAAACATTTCGTTATCTGCAGCAGTTTTTTTTATTCTGATCATTTCAGCAGTTTTAAGCGCTTATTTCAATTACATGTTTGTTAAATGTGTGTTTTTTTAATACTATTTTATTTACTGCTTAATGACGTTTAATTTCGTTATTGAATATTAGCTGGAAACAATTGTTGAACTCTTTATCTATATTATAAAGGCCAAACGTGTCCGTGCGTAACGCATACGTTATTTTGCGAATGGCAACAGCTGACGATGAAATTTCGGTTTTGTGATTTTTGCTATTGCAATTTTTTTTTAATTTCTAAACATAGCACATTTTCAATTTTTACACCGTTATAGAGGAAAAAAAATTACTTTCAAATGCAATTTGTTTGAAAACTATATCTTAATTGCCTGATATATTATGGCTTTTAAAATAAATTTTAAGCATGAATTTTGAAACGCCCAATAAACAAATGGAAGAATGCTGCCATTATAAATTTTTAAATAGTTACAGGTAGTAAAATTAATGAATTTTGAAATAAAAACGTCGCAAGAATAGGGTGCCTTTATATGAGAGTAGCGTTATACCGGATACAAAATTTGATTAGTTCATACGATTTTGGAGAAAAGGAAACTTTGTAATAATTTAAAAATTTACAAGAAAATTATTTTTTTACATCATAAACAAACATCGGATATTTTAACAGGTAATATAAACAGAAGATATTGTTTTAGATATTGCATTTTTATGAATAAAATGTAAAAAAATTATTTCACAAATTTAATAAAAATGCATATAAAAAGTTAATATGAGCAGTAAGAAACAACGTTTTAATTCATATTTCATCAGTATTACAAATAATGTTAACGGTCATTGCGAAGTTGGAAAAAACGAATATACATGAAATTCGTTAATATCGCGATCACTATATCGCATGCATAAGATGATGAATAATAAATTAACAAAGAAACATCACTGGATGCAGCGAACTCCCTGTATTAATAATACCAAAAAAAAATAAAAAATAAACAAAACCCTTGAAATTCGTTAATGTCGCGATCACTATATCGCATGTATAAACGCTTAATACAAAAAAAAAAAAAAAAAAAAAAAAACTGTGTGGATACCGCATGTATGAGTGCTTCACGCACAAGAAAAGCAAAGAAACCAGTTTAAAAAAATCACTAAATGCAGCAACTTTGACAAATAAAAATATGAAAAATCTATTAGATTTAAGGAAAAAATGGTTTTCGCCTGCGTTCTGTAACCCGGGAAGCCCGGGTTCGATTCCCTAGTACTGTTTGAAGTGCAAACAGATTAATATTTTGTAATCGTCTGCAAGCGATAGAGATAAAAAAAAAAAAAAAAAAAAAAGATTGCTTGAAATTTAATTTAAATACTATAATAAATCAGTCATTTAAGATACAGTTTTCAAACAAACTGCATATGAAAGTAGATTTTTTTCCCTATATAACGGTGTAAAAATTAAAAATGTGCGATGTTTAGAAATTTAAAAAAATGCATTAGCAAAAATCGCAAAACTCAAATTTCATCGTCAACTGTTGCCATTCGCAAAATGACGTCAGCGTTACGCACGGACACGTTTGTCCTTTATAATATAGATAGATTGATAGATAGATAGATATAGATAGATAGATAGATAGATAGATAGATAGATAGAAGATAGTGAGATTAATAAACACAAATTTGTAAAGCTGACGTTGAGGCTTCTGATCTACAGATTTACTAGTTGCCAAAACGTCAGTGTGGCTTATTGTGGGGACACGAAAAGTTTTTCGTCTATTTGTGCTTGTCTGTGTGTATGTCTGGCGATAGCTACCGCAAAAATCTACCGATAAGTATGTAATTAGGTAGGTATGTTGGTGAGGTAGCCGGAAATAGCTGTAAATTTCTTGGTTAAATTTGGTTAATTCTTTCGAAATATATAGAAATTTTTTTTCACGTCATAATGCTTTTTTATGGGTATTCAGATTATTATATAATTTTACCATTAATTAAAAAGAAAATGTCCCTTTTGGATAATTGGTTTAAATGTTAAATTATAGATGCTAAAGTGTTGCCAAATAGGGATCCTAAATTACTCCAATTGTTTAAAATTTTGTCAATACATATGCCAGACATTCTTAATTATCAAATATGGAACAGCTTTATTAAATATGGAATTTTGTACATGTGTTTGAAAAATATAAAGCTTTATAATCTTTTCAACTTTATGTTCGCTTCATCAAAAGTGAATATTCTTTCCCTTTTACTAGTTGCCTAGCATCTCTATTTCATAACATGTCAGGAAAATAATATTTATTAAAATAATTCATTCATTGTGGCTTTCTCAATTACGAAAGATTTTGGGGGGGAAAATATATAACAGCAAATATTCCTAATCGAATCAACGGACAAGGTTAGCGTAAAAAATTAACGATGCTTGCAACATTATATTTTTAAATGAATGCAGATACTATTAAATAATTCTTACAAAAGTCACTCTTTTGCTCAAAATCATACTTGCTAAAGTACACCATTTGGCAGTGGATCTGTTAACGTAAGATTACGCAGTAGACTAAAATATCTGCATATAAGTGAATGTGTTGTAAGTGAATCACAAGTGAATATTTTTGGTTCATAACTGACGAAGTGAGTAAGTAAAGTAATTTTTGTCAAACTCTGAACTAGAAAATCGAAGTACATAACAATAAAAATTTTACGAAATGCTCGCATGATAGAAATGTACCCTTCCTAATGCTGTTGATTTGCCTCGATATGGTGGAGGATATCTATATATTTAAAGCGCTAAGCGATTTCTTTCGACAATCCGTGAGAACAAACTACTGCATCAAATTGCACCATTCTTTTTTTAAATGAAAGATATTTGGACACAGATTTGTTATCGTGCCTTATCGTGTTATTCGTTTGTTCGAAAATTTAATTAATTAGCCGTAATTTTCAATTAAACTTTTACTTCTGCTTATGACGTCATAAAGTCGGCAACTCCCACTCTTGGGAGGCATAGTTTATTCTCTGAACTCTGTGGTTCGCCAATCTTTTTACATTAGCTAATATCAATAGGTAATATTATAACATTGTAATATAAAATCTTAAAAAACTTACTTAAAATTAGTTTATATATAATCATAATAAAATATCTAAACATAAATATATCAATATGAATAACAAATCTCACGCAAAATGTTGCAATTTAAATGATTCCAATTGAAACAAGATTTGGAGAGTTATCCCTGACTCGCAGCTAACATAAAAGTACCTATTTTATTTTATTTACTTACACACATATTCAATTTTATTATAAAACAGCAGGTTGCCATAGAAAGCAAAAATCGTCATTTAGGCGCCAAAAATAAACCCCGGTGCGTCTGCAATATCAGTACCGATTTAATCAAAATTGTTTTGGTTGCACCGCATATTGCAAAGTTAATTAAATTCATGATTATTGTTTCTTTTTCGGATTAAAAATAAAAAAATTTAATGCTTAACAAAATTCAATTATTTGATCGATCATAAATTTTGGTACTTTTTCGTTATACGGACACCATGCCATACATGTAAATGTATGTTTGGCGACAATGGTGTCCGTATAACGGAAAAGTACCCAAATTTTTCTTTGTTCGGGCTATACCAAAAACAAACATTTTACAGGTAACAGAAAAATTGCCAAAAAGGACTGCTTCATCAGCAGTTATGACAGCAAAGTTGGATAAAATCTAATAACCTGAATTTTACAACGTTTATGCGAAACACCACAGAGAATATACGCTATTAGGTAGATTTCGTAAGAAATACTACCTATTACATTCTCCCCTAAGTTGCAATTTTTGAAAAAGTTTTGCAGATCTACGCCGATCATGACTCCCAGAATCCAAAACCACCGTCAGTTTAAAACTCTATCTATCTATTTATCTATGTCACTTTTTTATGAACACGATAACTTGAAAAATTCTGCACAAATTTCTTCCAAACTGATACATAATGTCAAGGGGCATAAAATCTCGGTCAAAGTTCGTTAATGGGAAAAAAACTTGAAATAATGATTGTATTTTTAGCTAGAATAAACAATGTAAGGCTAATATTTTATAGGAATTATTTTAGTAGGTTTGTTATAAGTTCGTTCATTTAACAGTTCCTTATTAGCGGCGAAGTCCTATTTCTTTCAATGTGAATTTCTCTTTCAATGTCAAAAAATGGTAGTCTACTTTTGGACGCCAGCCAAAACACGGTGGCAATTTTTAGAAATGCATAACGGTTGTGACAACAAACGGCGCTATCGCTTTAGCTTTCATCGCGCTTACATCACTTCTAAATACTACAAATTTCAATTGAAATTTATTTGAAAACTGAATTTTTAAATAATTTTCAAGCATGAAATACTTTTCAATTCTATCTTAACAATGACCATCAGTTTGCTTTAATAATGTAACATAGTTTCTGGGAAAGTTGCCCCAATTGAAAATAGATTTTCCTAACCATCATAAAAACTGAAAAAAACACCTGATAAATCATAAGATGAGATTATCCATAAGATAGAGCATTTTGGCGCTAAACTAAAATCTGTCCAAAAAGAAAAAAAAGAAAGAAAAAAAACTACTTTTTGTTTATGATTAACATAAAATTGATATGTTGATTTCGTTGATGTATATGTTGCATCAGAATATGCTAGGAACTGTATTTTATTATTTTTTTAAAAATTCATTGGATATTTAACTGTATAAGAGCGAAAAGATCCCCGACTGTGATGGAAAAGGAATAATCATCCTGATTATGTAAAGGAACCGAAGAAACCATACAAATAAATTACACTTGAAAATGTTAAAAATCTCCGTTATCTGCAGATTGATTTAATATTGTAAAAAAAATTCTTCATCTTTACATAAAAATTGATTAGCTTAAAACAATGGATGTGTTTCAGAAGATATGGATTTGAAACGAACAATGATTAAGAAGATATGTTAAAACTTTTAATTTAAACATTTTAAAACTTTTTTTTTAACGTAGAATTTTGACGGTGCGTTTGGGGAGATGCAATGCACATGGGCATAGAGCTCATTCGGTTGCATTATCACAGGGGGGGGGATATATGCTTTATTTACTATGTTCTTTTATTGACTGAATATGAGATGAACGTAGGGATATACTATTTGTATGATACTTCATAGGTCCAGGAAATTTTTTTCTTGCCATTGGGAATATGGTGATAATGTCAAACTGATTTGCATTACACAATTGTTTACGGATTGTTTGTTTGGAGTTTGCATCGGAAATAGTACTCTAATTCACTGGTGGTGGGGGGAACTTTTAAAATAAAATATTTGAAAAACTGTTTCATACCCTTTCTTATGTAATAAAGAAGCTTATTTTACATACTAGCCGCCACTGGCGACCAGTTTGGTCTCCCTTAAATGTATGTTAAGCATTGTAACACGTTACTTTTATTCATAATTTAATTTTTTTCCTTAATCCTTCGCCAAACCGAAAGATTCTAATAGACAAATCAAGAACTTTTGCGATCATGGTAGCATTTTGCATATTTTTTGTTGTTATGTATTTCATCTTCCATGATAAAAACCGCTTAACCCACTTAAGCATTTGTCCTTCATGTCCGTTTGCTTATCAGTTGCAATATGTTCGCTAAGGCGGAGATTCTTAAACATATTAAGTAATTTTTCGTAATTGGGTCCATTGCCAATTGGCGTATTTTAGTTAATACGATTTGATGCAATGAAGTCTATTTTGTGAAAGTCTTTAATGATATCCACATTTACACTGAACCATATTATTGCTAATATTTGTTTTTGTTTTTCGTTAACTTTGGCTGTAGACTCGATTGCGAAATATTATAAAATCTATCATTATTCTCTTCTAAAACGTCTTGAGTAATGTGCCATAATCGGGTTACATATTATTACACGTAATTTTCTAATATAGTTTGGTGGAAAATTGAACTTTTGAAGGCCAGTTTTGATAATCACATTCCCTTTAAACCATATTTTCTGTCAGGACTTTTGGCCCATGACGTACAATCTGATTAAAATTCACGATCTTCCTTTTAGATGCCTTGTACGACTGTGTTTTTCTCTGCTCCCCTTTCTTGATATAGTTCAGGAGTTTTTATAATAGCGTAATTCTCTTATTTCGGCATGTCTGCTTAATGTCTACTGGCTATTAAGATTCGTAACAGGTAAAATACGCCGCGCCAACATTGGCACCTATAATTCTAATTACAGTAACCCGTTTTTTCTCTCTATATTGTAACTCTATAGTTAATATTACGTAGTAGAAATATAAAAGACTATTGAAGACGGTTCTATTGATATAGTAGATATAGATATGTATAGTATATTCATGGGTATATATGTGATTAGAATATATATATCTCATATTCATTCCGGTGGATATAACATACCCCAAATAAAACTTCCATCGTAAATGTCTAATCTAAAAACCATCAATATGATTTTATGTGTTTAGTAAGTGTATATAAAAAGAATTTTCTGTATTATTTTACTTTAATTCTATATTATTAACCATTTTTAATGATGGGTCCTTTTGGGTACAGTTGTCGCAGACGCACCGGGGTATCATTTTGGCGCCAAAATGGCGATTTTATGCCTGGTCAACCTGGCGTTTTCGACTAGATTTTGCTTCGTATGGCAACCTGGTAGAACAGATTCCGCATGCTTTATAATAAATTAAATATTGTGTGTTTTTTTAAAATATAAAATGACTTATTTCATAATAAAATAAAAGTAACATGCTGTTTTAGCAATCTCTAACAGGTGTCTGAAAATGGGATTTTCTCGCCAAGATGGCGCAAAACAAAAATCGCGCCAACCCCGGAGCATCTGCAACAGCTTTTCCAATTTAAAATGCATGCCGTTCACATTTTTCATTTAAAATAGAAAAATAAAAAATAGGTACTTTTCCGTTATACGGACACCATGCCAAAATGTATGCTAATGCATAATGTATGTAAATGTATGTATTAAATGTATGTAAATGTATGCTTGGCGACAATGGTGTCCGTATAACGGAAAAGTACCAAAAAATAATATCATAAATCAAAACATTTGATTTCAGAATCAAAGTATCGTTTCTAATTTGAACACGTGAAGAATAAAAGCTGGTTTTGGCGATTTTAAAAATGATATTGGCGAGATTTGCACCCAAATAACATAAAAGTACTTAATGATGTTATGTATTTTATAAATGTATATTAAATTACTATTTGGAACGCGATTGGTCATTAACAATGGTAAATATGATTGGCAATTAACAATCATTTTAGGTGATCTCTCTTCCTGCCACGTATAATACATAAATATCAAATGAACTGACAATTCGTTTCGAAATTTGATTCATTAAATATTATTACATGACTTGTATTTGTTTACATTCAACTTTGTCAAGAAAAGATTCCGAAGGAAGTTGAGTTGTAAAGCACTTCATCAAGCAGAATTATGGTAAACTTTGATGGTCTTACAGGTCCTGGTGCAAATTACTATTGTGACACCAGGCAGCGCTCCAAAAAATCATTCATGGGAAACTTATTTTACGAACGATTATCTCCATGGTTTAATGGTTTAATATTTTAAAACTTCACGACGAATGAATCTTTTTTTTTTTTGTTTACTTTCATGGATAGAGAATTTGAACTGCGAGGCTAATTTCAACTGAAGTTATTGAAGAATATATACATAATTGAACGTAAGTCATCTCTCAAATATTAATTTATTTTGAACGATCTTTCTAAAAATGTAACATTTATTCAGTTTTATTCGAAAAAATAATTTTGAATAAAAATGGCCGCCTGGCATATGAAAAAGTGAAGCGGGCATTCCGGAATTGTTGATGACAGTCACATGACTTACGGTTTTATTATAGAGATATTGTTGATGTAATTTTTTCCGTCAAGTTTTGACGGGTTTTAACTAGTATACATTAAATTGATTAGAGAAAACATCATGTTGCAACGCATAGTGTACAATTAAAGGGTCACCAACCTGGATACCACAGAAAGATATTTAAACTAGAGTTATGACATTGTATTTACAAGAAAGATTTTTCTTTGAGAGGCTGATTATAGTATGTTTCTTGTATCGAATTAGATATAGTTTTATTTAGATATGAACTCTTTTTTATGATATTTACACTATCATATGACATTTTGATTGGTAATATTGGCGAATAGCCATTAGCAATTATTGAATCTCTCACGATTTTGGTGGTAGAAAGTTATTTATCTTATTATTCTCACTGACAATTTATTGTTAACAAGTTACATTGAACTTTCTTTTCAAAAAATAATACAAAAATAGTTTCCATTCCGCACGGTTAGTTTGTGAAAATATTGTCCGCATTATCCGATGAGTTGTACGCTGTAAACGATATCTTCATTATTCTCACTGACAATTTATTGTTAATAAGTTACATCAAACTTTCTTTTCAAAAAATAATACAAAAATATTTTCCATTCCGATCGGTCAGTTTGTGAAAATATGGTCCGAATTATCCGATGAGTAGTACGCTGTAAATGATATCTGTAACATTATAGCAAATTTGAAATGATGGGAAAACGAAATTTTCCTTATTAGCCGGAGATACGTCTTAACCCTCTAAGCGTTTTGCCCGCATTTGCCTGTTTTCTAAAAACAATTTAAATCCGCTGTAGAAAAATAATATTTTAAATATAATTGTACTTTAAGATAGATATAATATATATATATATGAAGCGTATTTTAGAAACAAACAGGGAAATTTTTTTTAAATTAATAGTACATTTATGAATTCGCGGAGCGGAAGCGCGCGACCGTACGACGTCCCTTACGCTTTTCCCGATACACTTGACCGGACTCTTTAAAAGTTTCAATACCGGAAATATTTAAACTGTAAATTCCACCAGTTTAATGTATCGAAAAGGGGAAGGTTTGTCTCGGAGACTGTGAGACCATTGGACGACCTCTGCGTCTTCCAGCTTAATGTGCGTTAATTTACATAATGTTTACTACACATAAATTTCCATACAAACTGCTTTTTACTTATCATGAGCAACGTGCATTTTATGTCCTAATCTCACAAGGAAGATTTCCATAAGCGCATAAAATTTTGAAAAAATTACAGAATATTCTTCTCATCTCTATAATAAAACCGTATGTCATGTGACTGTCCTCAACAGTTCCGGGATGCCGCTTCACTTTTTCATATGCCAGGCAGCCATTTTTATTCAAAATTATTTTTTCTAATAAAACTGCATAAAAGTTACATTTTTAGAAAGATCGTTCAAAATAAATTAATATTTGAGAGATGACTTACGTTCAATTATGTATACATTCTGCAATAACTTCAGTTTCAATTAGGTTCGCTGTTCAAATTCTCTATCCATGAAAGTAAACAACAACAGAAAAAAAAGATTCATTCGTTGTGAACGTTTAAAATATTAAACCATGAATTTTTGGACCGCTGCCTGGTGTAAAAAAAAAAATAATCAGCACCAGTGAGACAGTCAAAGTTTACCATAATTCTGTTCCATACAACTCAACTTCCTTCGGATCTTTTCTTGATGTAAGTTGAACTCCGTGGTTGAACTCATGTAATAATATTTAATGGATCAAATTTCGAAACAAATTGTCAGCTTTTATTTTTCGTGTGTATTAATTAGAAACGATATTTTAATTTTGAAATCAAATGTTTTGATTTATGATAATATTTCTTATTTATCTATTTTCTATTTTAAAGAAAAATGTGAACGTCATGTATTTTAAATTGGAACAGCTGTCACGGACGCACCAGGGTTGGCGGAATTTTTGTTTTGCGCCATTTTGGCGAGAAAATCCCATTTTCAGGTACCTATTAGAGATTACTAAAACAGCATATACTTTTATTTTATTATGAAATAGTTTATTTTATATTAAAAACACACACACAATGATTAATTTATTATAAAGTGGGTTAAGCGGTTTTTGTCAAGAAAGATGAAATACATAACAACAAAAAATATGCGAAATGCTACCACGATCGCAAAAGTTCTTGATTTGTCTATTAGATTTTTCCGGTTTGGCGAAGGATTAAGGAAAAAAATAAATTATGAATAAAAATAATTTGTTACAATGCTTAACATACATTTAAGGGCGACCAAACTGGTCGCCAGTGGCGGCTAGTGAGGATATATACGTTCATAAAAAAATTTGCTGCGGAACTTCGATATAACGCCCTTAAAAAAAATATGAAAATTTTGTGTTTTGGCGATTTATCGCTGGGTTGGCGACACAATGAAATTTTTAAAATGCGCATTTACGATAAATACGCTTTAAGGAAAAACGTTTTCTACTCTTTATACTGAACTAGTTTGAGTAAGTCTAACCTAAATAAATACACTTTTATAACTACAGTTTTGCCATGTACATTTATATGTACATTTAAAGAAAATTAACGATCGTATTCTGCGGTTTAGAACAAAATTTAAATTGATTAAAAATGCTTAAAAAAATAACAATTAATTGTCCGATTCTGAGCACTGTCCATGACTTCGATATTGTTAGTGCCGGAGACAACAAGAAAAAAGTATTTTTGCCATGGTAACAGTGACTTATTCAATATCGAAATATATAATGAGAGGGTTCTTAATCCGAGATTTACTGTTAAAATACACTTAAAACTTATCCATCCAGCGACACCGTGTAAAATTAAATAACCTCAGCAATACTTAATTTGTATTTATAGTATATAAACTTATAGAAAAAATTATAAACTATTTAATCGTTGAAATTTAAATTCATAAAGTACTATGCATTTAAACACTCATCTAACCAGGCACTTTCAAATCCATTAAAATCGCTTGCATTTGGCGAAGAAAAAGTTTCGCTCGCCAAATCGCGTCTTTTTGCGCCAAATACTCCAAAGTATTTTTTTTTTTTTTAAATTTTTTTCTAGGGTTCCGCAGCTAAATTTGACTGATCCATTATTACGTACATGAGTAGCTTCATTAGCATTTTTTTCTCAAAATATTCTGAGTATGCGCTTTAAGGAGACCTTCCTTGTTAGTACTAACATATTAAACAAGTGGGTAAGTGTGATCGAAGATCACTCATAGGGTTTCGTTTAATATTCCTTTCAAAACACTTTACCCTTTCTTTAATAAATCCAAATAAATTTCATTTAGCAACAACAACAACAAAAAAAGTCGTTTTTTATAAAGTAAAAATTTACCGGTCTATGTTTCTCGTTTTTAAGAATATCTAAACCAGCCCGCTATTACATTCTCTCATAATAATATCTGTCATGTGGACTAAATGCGATATTTAAAAAAAAATCATTTCAAAATTAAACATGTTGTACACCTTCAAAATGTTAAAATATGCGAAAATTTCCATAATCGGATTTTTATCATGATTCAATACGTTCCTCAAACTCATATATTTACTATTCTCCATAACTCATATTGAAACTCGCTTTGTATTAGTCTGAAAAATTTGAAAAATCCGTTAAACTTCCGATATGACGTCAGATTTTCTTTTTAATTCTCTAATGACCTGATATTAATCTGATTTGTGTACATACACGTACTCATACTCCTTGTATTATTGAGAAATCTTTCCACAATTTCTTACCACTATGACGTCAATCAATTTTATTTCATATTGATTTTTTTTCAATTGGTGAAACTTTTTATTTCATTTTCATTTTGCACGTGGAAATCGTCTGATAGAAAATTAATTATTCTAGAAAAAATTTCATCGTGGAATTTTAATTTTTGGCATCTGCTATAACGAAAAATGTTTAAATTTAAAAGGAAAAGGCTGTTAGAATTTTGGTTTTTTATCTCTATTTATTAAAATAATACGAATTTTTCAAATTTTAATATTTTGAGCACTTCATAGCTGGTATTCATATAGATACACAAAGTTTCAACTCTGTAAGTTCCATAGTTTCTGAGAATAGCTCTGTGACAGACAGACAACGGAGCGAGAGTAATAGGGTTTCGTGAGATGAACGAAACCCTAAAAAGAGAAATCTACTTTATTTAGATGCATTTGTCGTGAATCATTTCAGTTATGTCAATAAAAATGCTCGTTTATTAGCCACCCACAGGGAGGCTTATTCTTTCAATCTCTATCATTTTCATGTTTATGAAAAGTCACAGCAATCCATCATTGCCACAGGTTAATCTCGTAAAATGAAACATTTGAAGTTACTGAAAAAATTAATAGCTCAAAAAGTATTTGTCACAAAATTGTTAGACAAACTGCGTTAGAAAGGAAAAAAATTGTTTTTTTTTTTTTTTTTTTTTTTTTTTTTTTATATATATATATATAAATTTTAAATCGAATGATTATGCCGTTTTTCAAATAATGAATTTCAAAAATTACCAAAATTCACAATGAAGTACCATAACGAAACCTTCACGCGTAAAAAGATAATCATAACGGTTGTTGCTTTCGGTCGAGAATGGACCAAACGATATTCGCGTTTTAATATTTTAACCGTTTTTAACGAAATTCTGTAACTTTAGAAGAATTTTTCTTTGAATAGGCAAAATAAATGCATAAAATCGTTACAAAAATGTTAAAATTACAAAAAAGGATAGATGCAAATTATCAGATATGAAAAATAAAAAAGAAATTTGGTACTTTTGTGTTATAGCAGCCACCTAGCATGAAATATTTTTGTTTCCGATTTCATTAATATATTGTAAATTTGGTACTTTCGTGTTATAGCGGCTTCCAAGGATGAACTGCCAAACGGTCAAGATTTATCGCCAAATTATAAAGCATGTATGACATTGTAATAATATATGATATATATATATATATATATATATAACATTTCTGTACGTATGTGGCCAAGTTATAGTCATATATGATGCATATATGATGTATATATATGACATGTGTATATGATGTATATACGACATGTAAAACATAAATAATATGTGTATAGACATATATGGCACATATAGGAGTGTTTGGAATATATATATGCATATATAGGATGCCTATATAAGCTTTGCGATGATCTTGGTGAAATCATAACTGCAATCTTGGCATAATCATAGGAAAGGTTCAGTAAGACCTTTTTGGTGCTCCCCCCAAATGTAAACCCCATGTAAACCCCTTCATGTAACATATCAATAGATAGATCTCATCAAGCACTATGGTCTGGTCCTACTCTCCGCCTCTCACTCCCCCCTCCCTTAAGAAACATAGTTCTCTGTTTCAACTCTTTTTAAATTTTAGTTTTTCCCATCTTTCTCAGCCCCTTTAAGCCCCACAGAGGGCGTAGGCCTCTTCTAAAGGATCCAACGAAGTTAAAATCATCGAGGTCGACATTTCTAAGAGGGTCCCGAGGCCCTATCTCCCATAGGACCGGAGTTACCCCCCTCGCACGGGGGAGACATTCAAAGTGTTCAAACCCCGTCATGTACCATATCAAAAGTTTGATCTCATCAAGCACTTTGTCTGGTTCTACTCTCCCCCTCCTTCTCTCCCGTCTCCTGTCAGGAGCACTTTTCTTATTTATTTTTTTCAACTTCTCATATTTATTTTAGTTTTTCCCATTTTTCTCTGTTCCTATGGGCCGGACAGCTCCAAAATTTCACCAAAATTAGCTGCAAACCGTCTAAATGTATTCCCCTTCCCGCTTCTTTTGGCGCCCTCGGTTTTTACTTATCTCTCTTGGGGGGCCCGTCAGAGGGGCGAAAAAGGGGATCCCTTTTAAAGTCCCATCTCTCAATTGCAAGTGAGGATTCATTTTAAATCAGGTCTCGTAGAGCACTTGTGTTTTGTATAGCTCCCCCCTTCCTCCTACCTCTTTCCAAGATCCCGTCAATTAATGCTAACTCATCATTTGTTAAACAACTTCTCTTAGCTGTATCCATCATAAAAACTGCTATCATAGAACTTTTCATTACCTTTTTTAGGTTATCTATTAAGTGCTAAAATGCCTTGAACCATTAAAAACAGTTTAAAGGGTATCATTAAGCCAGCACATTTGTAAACAACAACTACCTCGCCACGTCTCAGCCCATTGGAGCCACATCTTTTTACTATTATATTTATTAAAAATACTTCTAGTCACCGAATCTTTTTAAAACTTGGTGTGTTCATGCGTAATATGTTCCGCCAGCCTCACAAAAAATCTTAGAGCGCGAACTAAATTCTAAAGTGGAGAAGCTGGCTTATGCTAACAAACACTTTTTTTTGACGAGTTGTATCGCTTTTTGACGAGTTGTATCGCTGAAAAAATCTCAACGATAAAAGCCGTGGGTGGCCAATCTATATTCTGTCGTAAGGTAGAATTTTTCCCGCTTGTTGTTAAATATAATGTCAAATTTACACACTGGAGCATTTTCGCCTTTTCCTGTAGAAATAAATTAAACGCAGAATGGCTTAATCATTTACCAGTGTAAAATAATATATATTGCATTTTCATTTATAAAATGAAAAAGGTAATTGCTTTAATGGCGTCAAAATGACGTAACTTTTCGCTGATTTTTCATTTCGACAGAATAAGTTTAAGGCCCTGAATTTAATATCAAAGAAATATGAAAATCGTTGAAAATAATTTCGACCCAACTATACTGAAATGTAACGGTTTTACGAAAAAAACCAAAAAAAAACCCATGTATTATTTCTTAGACATAACGTGTTTTTTTATACAAAATATTACTTTCTACTATTAGGAACCTTTGTAGTGTGTGGAGGGGGAGCCTTTTTGGTCTAATGTTGGTATAAAAAGAATGAAAAACAATGTAAATTACGTCATTTGGACACAATAGTGGTAAAACGTTGCCGTTTTCTGAATGAAAACATTCATTCTCAGTCGAATTCGTTTTAAAAAAGAGGTTTTTTTTTAATTCCCACTATTAGCTCACACTCTCTATATATTTATATATCTTGTTCAAATTTTCAATTGCTAGTAAAATATTTTCTATTCCTCCACTCAAGTTCAAATAAATTTTTTTAAACTTGCACTGGATGACAATTGATGTTAATACAGTTTTTTCAAATTTTAATTCATTAATTTAATTTAATTAATTAATTTAAATTTTATATTTAATTTCTGTTCAAAAGTATAGACTCACTCCATATTTATAGTCTCACCTTCACACGTAAAAAGATAATGGGACTGTTCACGGACGAAGATCAGGCGGCTCGCGGGCGAAGGAGACTATAAATGTGGAGTGAGTCTATACTTTTGAACAGAAATGAAGTATAAAACTAAAATTAAATAATAAAATTTAATTAATGAATTAATATTTGAAAAAAACTGTATTATCCTTAACTGTAACATCGCTATGGCACTTTATTGTGAAGTTTGGTAATTTTCGAAATTCAATATTTGAAAAACGGCATAATTATTAGATTTTAAATTTATATCAAGAAAAATACAATTTTTTAAAATTTCTAACGCAGTTTGTCTAACAATTTTGTGAGAAATACTTTTCGAGCTATTAATTTTTGGTATTTTAGCTATTTATTTTTTATTTAATTTTTAATACATTTCAAAAATTTCTCGTATGTAAGATATTTAGCAGGATATGAATTTAGGAATAAATACCGTCAGTGGCGAAGCGTGTAGATCGCTGGAAAAAAATTCTATTTGACCTAAGTAGGAATTGACTTAAAAAAAAAGTTTTTATATTACTTGTTTCACAGATGAAAGCACTTTCTTTCATTGATATTTTGACATTTATTTTCAGAGCGAGCAGAGAGAAAAATCTGTGAAAGTAATGTTATTTGGAAGCAATTATAGCCAAATGCTGCAGTTTTTTTTAATGGATATTTTCTTTCATATATGATGTAAGTACACTTTTGAGGTCTTTGATGATCCTAAGCATCATTTTGCAAATTGAAAATATATTTTATTTTTTATTGTAATAAGAACATGTTGACAAGAACATTTATTTAATATGACGTGAATCAAAAGTTTAAATCAGCTGCTGCATTATTTATTTGGTCTGATTTTTTTGCGCATTTGGCAAACTTTGCACGCGATTTCGTGACATTTTTTGTGTGAAATTCGACACCTGTGTCTCAAATCCTTGAAAACAATTGCGTAGGTACCTTAAAATAATTTCGAAAATGCTAGATTCGATAAACAACAGGCAGTATCTTTGATTAGTTAGCTGTATTTTATTCTGACCGAAAGCAATATGATAATACAAGAAAAAAAAAACGCGATCTCACGGCGACGTGGAATAAAAAACTTGATCTTTTAGAAAACGTTTTCCACTGTGACGCACATCTTGGTAAATTAACCTTTATTTCAGTAACACTACTAGCTGGACACGTTGAAATTCGACGAAAGTAAATGTTTTAAAAAGAAAGAAATGTTAGATTGAATTTAGAAAAAAACCTAAAAAAATAATTAAAATAAACAATCACTGGCTGTCTTATACTGTCTTCTCAATTTTTTAAATCAAATATTTTTTTTTAACCAAAGTTGCCAAAATACTATTTTTCGTTTATCGAAAAATAAAACATCGTTTGAATAAATATACAGTAGCGTAGCGTCCCGAGATGCTGCATCATTGTACTACCACAGCATTATTATATACTAAATTTGGCATTACTTAATCTTTGAACGTTATGCGATTAAATAAGGCAAAATTTAGTGTATAGTAATACTGGTAATAAAGTCATGTAGCGACTACTGGCGTGACGTCACTGATAAATATTCAGTAATATGTAATAACGACAAGCAATTATGACGAAATTTTCATTTGAGGTTGTGATCTTTGGTATTAAGGAATAAAACATGAGCAAAAAATTACGTCACTTTGACTCAAGCATATTTTTTTTTATGAAATCTAAACATAACGTAATTTTCACTGTCACAAAATTTAAATGCGTGCTTCTCATATTCATATTCAGTATTTGCGATTTCTCTGATACTGTTGGGCTAGAAACTTAAAATTTGATAGGGCTTTTACGTTTAAGATGTACATGCTCGCTAAGAATGAATTTTAAAAGAATCGAAAATTGAAAAAATGTGAAATGAGCGGTAAAAAAAATCTAAATTATGTTTTATTTATACTTATTAAAGCTACAAACTTGAAATTCGATATGGCTGTTACTTTTAAGGTGTAAATTCTTGCACAGAACAGTTTCTAAAATTTTGAAATTTAAAAGAGTCAAATGAGCGAAAAATGTTTTAAAATAACGATTACTTTAAAACTACTGTGCTGATTTAAAATCATCTCTCAGAATGATATTAAAGTTCTTCTCTGATTAAAAACAGAGAGTATTTTATCTCTTTAAAAACTGCCCTCAAGGGTGTACAAGGGTGAAAAGCATTCTAAAATTGGTAGTTCTTTGATTTTGTTAATGCTTAAAACATTACATTTTTATGGTGGCTACTCTTATGATGTGAATGCTCGGTAAAAATGTTTGTTAAAATATTTGATATTTAAAAGAATGAAATTATTCGAAAGCATGAGTTCTGAGTATTCGGAAATTATCGGGGTAAGAAATATTTAATTTGATAAGCAGGTACCTATTGGACTGTGATTCCAGAAAGAAATATTTAAACATAAATTTGCATCTCAAATGTGTGCAAAGCAGGGGGGGGGGGTGATTTCTACATTTTTATTTTAACTGAGGTTTTGCTTAAATGTCAAAATATAAATTTTAAATTTGGCATAGGATTACGAAATGCAGGTGCCCTCGACCAATGAGCTTTTTTTATTTTAACTTAAAAAAAATTTAAAGAGAAGAAAATCCAATTATTTGTCAGGTCAGTATTTGTTACAACTTTTCTGATCAATAAGAGAAAAGGAAATGAGAGTAATTAGTAAGCTTAAAATTTCTCTAGATGGTTATTTTTAAAATTTAAATGAATTAAATAAATTGAATTAAGAATGTTTTCTAAAAAAATCGAAATTTTAGAAAGGTGAAATGGGGAAATATTTTCTAAAAACATAAAATAAAATACGATTTTTTAAAATTGTTAGTGATAGAAAATTGAAATTTGACATGTTTTTTACTTTTATGAGGTAAATGAAGGCATAGGACATTTTTTAATACATTCGAAATTTTAAAGGCTGCATGAGTAAAAAACGATCTAAAATTGCTATTTCTGTGATACTGTTGGGTCTAGAAACTTAAAATTAGTAATGATGTTTACTTTTAAGATGTAAATGCTCGCTAAGAAAGATTTCTAAACAATCAAAATTTAAAAAAAGAGAAATTAACGGAAAACATTCTAAAGCAATTTAAAATAGGCTTAAAATATGCTTTATTTGGAATTATTAATACCAGAAACTTGAAATTCGACAAAGCTGTAACTTTTAAGAATCCAATTTTCGCCCAGAAATGTTTCTAAAATTTCTTAATTCAAAAGAGTAAAATGAGTGGACAACGTTTTAAACTAACCAATACTTTGGATCTACTGAACGGATTTCAAATCACCTCAAAGTATAATAATAAAGACGGTCTCTGATTAAAAATAACTTACAATTTGTCTATTTTTTAATTCCTACTATTAGCTTACACTCTCTCTATATATATCTTGTTGGAATTTTCTATTCATCCATTCAAGTTCAAATAATTTTTTTTAAACTTGTACTGGATGACAACTAATTTGTTAATACAGTTTTTTCAAATATTACGTCATTCATTAAATTTAGTTAATTAATTTTAATTTTTATATGGGAGAAAAAAATTTCTCCCATTGTTTTCATAAATGAAATGAAAGATTTATCTCAAATGAGTGATGCCAACAAAAAATAAAGTCCTTCCGGCCTGCACCGGGTGGAAAAGGTAGCTTTCCTATATCTTCGTTTTAAAATTTTAGCTAATGTTACACGAAAACAGCAAATTAAAATGCAAATAAAACGTTTACAAAAATTCGTTAATACTGAATTTGAATAAGAAATTCGACAAATTATTGAGCAATAGCCAAATTGGCTTCATTTATGAAGACTTATTTTGGTCACCAAATTTGGCGATATTTCGCCCAATGTCGCCAATTTTATCGTCAACGTCGCCAATTTTGGCGATAACGGATATGAATATAAAGTTTTATGCCTATGATTGGGAAAATTATTACAACAATGAAAGAAAATAATTTGCGAGTAATCGCGTTAATGTGCTGTTTTGTTTCAAAATGTCAGCCACACTAGAATTTCAAACTGCTCTATCTCAGCCATTTTTTAAGATACAGGTAAACCAAAAAATGATCTGGAATCCTTGTATCAAGGCCTAAAACTTAATTAAAAAATAAATTTGAATTTTTAATTTTTTTGTATATTTATTTTAGTTTTAAATTTTTAAATGGCCGCCATTTTGAAACAAAATGGCGGACCAAGCTGGCCAACGAACTCGGTCGAGACATTGGGTAGCTTAATACACACAATTAGTTTTATCAAAATTGATTTATAAATACGAGCGTTATCGTATGACATAAGTCAGATATATATATATATATATATATATATATATATATATATATATATATATATATATATATATATATATAAGTAGTAATACTATTAATTATCAATATTATAAATTTTCAGATATTTTGAATTGTTTATGAATTATTTAATTAGATATTTAAATTAATCTATAAATATAAAATATATTTACAATGTAGTATAAATTAAACATTAATTATTTAATAATATGTCTATAATATCAGTGGATTAACACAGCTAGCAGCAAAAACAATTTGAATTAAAATAATATCTCTTTTACATAATATATTCTGGTTAAGAATATCTGAAATGCTGTGCAAGTTAAATTAATTCTGTGTAGATTTATTCATATAGTAGTATTATATTTTATTTGAATTTAAAGTAAAACTACAAGTTAGTATTGTTTTTTAAAGTTTATTTATATAATTAAATCTAATGAAGTGAGTATGTAACTAATAAAGTGGATATTTAACTAAATATTAATTATGAATTATTATAATACCAATAGATGGCGACACTTTACCTTTCAGGTAGTTGTAGATAATATTGATAACATTATATTTAATTTAACTATAGAGGGAGCTATTGATTGTATATTAATTTTACTTTCAGGAATTAAAATTGGATGGAGTAATATATATTCACGGATATAATTTTGTTATAAGTGTATTAAAACCAGAATTATTTTGAGTGTTTTTGAATCATTTTGTGTTTGGGTGTCATCGATGGGGTTGTGTTTTAAAAAAAGTGTGCTCTCAACTTGTTTTTCAAATCATTTCTCTCAACTCGACTTAGTCAACATGTATGATGCATTGCCATGTGGATGTGAATATTATGCAGAAGTTGTGACATTTTAAGGATTCTGTATAATTATTGTGAGTAAAATATTTTATCTACACTTTACGCGTTCATATTTCCAATTTTATTATTTCAAAACTGTTATCTCGTGTTAATTTCGTGAGATGTTAATTACAGTTTTTTGGATAATCGATGTGAGTGAAATATATTGTATATTCTTAATTGGTTTTTTATTTCCTATTTAAATATTTCCAAATTTTAATATTTCCAATTGTTGTCTGGTAATAATTCAGTGTACCTGGATGATTCTACTGATCTTAGCATTATGCCAGTAGAATTATGAAACACTGAATTATTATTTAAAACACATGTGGGTGCATCCAGGCTGATGAGTACATGTGCATGTGTTTTTCCATATCCAATTCATATTTAATTCTCATGTGGTCCAATTTCCCAATGTATATGGTTCATATTTAATTTATTAATCCATTTGTATTTACAATTTTTTTTCCCTTTCTCTCTATTTCTTTTTTCAATATTCTTTAGGTATGAGTAAAATTTGGCCAATTACCATTGAAGCATAAGCTATGGTAATATTATGTTTGCACATGCTAATTATTAGCTATGTGGTATTCTGTATACACAATATCATTAATTATCTCTTTGGAGATTTAAGCAGAATAGAATTTGATATGTTTTTTGAAATTCATAGATATTATAATTATATATATATATATATATATATATATGGATATATCTCTATATATAAATCAACATTTGAACGGAGGGTGGTATTGGGGTCTGGGGGTCATGATCGGTGAAAATATATCGAAATTTTCCGGAACTGCTTTCCTCCGAACGGCTGCAATAGGTAGCTTTATACTTTTTTCTATTGAAAGCTACCTAAAAAATACCGCAACGATGATTATAAAATAATGTTCAATAAAGATAACGTGGGACATGAATGCAGCACGGGTTTATTTTATATATTTATGATTAAAAAGTAGGAATTGACTAAAATTTTTTTTTTATATTACTTGTTTCAAATTAACCTCCAAGGTGAATAATGTTCTGAAAATCGTACTTCTTTGATTTTGCTGATGCTAAAAACATAAAATTTGTTCTGATGGTTACTTTTAAGGCGTAAATGCTTGGTAAGTCTGTTTCTTAATATATTAAAAAATTAAAGGTTGAAATGATTGAAAAACAGAAGTTCAGATTATTCATAATTACTCGTTGACTATCAGTCGAGAATTTTTAATTTGGCATGCATGTTCCTATTATGGTATGTATGACAGCGATTTTATGTCCCATATTATGCTTTAATTAATTAATTATTTTTCATTCCCAAAAATTTATTTAAGTATTCTTAAATTTTATGCGAAATATATTAATTTATCTGTTTCTATTTGCAAATTATTTATATCAGACCGATTTCTACCCCACGCTAATATGTAATTCCTTCTTTTTAAATAACATTCGCATCACCATTTTATCATTCATATGAGTTGTAATTTTCTAACTGAGAGAAAAAGTACCCAGGCCAGGACTCGAACCAGGGGCCTCTTGGATTAAGTTGCCAATGCTTTTCCAACTGAGCTATCCTATATGAATCTGACAAACACATTTCATCCAGCTAACCTTATTGATCATGGCATCTGTTGTGTTATCTGAAACAGCTCAACAGAATAAATCGCAGGTAATGCAACTCCAGTAAATGCTGGATACGTACTTACACTTGATTAATTTTAACAACATTATTCTAAATGGTAAATAATTCATATGAATTATAATTTTCTAACTGATTAAAGAAGTGCCCAGGCCAGGATTCGAACCAGGAGCCTCTTGGATTAAGTTGCCAATGCTCTTCCAGCTGAGCTATCCTATATGAATCTGGCAACCACATTTCATCTAGCTAACCTTATTGATCAATTGATCATGTCATGTTTTGTGTTATCTGAAACAGCTCAAGAGATTAAATCGAAGGTAATGGAATTATTGTAAACGCTGAATACATACTTACACTTGATTAATTTTAACACAATTATTCTAAATGGTAAATAATTCATATGAATTATAATTTTCTAACTGATTAAAAAAGTGCCCATGCCAGGATTCGAACCAGGAGCCTCTTGGATTAAGTTGCCAATGCTCTTCCAGCTGAGCTATCCTATATGAATCTGGCAACCACATTTCATCCAGCTAACCTTATTGATCAATTGATCATGACATGTTTTGTGTT
This sequence comes from Maratus michaelseni, assembly GCA_963931845.1. Lineage (NCBI taxonomy): Eukaryota > Metazoa > Arthropoda > Arachnida > Araneae > Salticidae > Maratus > Maratus michaelseni. The sequence continues at coordinate 267,246,877 of OZ007596.1, read as the reverse complement.
ATCTGAAACAGCTCAAGAGATTAAATCGAAGGTAATGGAATTATTGTAAACGCTGAATACATACTTACACTTGATTAATTTTAACACAATTATTCTAAATGGTAAATAATTAATATAAGTTGTAATTTTCCAAATGAGTGAATGCCCTTGAACTTTGAGAATGTAAAGAACATGTTTGACTTCATGTTTTTCAGAGAAGATTTTGTCGCGAGGACAAATAGGGGTGACAATAATAATTTTAATAATAAAATAATATTTTCGATCACCCAAGTAATAGAAAATGCTAAAAATGGTCTGTCACTGCAGCAAATGACTATATAGGTCCTGTTCAACATTTGTGTGCATTTGAGTAAGCATATCACGTATATTCGTGAATATGTTAACGTTTCTGTGAAAAATTCAAAAGGTTTTTTTATAGCATGCAGAGTTTTCAGCCGACTTTAACACCGCTTTCCAGAAACTTGACAACAAATCGTAGAAATTGTATACTGCAATTAAAATATTAATATATTGAATATTTTATGAGATATGAGTATTTTTATGAAATAAATTTTAACTACGCACGCGCGAACTACAGCAAAGATTTTTTGTCATAATTTGATAGTCAATACTATAGGACAACTCATGTAAAAAGACCAGTGAAATATCGTGAAAACTCAAAAAGTTACAGCAATACTTGATAAATTGAGGAGGAAATCCCATAGGCAGTTGCACAGAGGTAAGAGTAACCCAGTTTTGACTGAAACCATTGTTATCCTGTAAGAAAATTGAATTCGTATCACTAGTTCTAAAGTATGCGTTAGTTTGAAAGTTATGCGCTCATTTCAGCCTTTCAAACATCTAAACTTTAAAAACTGTTCTATACGACAATTTATATCTTAAAATTAACAACCATGTGAAATTTGAAGTTTCTAGCCTTAACAATACCAAATAAATCGTAATTTAGAATGTTTTAGAATGTTTTTCGTTTGTTTCACTGTTTTAGATTTCGAAATTTTTAGAAATTATTCTCAGTGGACATTTGCATTTTATATGTGATGACGTTGACATGTCTTAGAACCAAAAGTATCACATAAATTATAATTTTAGAGAGCTCTTTTATTCTGCACCTTTTTAAATTTCAAATTTCTAAAAATTGTCCTGTTCAAGTATTTATGACTTAAAAATAACACTAATGTCAAATTTCGAATTTCTAGTCTTAACAAATCCATGTAAATCGTAATTTAAAACGTTTTCCACTTTTAAATTTCGATTTTTTTTAGAAACCATACTTAGCGAGGTCATATATGTTATAGATAACAACCTTGGCAATTTTTAAGTTGTATATGACAAAAGTTTTGTGGGCGCTCTATCTCAAGATCTAATGCACGAAATTTAATAAAACTTTAGATTAAGTTATTCCCTGATATAAATTGGTGCTGATTTGTTTTTGGTGTAAATCACCTCAAATTTGCTGCTGCTATGCTACATTTTTCACGTTTTTCAAGATAAATATATCTCAAGAACTAATGCAAAGAAATTTCATCAAATTTCAGATTCTGTTAGACCTTGACATAACTAAATGCTGGTTAGGTTTTAGTGTAAATCGTCCAACAGGTGGTGCTGATATACTACCTTTTTCATGATTTCCACGATAGCTATATCTCAAGAACTAATGCACAAATTTCATCAAATTTCACATTCAGTTAAACGTTGACATAAGATGCTGTTGATTAGGGTTTGGTGTAAATCTTCCAACAGATGGTGCTGTTAGAATACATTTGTAAGGATTTAAGCGAGTTTAGCGATACTCATTCCTCAAGAACTAAGGCACGGAATTGAATAAAATTTTAGATTCAGTTAGACCTTGACATAAATTGCTGCTGATTCAGTTTTCACTCACAGGCTATAAAAGCCAGAGAGCTAAGTGCTGCATGTTCTGTATGTGCGTACGTATGTGTGTACGTATGTATGTACGTTGTGTATGTACGTATGTATGTACATAACGTATAACTCTTGATAGAAATATCCGGTTTACTTCAAATTTTATATATAGGTTCATTCTGATAAGGCGCTTCCCTGATTAGTTTTCGGGTTCTTTGGTTAAATATAAAGGAGAGAATCGGTGAGATATTCCACCTCCTTAATGTAGATAAATGTGTTTTTCCCGCAGATTTATCCGATTTTCTTCAATTTTTGTAGGTAGGTTCTTTGTGATTTGGCGCTTCCATGATTAGTTTTATGGGTTAATTTTTTAAATATAAACGGGGAAACGGGAGCTTATCCCCCCCTTAATTTAGATAAATGGGTTTTTAATGCAGAATTATACGATTTGCTTCAAAATTTGTATATAGGTTCATGATAAGGCTTCAATGAAAGCTTCAATGATTAAATTTGGGGATTCGTTTGATAAGTATAAAGCGGGGGGAAACGGGCAGCTAATCTCCCTCCCATTAATTTACTGTCGATTTCTTTACATTTCGAGGGAAATTATTTTTTGAAATAAGAGTATAATATACAATTAGTGTAAACAGCCTGTGAGCTCGATGTCATCAGTTTAACTGGGCACTTATCTTTTTATTTTTAGCTCATAGGCTAGCAAATCCTGAGCTCTAATGTGCCCGCAGGTTGTGTATGTACGTACGTATGTATGTACGTAACACTAATCCCCCACTTTATTTAGCTAAATGGGTTTTTATGCAGAATTATCCGATTTGCTTCAAATTTTGTAAACAGTTTCATTGTGATAAGGCACTTCCCTGACTAGTTTTGGGGGTTCATTGGTTAAGTATAAAAGAGAGAAATAGGGGCTAATCTCTCCTTAATTTATTGTCGATTTGTTTAAATTAGGGGGGCTTTATTCTTTGAAATAAGAGTATAATATGCAATTAGTGTGAATAGCCTGTGAGCTCAATGCCATCAGTTTAACTGGACACTTTTCTTTTTATTAGCTCACAGGCTATGAAATCCTGACAGATAATGCTCCCAAGGGTTCTGTATGTACGTACGTATGTATGTACTTAACGTGATAACTCTTGATAGAAATAACGGATTTGCTTCAAATTTTGTATATAGGTTCATTGTAATAAGGCGCTTCCCTGATTGGTTTTGGGGTTCATTGGTTAAGTATAAAGGAGTGTACGGGGTGCTAATGTCACCTTAATTTTTGTAGATTTCTTTATTTTTCGAAGGGCATTATTATTTGAAATAATAGTATAATATGGAATTAGTGTGAATAGCCTGTGAGCTCAATGTCATCAGTTTAACTGGGTACTTTTTTAGCTCACAAGCTATGAATTCTAGAAAGCTAATGCACATGACGGTTGTTTATGTACTTACGTATATATATATATTTAACGAGATAACATTTGATAGAAATTGATTTACTTCAAATTTTGTATATATGTTCATTCTGATAAGGCGATTCTCTAATTATTTTTGGGGGTTCATTGGTTAAGTACAAAGGGGTTGGATGGGGGTAGGGTAATCTCCCCTTAATTTAGATATATGGTTTCTTCATGTAGATTTAGCCGATTTGCTTCAAATTTTGTATATAGGTTCATTGTGATGAGGCGCTTCCCCGATTATTTGGGGGGGGTTCATTGGTTAAGTATAAGGGGGTGGGACGATGACTAATAATCACCCTTAATTTAGATAAATGTGTTTCGCATGCAGAATTATGTGATTTGCTTCAAATTTTATATATATGTTCAATGTGATAAGGCGCTTCCCTAATTAGTTTTGGTGGTTCATTGGTTAAGCATAAGGGGTTGGGACGTGGAGGCTAACCCTCCCCTTTAACTTAGATAAATGGGGTTTTCCTGCAGAACTATGCGATTTGCTTCACATTTTGTATATATGTTCATTGTGATAAGATGATTCCCAGACTAGTTTTGGGGTTCATTTTTAAAGTATAAATTGGGGAACGGAGGGGTAATACCACCTTTTCTGGTCAATTTTCTTTTTATTGGTGTATGTGAAACTTGTATGATGTAGAAGAAAGTTTAGGGATTGGCACATCCGAATTATTGTACTATTGTTATTATCAGGGCGATTAAAGTTTGTTGCTCCTTACCCTACAAAAAAAATAGATAAGACCACTTTCACAAAAAGGTGAATCTGAATTTACTAGGATTTATTTATTTTTTCTAAAAATTACGCGGAGTTCTGAAATCACTATTGCCTTATGACTACCAATATCAGATGTATGCATTCGTTTAAGACCTGTGTGCATCGTTATCACTGCTACGGTGAGATAATATTGATATATGTTTTGTTCCATGTGAATAATTTCGCCTTTTATTTATACCCCCAGCTGAGGTATGTTTTAAAGCTTACTGAAAAGTTTGACAGGTCAGCAGAACAGGTTAACCTAAAGTGGATTAATTTTTTTGCTATTCAGTAACAAGTTAATGGTGACACTTACAGCAATTTGTGCATGGGATTAATATACGATTAATCTCCTAATCTCTCTATAATAATTGGTAATGAGGGTAATTTCTTTATAAGTTGTTTTTAAATTATTTCATTTATCAACAATAAATGACTCGGAGCTGTCTCACACTGTCAGAGAACAAAAACTAACGCATTAAAATACATGCAAATTCACTCAGCGTTTAATCTTCTGTTTAGTTCCTCAGCGTTCTGGTAGGTTGTTGATAAATTTAATAACATACATTCCGTTCAAAAATTCCAAAGTTTTTTTTAACAGTTTTACAGTTTTAGACAGTACAGCACCCTCTACCCGTAACATATGAAACTAAATAAAGAAATATTGGTTGAGAAATTTGTAACTTCATATATTATTCATCTGGATTTCAACAACTGTCACCGTTTAAAAGTTATGGAACATTTAAAACGTTTAGTTAATCTTAGGACACCCTGTATTTTTTAATTGAATTATTGTTAACATCATTATAATTCATGAGTAAAAATATGTAGTTACTAAATCCTGTTATACATCTAGTGTTAGAATTTCAATCTGTAAAATGTGTATAAAAGACATTATATACAAAACAACACAGAGAAGTTTTCGTCAATAACCAGTTTATTTGTTTGATTTCACATTTTTTCGCTTAATAATTTTGACCATCACCCAGACTGTTCACAGCTTCTTTATTCCATTCATTTTATTAGCCCATGTTAAAAGACATCGCCTACGACAAACTTGATTTCCTGTAATTAAAAACAATATAATATTAGTAAGAGATAGCAATGTTAGTTAATATTTGTTAATGTTGTATAAACACACTAATTTTTATATGGCACAAGTTAATGAAATATAAGAAAAAAGTTAACAATTGTCAAACGTTATTATAAACTGTCCACAATTCTTTGGTTTCATTGACCTTATTTTTCTTTTTCTTAATTTTTATAGTTTTACTATATTTCCAATAATTCTTACTTTTGCATTTTAAATTAAATTTAGAACAGATTTCAAATTTATGATTTCTTTTCTTCAAATTCATTTTCGTATTATTTTTTTTCTGTCCTTAGTATTTGAATGTTGACGATGTCAAACAAGTTTGGAATCGTTATAGAGTATTTCAATGGTCTCATTCCTGAGTTTATCATATTTTCTGCTGATATATGAGTTCTTTTTTTTACAGAACTTACGCTAGTTACACAAAAAAAAAATCGGAAGATATTTTAAACCTATAAGAGGATTATTTTCACATTTCTCATTTACATTTCAATATTTGTAAATGATTTTTTTTCCATTGGATTGATATTTTCGATCTGTAGTTTCGATCTCTTTTTCTTTTTTAGGGTTTCGTTCATCTCAAGAAACCTCCCGCTCCGTTGTCTGTCCGTCATAGAGCCCAAAACTATGTAACTTACAGAGTTGAAACTTTGCGTATATATAGCTGAATATCAGCTATGAAGCTCAAAATATTATAAAATTTGAAAAAATCGTATTATTTTAATAAATAGAAATAAAAAAACCAAAATTCTAACAGCCTTTTCCTATTAAATTTGAACATTTTTCGTTATAGCAGTTTCCAAAAATAAAAAAAATCACAATGAAATTCTTTCTACAATAATGAATTTTCTATTGAACGATTTCCACGGGAAAAATGAAAATGAAATAAAAAGTTTCACCTAATGAAAAAAGATTAATATGAAATAAAATTGATTGACGTCATAGTGGTAATAAAACGGAAATTTTCAAAGATTTCTCAATAATACAAGGAGTATGAGTATGTGTATGTACACAAAGCAGATTAATATCACGTCATTAGAGAATTAAAAAGAAAATCTGACGTCCTATTGGAAGTTTAAAGAATTTTTCAAATGTGTGAGAATAATACAAAGCGAGTATCAATATGAGTAAACATATTGAATAGTGATAAAAATCCGATTATGGAAATATTCGCATATTTTAACAGTTTGAAAGTGTACAATTTGTTTAATTTTGAAATTATTTTTTTTTGAGTATCGCATTTAGTCAGCATGACAGATATTATTATGACAGAATATAATAGCGGGCTTTGCCCGCTATCTGGCTGGTTTAGACATTCGAAAAAATGAAAAAATAGACCGGTAAATTTTTACTTTATAAAAAATATGACTTTTTTTTTTTTTTTTTGCTAAATGAAATTTATTTGAATTTATTAAAGAAAGAATAAAGTGTTTTGAAAGGAATATTAAACGAAACCCTTTGAGCGATCTTCGATCACACTTACCCACTTGTTTATGGTTCCGTTTATCTCAAGATACCCTATTCGTCTCGCTTCTCTGTCTGTCTGTCACAGAGTTGGTTCTAAGAAACTGTATAAGTTAGAGATTTGAAATTTTGTGTAGTTACAGCTGAATACCTACTGTCTCGCTGAAAATCATAAAATTTGTCAAAATGTCTTCATTAACGCAAGATATTAATAAAAATCTTAAAAACCCACTCATTAATGGATGAAAATATTCAACTAAAGTGCAGAATTTATTTGAATTGTTGTAAAATAGCGCAAATAATAATATTCCCTTTCAATTAAAAAAATGTATTTACACGTAACTATCAAAAACAGAAATAAAATTTTAAAAATGTAATTAAATGATCACGTGTGAAAAGCAGTAATTGTAGAAAATTACGTAATAAAAAAATATATAGGTATACTTACACTTGAATATTAAAAAAAGAAATTATTCAATTATTACGCGTTCAAAGCATTAAATACGTAACTCACGTCATATTTAAAATGCTCAAATAACAATATAACTTCGTTCACGTAACATTAAATAAAAGAATAAATGCATTAGTTTAGCAAAGCATTTCATTCGATAATTAAAAACATATATAGTTAACCAAATCTTTATCACATTTTATAGGAGACAATACGGTATTTCTTTGCTATAGGGGCCTTAACATAATCCAGTCTTAAAAAAGTGAAATTTCATGCCCAATAATATATGTAATCGCGAAAATGAAACGGCAACCAATGAAAAAAGAAGGGCCCAGTAAAATCGTGAAAATCGAAGAATCCCGCTTCGTAAAACGAAAAATAACACTTAGAGAATTCTTCTATACAATAGTGCTATTTAGGTGGTATTTGGTGTGATATTTGTATATGTATTCATTTCTAAATGGGCATTATTATATTGTTTATTTGTATAGGCATGTGTTATATATGTCTTACTACATTATTATTTCATGCCTTGTTTATATATATATATATTAAATAAAGTGCTTCTCGCTAAGTAATGTAAATATTGAACAAACTGCTTGTGGATTTTATACATTGATAGATATTTCATAAAGATATAACAATCTGATGCGATTCTAAATTGTAAATAAAGGTTGCTAGAAAGTACTTTAAATTCTGCCCAATTTAACCTCGATAATTTTTCTATCGCGTCAAGGACACTCTAAACAAATAACTACCGACAACAACAATCTGATGATCTAAATTTACATATTTTTGTTAGTATATATAGGATTATTTTAATTTATTTCGTGCTCTTGAAATTTTTTTGCTTTTTCTACGGTTAAGTGTCGAATAAATGTACTTTCTTGATATTTTATTCTGCCATTTCTATTTATTTTTTTTTCCATTCATTCCATTTATGGATATTGATTTAATTTACATATTCGTTTCAAAGAATATTGTTTAAAGTTATTATTAGGATTAGGATAGGATACGATTAGGGTTAGGATTAAGATTATAAACTGGATGCCAATGGCATGATTAATTCAGGTTTAAAGGAGGAACCAGGATGTCTATTTACATCATGAAGTAATAAGAAAATTAGAAAACTATCGTTTGTGAAATTTCTTAATATTTTTTACAGTCATAGTTGGCATCAAAGGTGAGAGAGGAAATGATCATCTAAAATACCATTATGTGTTTACCACGCAAAAACAAATCTGGTTACAACAATGTATTTAATTTTGCACCAAATTTCACTTGATAAAAAATAGAAAATTGGCTATGTACCCGATTACAGATCCCTAACCTTCCTATTCTCGGAAATTTTCTACCTATATATGAAAACCTTTTCTACCATATACAATGCGCTTTCACGTTTATAATATTATGAATTGGCACGATTGGCTTGTTCAAGTTTACATAATTCGGCTGGAAGAAAAGTTTTATTACTTTTTGATTTCTTCTTTGCTTTTGCATTACGCCAATTTTACGGTAAAATTGATTTTCATTTCGATAACATTGTTGTTTTTTAAAATTTTAAAAAGATTGTAATTTTACTTAAACATTGCTTTAAAATTTATGCCATTTTTCTCAACCTACAAGACTTTACAAAAATGTATTATGAAACAGAACTTTAAAAAAAAGCTATATTTAAAAATGACAACAAAGTTTTTACTATTTTAAAGCTAAAAGAAATGTAAAATTTAATTCCGGTCCGAAACAACTATTTACGAGTTTTGATTGTGGGAAAATGATAGAAGAAAAATGCTATTACTTCGATGCAATCATATTAAATCTTTAGATTTTATGAAAAAATGCAACTTTCTTTTAAAAAATAGTTATTTTTATTAAGATTTTCTGATGTTCTTTTCAAAGGTTTTTTTTCACTTTTTAAAATTTAAATTAAAAATATGGTACCTTTATGTTGGCCGTGTGCAGACGATAAACTGCCAAGTATTATTCCTATCACCATCATTCGTATTTAATTCGCATTAAAATATAAATCTTTCACTCATTTCATTTAAAAAACAGAACTTTAATTTACAACACATACATTTAAAATAATTCATTTCATGTGAAATAGAAAAAGAACAAAAATAGGAAAATTAATCACAAAAAATTTGATAACCCAAGATGATTTTATTTCAGCATCAAAGCAAATCTGTTTTATTTTCGATATATGACATCATATTCGCTTGCTTTCCATACTTACTCGTATTTATGCACCTTGTATTATTATCAAATATTTGAAAACTCAAGTTTTATTTCTAATATGACGTCATTTCATATTCTGTTTCTTAAATAATTAATTTCATTTTCATTTTTCACGTGGAAATTTTTCATTTGAAAATAAATTGTTGAGTAAAAATTATTATTACAGGTTCGATTTAATTTTGGCAACGATGAAGTTTTAGCAACGGTAAAGTAAATTTAACCATTTTAAAATAATATACGAAAAAATGTCCATTTATTCTCGATGGAAATAATGAAATTTTGAATTATTAAGAAAAATATTTGAATAAAATATACAAAAACCAGCCTATGTTCATTTACGGGTTATAATCAACCTATATGCAAAGATACATGATCATTAAATTCTCCATTTGGACGCTGGCTTCAGCCTAACATTTGCACACAATCGGATTTATAATATTACTAGCTGTTACCCGTGACTTCGTTCACGCAACGTTAAAAGGAGATTAAATACATTAATTAAGCAAAATTATTTCACTCCCGATAGTTAAAAACGTTAATAATTAACTAACTATTTATCACATTTCATAGGAGACGAAACGGTATTTTTTGTTACAGGGACCTTGACATAACCCAGTCGTAAAAAAGTGAAATTTTGTGCCAAATAATCGCGAAAATGAAATTGCAACCAATGTAAAAAGGAGGGTCAAATAAAATCGTGGAAATAAACGAATTGGGTAAAAACAAATGTCAATTTTACCTGATGAATAGTTTTACTTTTAACGCCTTTGTGAAACGTTTTAACAGCCATCCTTCAAAAAAACATTAATTGGAAATAGTATATGCTTTTTCTTTAAATTCAATTATGCATCCTTGGTTTTATGTATAGCTGAAACAAATCTTGTTTTCTAAATGACTGTATGTTGACAGGCAATTTCTGTTCTCCAGAATAAATTCATTCATAAAGCTTGAATATGTGAAAATATGTTTTTATTTTTCGGATAATTTACTGAAATCCAGATTTTGTTTCACCATCTATTCAAAGTGAAAATAAATTCTGATTTTCAGTTTTAATGAGAAAATGGTGTAAAAAATATACTCATCTGTTTTATTTCTCCTTTTTTATACACAAATATGGATTAATTTACCTTCCGTTTTTAGATAAACTTCGTTAAAATGTACAAAAAAAAATCTTGGCATCTAATTTAATTTTTTTATTTCTGAGAGTTTGTGTGACATTCTCGGATCAATGGTAACCGGTATTAAGTAAATCGAATTGCGTTCGATAGTCTAGGAGTAGTTGCGAAATACAAACACGCGGTCAGATTTTAATATAATAGATTCGTGTTCATTTTCCTTTTCTTAAAATTAAAATGTGATTTTTAGCAGAAAACTCTCATCTGTATATAACGGATACTCATGTTTAATAATCAGTATAGATAACGAAACATTTAAATTTTTCGTTACAAATATGACGCGAAACTCATCTACTTTCTATACTTACCGATCCTTGTATTGTTAATGTAAGGAATTGATTCACACTCATTTTAAAACATATTGGAAAAATCACGTTTTATTTCAAATATGAAGTCTCTTTTTCCCAGAGAAATCTCTTTTTAATGGCATAATTCTTGTTAATTTTCTTTTTCAGGCAATTAATTTCAATACTGGCATAGGGGAAATTATGTTACTTTAACAAAATAATATTAAATATTTAGGTTTTATCAACTAAAATGGAACTATTAACATTCGTCATTTTTTTAGGTAATCGAGTTATTTCTTTTAGTTTTAAGAATGAAAATAACCATTTCTTGCTATCCATGACCCCATTTTCGACATGGATAGTTTTGCGGAGCATAATATTGACATTTGCTGACCATTTTCTTTTGAAACTTCTTTTTACTTTTTAAAAATTTAAATAAAAAATATGGTATAGTTATATTAGTCATGCGCAGACGGTAAAAAGTCAAGTATTGTTACCATGCAAAAAAAAAAAAAAAAAAAAAAAAAAAAAAAAAGAAAGAAAAAAAAGTTAAGAAAAAACCCAAGATCATTTTATTTCACCAATCAAAGCATGTCCGCTTTATTTTCGATGAATGACGTCATATTCGCCTCTTTCCTATGTTTACGCATATTGAAACCTTGTATTATTATCAAAAACTAAAAAAATTACGTTTTATTTCTAATAATATTATTAATTCTTCTTTTTAATTCTTTGATTTTTTTATTTCATTTTCATTTTTCACGTGAAAATTTTTCAATTGAAACTAAATTTTTGTGTAAAAATTATTATTCCGGGTTTTGAATTAGTTTTGGCAACGATAAAGTATTAGCAACGGTAAAGTAAATTAAACCATTTTAAAATATTATACGAAAAAATTTCCAATTATTCCCTATGAAAATAACTAAATTTTGAATTATTAGGAAACATATTTGAATAAAATATTCAAAAACCAGCCTATGTTCATTTGAGGATTAGAATCAACTTATATGCAAAGATACATGATCATTAAATTCTCCATTTTGACGCTTCAGCCTAACATTTGCACACAATCGGATTTATAATATTACTATCTGTTACCCGTGACTTCGTTCACGAAACACTAAAATGAGAATAAATATATTAATTAATCAAAATATTTCACTCCCGATAATTAAAAACGTTAATAATTAACTAACTATTTATCACATTTCATAGGAGACAAAACGGTATTTTTTGTTATAGGGACCTTGGCATAACTCAGTCTTAAGAAAGTGGAATTTTGTGCCAAATAGTCGCGAAAATGAAATTGGAACAATGCAAAAAGGAGGGCCAAATAAAATCGTTGAAATAGACGAATTGGGTAAAAACAAATGTCAATATTACCTGATAAACAATTTTACTTTTAGCTTTAACGCCTTTGTGAAATGTTTTAACAGCCATCCTTCAAAAAAAAAAAAAAAAAAAAAAAAAAAAAAAAAAAAAAAAAAACATTAATTGGAAATAGTATATGCTTTTTCTTTAAATCCAATTCTGCCTCCTTGGTTTAATGTATAGCTGAAACAAATCTTGTTTTCTAAATGACTGTATGTTGACAAGCAATTTTTGTTCTCCAGAATAAATTCATTCATGAAGTTTGAATATGTGAAAATATGGTTTTATTTTTTGGATAATTTACTGAAATCAAGATTTTGTTTTCACCATCAATTCAAAGTGAAAATAAATTCTGTTTTTAAGTTTTAATGAGAAAATGGTGTAAAAAATATACTGATCTGTTTTATTTCTCCTTTTTAATACACAAATATGGAGTAATTTACTTTCCGTTTTTAGATAAATTTCGTTAAAATTTACAAATAAATAAATAAATAAATAAATAAATAAATCTTGCCATCTAATTTAATTTTTTTAATTCTGAGAGTCTGTGTGACATTCTCGGATCTATAGTTACCGGTATTAAGTAAATCGAATTGCGTTCGATAGTCTAGGAATAGTTGTGAAATACAAACACACGGTCAGATTTTAATATAATAGATTCGTGTTCATTTTCCTTTTCTTAAAATTATGATGTGATATTTAGCAGAAAATTCTCAACTGTATATAACAGATACTCATGCTTAATAATCAGTATAGATAACGAAACATTTAAATATTTCGTTACAAATATGGCGTGAAACTCATCCATTTTCTATACTTACCGATCCTTGTATTGTTAATGTAAGGAATTGATTCACACTCATTTTAAAACATATTGGAAAAATCCCGTTTTATTTCAAATATGAAGTCTCTTTTTCCCCAGAGAAATCTCTTTTTAATGACATAATTCTTATTAATTTTCTTTTCCAGGCAATTATTTTCAATACTGGCATAGGGGAAATTATATTACTTTAACGAAATAATATTAAATATATAGGTTTTATCAACAAAAATGGAACTATTACCATTCGTCATTTTTTTTAGGTAATCGAGTTATTTCTTTTAGTTTTAAGATGAAAATAACTATTTCTTGCTATCCATGATATCATTTTCGACATGGATAGTTTTGCGGAGCATATTATTGACATTTGCTAACCATTTTCTTTTGAAACTTCTTTTTACTTTTTTAAAATTTAAATAAAAAATACGGTATAGTTATATTAGTCATGCGCAGACGGTAAAAAGTCAAGTATTGTTACCATACAAAAAAAAAAAAAAAAAAAAAAAAAAAAAAAAATGTGAAGCAAAAACCCAAGATCATTTTATTTCACCAATCAAAGCATATCCACTTTATTTTCGATGAATGACGTCATATTCGTCTGTTTCCTATGGTTACGCATATTGAAATCTTGTATTATTATCAAAAACTAAAAAAATTACGTTTTATTTCTAATAATATTATTTAATCTTCTTTTTAATTATTTCATTTTTTATTTCATTTTCATTTTTCACGTGAAAATTCTTCAATTGAGGCTAAATTTTTGTGTAAAAATTATTATTTCGGGTTTTGAATTAGTTTTGGCAACGATAAAGTATTAGCAACGGTAACGTAATTTTAACCATTTAAAAATATTATACGACAAAATGTACATTTATTCTCTATGAAAATAACAAAATTTTGAATTATTAGGAAAAATATTTGAATAAAATATACAAAAACCAGCCTATGTTCATTTGAGGATTATAATCAACCTATATGCAAAGATACAGGATAATTAAATGCTCCATTTTGACGCTGGCTTCAGCCTAACATTTGCACACAATCAGATTTATAATATTATTAGGATTAGGACTAGCTGTTACCCGTGACTTCGTTCACGCAACATTAAAAGGAGAATAAAAACATTAATTAAGCCAAATATTTTACTCCCGATAATTAAAAACGGTAATAATTAACTAACTATTTATCACATTTCATAGGAGACAATACGTATTTTTTGTTATAGGGACCTTGACATAACTCAGTCATAAAAAAGTGAAAATTTGTGCCAAATAATCGCGAAAATGAAATTGCAACCAATGCAAAAGGAGGGTCAAATAAAATCGTGGAAATAGACGAATTGGGTAAAAACAAATGTCAATTTTACCTGATGAATAGTTTTACTTTTAACGCCTTTGTGAAACGTTTTAACAGCCATCCTTCAAAAAAACATTAATTGGAAATAGTATATGCTTTTTCTTTAAATTCAATTCTGCATCCTTAGTTTTATGTATAGCTGAAACAAATCTTGTTTTCTAAATGACAGTATATTGACAGGCAATTTTTGTTCTCCAGAATAAATTGATTCATGAAGTTTGAATGTGTGAAAATATGTTTTTATTTTTTGGATAATTTACTGTAATCAAGATTTTGTTTTCACCATCAATTCAAAGTGAAAGTAAATTCTGTTTTTCGGTTTAAATGAGAAAATGGTAAAAAAAAAAAAAAAAAAAAAAAAAAAAAAAAAAAAAAAACACTCCTTTTTTATACACAAATATGCTAAATTTTGCGATGTTTTGACACCAGTAATTTTAAATAATGAATTTTTACCTTTTCAATCTGCAAAAAATTATACTAAATATTTTTATTTAATAATATTGGTGGCAAAGTTATATATTAAAAAGTGGTATATATTATATACCGGTGCCCCTCAAGGGGTTAAATTCTGCCCAATTTAACCTCGATATTTTCTCTATCGCGTCAAGAACACTATAAGCAAATAAATACCGACGACACAAATCTGATGATCTAAATTTACATATTTTTGTTAGTATATATAAGATTATTTTAATTTATTTGATGCGCTTGAAATTTTTTACGCTTTCTCTAGGGTTAGGCGTCGAATAAATGTACTTTCTTGTTATTTTATTTTGCCATTTCTATTTATTCTATTTTCCATTCATTCCATTTATGGATATTGATTTAATTTACATATTCGTGTCAAAGAATATTCTTTAAAGTTATTATCAGGATTAGGATATCATACGATCAGGGTTAGGATTAGGAATAAAAATTGAACGACAATGGCATGACCGATTCAGGTTTAAAGTATGAAACAGGATGTCTATTTACATCATGAAGCAATAAAAAATAGAAAATTATCGGCTAATATTTTTTAATATGTTTTACAGTCATAGTTGGTATCAAAGGTGAGCGGGAAAATGATCATCTAAAATACCATTAAGTGTTTACCATGCAAAAAACAAATCTGGTTACAACAATGTGATTTAATTTTGCGCCAAATTTCTTTTGATAAAAAAAAAAAGGCAAATTGACTATGTACCTAATTTTAGACCCCTAACCTTCCTATTTCCGGAATTTTTCTACCTATATGTAAAAAAAATTCTACTATATAGAACGCGCTTTCACGTTTATAATGTTATGAATTGGCACGATCGGCTTGTTCAAGTTTACACAATTCGGCTGGAAAATTATGATTCATTGCTTTTTGATTTCTTCTTTGCTTTTGCATTACGCGAATTTGTTGGTAAAATCTATTTTCTTTTCGATAACATTGTTGTTTTTTAAGTTTAAAAAATATTATTTTACTGAAAAATTGCTTTAAAATCTATGCAATTTTTCTTATCCTACAAGACTTTACAAAAATCTATTATGAAACAACTTTAAAAAAAGCTATATTTAAAAACGACAACAAAGTTTTTCCTATTTTAAAACTAAAAGTAATGTAATATTAAATTCCGGTTCGAAACGACGATTTACAAATGTGTTTCGATTGTGATAAAATGATAGAGGAAAAATGCTGTTACTTCGACATAATCATATTAAATCTTTAGTTTTTATGAGAAAAGCAACTTTCTTTTAAAATACATAGTTATTTTATTAAGATTTTCTGATTTTCGATACGGATAATTTTGCGATGCATATCATTGACATTTGCCATCCAATATTTATTTATTATATTTTTTTTTTACTTTTTAAAATTTAAATTAAAAATACGGTAAGTTTATGTTAGCCGTGTGCAGACGATAAATCGCCAACCTATCCCATCATTTGTACTTAATTCATTAAAAATATAAATCTTTCACTCATTTCATTTAAAACACAGAAATTTAATTTACAACACATACATTTAAAATACATATATTACGTACATTTAAAATAATTCCTTTCATGTGAAAAAGAAAAAAATAAGAGAAATTAATCACAAATAATTTGATAACCCAAGATCATTTTATTTTAACATCAAAACAAATCTGTTTTACTTTTCTATATATGGCATCATATTCGCTTGCTTTCCATACTTACTCGTATTTATGCACTTTGTATTATTATCAAATATTTGAAAACGCACGTTTTATTTCTAATATGACATCATTTCATATTCTGTTTAATTCTTAAATAATTGATTTCCTTTTCATTTTTCACGTGGAAATTTTGCACGTGAAAATAAATTGTTGATTAAAAATTATTACTCAGGGATTTTATTTCATATTGGCAACGATAAAGTATTAGCAACGGTAAAATAAATTTAACCATTTTAAAAAAAGCTGCAAAACCGGGCCCTTTGGGCCAAACCAACCAAACCAACCAACCATTTTAAAATATACGAAAAAATGTCCATTTATTCTCTATGAAAATAATGAAATTTTGAATTATTAAGAAAAATATTGAAATAAAATAAACAAAAACCAGCCTATGTTCATTTGAGGGTTATAATCAACTTATATGCAAAGATACAGGATAAATAAATGCTTCATTTTGACGCTGGCTTCAGCCTAACATTTGCACACAATCAGATTTGTAATATTATTAGGATAGGATTAGGATTAGGATTAATGAAAGAGAAAAAAAATCTTAAATACTTATTTATTTATAATATTTTTCTCAATTATCCCCTATGGCATCAGTTCATCAATTGAAATCGTTGATGTTTTTTTATTGATAGATTTCAGTTTAACGCCAAATTGCCGTATTTTATGATTCATCTTTCGAAATCGGGTCCATACCATATGGTGTATTTAACGAAATGTTATTTGAAGTAAAATTGTTGGTTAAAATTTTTAGTGGTATTCACATTAATTTTAAAGGACATTGTAGGCATGATGGCAGCGTTTGTAAGTAAATTCAGTTACAGAAAATTTACTTTCGTTAGAACCACTTTAAAATCAAAAGATTAAAAAAATAAGAGAAAGGAAAAACTTCTATATAAATATATTAATGCATGAACTGACCCAAATGGAATCCGGTCATTATTTTTTTATTCAAAAACATATTTTTAACTACGAAAATGTAACGTAAAATTATCAGATTAAAAATTAAACATATTCAATTTGAAATAAATATAAAATTTAATGTATTTAAAAAAATACTAGAAAAATGAAATTTGTTTTTTCGTTGACAGATTTCGGTTTATAATTGAACTGTTTAATAATCTTCTGTAATCGAATTCACACAAAATCTCGTATTTGAGCAAATGTGATTTGGCACTAAAGTGTTATTTAAAATATTTAAGGGTATTTGTATTCATTTTAAAGGACATTGTATCCGTGGTTGTAACACATTGAAAAGAACCCAATTACGAAAGATTAATGTAGAAAAAAAAGAAAAAGAGGTTTTCATTTGTTTTAGGCAATTTGGCAACTCATCTGTAACTAACAAGGAGGGTCTCCATAAGCGCATGCTCAGAAAATGTTGAAAAAATTACAGGATATTCTTCTCATGAGGATATATACCTTTATAAAAAAAATGCTGCGATACCTCGATATAACGTCATAAAAAAATAATAATAATTTCGTGTTTTCGGCGATTTATCGCTGGTTGGCAACACAATAAAAAAAAATGTTATGTTAATACTATTTTAGGAAAAGCTTTTTCAACTCATTAAACTGAACTGGTTTATAACTACAGTTTTGCCATATATATTTATATGCATATATAAAGAAAATTAACGATCGTATTCTACGGTTTAGGACAAAATTTAAATGGTTAAAAAATGCTTCAAACTAAAAATTAATGTCCAATTCTGAGCACTGTCAATTTGACTTCTGTATTTTCAGTGTCAGAGACAACAAGAGAAAAGTGTTGTTGCCATGGAAATAATGACTTATTCAGTATAGAAATGTATTAATGAGAGGGTATTTTTATGTTAGTCGGGCGCCAGTGATATATATACATATATATATAGTTATACACACACACACACACACACATATATATATATATAATATTGCATACAAACCGGTTTTAACCCTGCGGTGCATGTCGTTAGCCATGCCCTCCTGCCGTCTGGTTTGTTTTTCTTGGTATTGTTTTAATGTTAGTAATTTTGTTTTTGGTTATATTCGAATTATACTTTTAATTGCTTATATTTTAGTGTTCAGTTGATGAATTGTTATTTGTTTTTTGTCTATGTGGTGTGGTTAGTGTAAATTTATAATTGAATTTAAGTCTATATATATATTTATTTACATATATACATATGTATATACCGACGCCCGGCTAGCATAACAGTACCAATGAGCGCATTCTTAATCGGTCAGTTACTGTTAAAATACACATAAAATTTATGTTATCCTATCATCGAAACCATGTAAATCAACAATACACAATTTGTATATATACTATAAAAGCTTATCGAAAAAATAATAAACTATTTAATCGTTTAAGTTTAAATTCATAGAGTACTACGCATTAAACAGTTTTATTTCCTTCTTTTAGTGTCTTTATTATTACTAGATGGAACCCGTCAAAACTTGACGGAAAAAATACTATAACAACATCAGTCAAATAAGCTTCTTTATTATTTAAGAAGGGGTGCGTATGAGACAGTCTTTCAAAAATTTTATTTTAAAAGATTTTTCCCCAGTCAAATACTGTACTATTTCCGATGCAAACTCCAAGCAAACAATCCGTAAACAACTGTGAAATGCAAATAAGTTTGACATTACCGCCATATTCCCCACGGCAAGAAAAAAATTCATGGACCTATGAAGTATATACAAATAGTATATTCCTACGTTCATATCATATTCAGTAAATAAAAACACATTGCAAATAAAGCTCACATTTCCTCCCCAATAAAGACTCCAATTCTGTTCTTTATAATTAAGAATTGAAAAATCACTTAAAATTACGTCCTGTTGACACAATCATATAAATTTTTCACTTTAGTTTTATCAATGTAAAAATGCATTTCAAGCTAAGCATAACGTCATTTTCACAGGCGCAAACTTTTCTCACGTAATTTATATACGTTACTATAATGCTTAAACACCATGCATACAAATAAAAATATATTTTGTATTTAGTTGTAATGAAAAAATGGCATCAACAAAGTTATAATGCATAATGATAAAATAAACCCAATGGGCAATATTCCCTTGACGTCACAATAAATATGAATTTTTATTTGCTTATAAAACACGCGGATAAATATTTTTACCGAAATTTAACTTGCAAATTAAAAAATTCGGCCTAAAAGCCGCGTGCTTTTAATATTTATTTTTTATCGTCGCCTCCACAGAGTTTAGAGAATAAAGTCTATGCTTCGCAACAGTGGACGTTATCTGCTTATGACGTCATAAGCAGAAGTAAAAGTTTAATTGAAAATTACGGCTAATTAATTAAATTTTCGAAAAAACGAATGCACGATAACAAATCTGTGTCCAAATACCTTTCATTTAAAAAAAGAATGATGTAATTTGATGGGGTAGTTTGTTCTCACGGATTGTCGAAAGAAATCGCTTAGCGTTTTAAATATATAGATTATTATTTCGTTAAGAAATATTTCTATTTTGAATAAATATTTAAATAAAAGACAGTTCATGCATTACAATATACTAAAAATAACTTATCGTTTACCAAACTTAAATTTCTTTCTTTCAATGCAACTATTTTACAGAAAATACTTTGACGACGAAACCTTTCACCATTCGGATTACGAGACACGTTACAAGTGGCAAAATTCGGTTTAAAAAAAATACGCGATAGTACATAGTTGTTTTACTATAGGTAGATACTCGTTCCTCAACTGTAGCTTTAGCCATTTTAAAGTTATTTGCGTATTTTCGGATTTTAATTTTCACCCTGTATACGTGATTATGAAAAGATTGACTAACAGTACCTTCCTTTCAAATTTGAAGAAAACACCTATCTTAATTGCTATGCTACTTACATGTGTAATAAATATACACTAACAATAAATATCTAATACAGAATAAATCTTATTAAAAATTATTCGTCGATAATTTTCGCATTTTACATTTTATTTTGACATAAATTTTGTAAATATAAAGGCATTATATCATTTGTTATTAAGGATAACTTTTATGGATGAATTTTTGCGTACGTTGTAAAGGATCAGGGTCCATAATCCGTGTTTTTGGCCCATGAAATAAGACTAAAATTCGATTTTGTTATACTGACTTAATTATTTCACTTTTTAACATTAGAAGGTATATCCTGTACGATTTCAACAATGGTTTTTGCATTTTGTTCGGATTTATATAACTTACACAAGCATAAAGTTCGTATTATTCGTAGTTGTTGATGAAAAATATGCAATTTCTCCTAATTTTACCTCAATTTTTAATATATTTTTTTAATATTTTATTATGAGCGCAGCTTTGCAACTCTTTTATTTTTACATATATTGTACATTTTGATGTATTTTATAACATATGTAAAGATGAAAGTGTTGCACGATTGCGCTCCTATAAATAATTGAGGTAAAAGTAGGAGAAATTGCGTATTTTTCATCAAAAACTACGAATACTACGAACTTTGAGCTTGTGTAAGTCATAAAAATCCAAACAAAATGCAAAAACTATTGTTGAAATCGTACAGGATATACCTTCTAATATTAAAAAGTGAATAATTAAGTCAGTATAACAAATTCGATTTTTAGTCAATTCCATGGGCCAAAAACACGGCTTATGGACCCTGATACATTTACCATGAAAAAAGAAGGCTAAAATGACCATCACTTTAAATGACCATTATTTACTTTACTATTTTGAAAATTTTTGAAATGTTATGTGGAACAAATTTGATGTATAGCAGATTTTTTTTTATTTAATCCTTATTAAAGTTTGTCTTCCCTAATCATCAGTAAGGGAAATAAATAAATAAATAAATAAATAAAACAGCACTACTCTGAAACACAGTGTAATTCTTATTTTCTATCGAAAAGAATTTGAGAATTATTTTCTCAATTTTCATTTGCGAATATATTGTTTTGTAGCACAAACTTACTTATGAATGAATTATGTCTGTTCCACTTTTCTGATTAATAATATAAATTGACCTAACATCTAGTTTTTATATGAATTAACTGCTAAGAAGGAGAAACTTACTCAACCCTGTTGTTTCTAGTGTCCTAATAAAAGTATAAGTCTTTACATTTGTGAACGCATTTCTAGGATATTAGCATGAACTTCAGACATATGTAAATGAAAAGATTTCAAATAAAGTAAAATCACAGTTATTTAAACTTATGATAGGATTTTCCGCTTGGTGAAATTAACATAAATGTTAAAAGTCAACTGCAGCCAATTTAAATACTGTAAAAACATACTCTTTATACTTTTTAGAAAAAATAAAATTCACCACCGATAATTTAGTTACCATAGTTGAACTCATATGTTTTTAATATGGTGGAAAAACTCGAAGACTATTTTTATAACTGATTTTAGTATGACAGACTACAAATTTTGGACACTACATTTTCTGAAGAGAAATATTTGCCTTAATTAATAAACTAAATCGTCGATTAAATAAATAAATAAACACTATAGGGAGCTAAGATTTAAAGTTACATAGCTTTAGCATTATTCTGGAAAAGGAAGGGAGGGGGAAGGGATTAGTGGATGCACATTTAATTAATGTTGTTTTAATTCATTGAATAATACATTTTCCAAACTTAAAAAAATACTTCCATATTTTACTTTTATACTAATAGTATAAAACATAACTACTGACACATTCGACGGAATTCCGTAAACCATAATTTTTGCCATTCGGTTAGTTATTCTTAATATTCTAAGCTAAAAAGTAATTTCCTCCAAAAATTAAAAACAATAACCGATATACGAAAGGGTTAAAAATTAAAGCAGTTACTTACATACAAGAACCATAATGCACATAGCCGAATCAATGTTATGTAACCGTCTTCACTGAAAAGTAATAAAGCAAATAAGATTAAATATGTACATGAATTTATGTAACATTGCCTTGGAATGATATAATTCTAACCAACAAAATCTGCTGAGGTGAGATCATTTCATCTATCGAGTGTTCATAGTCATGTCTACAATTTCAGCTGACACACAACATATTCTTGCAAATATATCGCGAGTTACTATAACGAAAAAAAAATCTAAAAAAAGAAAAAAAAAGAAAAAAAGAATGAGATATTGTCTGCACATTTACAACAATTGTCGATTAAAGGCCTTCGATGAAGATTCTCAATCATTAGCCACTTGCTTTCATAAATTGGTTGATAAAATTAGTGCTTCAACCAAAAATTTCGTACTGCAAAAAAGAGGAGCTATAAAGTTGCTCGGTTCTGTTATAATACGCAGGTACAAAATATCAGTATGCAATATTATGAAAGTTACTAACAGTTATAACAACAAAATCACAATTATTTTTTTTAATGAATATTTCATCTCAATTTTTCTCAAAAGACTGGTATAAGCAGTTAGAACCTTGTCATTCCAAGCCATTGGTAAAACATTATTCATTTCATAATACCTATACATTAAAATAGTTTGCTCATTTAGTAATATATAAAGTGTTTTGCAAAGGTTTTTTTCCTAATCTTATTTTGGTCGGTAATGTCCATACATGTAATGTATAAGGACGTTTATAAGTTTATTTTGCAAATATGTCTTAGCACAATATAATGTTAAATATTAAAAACCTAGGAGATTAACTAAAGATAAGCTAAGAGAGAAACTAAAGATTAAGTTTCTTAGGGAAAAAAAGTAATTCACTTTTTTTTTCAATGAAAGTTTAAAACTTGTTAAAAAATTAAGTACTTGCAACTCTCCAAATGAAGACATTTAACACGTTTAGCATTTCTGACGTTTGTAAACGTTTATCATTTCTGAATGAATCATCAAATACGGCAATCAGATCCAAAGCTGGAATTAGAATTTTGTGAAACCAGAGAAAATATCCACCACCATTTCCGAATATTAATTTTTTCATTGTTAACGAGACAAAATCTACATTTAAGTTATTACAATGCGGGAATACTGACGCTGCCTAACTGAGGCAACCCCTGCGGTAGTTAAGATCTGATCATATCTAAAATTATTATCTATTTATTTATTACTTGTAAATCTTTGTAAATACTTGTATATATCACTTGTAAAACTGAAATTTCATAATATTGCAGTTGTTCAATTATTGTAGTAGAAATTGTTCAGAAATGATGTTTTAAGTGATGGCCGAATACAAAGCCGTTCATGAAATTTATACCTCATTCCAAGGGCATATTCGAAATCAATTTTTTTTTTAATTGAGATTTTAATAATTTAAATTCTTTTCTGTTTTATTTTGGAATTTTTCATTAAATGTCATATAACCAAAATGGACCCCAAAATGTATTTTATGTCGTTTAATATGTTATGATGTTCAATATGTTCTGCTTGAAAATGGTTGTTTAGGTTTTCTTTTATTTATTTCCCGAAATCTTTGGTTTCTTTTCTTTTCTGTTTTTTTAACATAGCACTCAACCATTTTTTCGGAAACGGCAATTCATGAAATATATAGCGGAGAAATGTTAAGTTTGTCTTTTAAATACTGCAAGTTAGAGAAATTTCAATACGTTTTGAGTTAGATCGAAATAAATGTAGATATATATGAATATATAAATATATATAATTTGGTTATTTTTGGTTATTTCTCTGAAGCTAATTTCTACACTTCGTGTATAATGTATACACTGAAACTTCAATATTTTTTTTTTCGATTTTAAATGATCGCGTTGTATTCTGCAGTATACCGAATTCCATATTTTATCTGCTGTTATAGAACCATAATTAATATGAGTACAGAACCATAATTAAATAATGTTCTGCTTGAAAATTGATCTTTAGGTTTTCAAATAATATTTTTATTTATTTCCCGAAATCCTTGTATTCGTTCTTTCTTTCTTAACATAACACACAGCCAATTTTACGAAAACGAGAATTCATTTTAAATATAGCGGGAAAATGTTACGTTTGACATTTAAATACTGCAAATTAGAGAAAATTCAACAACTTTTGAGTTAGGTCGAAATAAATATAGATATATATGAACATATAACTACATATATATTTTTAATTCTTGGCTATTTCTCAATTTATACTGCAGCTATTTTTCACACCTTGTGTATAATGTACTCACTGAAATTTTATTGTTTTTTATTTCAATTAACCGCGTTATATTTTGCAGTAGACCGAATTCCATATTTTATCTGCTGTTATAGAACCATAATTAAGATGAGTAAGATGATTTCATTTTTCAGTAAATTTAAAATCTAAAATGACTTTCGGAAGAAAAACAATCAAATTTTAAAAAAAGATTTTTTTTCCTTTACGTAAGAAACTTTTTTTTTAATATAAAAATATAAATTCTGAGATGTAATGGCATATAATGGCGACCCCTTTTGTTAACTTGGACTCTTGAACAGAGTATACATAGTTAAATCATGCAAGTAAAAAAAAAAGTGTGCTTTGGAAGAAAATTATTTAATCAGAAAAGCAACATTATGATTTATTTCCGTTTAAAATATCTACAAATTTGTGAAACATGATTTTCAGTCAAAGTAGCATATATTAAAAAAAATTCCATTAAAATAATAAAATTTCTATAGATAATAATAATAATAATTTAAAACCATCTGATTTTTTCTTATGTGTTATACTGAAGTAAATTAATATTTCTGCAATCCTAAATATCATCAACGTTATTACTATAAAATGTCTGTGTTTTAGCATTCCCGATAAATGGTCTTTTAAACAAGTTTTTCAAAAAAGTGTAGTCTGCACGAATTATGCATAAATTTTAATTTATGGTTGTTTATATTTAAAACTCAACTTGTCCGTATAATATTTCATTCTTAGGTAGTAGAAGTATTTTTGGGAACACTATATTTCTTAAAAAAATTATTGTTATTAGTATTTATTTTTTAGACTGTGAATATTTATTTTTTTAATGTATGTTATCATGTTTTATGCAAATACACTTTTTTAAACGTTTCACACATTTTACTACCAAGCAATTTTTTTTATAAGTACAGTTAATATCTCTTTTTTCGACTTTTCGCTTTATCTTTTTATTTTTTTTTATCGGAAAATGTACTTCTAACTCATGTTTTAGAATATTTCAAAATTTATATTTTCGGCAAATATATGGCCTTGTATGAACTAAAGTGGGTTCTGTGTTAAATATTTGTCACATTTTTCCGAATAAATTAACTGAACACAATTTTGTAACAAATGACAAAATTCAAAATCTTGACAGAAAATAAGTGTTTGTCTATTCTAAAAAAAGTAGTTATGCCTGCTGCAGTTTTTTTATTGCGATTTTTTCACTGTCCTAGCGTAGACTGCAAAAAACCTTGCATACAAAAACATGAGAACTGATATTTTTATATAAAAATGTATAATAAACACGCTGAAGCATACAGTCACTGTTATTTCCGTATAAAGGAAATGTGGTTTGTCCCAGTTTATGTGCAAAAATAACTAAAGTAATTTTGAATTTACTTATAAACAAGGAAAAGTACATAAAAGTGAAATTCATATTTACCTTCTTCTTCATAATCCGGGTATGCTGTAAAAAGATAAAACGAATGTTGTTAAAGAAATATGATATATAGAAACATACTTTACTACATAAAAAAATAATAATGAGTAGTATGTTTTAGGTTTTTTTAAACCATAGCTGCAAACTTTCTGTTTTACTTTTCTCTTATAACAATTAAACCCAGATAATTTATTTAATAGACTATGTTAAGTTTCTATGAGGTCCTTATATTTGAATTTATTTAATAAGTAAAATGTTTGCCACAAAATATGTTTTTTAATTAGAAAAAAACGACAGAAAGATTTTTTAAGCAGATTTTTCCAGATCTTGTCTACAAGGTTAAATTATTTTAGGATCATAGCTATATTTTAATAATGTTTTGCTTATTTCTTCGTTTGCTTTAAACTTTTTAAATGCTTCCACAATACAGTTAGACATTTTGTCCAACTTACAAAACTTTAAAAAGTGGTAACGTATTTTAAATATTAAATAATAATTTTCTACTGAAAAAAAGGATCTCAAAAATATTACTTAAAAAAAACGAATTCCATTTTTTGAAGTCTAAGTTATCCGAAAATGATAATATGTTCACGCAACTGTTTGTTAGATATTCTTTATTTTATTTTCAAATTATATATAATTGATTTTTTTTAATTACTTCCAACAAAATATGAAGTATAAAATTTCAAATTAGCATTATTCTTTTAAGTGCATATAAAAGACGAGTATAATAATATATTACAAGAAATAATAGAATCAAAATACTGTACTTTCGGCCCCCCGAGGATGAATCCGCAAGCGATCAATATTTACCGCCAAATATTAAAGCATATACGATGTTATAATAATATATGTTGCATTCAACATTTCGTTACGCATATGGCTCAGTTATAGTCATATATGACGCATATACGACATATATATATGACATGTGTACAAGATGTGTATGATTTATATATGGCATATAAGACGTAAATAATATGTATATAATGACGTATAGGGCACATATATGAGTATTTGGAGTGTACGTATGCGGATATATGATGCACATATAAGATTAGTGTTGGCGAAATCGTAACAGCAATCTTGGCGTAATCGTACTTGTGGGGGCCGCTATAATCCAAGAGTACCGAAAATATTTATTATGTTTTTGGAAGAAAGTAACTTTTAACATTTTTTTTTATTAATTGCTTTTTGTCAAAGATGTTATCTATTAAAAAATCAGAAAAAATACAGGAAACGAAAGAAGTCATTGGATATATTAATTTGGATGACAATATGTATCCTAATATTTCGAAATTGTAGCACGGTGAAGTTGAAAAATAAACATGGTGCACACAAAAATTCTATTGTGTACAAAAAACAGAACAAAGCAACCAGAAATGAAAGCTGAAGACCGTGCTGAAGATGGTGAAGAATGTGCTATACTGCGCAGGTATGTATACTAACCGCGGTTATTATTAATAATAACTGTTTATTATTAATAAATATTGGATTTATCATATTGACCGTAACATGTACTATGATAGTATTCCCTATCTCAACATTTCTACAACTCTAAACATTTCCAAATTTTAGAGGAAAGTAATGTCATGTTCTAAGAAATTTCCTTATTTGAATAAATGTACGTTCATGCAATCATACAAGAGGTATCTATCTATCAATCTATATATATAATGTAAATATTACGTAGGTATTGATTGTCATTTATTTTCTTGAAATTACTACGAGGCTAACAATTATCAAATTACTATTCACGCAAACATAAACATTTTTTATTTATCAATTGTTTAATAAACGATCCTTTTGGGATACAGATTTCTTTATTCTTAAAAATAAATCAAACTTTAAATAAATTTATACTGCTTGGATTAGGAACGGACAAAATGCTAGTCCATTAAAGTAACAATAATAGTAGTGAACTGTGAAGTAACAACTATACATGTACATACTGCTCCCCGAAAAATTAAGTAATCATTTTTTTCGTATTTGTATGCAGAAGAAAGCTTACATAATGCATTAGTTAACAGCGTGTCATTTTCTGGTTATTCTGCTGTAAGGAAAATTAAATTAAATTTCGCTGGTGGTTAATCACCGAATGGTAGGTGTTGTTTAAATGATATGTATAGCAATTCATGATACGTCTCGTTTATTCTAAATCTAATAAGAAGCAATTAGTCACAACTCGTGTGTGACTTTCAGTGCATACATTGTAAAAAAAAAATACAAAAATTAGTGTTATTTTATGCTCCGAAATTTTCAGAATTTTTCCTGTAAAATTTAGCATGATTACAGTCATTTATACAGTAAAATTAGAATAATTGCAGATGTTATACTGTAAAATTCCAAAAACAAAAATTTTTAAGGCACATTTTGCTGTTAATTTACAGTAAATAATGCTGGCAATTTGGGTTCATAAATTTACAGAACATTTTGCTGCTTTTTTTGCCATTTTTTCTTGCAGTGTACGATATGTTGATTAGTTGATGGACTACTGAGGACGACTAACTACAGGAATAAACACACTATATTATGTATGAATATATAAAAAATAAAGAAAAATACATTTGAGGAAATACATATGACGAAACAGGGGTTAAAAGTAAAGAAGAAAATCTAAGTGTAACATAACAGAAAAAGAAATAAAAAAGATGCATAAAATAAAAAAGCGAAATAGATCCATTCTAACTTTGGTCTATTTTAGCCCTTTTTTACCAATCTTAAGAATTATTATAATAACAGAACAAGAGGGAGAAATTTTACTTATACTTACCGACACTTAGTGTGATAAGAATGGCAATCACAACGATGGAAGTCAAATACTTGATAAAGTTTAGCATTTTTAAAAATTTTATTTTTAATGTCTTTCTGAAGAGAGCGAGGTTTCTTCTTAAAGCAACTCAATTTCTATAAATTAGGCAAACTCGGCAATGCTTTTTATAGGCCTGTAAAAATGAAGGTCAAGCAAACACCTGCGAAAATCCTGCGCTTGCACAATAAAAACTTGTGAGACATAAAAAATGCTTTATAAATATACTGTCGAATGCATATAAAAGACCGTGAATACACCTGCATTTTAGTATTTGTTTTGTAACACATTACTTGACCTTCAAGAAGCATTATGAATCAGAATAAAGCGTCATGCGTTTCTTTATACCCGTTTCAATGAAAAAATCATTATGTAAGGGTTACTAATACACAGTATAGCTCCCTTTTTAAAAAAATAACCAGGTAACCATGTGTGCAGCCCAGGTTTCCCGGAGTTACAGATTTCCCAGTGTGCAAAACAGAGGTGCAAAAAAAAAAAATAATAATATTTAAAAAACACAAATTGCACAAGTTGTGCCTGTTAGTTGCTAAAATCAGTGTAAAAATTGGTTTAAAACTCATAAAAAAGTTAAAATTCTACATGTTTCGGCTGTAAACCCAAAGCCATCATAGGGGATGGAAACAAAACAAACGACTATTGACCTTTTAAATTTCGGCACGAGAATACTGAAACTAACAGTTTGGAAAATAAAACAAGCTGGCGCCCTCTGTTGACCAAAGCGTAATAACCTAAACTATGAATTGAAAACGTGGGGGTGGGGGGGGGTAAAAATGTATTCCATAAACTAGGTATGTTGAGAGAGAGGTTATCGTTCCAACTATAATCCTTCCTAATTTGAATCTCCAATGATTCTCTAATAGCGGCTTTAAATGTGTTACTGAACCTATAGGTAATTCTTGCTTTCCTGAAATTAATTATAATATCATTATTTTTAGCGTAAAACCGGGAGAGTGCAGTGGATAACTTTCCGAATTTTATGTCGTTTTTATGCTCTTTCAGCCTTACCAAAAACTTTCTTTTAGTCATACCAATGTAAAAAATTATATGATTATTATTTAAGCTAATGGGGATTTCGTATACACCTGCGAATCAGGGGGGGGGGGGGGGTAGGATCCAATTTACATGAAACTAAGTCAACCAATTTTCTGGGGGAGGGGGGCAGCAATAAGATGGATATTGTATTTAATGAGGGCCTTTTTAATCCTTTCAAATAAAATAGGTATAAATTGGAATTTCCAATAGTTTGGTTTATAATTGCTACGGACAGGATGCTGAATTAAATGGCCATTGAATTTTTCTATAATTTTCTGTACGTGATGAGTAGGGCATCCATGGTCTATGGCGATATCTCTGATAAAATTAAGTTCATCTTGGATGAATTCACTTGAACAAACCAGAAAAGCACGCTTGATGAACGAATTGAATGCAGCAATCTCATAAGTAAAACTTGTAGAGGCATTAAATGGGATTATTGTGTTACTTCTCATAGGTTTACGATAGACTTTACATTTTAAGTTGTTGTCACCTTTAATTAATTGAATATCCAGGAACGGCAGTGATGAATTTTCTTCTATTTCCAACATAAATTTAATATTTTCATCTATTTAATTTATTTTTGAGAGGAAAGAGAGGAGTGCCTGTTTTCCATGATTCCATGTGCTAAAAATATAGTCCACGTACCTTATCGAAACTTCTGGTGTTAACTTCAAACTTTCATTTCATGGAAAACAGGCACTCCTCTCCTTTCTCTCAAAAATAAATGAAATAGATGAAAATATTAAATTTGCGTTGGAAATAGAAGAAAAAGTTTAAATTTAACACCAGAAGTTTGTTTTTAAACCTTATTTTTAAGTATTTTAATTCAAAAACTGTAATGGATTTGTTATATTTAATATACATAATTTTAGATTGTCCACTAAAAACACCAAAATTATTTTTATATGGAAGCTAGTGGGATATGCCAATCCCATAACTTTTTTCTATCTCATACATGTTAATACTTCAAAAATCGCTATCACACAGTCAAAAAAAGTACTATTTTTCTTCATTCTTTTGTACTTTAGCTGCTTGCGAATCGTCGGGTTATCTGGATGGGATCAGCCGAAGTATTATACTAAACTGCGAAAAGTCCTTCTGGCCTGTATCGACAGGAAAAGATAGTTTAACTATTGCTTAGTTTTGAGGTTTTAGCTAATTTTACTGAAGAACACGAAGTTAAATGCGTGGAAACCGATTACAGAAGAGTTATTCCCAGTTCTCGTCAATATTGAATTTGGATGAAAATATTGCGAAATTAGACAGACATACCCACGTTGGCTTCATATATGGTAAGGTATTTTTATCATCATTGCAACTATTTCGTCAATTGTCGCCTAGCTGGGCGAGAATTCGACATTGGAAAATATAAATATATAGAAGTTGAAACGATGGTTACAACAATGAAAGAAAATTTGCCGAATCCATTATCACAAAAATTCATAAATTAAACCCATCGTGCTGTATTCAATCAAAATGTCAGCCACCCTAAAATTTAAAACTGCTATATTGAAGCCGTTTTTTAAGATAGAGGCAAAACAAAAAATGCTCTGTAATCCTCGGATCAAGACCAAACATTTAACGAAAAAAGGGATTTCTAAAATGTTTTGTATATCTTTTTGAATTTGAAATCCTTAAATGGCTATCACAGTGCCCACTGCCTGTGGCAAATTCCCATATTCAACTGGGACCTTCAGGCCATAGTAAAAAAAGTATCAATTAAATTTGGCTCAATTCTGTGCATAACTTCATACTATTTTCGATTATACAATAATGAAAACGGAACAAAAATCTCTATCGTAGCGCCCTCTTTCGTCGAAATATTCCCTAATTCAAGTGAAAACTTCTGGCCATAGCCAAAAACATGCTATAGATAACGACAATATAAAAATTGCAAAGCAATCCGGGCATATTTACGGGAGTTAGAGCACGGCCAGACGGCAGACGGCCGTCCGGCCAGACAAACTGAAGTCATAAACACTTTTCAACTAGGTTGGAAAGTGTTAAAAACAAACTTACATCGAACTTTTTTGTGCTGAGATTAAAATTAACTCCCTTTATTCCTATATATGATATGTATTTAGTTTTCTATACTAATATTATAAAGAAGTAACGATTGTTTGTTTCTTTGTTTGTAGGGTGTAATCTCAGGAACTACCGAACCGATTTCAAAAGTGATGGTGACAAACTGATGGTGACAACCCCTGCTCCAACATAGGCTATATTTTATGTCGGTGCCACTAACACCAGGGGGGTGCAGGAGCGGAAAATGTTCGAAATTTGCGATTTTTTTATACTGAAGGAGCTAGAAATTTGAAATTTGGCATTGTAGTTACGTATAAGATGTAAATGCTCTCTAAGAACAAATAAAAAAAAATCGAAATATAAAAGGTTGAAATGAGCGAAAAGCGTTCTAAAAACATTCTAAATTACAATTTCTATGGAATCTCTGGAACTTCGGAACCGATGTCAAAAGTGATGGTGGAAAATTGATGGTGACAACCCCTGCTCCAACATAGGCTATATTTTATGTCGGTGCCACTAACACCAGGGGGGTGCAGGAGCGGAAAATGTTCGAAATTTGCGATTTTTTTATACTGAAGGAGCTAGAAATTTGAAATTTGGCATTGTAGTTACGTATAAGATGTAAATGCTCTCTAAGAACAAATAAAAAAAAATCGAAATATAAAAGGTTGAAATGAGCGAAAAGCGTTCTAAAAACATTCTAAATTACAATTTCTATGGAATCTCTGGAACTTCGGAACCGATGTCAAAAGTGATGGTGGAAAATTGATGGTGACAACCCCTGCTCCAACATAGGCTATATTTTATGTCGGTGCCACTAACCCCAGGGGGTGTAGGAGCGAAAAACATTCTAAAATTGTGATTTTTTTATTCTGAAGGATCTAGAAATTTGAAATTTGGCATTGTAGTTACTTATAAGATGTAAATACTCTCTAAGAACAAATTAAAAAAATCGAAATTTAAAAGGATAAAATGAGCGAAAAGCGTTCTAAAATTTTTCTAAATTACAATTTCTCAGGAATCTCTGGAACTACCGAACCGATTTCAAAAGTGATGGTGGCAAATTCATGGTGACAATCTCGGCTCCAACATAGGTCATATTTTATGTCAATGGTGCAGAAGCGAAAAACGTGCTAAAATTGCGATTTTTTGTCTGTACTGAAGGAGTTAGAAACTTGGCATTGTAGTTACTTATAAGATGTAAATGCTCTGTAAGAACAAATTAAAAAAAAAAATCGAAATTTAGAAGGGTGTAATGAGCGAATAGTGTTCTAAAAACTTTCTAAATTACAATTTCTATTGAATCTCTTGAACTACCTAATCGATTTCAAACATAATGGTGGTAAATTGATTGTGACAGTCCCTGCTCTAACATATGCTATATTTTATATCGGTGTCGCTATCCCTGAGGGAAAAACATTCCAAAATTGAAAATTTTGTAATACTGAAGGGGCTAGAGCAAGTGCACATACAGAACATTTTTTTTAATTGAAACTTAAAAGGGTGAAAAAAGAAAAAAAGTTGTAAATTACGATTTTTTTTTATACTGACAGGATTAGAAACTTCAAATTTGGCCTGGTGGTTACTTTTAAGATACAAATGCTCGCTAATAATGGTTTGTAAAGGATTTCAAAATTTCAAAGTGTGAAATGAGCGGAAAGTGTTCTAAATTACGATTTCTATGGAATTGTTTGGGATAGAAACTTTAATTTGACATGGTTGTTGCTTTTAAGACGTAATTGCTTGCACAGAACAGTTTCTAAACAATTTGAAATGTAAAAGGCTGCAGTAACAAAAAACGTTCTAAAATTGAGATCCTTGTGACGCTGTTAGGGCTAAAAACTTGAAATTTTGCATGGTAATTAATTTTAATCATGTAACTGCTCTCTAAGAAAAATTTCTAAAGAAATTGGTCGCACAGAATAATTTGAAAAAAATCAAAATTTAAAGGAGTGAAATGCGCGAAAAGCGTTCTAAAAACGTTCTATATTGAGATTTCTATGGAATTGTTAAGGGTAAGAAACTTGAAGTTTGATATGGCTATTGCTTTTAATACGTAACTGCTCGCACAGATGAGTTTTTTTTTATTGAAATTTAAAAGTGTGAATAGCGTTCTAAATTAAGATTTATTTCAAATGGTTAAGACTAGAAACTTGAAATTTTACCCAAAACAGTTTACAAAAAATGCAAAATTTAACAAGGCAGGAAGGTCATTCTCCAAAAAGGGTCGATTACAGTCCTAGCATCATTTTAAAAATTTTGCTTTATTTATTTGTGATTTTTTTTTAATGTTATGAATATTTAAAGAATAGAGAATCTTTTTATACAATTTACTATTCTATAGCTATTTCATTTTATGTCTTAATATTAAGTAATACATGTGAAACCTCACCTCCGTGGCTTGTCTTTAATCACATTTTTAAAAATTCTTCTATTAAAAACTGAAATAAATTAAATGTTAAATAGTTTTTTATTGTGAATTCCTTTTTAAATGTATCTTGGCCAATCTAAAAATTGGTTTCAACAAATTAAAGAATTTTTGCAAATGCATTTTTAAGTTATCCTTTTGTTTTTTGTAACAGGGGTGAGCCTATGAAAACACCAAAAAACCTCGACAGAGACAAATGCAACAAAAAGTGAAATCAGTCCATAAACGAGGCGATAAATACTACAGCGACAACCCACCATGAACGTGACAAGCCAACAGACACGGTAAATATGTAAATCTATGTACGCTAATGGCACCTGGTGCATGTAAAATTCGTCGTGGGTGCAAAGCCCTCCAAGTTATCTGTGAATTATACCTCTGGGGGGGCCTAGTCAGGTGAGGGTATCGTCACCTCATCAAGGTTCTAAATTACGAGACTATTAAATCTGTCAATTCAACAAAGTTAAACAGAAACCTGGAGCCGGCAAACAAAGAAAACTGTAGCAAATCACAAGAGAACACGCACAGCAGCGATGTGAACAAATTTGTAGTCAGGTGGATCACAGCCATGCTGTGATCAGGCGAATTCCGCCCCGCACCCAGGTACAAACCCTTCAAGCTAGCCATTCATGCCGGGCAGGTAGGGGCCTGGTTAGCGGAATAAAAAAAAAGTTATCCTTTTGTTTGTTCCAAATGAAATTCTCAACTCCATTACTATCAGGTTTTAGCTTCAAACATTCATTCATAAATGGCAGTACTTGTCAATAATTTGTATTATAACAAAGGAAAAGAAGCCTCTTTGTTAGCTTTATAGGGAAGATCTGGCATTTGCTGTCAGTATATGTTTATTTTATACAAATAAACAGAATTTCTGTATTTTGTCTTTTGGGATACTCCACTCCATTACTGCCAGCGAAAGGTAAGCAATGCATTATAGTTATTTATTTTACATTTGAATTTAAAAGATATTACAACACATACAATACTGTGTAAATGACATTAGTTTCAATTCAAATAGTTACAAACAGTGCATCATTATATGAAATATCCTCACCTCCATTACCCTCACCTCCGTTACCTATACTAATCACGTATGGTGAGATTAAATTAAATATGAGTACTTAAAATTAATCAAAATGAAAGTTAATTGTTTACTTAATAATTATTTAAGTAACAGTGTATAATGTATAAAGTAAAAATATAAAAAAAATTAAGTGAAAAAAAGAGTTTTTAAAATTAAGAATTTTTTTTTTTAAATATGCCCTTTTTTGAAGAATGACCGAGGAGAAAAAAAAAAGTCTAAAATTGCAATTTGTGTGGTACAGCTGGTATAGAATTTGGAGGTATTTGGCATGGTGGTTACTCTTAAAATGCAAATGCTCGCTAAGACCGGTTTTTAAAAAATTCGAAATTTAACAGGTGGAAATGAGAATAAAACGTTCTAAAAACGCTCTACATTATGATTTAATTGAATTTATTCGGGTTAGAAACTTGAAATTAGGCATAGTAGGAGGGTAAGTCAAAAAGTAAGTAAGAAAAGATGATTAAATAATAACTTACAATGATATTTACTTCAAAACTATTTTTATTTCACAACATATTCTCCTCCAATATTTATGCACCTATATCACCGTTTTATCCAACACCAGCTGCATAACATTATTTGGGTTGCTGTCGCAGCCACATTAGGACTTCAAGTTGAACACAGGAGAAAATTGAAAAGTTTGGTTGGCAACTTCTTCAACATCCACCATACAGCTTCGACTTAGCCCCAAGCGATTTTCATCTGTTTAGTCCACTAAAAAACTATCTTGGAAGCAAGATGATGTTCACAGATGATGAAAAGGTTCAACTTGAAGTCCTAATGTGGCTGAGACAGCAACCCAAAGAATGTTATGCAGCTGGTGTTCGGGCACTGATAAAACGGTGATATAAGTTCATAAATATTGGTGGAGAATATGTTGAGAAATAAAAATAGTTTTTAAGAGAATATCATTGCAAGTTTTTATTTAATTATCTTTTGTGACTTACTTAATGACTTTTGACACTTTCCCTTGTAGTAACTTTTAAGATGCAGACGCTCGGTATAAACACTTTATTAAAATATCGAAATTTAAAGGTATAAAATGAGCGGAAAACATTATAAATCGTGTTTTTTTTTCTAAATTGTTATGGATAGAAATAGATTAAAATTTGACATGCCTGTTATTTTTTAGATGCAAATGCTCCAACAGAAAAATTTTTACAAAATTCGAAATTTAAAAAGATTCAGAAGCAAAAAATCTTCTTAAAATTGCGATTTTATTGATGCTGTTGGTCTAAAAAGTTAAAATTTGGTGGCTATTTTTAAGATTTCAGTGCTCGCTAACAACGTTTTCTAAAAAATCCGAAATTTAAAATATTTATATGAGCAGAAAACGTCCTAAAACCGTTCTACATTATGATTTAATTGGATTTATTCGGGTTAGAAATTTGAAATTTATTATAGTGGTAACTTTTAAGATGCAGACGCTCAGTATAAACAGTTTATTAAAAATTCGAAATTGAAAGAAATAAAATGAGTGGGAAACGTTATAAATTACGGTTTATTCTCGCTAAGAACGCTTTAAAAAAAAATCAAAATTCAACAGAATGAAATGAGCTGGAAAAGTTCTAAAAACTTTTTAAACTATGATTTACCTAAAATTGTTACGGATGGAAACTTTAACTTTTACATGACTGTTACGTCAGAGACACAATTTCATCCACAGAACAGTTTTTAAAAATTTAGAATTTTTAATTTGTGCAGGAACAAAAAAGTTCTAAAATTGCAATTTCTGCGGTGTAGTAATTACAGAAATTTGCTTAACGAGAAGATTAGAATTTGGTTTGATACTTACTTTTAATATGCAAATACTGGCTTAGAACTGTTTCTAAAAATACCTAAATTTCAAACGAAAACTGAAATGTGCGAAAAACCTTTCCATACCATTAACTTGGAATTAATTTTATCTTTTCTCGCTCATTTAACTCTTATGTTTGCCTAATGCTGCATAAGAATGACGTTTACTCATAATGTACATTAATTAGTAATTTTTGAATTATCTGTGGCAGTAAAATTTCCTCTAATGAAAATAGGCCCACGAATACCACTTGCCACTTTTCAACAATTACGCGAGCAAAGTCACCGGTTTTGCTTGTATTTTAATAAAATATTTGAAAATGTTAGCAAAAACTAACTACTGTAAATGTCATTTTGTCCATTTTGGCAGACATGTTGTTTCAAACTATTTTTTTTTATTTAGTGATGTCATCTGTATTCAAACTTCATAACTAACATTACTTAAAGGAGCAATTATTGCTGTAATGACTTAAAATATATTTTATTTATGAAATTTCGTACTAAAAATTAAAGCTGGACATATGGTAGCAGATATGCTACCATGGGCATTAGAGGGTTAAATGTAACCTGCTTTCCAAATTCCAAGCTTCTCGTTATCTAAGTTTCTATAACAACTAAGTTACAGAAATCGCAACTTTAGAACGTATTTTGTTCTGCACACTTTAACATTTATAAATTTATAAAAACCGTTTTGTGGATGAACTTACGTCTCTAAGGTAAGAGATATGTAAAATTTCAAGTTTCTATCCCTAACAATTTCAGATAAATCATAGTTTAGACGATTTTTAGAGCATTTCTCGCTTATTTCACCTCTTTTACATTTCAAAATTTTTTATAAACCGTTTTTAGAGACCATTGAAATCTTAAAAATAACCACCATGCCGAATTTCAGGTTTCTATCCCAGAAGCTTCCCAAAATTGCAATTTTAGAAAGTTTTCCCCTTCTGTAGCCTTTTAAACTTCGAATGTTGTAAAAACTATTCTTTGCAAGCATTTACATCTTAAAAATATCAGACATGTCAAATATTTTAAGTTTCTATTCCTAACAATTCCAAATAAAGCGTAATTTAGAAAGTTTTTCGCACCTTTAAATTTCGAATTTTGAATCAAATGTTTATAAAGTGCATCTGCGTTTTAAAAGTAATTACTATACTAAATTTCAATTTTCTAACCCGAATCAATCCAACTAAATCCCAATTTAAAATCTTTTTCATACTTTTTCCGCTGATTTCACTTTTTAGAACAAATTCTTAGCGAGCATTTACATTTTAAAAATAACCATCGTGGCAAAATCCAAGCTTCTATACCAACTGTATTACATAAATCGCAATTTTAGAACATTTTGTGCTCGTGCACTGTTTTAATTTTCGAATTTTCAGAATTCTGTTCGACGAGAGCATTTGTATTTTAAAAGTAGCAGCAAACTCAAATTTAAAGGTTTTATCCGTAAAAATTCCATATGGAAATATAATTTAGACCGTTTTTAGAACGCTTTCCGCGAGTCTAGAGTTGTGTTCCAACTGTATCACATAAATTGCAATTTTAGAACGTGAAAACTCTAGGAAAACTTTAGAAAACTGTTCTGTTCGAGCATTTGCGTCTTAAAAGTAGCAGCGATATCATATTTCAGTTTCAATTTTTAACAATTCCATAGAAATCGTAACTTATAACGTTTTTTTAGAATGCTCTTTCACCCCTTTGAATTCACATTTTTTTAACTACTCTGTGCTACAACTACTACGTCTTAAAAGTAACAGCCACGTCAAATTTCAAGTTTCTATGCCTAAAAATTCCTTAGAAGTCCGAATTTAGAACGCTTTTAGAAAGCATTCTGCACATTTCACCCTTTCAAATTTCGAATATTTTTAGAAACCATTCTTAGTTACATTTGTATTTTAAAAGTAACCGCTATGTCAAATTTCAAGTTTCTAGTCCTTTCAGTATCACAAAAATTCGCAATTTAGAATGTTTTTTCCTCCTGCACCTTTTTCAATTTTGAATAATAATAAAAAAAACTCTTCTGTATCTGAATTTACATCTTATAAGTAACTACTATGCCAAATTTCGAATTCCTAGCCCTTCACTGTAAAAAAATGACAAAAGTTTCTTAATCTACGAAAATATAATATAATCACGAATAAATTTATAATATAAACTCATCCTTGTTAACCATGATTATGAAAAGTGTTTCTTTATCTTTAGAAACCTCAGACAGAAATGGCATTTCGAGATTTAAAGAATCATTTATAAAAACAAAATTTCTCTTGTTGCCCGTAAGATTCGAAACGTTTATGAGTAGCTTTTAAAGTGTATTAATCAGTTTTCTAAGCCCGGAATATAGTTTTTTCCGATGCTATCATTTTTCAAGTAAATTTTATCGTGTTCAACAAATATGTTTAACAGACAAACATGGAAATTTAACAGCGCTAACATTAACATTAAAATTAAGATTATTTCTTTACTCTTTCATGTAGTATTAATTAACTTATGCAGCTGAAAACGTTTACTTGAGAATGGATGATATTCAAAAAACATGTACTCCAGGCTGATGAAACTGATTAATACACTTTAAAAACTATTTAGAAACATTTCTGAAAAATACAGGCAGCAAAAAATTCTTTAAATTTTGGAAATGTATTGGTTTCTTGGGATTCAAAAGACAATGGAACACGCTTTTCGGAATTTCGGATAACTCAGAAGAATATATTATATTTTCGTTCGTGGTTACAGTATATTTTCATAAAATAAGAAACATTGGTCATTTTTTACAGTGTAGTTTATTCAGATCGTATCAACAAACCTTGGATGTACCAATACCGAAACTTTATTCTATCTCATACATTTTGTTAATACTCTAAAATTCGCTGTCACAGCGCCAATAAAACCAAAATTTTGTCATTCTGTTGTACGTCAGCTGCTTGCCAATTGTCTTTTTACCTGGATGCGGAGCACCCTTCGCTGCACCAAGCAATACAATCGTTGTACAACATAAGTATGAAAAATAGAGAAAATCGCACAAAAATCTCTATCAGCGCCCTCTAGTGGTGGAATATCCACATATATAACTGGGACCTGCAAGCCATGGTCAAAAACGTATAATTAAAATTTGGTACAATTCTACGCATAACTTTATACACTTTTCGATGATACAATAATGAAAGAGAAACAAAAAAAAATGCTATCACAGCGCCACCTTCAGGCGGAATATTCCCAAATTCAAATGGGACCTGCTGGCCATAGACAAAAACATATAAATGAAATTTGGAAGTTTGGTTTAATTCTATGCATAATTTCCTACATTTTCGAAGATACAACGAGGACGGACACACAGACAGGCGAATACACAGACATTTTGTAAAAAAAAAATATTTTTCAATAACCCCTAAAACGTGTAAATCCGTCGACAACTGGCAGCCGAAAAAGTTTCGATTACAATACTTTCTCCTATTATAGATAGAAAAAATAGACAACATTTTATTCATTACAAAGAGTTAATTTTGACAAATAACTAATCATATTAAAAAAACATATGAAATATAAATACGTAAAATCATTGGATTATAAATTTAATTTTTTTAGCTAGCGACAAAGTCCTATTTGTTTCACTACGGGCATTTTTTGTTGCAGACATCACAAGCCATTTACGAACGTCTCGGAAAAATCCAGTTTCTAATTTTAATGCTTATGCAGCACTTCCAAATATAGAATAATTAAATAATAATAATAATAATTTCTATTTGTCATATATATTTTTTTCAAAATATTTAATAACAATTATTACCATCGTGTACGAAAAAAAATTTTTTTTTTAATGAAATTTGTTGGAAAACTATAGCTCAATTTAGTGACTTTTTAAGACTTCATACATAATTTTAACCAAGAAACATGTATTTTTTACAAAAATATAGAGTAACTAGTGGAAGAGTTAATAAAATTGGCAAGTGATAGAGCAAATTACAAAGACAAAAAACGCAAATTAAACATAAGATAATGCGCTTTGTGCTAAACTAAAATTTGTGAACGAAAAAACATATTTCTACCTTATGTTGAATATAAAATCAATATCAAGTTAAAGTGGTTAAAAGATACGTTGCTTTAGAATATTTTCCGAATGATATTTTAATTTTTACGTTAGATTTCGGAATTTTTAACTGTTCGATTAACGTCTTCCCAGAGTGAGTTATAAACTGCCTTTTAATATTTAAAAATTACAGAGTTGGTTTCCAGTTTTATTTTATTTTATTTGTGTGTGCGTCATACTTTCTCTTCTGAAGAAGCAAATGAACTACCAAATATTTCAGCTGTAGAATAAATTATGAAAAGACGTTTCAAAATTGATTTAGCTGGGGTACAGTTGGTTTGACGTAGATTCCTTTTCCTTTTGCAATCCCACCTGCAAATTTTTTTTTGAGATGTTCGATTGAATATTCCACATCATCAGACACGTCGAAATATTGTGATTAAGACACTCATGTTTTATATAACTGTATTTCGGAATTCCCCATTTATGGAATAAGCATACGCCTCCAACGATTGAACAGCTGGATCAAGTCTAAAATCAACATTGTTCTACAGATGATTACAAACACTCCGTTTTTAGGTGCGTTCGTAATTATATAAATAAGTAGCACCTATAGTCGTCGTCTGATCCGTCCGTCCGTCCGCATATAGCAGCGCAAAAACTGCCCAACTAAATGGTTTGAAATTTAAGATATATTATCTTTGCAGAATTTTGTCGTGACATTTTAAATTTTATGAAAATAAAATCAAAACTTTAGAAGATATTCATAAAAATATTTATTAAGAAATTTGAATTAAAAAAAAATCGGTGCTTTCTTGTTATAGGAACTTCCGCAGTTTAATCAATTAGTGACTGGGATACTTAGATACTTATTTTATTACAGAAATTAATCTGCACACGATATAATTCATTTCACAGAATTAAAAATCATCCAGATCTGAATATTTATATAACTAGCTATAGTACGAACGCACCTCGTTTGTTACGTTTGACGTACAATTTCCAACTTGTTCAATATGCATTCCTTAATTCCTATAGGATTTATGGTGGAAAAAAAGAAATCCTGTTTAAATTCTCTTTTTGAAATTTTACTCATTTATTGACATATACGTGAGCATTTGCTTAGTAATTGTAATAATATTAAAATATCATTTTAATTTCGTTTAACAAACACAGAGTTTGATTTGTTGCCTAGATGGAACGTATAACAAGAGAACACAACTAATTTATACTTTGGCAATTTTGCAAAAAAAAAAAAAAAAAAAAAAAAATCATATGGATTTTTACATTGCTATACTGAGCGTAAAAAGGAAAGTGTGAAAAATGCCCAATCCGTGAATCAAACCCTGACCGTTGGAATACGCTCCGTGGTTCTACGACTGAGCTACGTGGACGAAACCAAACTCGGCATCTCTCACTCACGTATGTCGGACGCAAGATGGAAATGTCATCATGAGCGCACAACCCCTGCGGCAAATTTTGAGACAACATATAAAGCCACACAAAGTTCATCATACATCAGTACATATAATTAAATTTTTCAATTAATTTTCAGGAGTGAAATTCGCCCGAAACCAATGAATAATAAACATGTGATTTTTTAAAATAAACATTGCTAAACTGAGCGTAAAACCGACAGAGTGAAAAATGTCCAAGTCGGGAATCGAACCCGGGACCTTGAAATAATGCTACAGGGCTCTATGATAATAATTCCATCTTGCGCTGCGGTTGCAGCCTGTCTGACATATGAAGGGTGTAGATGCAAAATTCACACTCTCCACATAACCTAGTCTTTAGAAAAATGCAAAAAACTGATTATTATTAATAAACATGATATATTGGCACAATTTGTTTTGTGTGATATATTTGTCGCCATAACAACTAGTTGCACATAGTCCTAAACCTGCAATAATTGTGGTAAAGCTAGAATTTAAATTTAAATATGGAAAATGTGAATTCTACAGCAAACTTTTATGGGTAATGTTAGTTAAGAACCAAAATAGTTATAAATAATTAAAAAAAAAAAAATCTGAACATTAGTTTTTTAGCTCACAGGCTATCAAAGCCTGAGAGCTAATGTGCCCGCCCGTTCTGTATGTATGTACGTATGTATGTATGTATGTACGTAACGCGATAACTCGTGATATGAATTATCCGTTTTGCTTCAAATTTTGTTTACAGGTTCATTCTAATAAGAGGCTTCCCTGATTAGTTTTGGGAGTTCATTGGTTAAGTATAAAGGGGGGAAATGGGGGGCTAACACCCCTTAATTTAGATAAATGGGTTTTTCATGCAGAATTATCCGATTTTCTTCAAATTTTGTATATGGGCTCATTGTGATAAGGCACTTCCCTGATTCGTTTTAGGGGTTCATTGGATAAGTATAAAGGGGGGAAACGGGGGGCTAACCCCCTTAATTTAAATAAATGGGTTTTTCATGTAGAATTATCCGATTTTCTTCAAATTTTGTGTATAGGCTCATTGTGATAAGGCGCTTCCCTGATTCGTTTTGGCGGTTCATGGGCTAAGTGTAAAGGGGGGAAAACGAGGGGCTAACCCCCTTAATTTAGATAAATGGGTTTTTCATGCAGAATTATCTGATTTTCTTCAAATTTTGTGTATAGATTCATTGTGGTAAGGCGCTTGCCTGATTAGTTTGGGGTTTTCATTTGTTAAGTATAAAGGGGGGAACGGGGGGGGTTTACCTCCCTTAATTTAGATAAATGGATTTTTCAAGCAGAATTATCCGATTTTTTTCAAATTTTGTGTATAAATTCATTGTGGTAAGGCGCTTGCCTGATTAGATTTTGTGTGTTTATTGGTTAAGTATAAAGGGTGGGAACGTGTGCTTATCCCCCCCTTAATATATTGTCGATTTCTTTATTTTTCGAGTGGCATTATTCTTTGAAAAAATAGCATAATATACAATTAGTGTGAATAGCCTGTGAGCTCAATGCCCTCAGTTTAACTGGGCAGTTTTCTTTATATTATGTTATTTTGGAGGGTAATAAACAACAAAAATCGAAAAACCTTTATTAAAAATAACTTGTGCAAAAAATTTTACTATTAGACATGGCTCAACTTCTTCACTGTCATTGAACTAGTGGAACATTTTACACTACTTTTTACTTCTGTACCTCTTTGATTGGTTGAATTGGAGAGTGTGAGTCTTGCTACAAAACAGTTGTTGGATAATGTGAGTTATGCATCAAAACGAGATTTTAAGCATTTTTTCAACCTTAATATGTTTTTTATGGTCGTAATCACTATTACAGCCCGATTCGCCTTAAAAAGACGGTCACGCTGATATGAATAACTCAATACCTTAAAAAAGTGGATAATGTGAATTTTGCATCTGCACCAATCATATGTGAGTGAGAGATACCAAGATGAATGTCGTCCTCGTAGCTGAGTGGTAGAGCAATGGAGCGTTATTCCAAGGGGGCGTGGACATTTTTCACGTTTACGCTCAGTTTAGCAATGTAAAAATTCACATGTTTATTATTCAGTGGTTTCGGGCGAAATTTTCTTTGCACTACATAAAACTCATGCATAATCCGATGAATAAATAGTTATTGTTATGCTCTAAAC
This sequence comes from Maratus michaelseni, assembly GCA_963931845.1. NCBI lineage: Eukaryota > Metazoa > Arthropoda > Arachnida > Araneae > Salticidae > Maratus > Maratus michaelseni. The sequence goes on along the minus strand of OZ007596.1, from coordinate 267,202,058 downwards.
GTTATCTAGTCGTTTTGCAAACAGCTATGGAAGAATTGCAACTATTTTACTTAATATTGCTTTGATAGTGGGCATTAAAATTCATATATCGCCCAATTAATACGTTATAATTCAAAAAACAACGTTTTGTAAGAAGGACAACTAAAATGTTTTAATCATTTTTACTTGAAATCCAAATGTATGAAAGCAACCTTGTTGAATAATTGGTATTCTAATATATAACGCGTTGAGAACCAGAGTGAACTATCTCACATTTTTGTGAGATAGTGGGCATTAAAATTCATATATCGCCCAACTAATACGTTATAATTCAAAAAACAACGTTTTGTAAGAAGGACAACTAAAATGTTTTAATCATTTTTACTTGAAATCCAAATGTATGAAAACAACCTTGTTGAATAATTGGTATTCTAATATATAACGCGTTGAGAACCAGAGTGAACTATCTCACATTTTTGTGAGATAGTGGGCATTAAAATTCATATATCGCCCAACTAATACGTTATAATTAAAAAAACAACGTTTTGTAAGAAGGACAACTAAAATGTTTTAATCATTTTTACTTGAAATCCAAATGTATGAAAGCAACCTTGTTGAATAATTGGTATTCTAATATATAACGCGTTGAGAACCAGAGTGAACTATCTCACATTTTTGTGAGATAGTGGGCATTAAAATTCATATATCGCCCAATTAATACGTTATAATTCAAAAAACAACGTTTTGTAAGAAGGACAACTAAAATGTTTTAATCATTTTTACTTGAAATCCAAATGTATGAAAGCAACCTTGTTGAATAATTGGTATTCTAATATATAACGCGTTGAGAACCAGAGTGAACTATCTCACATTTTTGTGAAAAATCTGTTTGAAGTATGAAAGCATTTTGTACGTCGTGCCATCTATTGGCTAAATATTGAAAGTTAACCTGCGTAATGTACTAAAATTAATCTGATATGGTAATTTAACGGTAACTCCTTTGTTCTGGCTAATTCTATACGAATTAAGGTTTCTTTGCCCATAAAATGCTAGAATACGGTCAAAATCTTTCAAAAGTTAAAACATGAAATCCAAAATTTAATTTTATGAAAAAAAAATGAACAGAAGTTTTTCTTCCCCTTGGATATTTATATACTTTTAAATTATTAAAAAAAAAAAAAAAAAAAAAAAAAAAAAAAAAAAACGCTTTTGCAGTTGCGTATTGAGCACTAAGATCATCCATCTTGATGAGATTTATGTTTTCATTTAAAACAAATAGTGAGATTTATGGGAAAATATTAAGCATTTTAGCACTTTTGTAGTAATTTTCTCCATATTAGAAGGGCTTTTCGAGTTTTACCTTTGTACAATTTCGACCAATAATCTGTCAGTTTTTGATAAAAGTTTTAGATTTTAAATGTTTTAAGCAACATCTCATGTTGTTAACTAACATTCTATAACCAGGAGTCGGCAACATTTTATCAGTGTTGTGTCGAAACTAAGCTAAAAATAACTTCGCGTGCCAAGCTGATAATCATGCACATTACATTCGAATTTATAATCATTCAAAGTTATCATATTATCACGATAAGCAAAATAAGCAGTAATAGCGGCAGCGTATTACTGCTTATTTTACTGTTTATTACTGTTAATTTTACGGTAAAATACTGGCAGATGGGGTGCCAGTATTATACTGTAAAATCAACACTTTTTTATTTTTTGCAGTGTATACCAATAAAGAATACAACGTAAACTATGTAAAATAGAAAGAGGAAATTTTATTGTAATGATTAGACACATATTCTTATTATTATCAAATACTGGGTAAATGACATGCAGTTGGAGAAAGATTGCTTACGGATCCAATAGACTTTTATTGATAGTTGGAAGGTGAAACATCTAGTTCCAATTGCATTCACTTGAGCGCGCTTCTTTTGCTTGGCAATGTTTAAAAAAAACAATAACTGCAGGCCCGTTAAGGTCTATTTGTTTGACTTTTGGAAAGCCAGTGAAGCTGTTGATAATTAATCCATACTTGCTGATACAATTGGATGCTTTTTATAACATTCTAGTGAGCTTTTCATTCTCAAGAATTCGATGTTGCCTAAGTTTTCTGTTTTCCATGATTTATAAAGGTGAGTACTGACAATTGTTTCACGATTTCTCGTTAGAAAATAGTTTTAGAAGCCTTGTGTATGATAAGTGTCCAAATTTTACTGCTCTAACGTCCAGTGCTCACTGCGCTATATAAAACCAAATAAAATGAAAGTTAAGATTGTATGTATTTGTCTTATTTAGAGGCTAAATATCTAAAAACATATGAAATTTTGATATTTAGAGGCTAAATATCTAAAAACAGATGTAATTTTCTCCGGTAGATCCCATGTGGGATTTGAAGTCTTGCTGAAAGGTCACAAGGACATCGCAGGTCCCTTCCTTTCAGCACTTTTTCAGAACGCTAGCGCTAGGCCCAATCACGGAAGTCCTAACGAAAACGTTTAAGAGCACATCTTGATAAATTTAATTCATCGGCCAGATGGAACGGGCGAATTGTGGCGTTTAATACGGCAGATGACCCTAGCGGCTTCCATACTATACTATAGATCTTCTGATTTATGGTACTGGAGATAATAAGATAGTATTTCATCGTTGAGTTTGAAAAATAAAATAAAATTCTGATTGTATAGGAAATTGTTTATATTTCTACACACTCTTAATTTTTAATATCCTCTTATATGTAAAACCAACGGCAATTATAAATCTCTGAGAGAAAAGTTCATTGGATTCTTTGATCACTTGAAAGTGTTTTGTTCAATTTTGTGATATTAATTTGTCTTTTGTTTGATAAAATCAATTAAATGCAACCATGCGTGTAATGTACTTCTCACAACATGAAACACATATTCTATAAATACTATAAAGGTAAAATTTCTTAAATACAATTTTACTAGATTAATTTAAGTAGAACATTTCTGTTATTAACGTTATTATATCATGTATCTGTTTTCCAATATTCTGCACTTGATACCCTGTTATTAAAATCTGTACCCTTTTTAGTGTTCTCACATGAGGTATTGTAAAGCTTAAATGCTTAAAGTTAATGCTACTTGTAATGCTTAAAATTTTATTTATTTTTCTAAAATGTTTTCTACATAAGGCTGGTTTTCCTTAGAGGATAATTCTTCTTATTTGGTAGGAATCGATTTTGTAAAGGTTATTTTATATTGTCCAGTGCACCAATAATTATTAATACAAGAATAAAATTTAGTACATTTCTACCCAGTGGAATCTAAGATCAGCTATAATATTTGTCGCAAAAAAGCATAGCATAACAGTTTATCCGATTGTTAGATCAAGATACACCTAAATGAACCTAGCTTTCCTTACAAAGCATTTTTTAATTTAACCGTTTCGGTGGTAAACAATTATGTTGCTGCAATATTAAACACTCACTCCATGTCAAAATACATAAATAAAATTTTAAAACTATTCTCGCGTAAATTATAAAAGGAAAATTTTATAAAAATTTCTGGTAGGAATTTTGATTAAAGTTAAGTGGTTTAAGTCACCACTTCGGCTTAATTTCCTTTAATAAATCCTTTCGTTAGCACGAAGAATATCAAGACGATATTCCAATTCAATCCACGAGCGTTTTTCATGCTAACATCAACAGTAGCTACTGCTGTTTGGATCTTTTGTTTCAATTACATGAGACTATTAACTTTTGTTCGGATTTCATCAAACAGTTGTAACTACTGTTGATGTTAGCATGCTGAAACGCACGTGGATGGAATTGGAATATCGACTTGATATTCTTCGTGCAACGAAAGGATCTCATGTAATCATCATAAGTATACTAAAGTAGTAGAAAAAACTTTTTAAGTTACTCTATGTACTGTTGTTATTATTTTTGCTGTAGACCTATTATTTTTTTTGTAATAATTTTTTGAAGTTGTACGGAGACTTTTGGAACACCCTATATATATATATATATATATATATTGTTTTAATTTTATCGTACTTTAAACGCAGAATAAGTTTATTATAATCAGTACATTTTCAAAATAGACTTTAAATATCAGCTTTATGAAAACCGCAAACCCAAATTTAAGAAATATCTAATAACACACATACAAAAAATGCACGACTTATAAGTGCCACCTACTGTGTATTAAACAAAATTATCAAATAAGTACTAACTTGTACCAATGTCAAGTTTCATTAAATTCCGTGCATTAATTCTTGAATTAAGGGGCTCAAACAGTTAATGCAACACACAGGCAAATACAGTTCCAAAAATCGTATTTAGGACTTTACAAAACCTGTAAATCCTTCAAAACCAGGAAGGCGAAAATTTTCAGAGTCCTTTTTCTTGAAACATACATTCTCTATGCTTAATTTTGAGAATAATAATTTACAAACGAAAGTTCTTATTGCTTTTAACTTTATGCCAGTATTTCCTATGATCGTCAGACATATATATATTTTTATTTCATTATTTTTCATACAGTTCTAAGCCATGTTTGTAACCATGATTCTTTTTTTTTATTAATATTTAAAAAAAACATTTTTTCACTGTTAAAAACCTTCAGCTTTTGCTGCAGACACACTTTACCGCTTTTAGATTAAACGGTTACTTTACTATATTATGGAGCATTTTCTTTGGTCAAAATAGAGATATTCTATAAAAGCGGTGGAGTGACTATGCAGCAAAAGCTGAAGATTTTTAACAATGTATATTGCCTTTTGTATTATCTAATATTATGCCAATATCTTTCCAGATCAAAATTGTTTTGTAGTTTAAACTGCAATTATGTTATATAGATTCTATGTTCATAATGCCGATGCCTATATAAAATATGACCACAGACATGACAGTTTTCTGAAACTATTTGTAACACGCTAAATTTTTAAAAGCAGAAATCCAATGTTAAAAATTCACAAATAATACACAAAAATGAGCAATCAGCTGTTTCCCATCCACAAGCGAGATTCTTCTCCAGTGCAACAAAATATTAGACTGAATGCAGAATTGAGATTTTGTATAATTAACATTAAATATTATTCAATTTAATTTTACTACTTTATAATCCCTATCTATTTGTATCTTATTTCCGGAACTGGGGTCTCAGCTTTACGTTCCTGCATTTTTCACAGATATTTAAAAATAAGTAGATATTTTACACAGTTAATACTTTCAACATATTGATACAAATAAAATTATTGATTTAAAATAAATAAGCTTCTTTTTTGTACTAAATACTTTTTAATGTCATCTGTTAAGAAATGTAGAAGCTGTTAGCTTTCTGACCATGGACATAAATCCATTATTCGTGACAGTAGGTATTTGTCAAATAAAACTGCAAATAAAGTTTTATCTTTTGAGATATAATCTGAGATCAGTTTTAAAATGGAATGGATTAAAAATAAATGTTTCATGAAAAGAAGTTTTAAACCTTTCAGGGGTAAAGTATTTCTGTTGATAAAATATTGAAGTGATTGAAAGACATTGAATTTACGATATATTTATTTGAATACAAATAAAAGTTTATCTTCCCGTACATTTTAAATTCAAAATTTTATTTCGAAATTCTGGTGCTATTTTGACATTTGGGGATTGAATTTAAGTTGTATAAATAACATATTACTTACATTAAAAGGGTTAAGTTAACTTTATAGACCCAGTAAGTTATACGAGCTAGGTCTACAACAGTACAAACAAAATTAAACGCACAAATGTACACGGTTACAGACCTGATTTGTTAGGATCTGTTATATTTCACTATATTATTTTCTTGAAAAATTAATATTTTTTATTAATAATATTTTTTATTTACATGGATTGTATTGTCATACATAACACATTTCCATTACACATATTTTGAATTGTAATCATTTTCTTACCAAATGTTCAGGGGCATCATTTGTACAGAGGCGAATAGCCAATGAATGTAAAAGTAAATAATGATTATGAAAATTATGTTATAATCAATAATGTTAAATTATACTGCAAATATTTTCTTGGTAATCGTTTTACAACAAACTGTTTTAATTTGCACATACATAAAACAAAGTTTATTAAAAAAACATAATTGTTTCCTGCAGAAATCTTGTCACGCACAGCAAAATCAATATTCATTAAGTAAATGGAACACTTGCAAACTGCAATTTACATTTATTGTGGAGAAATATATACATATGATAAATATTCCTAAGCAAGTATTTATGTCATTGAATTAATTTCATGAAGCATGTCGTTTTAAAAAGAAAACTACTAACTGACTATTTAAAATGAAAATGTTGTTCTAAACACGAAACCTAATTTAGGTACACTCTATTTGAATAATGTTTGATTAATGATATATCAATTGCATAGTGTCAACTTTTACAAAATGTTCGCAAGTCAAATAAACATATTTTACCTCTCCAATGTTTCACAATAATCTAAATAAGAAAAGTACAACATAGAAAAATTTCTGACTAAAAACATGTTTATTGGACCGGAGAGAAAGCGTAAACGTCGGTATCTATGATAAACTGCGAAACTTTAAGAACATATATTACTTCTTATTTAATAAAAAATAAACGAATCATTAAAGATGATGATATCAACATTATAACTTTAATAATGACAGTTTGTTTCTTATTTAATCAGTAGTAAGCTATCTAATGTGTATGAAACTTTGTAATATTTAAAAAATCTTACAGTTAGATGCATTAAATAATGTCAGTTTATTTCGTGTTTCATCAATAGAAAGCTATCTAACTTTATTGACCAAATATTTTACAATCTTTGAAAAAGCTTAACGGCACCAGACGTTTAATAATGCCAGTTTCTTCCTTATTTCATAATCAGAAAATTTTCTAATTTTATGTGCTCAAAACTATATTTTTATGTGATCAAAACTTTACAATATTTGAAAAGCTTAACAATAGACATGTTTAATAATGCCAGTTTCTTCCTTATTTCATAATCAGAAAACTTTCTAATTTTATGTGCTCAAAACTATATTTTTATGTGCTAAATACTTTACAGTATTTGAAAAAGCCTAACGATAGCGATGTTTAAGAATTGCAGTGTCTTCCTAATTTCATAATCAGAAACCTTTCTAATTTTATGTGCTCAAAACTATATTTTTATGTGCTAAGTACTTTACAATATTTGAAAAAGCTTAACGATAGAGACGTTTAAGAATGCCAATTTCTTTCTTATTTCGTAAGCTGAAATCAAAATGCTTGCAGCTGGAGATGTTTAAGAATGTCAGTTTGTTTTTTATTTCATCAGAAGGAGGCTATATACTTTTATGGATTAAAACATTACAGTATTTGAAAAAGCGTTCAGATAGTGGCGTTTAAGAAAGCCGGTTTGTTTCTTATTTCATCAGTAAAGGCTTTCTAATTTTTTTGTAATGAAACTTTATAATATTTCAGAAAACTTACTAATGGAGACGTTTTAAGATGTAAGTTTGTGTTTTATTTCACCAGAATAAACTTTTTTATATTATTAGCTGAAACATTACTAAATTAAAAAAATGTAATAGCTGGATACCTTGCATTATCGCAACATAACTGAAGAAAGGAAATGCTGTTTTGAATATCTTGATATCTCAATTTTTTTATATTTTATGTTTAAAAATTTTATAATTACCTGAACTTTTTCAACTTATTCATTCTAAACATTATCCCTCGTTGACTACTTTGCCTATTGCTGATGATTTAGAACTCTTTTAACTATTCGTTATAAGTTCTTTTAATGTATGTGAATTGTGAAATATTTTGCTTCTTGTCAAGTTTTTAGAATTCAAGTATTTCAGGTTTTTCACCGTAAATATTGTTAAATAAAATGAATTATCGACTATTTTGCTTTTTGATAAAGTTTAAAAACAATTTTTCTTTTTTAAATTATTGATAATGCTGTTAAATCGTATGATTTATCGACTACTTTTCTTATTGCTAAGTTTTTAGAGCAGTTAGAACGCTCTGAAATTATTCATTTCAATTGCTGATAAGTTGTTTCTTGTTTATGGCTGAATTTTAGAGTTCAAATTTTAAATTATTTATTATACGTACTGTAAAAGTATGTGAAGTGTCAAATATTTTATGTATTGCTATATTCTAGAATTCAAGTTTTTCTGATTATTCATCATAAATAATATATACCTAATCCTGTTAAACAGCATAGGTGTATCTGGAATAATTTGTTTATTTTTTTGATTTACTTCAAGTTTTAGAAATTATTCAACAAAACCTAAAAAACTCTGCTTAACAAAAAGTTGTGAATTCAAAATAAATTTACAAAAAGTATCCCATTTTTTATTCTTGGTATTATAAAATGTGACTAGAAAATAAAGAAAGACGATATATAATATACACATAAATATATATCAATTTTTTTTTAGAGACATCAAACTAAAATTTTGTACAATCTGATTTTTTTTTTCACTTAAGTTAAATAAGTGATTGATGTATAAGCAAAACATATACTGTTTAAATCTCAAAATGTGAATATACATATGCAATACTGCTGCTAGTAAATTATACTTTTATCACATACAATCTAGTTACAAGTTGTTATTTATAACCGCAAGAATCATAGATACTAGGCTAAAAATATAATGTAATATTTTATTTGGAAATACTGTAACTGAAATCAATTATTTATTGTACCAAGAATCACAGCTGTTAGATTCAAAATGTATGTGAGCTTAATTCTTGTTGGAATTTCCGCAAATGCAAACAATTATGCATTACAACAAAAATCATAACTACTAGATCACAAATATGTTTAAGATCAATTCTTGTTGCAATTACTGCAACTGAAATCAGCTATTAACTATACAAGAATCATAGTTACTAAATTAAAAAAAAATATATATGTAAGATTAGTTACTACAACTGAAATCATCTATTCATGGTATTCAGGATCATAATCGTATTCTTATTAACTCTATAAGAAAATTGTCTAGCATAATTTTTTATGTTTCATTTGAGATATTTACTTGAATCTCATTGTACAAACTTTAGATGAAAATGGTTGTAAAACTTCATGTCTTATTGAACATTTTAGTTATAATCGGAGTCATATCGTAATCATAAAATTGGAATTATATCTTGTTGGAACTACTGCAAATGAAATCCGTTAATCATGATGATAGCTACTAGATAAATCTATCTGTCTATCTATATTAGATTATGTTTATCTATATGTTCTTATGTCTTATCTATATGTTATATCTTATGTTTGTCTATCTATATTAGATTATGTTTTGTTGAATTACCGCAACTGAATTCACATCCATGACACTAATGAATATCATCGAAATTATTCTTAAAAACTGTAAATATATATATATATATATATATTTAACATTCTCTTTCATGTTGCAATTAAAAGATTTACTTGAATCTCATCATACAAGCTTTAGATAAAAAATGGTGGTAAATGATCATGTTTTATCAGACATTTTATTTATAACCGGAATTAGTCGTTCTCAAGATAATCGACCGAGAATAAAATTCTTATTTGCTTTGACAATTGTTTTGTACTGTATTTCAACGATTCATTTTATTATGGCATCTTTATACTGTGCAATTAATCATAAACTTGTGACAGGTATATCCTATCTATTTATAGCCGCAGATTCACTACTCATATATTATTTCTTATACATTAGAAGAAAGAAAATGTCACATATAATGATGAAGCTATTGCACTATCGAAATCTATATTGTCCAGTTCAAAATGTGTCTTCAACTTTTGTCAAATGTTTTATTGTTAGTATATTTCTCGTAATATATGTCATTAACCAAATTTCCCTCTTCATTAGTGTCTCTGACCCTCATGCAACATTATATTATTTTACATTTGATTTTAAAATACCTGAAGGAGTTTTGAAGGCAATACTTTTGATCATAATAAATATATCGCAGTATATAACTTTATTTTATCAGGTTTTTCTAACGCTGGTTTTGTGTATTATCTTTTGTAAGTTCACAGAAATGTTGAAAGCGTACAACAAACTTTTACAGTACCAACTATATGAAATGAACAAACAGAAAATCATGGTCACAACTAATAATTACTTTAACATACAGAAAACTATCTTAAAATTGTACCAAGTTTTAAGCTATCCAACGCTTTTCATAATGGTTTACTCCTCAAATTTCTTTTTATCTTCATTACTCTTAGTAATGACATCTGCTAAAAATTTATTTTCAGATTTTACAATTTTTATTGACGTTTTCGTAGGTTTTGCAGTCAGCACCTTTATTATAATACCATATACTATTTTTAGTTCCATGGTAACAGAAAAATTATTTGAAATAAAAAAAACTGTACGCTACAAACTTAATAAACTTGCACACAACGAGAAGCAATGGGTACCTCAATCCGTGCTTCAAAGCTTAAAGAGAATAGAAAAAGATGAAATTGAGTATGTTAGTGCCTGCGGATTATTTCATATATCACGAAGATTTATTTTGTCGGCAATTGGTGCTATGTTGACTTACGACCTTCTTATTATTAATTATCTATAGATTTTCATACATTATCGTTGTAAACCATCCATACGCACATTACGACCAGTCAATCTTTTATGAGCGGGTCGAAATACGCAATCATTAATCTACATTTCTTAATATTTTCCTATGCACAGAAAAGGTATTGGTGACATTCACTGTTGGTTTGTAAATTTTTATGGAAGCACAAAATTTGCTTTGTTATTTATAACTAATTAAAAATTAAGATAAATTTACGAAACTTATTATTATTATGTGCTTAGACAAAAATTATTTTTACGTGTAGTTTTATTTTTATTACAGTGGTGTATAATGTTTTTTAATCTCCAGTAACATTCAAACATTAGAATTATATAAGAAAAAACTCAATTACTATCCTTAAAATAAAATATATATACTAAAAGTGATTACAGTAAACATAAAGGATTAAAATCGTCTAATAAACGAATCGACTAGTTTTGTATACACAAAATAACGATGTCATTATCAATGTCCATAATGATACATAAAATATTTACGTGCAATAGTTGAGATATTTGATTTTGACCGCCGCTACTCACAGAACAGGCGGACCACCCTTTCTTCTTCAAAACGAGACTGTTGATAAGACTGCCTCAGTCACGGAATATATAACCGGAAAAAAATTAAAGTTAAATTCTATAGATTAAAGACATCGACAAGTGGATACACAAGCGTCTAGTTCCTGCAATTTGGCTACGATTTCAAAAAATGGATCGTGCCAGTTTCAACGAGAACCATATTAATTTTATTCCATTCCGCGGCAGTTTCTTTAAATTCGTAAAAGGATTTTGATTTAAAACATTTAGCGTAATATAACTAAATATTTTCTTTCACAATTTTTATTTTTTTAATTATTAATTTTTTTTTAACATTGTTAAAGAAATTCAATTTCAGACTTTTACTAAAATACATTTTTTTCCCTCCGGATTTTTCAATTTTTAAGGATTTTTAACGATTTTATAGCGTTTTAAAGCGAATTTTTAACATCCAAAAAACAATTTTTAACATTAAAAAAAAACATCACTGGACACACGAAACTTGCTTTGCAGCAATCTCTAGAATGCACGAAATTCATTCCAGCCGCGGTCAATAACTTGTGTATGTACGCTTCGAAAAAAAAAATAAACTTCACTGGACGCATGAAACTCGCTGTACAGCATTCTCTAGAATGTACGAAATTCATTTATAACCAAATTTCATATTTATTTCCATTTTGTTTCAAACTTTCCATCGCTTATATGTTGAAAAATGGAAACTTTACATTTTTTTTATTCAAATTATTTTTTATAACTCAAATAAATACTGAAAAATAAAACTTTCCGCCGCTGGGATTCGAACTCAAGACCACAGAACGGAAGAGAAATGACATACCACAGAGCTATACGCACTCATTTTGAAATGGATTAGAACAAAATTTTAAAGTATCAGACAAGCACGCATGCGCGCAGAGTGATCCGTTTTTTGAAATCGTAGCCAAAGTGCTGGTACTAGACGCTATAAATGGATACGGGCTGGAAGGGCTGGAGCATATTATATATTGAACGGATATGTCGGATATTTCAAAATTTTATACGAAAAAGCTTTATTTCTAGTTACAAACCTTGAGAATAACACCGTTATTTTGTGTGCACGAAACTAGCGAGCTTGTTTATTAAAATGTTTTTAAGCTTTTATGTATACTGTAATCAGAATACGTATATTATTTTAATCCACCATTATTTACTATTAATTAAATTTTGATTATATATTTTACATTTTACAAAGAATTTTTTTTTCCATTGAGTAAAAATCTTATTTATTAATGAAATTTCCCTAATTTTTATTTTCAGAACTTGGAAATTCTGCATTATTGTATTATTATATTTTATATATTTATTATATAGCTTATATTGATTATATTCTATTATTATATTGCTCTGTTATACTTCTTTTGTTAGCTTACAATTGGATTCACCCTTTCTTGTATTATTGCATAAGTATAGTATGTTGTGCCATGCAAAAATAAAGAGTTGAGTAAAGCTGCTGTAAATTATTTTATCCATCTTTATTCTTTACTGCATTCCAGTCGTAAAGTGAAAATGATAATTTATACATTTATAATATTGTTTCAGCAATCATTTTTGAATAAAATATTTTTGTTTTCATTTAAAAGCATATTAAATTTAAAACAAGCAACTCTTCTAGTAGTCAGTCTTTCAAAGTTATTATTTAGCTCTTCAGTAAATCATTTTTTAACCCCCTTATTCTTACCAGTTTAAATGGCTACAGTTAAAATATTAGTAATATCTCAACGAGTTTAAACTACAGAAGTTTTTTTAAAATACATACAAAATAGAATTAAAAATTTAAAAAAATCAGTTAATACATTCTAATATCTAAAAGGCTACATTCTAATACCATATTTATTCTTAATAAATAAGAAAATACCGTTTTTATCAATACTATAGGCTGTTGTTTGGATGCTCTGTAGGTCATAGATACTAAATACACATAACTGCTAAAATCTTAAAAAATATTTTAATTCACGAATTTGAAATTAAATTTCATTCCTTATTTTCTCAATAATCATTGCAACGTTCGCTGTGCCTTTGACAGATTCAATTATATAGAGTTAATAACAGTTTCTGCAATTTCAAAATAATAAGTTGTAAGTTCGCAAACAACAACACTGACAAACTTGGCAGGTAAACTTTTTTTCAGTTACACAACTATACACAAATACTGTAATCTTTGTCATATGACGTCACACTAAACAGTCAACATTATGTTTAACACATGTTTAATTGTCTGTCCATGTTTAATTGTGCGTTTAGAGTTTCGCAGAATGTTTGATAAAAAATAACAAAAGTTAGCATTTGTAAGTAAATAATTTATGTTTTGTGTATGATTTCAGTCAAATCCGTTCAGTGTTTTCCATTCGAATTTAAATTGTTTAAATACTCACTGTCTAAATCTTTAAAATGTGTATTTATATGATCCTGACTGGTTTTCACGTCTCTGGGCAGCATAATATGAATAAAATTATGAAGTAACGTGTAAAGAATTAATTTATTGTTTGCATAGAAATCATTTAACGCATTGCTAACAGAAGTCTTATGTCTATCTGGAAGTAGAACAAGCTTTTTTTTCTTTCTTTTATTTTTAATCCACTTGTTCATGGAACTGTTACAAGTGGCATAAATTTTTTCCATTCTTTTGGTGTAGTTACTTTGGCAATTTTATGACACACACTAATATATATTATTTCTCTCTTTAAAATGACTTTTGGATCATCGAAAATATCTAAGTTATTTTGCTTACTTAAAAAAATCCTTAGTTACTCAAAACGTGTTTCAATAACTTGACCATTTTTTAGCTCACAGGCTGTCAAAGCCTGAGAGCTAATGTGCCCGCCCGTTCGGTATGTATGTACGTACACTGTAAAAAATGAACAATGTTTCTTATTTTATGAAAATATGCTATAACCACGAACGAAAATATAATATAATCTTCTGAGTTATCCGAAATTTCAAATAGCATGTTACATTGTCTTTTGAATTCCCAGAAACGAATACATTTTCAAAATTTAAAGAATAATTTATAAAAACAAATTATTTTTAGCTGCCCGAATTTTTCAGAAACGTTTCCGAAGGGTTTTTATAGTGTATTAATTAGTGTCCTCAGGCTGGTATACCTGTTTTTCGAATGTTATTCATTCTCAAGTACACGTTTTCAGCCGCATAAGTTAATTTATACATGAAAGAGTAAATAAATAATCTTAATTTTAATGTTATTGTTAACGCTGTTAATTTTGCATGTTTGTCTGTTAAACATATTTTTTGAGCATGAAAATGTTTACTTCAGAATTGATAGCATTCGAAAAACAGGTATACCAGCCTGAGGACACTAATTAATACACTATAAAAACCCTTCGGAAACGTTTCTGAAAAATTCGGGCAGATAAAAATAATTTGTTTTTATAAATTATACTTTAAATTTTGAAAATGTATTGGTTTCTAGGGATTCAAAAGACAATGTAACATGCTATTTGAAATTTCGGATAACTCAGAAGATTATATTATATTTTCGTTCTTGGTTATAGCATATTTTCATAAAATAAGAAACATTAGTCATTTTTTACAGTGTATGTAAGTATGTACGTAACATGATAACTCTTGATAGAAATAACCGTTTTGCTTCAAACTTTGTTTATAGGTTCATTTTGATAAGGCGCTTCCCTGATTAGTTTTGGGGGATCATTGGTTAAGTATAAAAGGGGGGAACGGGGGGTTAACCCCCCTTAATTTAGATAAATGGGTTTTTCATACAGAATTATTCGATTTTCTTCAAATTTTGTATATATATTCATTGTAATTAGAGGCTCCTCTGATTAGTTTAAGGGGTTCATTAATTAACTATGATGGGGTAACGGGGGGATGATCCCCCCTTAATTTAAATAAATGTGTTTTTCGTGCAGAATTATCCCATTTTCTTCAAATTTTGTATATAGCTTCATTGTGATAATGCGCTTCTCTGAATAGTTTTGGGGGTTCATTGGTTAAGTATAAAGGAGAAAAGGGGGGGGGACTAATCCCCCTTAATTTAGATAAATGGGTTTTTCATGCGGAATTATCCGATTTTCTTCAAATTTTGTATATATATATTCATTGTAATTAGAGGCTTCCCTGATTAGTTTAAGGGGTTCATTAGTTAACTATCAGGAGGGTAACAGGAGGATGACCCCCCCTTAATATATTGCCGATGTCTTTATTTTTCGAGGGGCTTATTTCAAATTCTTTGAAATAAGAATATAATATACAATTAGTGTGAATAGCCTGTGAGCTCAATGCCCTCAGTTTGACTGGGCAGTTTTCTTTTTATTACAATTGATTGCCCTTTATTTATTTTTTTTACATTAAACATTCTGTTTTGGACCTAATTGTCATATTGCCGTGGCAAATTGTATACAGTGATTGTAATAAATCACATTTATAATACTTTTGAAATGTGAAAAAAAGCTTGTTTTCGTAAGTAAAAATTAAATTTTTGTTATAGATGTCGAAAAGAGAATAAAGTCCAGTATTTAGCTACTTGTCAATAGAGGATCTGACCTAATGGGTATATAAACCAGATAAGTGTTTCTTTTTAATATTATTCAAATAGAAATATCTATCAAGATATGAAAATTAAAATTAAACAAGAACGAAAAATCATGCGTCAATCATAGATTATGAAACACTTTCCAACACATTCAGAATACTGTAACGAAACTGTAATAAATAAGATGAAAAAAGATATGTAAGTAAACAGTTTAGAAACATATAGCACATTGAAAAATACAGTTTTCAAAATTGCCTTCAAGGGTAAAAAAAAGTAGTCGAATTATTTTGTGTAGCCCTTTATATGATCAATAGATGTGGATAAATGGGTTACTAGGTTACTAGTACTATATAGGTTAAAATATACTAGGTTAAAATTTAGTTCAATTGGAATATTAACATTTAGCAATTTTCTTCAATCGATGGAAATGCACTCGAAATCTTTTGTATGGCCCTGTATAATATCTGAAGATTTTTGTACACACCACATATTAAGCTAAAAGGCAATTTAAAACTCACTCGCAGCAATTACCAACCGTAAACGACAATCTATCTTTTTTTGCGTAGCCCTGTATATGAATTTATTTTTATTTCACAAACTTCTATTAGTCTACTAAATATAGTTCAGGAGGAAAATGCGTAAACACATTTAAAAACTACCCTTAAACAATTTACTCCCATAGTCTGTAATACTTACGGATTCCTTTGTATAGCCCTGTATATGATACACCGAGTTTCTAAACACACACGTACTATGAAAACATTTATTAAATCACAAATTAATATCAAGTTAAAGTGGTTAAAATTTACGTTGCTTTAGAATATTTTCCGAATGATATTTTAATTTTTACTTTAGATTTCGGAATTTTTAACTGTTCGATTATCGTCTTCCCAGAGTGACTTATAAACTGCTTTTTAATATTTAAAAATTACCGAGTTAGCTTCCAGTTTTATTCTATTTTATTCTATTTGTGTGTACGTCATACTTTCTCTTCTAAAGCAGTAAATAAACTAGCAGATTTTTCAGCTGTAGAATAAAATATGAAAAGACATTTCAAAATTGTGTTAGCTGCGGTACAGTTGGTTTGACATGTAAGTATCACCTGTAATTTTTTATTAGATGCTCTATTGAATATTCCACATCATAAAATACGTCGAAATGTTGGTATTAAAACACTCATGAATTTTATAACTGTATTTCAGTATTCTCCTTTTATGGAATAAGCATACGTCTTCATCGATTGAACAGCTGTGTAATATCATGACAGCCGAATGACACAACGATTCTTCTTTTTAAAATTTAAATGCACAGTTTATTAAATGAGAGCTGATATTTACAAGATGATTATTTACATTATGTACACTTTCAGTAATATTCATAAAAATTGCACCTAAACCACATTACTTCTTAAACAACCAAAATATACTCGGATGCCTTCCCACATCCTACTTACTCCGAACGAACCACCATTCCTTCTCCTCTTCTCTTCACTTCCGTTTACTTTAAAACAAAAAAGGGTTGGAAGGATATTGGTTGCATGACACCCCCCCGATAAGATTGTGCTACGCAAAGCGAAGCAAAATCTGACAAATAGTAACCATACAACTATACAGCATAAAAAATATATAAAAACACAATTCAAAACAGATGTATAGAAGCCTTGTTATAATAGTCATAATGAATATATAATAAACATATAAAAAAACACTAACAATTCAAAACAGATGTATAGAAGCCTTGTTATAATAATTATAATGAATATATAATAAATATATAAAAAAAACACTAACAATTCAAAACAGATGGAAAGACGACTTGATATAATACTGCATACCAAAATTAAACACAAAATAAAGTATCACTTAAATAATCCTTATACAGTAACCAGTCGTGACAGACTATCTACATTTTTTAATTTTGCACCTGGGCAATGAGAAATATTTATATTATATCTTTGTAGAGATAAGGCCCATCTTTGTAATTTTGCAGACTGAGGTGCAGATTTCTGAAGATATATTAAAGGATTGTGATCAGTTATTAGTTCAATTTCCGCACCAAACACATAAACTTCAAATTTCTTTAATGCCCACACTACCGCATAAGCTTCACGCTCGATAGTCGACCAGTTTTGTTGCACCTTAGTGAGCTTTTGGCTAGCAAAACTAATAGGACACAACTTTTCTTTCTCATCTTTTTGCGATAGACAAGCACCAACTCCATAAGAACTAGCATCACACTGAATAGTGTAAGGCTTTTTAGGATCTGGTGTATACAGCTTAGGAGCTTCACACAATAATTGTTTTAAAGTTTTTAAAGCCTCTTCTTCAACCTCAGACCACGGAATGATTTCTGGGATTTTCTTTTTTGTCAAGTCGGTTAAAGGCTTGGCGATTTCAGCATAATTTCTTATGTAGTCACGATAATAATTAAATAAACCCAATGCACTTCTGAGGGCTGTTTTGGTTTTAGGCGATTCTATTGTCTCAATGGCACGTAACTTCTCCGGATCGGGCTCATGTCTACCTCCTCCTATGACATGACCTAGATACTTAATCTGTGCCTTTGCAAAAACACATTTTTTAACATTAACTGTGAATTTCAGATCAGTTAATTTAGATAAAACAGCGTCAAGATGTTTCAGATGATTTTCCCAGTCATTTGAAAAAATAGCAATATCATCCAGATATGCTCGACTGTACTCACGATGTTCATCCAGAGCATTGTTGATCGATTTCTGGAATGTGGTAGCCGCATTGCGCAATCCAAAAGGCATGACTTTCCATCGGTATTGAGCACGATGGGTTTTAAAAGAAGTAAGATCTCGACTCTGTTCTTCTAGAGGAATTTCCCAATACCCTTTTAATACATCTAAACATGTAATTATGTTAGCACTTCCTATTTGATTAATTAATTCAGTTGCATTTTCCATAGGGTAATCAAAAGGTTTTGTCACTGTGTTCAATTGACGAAAATCTATACATAAGCGCATGCTACCGTCCTTCTTTGCGACACATACAACCGGATAAGCTATTTCAGCTTCACTTTTTTCTATAAGTCCTAGATGCTCTAACTCTTCTATTTGTTTATCCACTTCATTTTTTAGCGATTCCGGAATTTTATAAATATATGGTTTCTTTCTTTCCGCACCTGGTAATAAACGAATTTTGTGTGCTCCAACGTTGGCAACTTGAATTTTGCCTGAGAATAACGGTGAATGTTTTTGTAGAAGTTTACTTAACTCTAATTGTTTATCAACCTCCAGATGACTAAGGTCTACTTCTATATTATTTTCATTCAAAGCATTAGCTTTAATTGGTGTTGGGTGAATTTCGCCAAATTCTACATCGTCTTCAAAAATGACCCCAACAGTCTGTACTCTTACGTTAAATTTCCTTATTTTATTCGCATGAACATGTCTGACACCCCCATCAGGTAATTTCACTTTATACGAATGTGGTTTTATTCTTTCAAGTATTTCTCCGGGTCCTGTCCATCTAGCATATAATTTATTGGTAGAATCAGGGATAAGTAAATATACTAAATCACCTTTTTCAAATTCTTTCATTCTACTTCGACGATTGAAATAGCGAGTGTAATTTTCTTGTTTTTCTGCAGCAGTTAGAGAAGCAATGTCAGCGGCTCTTTCCAAATTTATTTTTAATTCTTGTAAATAGTCTACTGCTGAATTACTAAGATTCAATGGTAAGGGGATTTCACCTGACCATGATGACTTTAGTACTGCCAAGGGACCTCTAGCTTCCCGACCATACATGAGCTTAAACGGTGATACCCCAGTTGTGCAATTTGGCACTTCACGGTAGGCAAAAAGTAGAAAAGGAATATGTTTATCCCAATTAACAGGATCCGTACGAATTACATGATGTAGCATTTGTTTAAACACACGATTAAATTTTTCAATTAATCCATTTGAAGCGGGGTATGATGGAGTTGAAAAGCGAGGACATGCCCCTAACCGGTTCTCAAATTCTTTAGTCAATTCAGATTTAAAATTAGTGGCCTGGTCTGAACAGATAACTTCAGGAATTCCGGTGCGCATAAAAATATCTAATAAAGCATCACACGCCGTTTTCGCAGAGAGACTCCGTAATGGTACTACTTCTGGCCATTTAGAATTTTGATCAATTAAGGTAAGACAATATTTATGCTTCCTTCCTGACGGCGGAATAATTTCACCTATACAATCAATATTTACAGTATGAAATGGATATGGTGCGCGGACAACAGGTGTAATCGGAATTTTATCTGTTTGTCTCTCAGGGCTTTTTAACTGACAGTTCTTACATGTTCTACAATAATTTTCAACATCTCTTGAAATATTCGGCCAATAAAAAGATAATTTAATTCTTTCTTTAGTTTTTCGCATCCCTAAGTGGTTTCCAAAAATTGAATCATGAGCTAAATCTAATACTTTACTTCTGTAACTTTCCGGTAACACGAGCTGATATATTTTATCACCGCAAATAGTTTCTTTATGATACAATAAATTATCCCGTATCAAAAAATTATTTTTTCCTAATTTAGCGTCCTTGAATGAATTCTTTAAAGTTGCGCAATCTTTTTGTTCTTTACAAAACTTGTTAAACTCTGAAAATTCATCATTTCGATCATTTTGTTTATTCTCGGAAGAAATAAAACAAACATTTAATTTCTCTTCCGCGAGCGGGGGTTCTGAGCTATTTTTAGCTTCGTGACCTTCGAACTCCTGCAGTTGACTATTATTACACAACTCTTCATTTTGAAGTTCAATCAAAGCATTATACACGTCTGGAGTTAATAAACAAGGCACATTTAAGTTTTCAGTGAAAGCAAAAAGCGTATTTAAGGTAACATAAATTCCGCTGTTAGGTAATTTATAATGGATGGGTATAGTAGCCAAATTTGCTTGTACTTTTTCTTTGAAAGCGGATTGTAACAAAATACTACCTTTAGCTTCGATTTTCAGATCGGGAATTAATGACGTATTTAAAATACTAATTTGGGTACCGGAATCATTAATAGCTTCTATTTCTTTACCTTCTACATAAATAATGATTTTTTTTAAAGGAAAAAGAGTAACTTCGTTTAATTGATCATTCATGTGTAAATGCCTGGAACTAACATTAGTGACTACTGCATTACTATTTTTATTTGGATTCAATTTATTTGTATCTTGTTGCATTTTCGGTTTTCTCTGACCCTGATCATCATTTTGAGTATAAGATTTATCATACTTATTTCTTCTGTTTGGGCACAATTTTGCTAGGTGTAATGGGGAATTACAAATATAACAATCACGTGATTTTGAGAAGTGTCTGTTCTCATACGTAGCTTGATTTTTCCTTAGTTGTGGGGGAACATATTTAGTATTATTATCATTATTCACTTCACGATAAATAGGCCGTTTCTCAAATTTTGTTTCCTCGAAAGACCTGCCTTTTGCAGTAAAATAAATGTCACAGTCTTTCGATAACTGATCGGGCAAAAGCCAACTTTCTCCTTGCTTGACTGCAATGTGAGTAGCTAGCTCATTATCCAAAGTTTCAAAAATTTTATCTGATATTATTAAATTAATAAGTGAATCGAAATCTTTAACGTTTCGAATTCTACAATAATTTAACCAACAGGATCTTAATCGCGAACCGAACTGTTGATGGGTTTCACCAGGTAATCTTTTAGCGTTTCTAAAATTTTGTAAACAAGTAAATGGGGACGGTTCATATTCTTTCAAAATTAAAGATTTAATTTTATCATAATCGGCTAATTCTTCATCATCAATATAAACAAGAACATTTCCTGCTTTTTCACCTACTAATTTTAGCAAAATTTCCGATTTATATTCCTTAGGAACATTTTTGTGCTTAAACGCTCTTTCTAAAGAATCAAAAAAAAGATTCCATGTTTCATTTTTCTTGGGCACTGGGATTACCAAAACTTGAACTGCTTTAATTAATTTATCTAATGATAATGACGTATTATTTTCCCCTTCGTTATGGGTTAAATTCTCGCTTCTCATTTTTTGTTGTAAACGCAATCTATTTACTTCCTCGCCATTTTTTCTTTCTGACACTGTAGTCGATAAAAATTCAGTTACGAAATCTTTATCTTTTAAGTATTCTTTAGATTTCAATAACAAATCTTTTAATTCAGGTACTCTCTTACTCGCATCAGCTTCTTCACCGATTTCTTCCAGAACAATAAGTAAATCCGCTTTAGTTACGTTTTTAAACATTTTCGAATAAAGTTAACAGTATCTTACTACACAATCAAATGATAAAAAAAAAAAAAAAAATAGCTCACCTCTATTTTGTAATCCAAACACTGCGATTCAAATCACAACTTTTATTATTTTAAATCGTAGAAATAACTCTGGTTCTCGTAATCTTTATCTTTTAAGTATTCTTTAGATTTCAATAACAAATCTTTTAATTCAGGTACTCTCTTACTCGCATCAGCTTCTTCACCGATTTCTTCCAGAACAATAAGTAAATCCGCTTTAGTTACGTTTTTAAACATTTTCGAATAAAGTTAACAGTATCTTACTACACAATCAAATGATAAAAAAAAAAAAAAATAGCTCACCTCTATTTTGTAATCCAAACACTGCGATTCAAATCACAACTTTTATTATTTTAAATCGTAGAAATAACTCTTCTTCTCGTTATGAGAGCGGGCTGTAATATCATGACAGCCGAATGACACAACGATTCTTCTTTTTAAAATTTAAATGCACAGTTTATTAAATGAGAGCTGATATTTACAAGATGATTATTTACATTATGTACACTTTCAGTAATATTCATAAAAATTGCACCTAAACCACATTACTTCTTAAACAACCAAAATATACTCGGATGCCTTCCCACATCCTACTTACTCCGAACGAACCACCATTCCTTCTCCTCTTCTCTTCACTTCCGTTTACTTTAAAACAAAAAAGGGTTGGAAGGATATTGGTTGCATGACAAGCTGGATCAAGTCTAAAATAAATACTGTTCACCAGATGATTACAAACACTCTGTTTTTCAATATACATTCCTTAATTCCTATAGATTGTAGGGCGGAAAAATAGAAATCCTGTTAAAATTCTCTTTCAGAGAACAATTTTTTGAAATTTTATTCATTTTTTGACAGATGTGTGAGCATTTGCTTAGTAAGTGTAATAATATTACAATATCATTTAATTTCCTTTAACAAATACAGAGTTTCATTCCTAGATGGAACGTATAACAAGAGAATGCAATTAATTTTTTACTTTGGAAATTTTGAATAAAAAACATATGAATTTTTACATTGCTATACTGAGCGTAAAAAGGAAAGTGTATAAAATGTCCAATCCGTGAATCAAACCCGGGCCGTTGGAATTACATGCCAAGGTTCTACGACTGAGCTACGTGGAAGAAAAGCAATTTGGGTCTCTGCACTCACATATGTCGGACAGGCTGCTACCGCAGCTCAAGATGGAAATGTCATCATGAGCACAGAAACCTTGCGGTAAATTTTCAGACGACATATAAAGCCACACAAAATTCATCATAGATCAATACATATAAGAAAAATGTTTCAATTAATTTTCAGGAGTGAAACTTGCCAGAAAAAAATTAATAATAAACATGTGAATTTTTATATTGCTAAACTGAGTGTAAAACTGACAGAGCGAAAAATGTCCAAACCGGAATTTGAACCCGGGCTTTTGGAATAACGCTTCAGGGCTCTATGATGACATTTCGATCTTGCGCTGAACCCTACCAGTGGCTGAGAGGTTCTGCTCTCAAAGCTAGTAGACGAGAGGTGCTGGGTTCAAACCCTTGTCGCGTTTGTCTACCTAACCGTTCAGAGTTTTCCTTGGTTTTTTTCGAACCTTGCTGTAAATATGGGTTACGATCCCTTAGACAGACCTCCACGGAGGGCACTCACATCTAGGGTCTATATCCCTCCAGTAGATAATCGGCCGTCATATATCAATCAATCAACCATCTTGCGCTGCGTTGCAGCTTGTCCGACATATGTGAGTGAGAGATATCAAGATGGGTGTCGTTCTCATAGCTCAGGGGTTGAGCCTTAGAGCATTTTTCCAAGGGCCCGGGTACAATTTCCGCCTTGACAACCGCCTTATTTGTAACACACTAATTATTAGACTGAATTGAATGATGATGCGGTATTGAGTTTCTGTAATTAACATTAGGTATAATTCAATTTAATTTTAATATTTTATAATCCCTATCTGTTTTTACCTTGTATCCAGGACTGAGGGGGCTTAGCTTCACGTTCATGAGTTTTCACATAAGTTTAAAAAGAAATAAATATTTCACATACTTAATTCTTTCAACGTACTGATACGTTTAAAATACTTATGATTACATACTTAATACTTTCAACGTACTGGTACGTTTAAAATACTTACGATTACATACTTAATACTATCAACGTACTGATACGTTTAAAATACTTACGATTACATACTTAATACTATCAACGTACTGATACGTTTAAAATACTTACGATTACATACTTAATACTTTCAACGTACTGATACGTTTACAATAAATTGCAAACTTCTCTTTTGAACTAAAGACTTCGTAATGTCATCTGTTAAACGATTTAGCAGCTATAATTGTTTAAAAACAACACAAAATGTCACAAAAACATATATGCATATTTATTAAAAAACTTTTACTTTAGGTGTTTTAAAAATATACAAAACTGCATTTCACATTAAAAACCTAGCGCTTTCGAGCCGTCCTGGCTCATCATCAGGGTTAAAACATCACCACGCAGATACACACACACACAAAAAAAAAACACAACTAGTCTAAAACACTGTAAAAACATCAATGTCTGCTGAAGACAAGGTGAAACCATTATAAACAGGGTGGGAATCATAGGGAGGGATGTGCCAATCTTATTCATTCTTGAACTATCTGTAAAAGCTTATACCATACTTTAGGGATATTGTACGAAACTGAATCATTGCATGTTTTATTTTTCCTGGTTAAAATTTCTATTGATTCACTTATTATTGCTTCATAAAAAGAGGATGTGGGTTTAATAATTTTAGCGTTATCAAAATCTATTATAATCGACTGCTGTTGTTTTAATCTGGAAAGTGCCGTTTTACTTCTATTATACTTGACATCTGCAATATGTTCTTTTAACTGAATTTTAAATTTCCTTAAAGTCATACCAATGTAGTCTTTAACTTTATAAGATTTTATCCTATTTTCAACTATTTCCATAAGAACTGGGATTCTATAAATTCCTGCTAAATCTTCAATCGGTATGGGATCAATCTTCTTATGTAGTAACGCATAGTGACTACATAAGAAGATTGATCCCATACCGATTGAAGATTTAGCAGGAATTTATAGAATCCCAGTTCTTATGGAAATAGTTGAAAATAGGATAAAATCTTATAAAGTTAAAGACTACATTGGTATGACTTTAAGGAAATTTAAAATTCAGTTAAAAGAACATATTGCAGATGTCAAGTATAATAGAAGTAAAACGGCCCTTTCCAGATTAAAACAACAGCAGTCGATTATAATAGATTTTGATAACGCTAAAATTATTAAACCCACATCCTCTTTTTATGAAGCAATAATAAGTAAATCAATAGAAATTTTAACCAGGAAAAATAAAACATGCAATGATTCAGTTTCGTACAATATCCCTAAAGTATGGTATAAGCTTTTACAGATAGTTCAAGAATGAATAAGATTGGCACATCCCTCCCTATGCTTCCCACCCTGTTTATAATGGTTTCACCTTGTCTTCAGCAGACATTGATGTTTTTACAGTGTTTCAGACTAGTTGTGTGTTTTTTTTTGTGTGTATCTGCGTGGTGATGTTTTAACCCTGATGATGAGCCAGGACGGCTCGAAAGCGCTAGGTTTTTAATGTGAAATGCAGTTTTGTATATTTTTAAAACACCTAAAGTAAAAGTTTTTTTAAATAAATGATGCATATATGTTTTGTGACATTTTGTGTTGTTTTTAAACAATTATATAGTACAGAGGTGAATTTGATTCAATTGAGTGTTGTGTTTTTCATGACTCAAGTTTATTTTGATTTAGCAGCTTTTAACTTTCGGACCACAGACATGGATCCATTTTTTTGTCCGACAGTAGGTATTTATCAATTAAAACTGCAAGTAAACAAGATTACCTTTTGAGATATAATATGAGATTAGTTTTAGAATGTATTGGATTCAAAGTAAAGATTTCACGAAAAGAAGTTTTAATTCTTTCAGGAGTAAAGTACTTTTGGTGATAAAATTTTGAAGTGATTGAATGAAACAAGAATTTACGAATAAATTTATTTGAATATAAATAACATTTTTCTTCACGTACATTATAAATTCGAAATTTAGTTCAAAATTTTTGTCCTATCTTGACGTTTGGGGATTAAAATTAAGTTGTATAAATAATATATTACCTCCATTCAAAGGTTAACTTTATAAACCCAATAAGTTGTAGAGGCTAATTCTGCAGCAGTACACAATAAATTAAAAAAAAAATTACACGGCTATGGACCTGATTTGATAGTTTCTATATTATTTTCCTGAAAAATTAATATTCTTTATTAATACATTTTTTTACATGTGTTGTATTATTATACAACAACACATTTCCATTACAACATATTTTGAAATGGAATATTTTTTTTACTAAATATTCTGTGGCATCATTTGTATAGAGGAGAATGGCCAATGAATATAGAAATTAATATGATGATGAAAATTTTGTTGCAATCAATAATGTTAAAACCTACTGCAAATATTTTCTTGATATTCTTTCTACAACAAACTGTTTTAATTTGTACATAAATAAAACATAGTTTACTCAACAAACCTAATTGTTTCTAATACAAATCTTGTGATGCAAAGCAAAATCGATACTCATTATGTAAATGGAACACTTGTAAATTGCAATTTACATTTCTTGTAGAGAATATATATATATATATATATATATATGATAAATATTTCTAAGTAAATAAATAATAGGTCATTGAATTATTTTCACGAAGCATATTGTTTAAAAAAAAAACTACTAACTCACTATTGAAAATGATAATGTTTTTCTAAACAAGAAACCTAATCTAGGTACACTCTATTTTAATAATTTTTGATTGATGATAATATCAATTCATAGATATCAACTTTTACACAATTTCGCAAGTCAAATAAACATATTTTAATCCATAAATGTTTCTTAATAATCGAAAAGTTCCACATAGAAAATTTTCTGATTCAAAACATGTTTATTGGACTTGAAAGAAAGCGTAAACGTCGGTATCTATGATAAACTGCGAAACTTTAAGAATATATATTACTTCATATTTCATAAAAAATAAAATAATCGTTAAAAAAATATAATGAGATCAAACTTATAACTTTAAGAATGACAGTTTGTTGTTTATTTAATTAGTAGAAAGCTATCTAATTTGATGTGCATGAAACCTTGTAGTATTTGAAAAAGGTTACAGCTGGATGCATTAAATAATGTCAGTTTATTTCTTGTTTCATCAACAGAAAGCTATCTAATTTTATTGACCAAATATTTTACAATATGTACAAAAGCTTAACGCCACGGATGATTAATAATGCCAGTTTCTTCCTTATTTCATAATCAGAAAACTTTCTAATTTTATGTGCTCAAAACTATATTTTTATGTGCTAAGTACTTTACAATATTTGAAAAAGCTTAACGATAGAGACGTTTAGGAATGCCAGTTCCTTTCTTATTTCATAAGCAGAAATCAAAATGCTTGCAGCTGGAGATGTTTAAGAGTGTCAGTTTATTTTATATTTCATCAGAAGGAGGCTATATGCTTTTATGGATTAAAACATTGCAGTATTTGAAAAAGCGTACAGATAGAGGCGTTTAAGAAAGCCTGTTGTTTCTTATTTCATCAGTAAAAGCTTTCTAATTTTTTTGTAATGACATTTTATAATATATCAGAAAACTTACTGCTGGAGTCGTTTTAAAATGTAAGTTAGTTTCTGATTTCACCAGAATAAACTTTTTAATTTTATTAGCTAAAACATTACTAAATTTGAGAAATATAATGGCTGGATACCCCACATTATCATAAAATAACTCAAGAAAAGAAATGCTGTCTTGAATAGCTTGATATCTCTATTTTTTAATACTTCATGTTTAAAAAATTTTTAATTACCTGAAGTTTTCCAACTTATTCATCCTAAACATTATCACCTAGTTGACTATTTTGCCTATTGCTAATGATTTAGAAATCTTTTATTTATTCATTATAAGTTCTGTTATAGTGTGCGAATTGTGAAATATTTTGCTTATTGTCAAGTTTTTAGAATTTGAGTTTTTCAGATTATTCACCGTATATATTGTTAAATAATACGAATTATCGACTATTTTTCTTTTTCATAAAGTTTCAAAACAAATTTGTTTGTAAAATTATTGACAATAAATACTGTTAAATCGTATGAATAATCGAATACTTTACTTTTTGCTAATGTTTTAGAGCAATTTGAACTGAAATTATTCAATTTAATTGCTGATAAGTTGTTTGTTGCTTATTGCTGAATTAAAAATTTTAAATTAATTATTATAAGTACTGTAAAAGTATGTAAGTGTCAAATATTTTGTTTATTGCTAAATTCTAGAATTCGAGTTTTTCTGATTATTCATCATAAATACTATTAAATTACATGAATAACTAATTCTTTTAAACAGAATTGGTGCATGTGGAATAATTTGCTTTATTTCTTTTTTAGATTTACTGCAAGTTTTGGAATTTATTCAACATAACCTAAAATAAATTGTGAATTCAAAATATATTTACATAAAATACCCCATTTTTTATGCTTGGCATTATAAAATGTGACTCGAAAAGAAAGAAAGCCGATATATATATATATATATATATATATATACATCAGATTTTTTGAGAACCATGAAAGTAAA
Organism: Maratus michaelseni; assembly: GCA_963931845.1. Lineage (NCBI taxonomy): Eukaryota > Metazoa > Arthropoda > Arachnida > Araneae > Salticidae > Maratus > Maratus michaelseni. The sequence goes on along the minus strand of OZ007596.1, from coordinate 267,173,520 downwards.
ATTTTACACTATCTGCGTTTTTGCATAGAAGTTAAACGAGATGTGTATGAATAATTAATTTTTATGCAATAAGATATACTGTTTAAATCACTAAATGTGAATATGTATATGCAATAATGATCTAGTCTGAATAATTATATTTCTATAACATGCAATCTAGTTATCAGTTGTTATTTATGACATCAAGAATCTCAGACACTAGATGCAAAATATATGTAAGATATTTTTTTTGGAAATACTGTAACTGAAATCAATTATTTATGATACTAAGAAACACAGCTATTAGATTCAAAATATATGTGAACTTAATTCTTGTTGGAATTACCGCAACTGCAAACAATTATGCATTACAACAAAACTCAAAACTACTAGATTAAAAATAAGTGTAAGATCAATTATTATTGGAATTCCTGCAACTGAAATCAGCTATTCATTATACAAGAATCATAGTTACTAATTAAAAAAAATATGTAAGATTACTTACTACAACTGAAGCTATTTCTTCACGGTATTCAGGATCATAATAGTATTCTTATTAACTGTATAAGAAAATTTTCTAACATATTTTTTTATGTTACATTAGAAACATTTACTTGAATCTCATTGTACAAGGTTCAGATAAAAATAAAGGTAAAAGATCATGTCTGATTGAACATTTTAGTTATAATCGAAATCATATCGCAATCATAAAATTGGAAGTATATCTTGTTGGAACTACTGTAAATGAAATCCGTTATTCATGATGAGAGCTACTAGACAAATCTATCGATATATCTATATAAGATTATGTTTTGTTGAATTACCGCAAATGAATTCCCACTATGGCACCAACGAATAAAATATAAATTATTCTTAATAACTGTAAAAAAATTATTTAACATTCTCTTTTATGTTGAAATTCAAAGATTTACTTGAATCTAATCATACATGCTTTAGATAAAAAATGGTGGTAAAAGATCATGTTTTATCAGACATTTTATTTATAACCGGAATTAGTCGTTCTCAAAATAATCAGCCGAGAATAAAATTCTTATTTGCTTTGACTATTTTCCTGTACTGTATTTCAACGATACATTTTATTATTGCATCTTTATACTAGGCAATAAAAGATAAACTTGAAACTGGTATATCATATATATTTATAGCCCCAAATTCGCTACTTATATATTATTTCTTATATGTTAGAAGAAAGAAAATGTCACGTATAATGATGAAGTTATTGCATTATCGGCATCTATATTGTCCTGTTGAGAACGTGACTTCAACTTTTGTCAAAAGTTTTATTGTTTGTATATTTCTCGCAATATTTGTCACTAACCAAATTTATCTTTTCATTAGTGTCTCGTATCCACATGCAGCACTATATTATTGGACATTTGATTTTAAAATACCAGAAGGAGTTTTGAAGGCAATAATTTTGATAATGATAAATATATCGCAGTATATAGCATTCTTTTATCAAGTTTTTCTAACGCTGGTTTTGTGCATTATCTTTTGTAAGTTCACAGAAATGTTGAAAGCTTACAATAATTATTTACAGTACCAACTAAATGAAATGAATAAACGGAAAATCATGGTCACAATTGATAATTACTTTAACATACAGAAAACTATCTTAAAATTGTACCAAGTTTTAAGCTATCCAACGCTTTTCATAATGGTTTACTCCACAAATTTTTTTTTATCTTCATTACTCTTAGTAATGACATCTGGTAAAAATATATTTTCAGATTTTACAATTTTTCTAGACGTTTTCGCAGGTTTTGCAATCAGCACCTTTATTATGATACCATATACCATTTTTAGTTCCATGTTTTTTTTTTTTTTTTTAATCCACTTGTTCATGGATCTGTTACAAGTGGCATACAGTTTTTCCATTCTTTTCGTGTAGTTACTTTGGCAATTTTATCACACATACTAATATATATTTCTTCTCTCTTTAAAATGCTTTTTGGATCATGAAGAATATCTAAGTTATTTTGCTTACTTAAAAAACTCCCTAGTTAATCAATCCATGTTTCAATAATTTAACCATTTCCCACAATTGATTGTATTTTTTTTTTTTTTTTTTACACACTAAACGTTCTGTTTTGATTCTAATTGTAATATTACAGTGGCAAATTTTGTACAGTGATTGTAATAAATCACATTTATAATATTTATACATTGTAAAAAAAAAATATTGTTTTCTTAAATAACGAATAATTTTTTTGTTTTAGATGTCGAAAAGAGAATAATGTCCAGTACTTAGCTACTTGTCAATAGAGAGGACCTGACTAATGGGTAAATCAACCAGATAGCAAGTGTTTTATTTTCCTATTATTCAAATAGGAATTTTAATCTATCAAGATATGAAAATTAAAATTAAAATCTAAAATTAGACCACTATGCAGTAATTAGCCTCGAAGACTGACTACTCGATATATAACAAATGTAATATCCAATGATCAACTCCATTTAAAGTAGAGATGTACACTATATTGCCAAAGGTGACCGGTCACTTGCGATTTTAGACGTTTTTTTAACTATCTAGAAAAATACATGAGGAATTAACCTGAAACTGCAAGTGTGTAAACAGTATAGTATAGGTTATATATTTCCGTGAAGATTTTTTCCCGAAACCCCATAGGGGACTGTCGACAAACTGAAAAAGAACGAATATCTTTTAAATTACCCTGTAAAAACTAATGTAGCAAAAGCGTTCAAACTCGAAATTATTAATAAGTAGCTTATTGTAATATACTGTGTTTATTTTTATGAGGATAGCATGTATACTCGAAGAGAAATTAAGGTTTTTATAAAAACAATCCCAAATTTCGCCAAGTTTTTTGCTTATAATTTGCAGAGTTCTTAATATAAAAAAAAGTTATTTTGAGAAAATATGTCAAACAACATTGTAGATAATATTCTGCAATCGAAATTTAAAAATAATAAAAATTGGATGAAAAATGAGCAGGTATACTAAAAAATGTTTCACTGCGCATGCGCGAATGCAATCAAAATATAATGTGCATAATGTATTAGCTAAGTATATAGAGCAACTTTTGTGAAAGTCTCAAAATCATAGCTTGAAAATTCTGAAAGTTATCGTCGATAGAATAAGCTCGAAATCCGTTGTTCCCAAAAGGAAGCAAAAAGATGAGGGGTTGTATCCAAATATAGTGCAATACCTGCAATATTGTGTACGCTATCTTGGCACTAATCAACAGATATTTGATACAACCCCTCATCTTTTTGCTTTTTTAAGGAACAACGGATTTCGAGCTTATTATATCGACGATAATTTTAGTCATCTTCATCATCACTGTTACAGTTTTTACAAACAAAAAATAAAGTATTTCCTTTTGAACACTTGTCATGGGTCTACTTTTTGCATCTAAGACATTGAACCCAGTCTTGTCCTTTTTTGGATTGGTTGTATGATTTCAAACAATAAATACAAACACAGTTTTAATCTTCGTCAACAGATTCATTCACTATTTTTTTTTCCAGGGTGTACCAACTTTTTCCCTTTTGCAGTTTTTGGTTTCATACTTTTTCCTTCGTTGTCTTCTTGTTCTGCTTCCATAGAAACTAGTAAATTTTTGCGTAATTTCTTCTTTTTGTTTTGTTGTGCCACCATTTTTTTCTTTTTCGCTTCTAACTGCTCTTGTCTGAGGGCTTCTTTAACCGGGCTATCAGTTAGGATTGCGGACTTCCTCTTTTTCTTCCCTTTGTTGGTGCCAAGCCTTGGTCCTGCCTTTTCAAATGGTCCCAGTTTTTCAGTTGTTAGGTAGTCCACATGTGACAAAGTGGAAGACCTACTGGGTCTTCCAAGTTTTGAGTGTCCTTGTGAACGACCGATGGATTCTATGCACACCATATTCTACAGTGAGCACCTCGTAGTGCACCTCTGTGATATATTACATGGTATTATTATTGCTCAGTATCACATAGATTCTATGCACACCATATTCTACAGGCAGCAAGCACCTCGTAGTGCACCTCTGTGATATATTACATGGTATTATTATTGCTCAGTATCACATAGTAGTATTAAAAATTGTAATTTCAGAATTTGTTTTTTTGGAATCTTGTATTTTTAGAATTTCTATTTCAGCATTTCATAATGTAATTATTGCTCAATTTCACAAAGTATAGTTTAGTAATACTCAGTATAATTAGGTAAACAAACTTGCTGGGCTGGGATAATTGAGCTCAAGCCGTAAGGTAGGCCTCCCCACCCGGTTTGACCTGGACCTTGTTTACTTAGTAAACTGTGAAGTTTTGTTATAGTTCCTTCATCTGCAGTACAACTGTATGCAGATGCTATTTAATCTAACTGATAAAGCTATATCACCAATACTGTGATAATTAAAGTGATGATTTGTTTATACTGAAAATTTCTTATTCGTAATAGAATGTTTTGTTGAATGAAACAGAAAATTGGCAAATGGAGGAGAATTCGGATTAATAGAAACATTAAAATTTTGTGGCTGCGAATCTAGGGAATAGTTCTCATAGAAGATGCTACGATATTTTCATGTTTCAAAACATAAGCTTTTTTCCATATTGTACTGTCGAATGCTCTAGAAACTGTATATATATTTAAAAAGGAAAACACATGTGAAAAACAAAGGATAAGACATTATAAAAAGCAATGGAATGGACACTGTAGGAATTATACTAAATAGGATGAAAAAGCAAAAAATTGGAAAACTATGAATATCTTATAGAATCTCCAGAAGGGCTTTATAAGAATATTCATAGTAGATATATGTTATTTCACGAAATATTGTCAGCATTATGCCTAAAATCGACAATATTAAGCCCCTAATAACATATATACACTATAATGCCATAAATGATGGGAACTTTCAGTTTTAGACATTTTTTCATTTATTTAAAAATATACATATCAGATTATTTTGGAATTTTAGGAATAAAAAGAACAGGTTTTACTTCATATTTTTCAACGTCGATATGATAAGGAGGACAATTAGGGGACCAACCAAAAATTAAAGAAAAAAATAATACTTGGGATCACCCTGTAAAATAAAATGCACGAAATGATCTGTCGCTGCAGAATATACATAAGCAGACATTGTATAATATGTGCATTCATTTGTGTAAGAATAGCATGTATATTAATAGAGATATAGCGATTTTTTTTTTAATTAAAAAAATTCTTGCATGTTTTTTGCATATAACACACAGGGTTTTTAACCAAATTTAACGCCAATTTCAGAAAAATTGACAAAATGTAGTAGCAATAACATAATGCTATTGGAATATAAATATATTAAATATTTAAGGAAATATGTGCAGTTGTATGAAATAATTTTTATCTGCGCATGCGCGAACGATATCAAGGAACTTTTTGCATAATTTAGTAGTCAACTATCTGGAGAAACTTAATAAAAAAATCAGTCAAATATCGCAAAAATTCAGAGAGATATCGGCATTAGAGTGAGCTGTTTTTTAGTTTCTGACTAAAACTCGCTGAATGAAAAGGGATTGTCCACAAATTGTTATTTTTAAGTTATCTGAAAGCATTCGGAAAAAGTTTTTTGAAAAAGCTATTTAATTATAGTTTACGGTTATGTTTAGGAAGATTTTGATTCTAAACTACGATGAAAAGGAAAATATAATCCATACATTGATTACATTTAGGTAAATTGAGGTGTTTATAATAAAATTTTGTGAAATTTAGCCCAATACGCAAAACACTCTACAGTAAATTCTATCGCATATATACGTATGTATTTTGTGTATAACGTATATTTATACATTTATATTATACATTTTATTATACAGATATATGTATATTATACAGATATATTATACATTTTACAAAAGTTATGAGTCAATGACTTGCAATTTGATTTTTATAGTAATATTTCAATAGCTTTTTGAGAAATTATGTTTTGCGTATGGAATTTTCACAGAAAAGTGCATTTTCCATAAAATACATTAAATACATAAAATAACAGAAATATTTACTTAACTATTTTAAACTTTATTTAACATTTACTTAACAGTTATGTGAATTGGAATTTTACTGTAGTTATCGATCAAGGTTTTTTTTTTTTTTTTTTTTTTTTTTTTTGCTGTTTATATCTAAAAGACAGTTTTGGTAGTTTTTGCACGAAGGAAAAAAATTAACGTTGAAACGTTTGGCACTTCCGTTTCATTCACTATCAAGTAGTTTTTAAATTCTGATAACTTAGGTTTTATTTATAGTACAATAAATGTAAGCGCAGATTTGGAAAGGTAAAAATGCGGGCTTTAATAAAATGTAATACAAAGAAAACGAAAATTTTAGACAAAAATCGCATTTTAAATGTAGTCAGATATCTTAATTTGTATGTTATTTTTCATTGTTTATTGACACTTTAGTTTTTCTTGGAAAACCAGCAAGTACTGTACATGGCGATTTGCCACAAGACACCTTATTACAGAGCTGACACTAGCGACTACTTTTTAATTTTTTCTCGTACCACTTTTTCAAAATAAAAATTTTTCACATGCGCTTTAACAACATGTGTAAGAGAAACATAATACAAAATTTATTTTTTGAAAAGAATAGTGAAAATAGAATATAAAAATAAGATCGCTATTGGTAGTCCTGTCATTAGGACCGTAGGAAATCGGGGGGGGGGGGATGGATATTCTTCGAAAATACATAGCATTGTATTTGTTAAACATTTTTGCTGCTCAAAGGTAAGAGGAGGGAGGGAGAGAGTAGATGCTGAATCCATTTTCAACGCAACTTTAGCGAAGCGCACTTACTTTATGTTATGATGCCAAAATTTGTAAGAGTATTTTCATTTGTTATTAGTTTTTTCTTATTTTTTCAGTATTATTAATGAAATATATATTTTGTACCCTGATGTAATATTTCAAAACATCTTAAAACTGAATTTAATTCTTAATTAAATGAAAATAAAAATGAAATAATGCTTTGAAATAATGCGCAAACACATTTTGAATTTTCAATAAAATTAATTATTAATTAATTAATCTACATATTTGCTTATTAATGAGAAGATCTATTATTAATTGAATTTCTTAGTTTCGCAGTTATTTTGAAAAAAACTGAGTTAGAAACTTATTTAGCCACCCCTCCCCTTCTTAATTTTTAAACTGCGATGTTATTGCCCCTCATACTATGAATTTAAAGGGGACTCAGCATAACTTTAGTATCGTGTAGGGCCACCCTTCGCCGCAATAACTGCTGCAACTCTTTGAGGTAAAACTTTCTACCAGTTTTCAATACGTTTCTGGAGGAATCTTGCTCCATTCATCCTGTAGAGTAGCAAACAGTTCTGTGGTGTTTTTGGCCGAGTTGGACTGGCTGTAAATTGGCGCTCTAACTCATCTCAAAGGTGTTCCAAAGTGCTGAGGTCTGGACTTTGAGCTCGCCAGGGAAGGTTTTCCACACCAATTTCTTCAAACTACGTCTTAACAACACCTGATGTATGACATGGAGCATTGTCATGCTGAAACAGGTATAGAACAAGACCAAAGTGTTGCCATAATATCGGTAGAGCTGAATTATCCAGAATTGTTTTGTAGGATTCGGCATTCATACTCCCAGAAATTAAAACAACAGGATCCCACCTCCGCTAAATTTCACTCTGGGTACGAAAGAGTCCTGTAAATATCGTTCGCCAGGCACTCGCCGCACACAAACACGTCCATTGGACTGCAAAAATTGCTAGCGTGATTCATCGCTCCATAGGATGTTTTTCCATTTTCTACTGACCTTGTGCCGTCGTCCTTTGAACCACTACTGTAATCGACGGGTCTTATTCAGATGCGTCCTGAAAACCAGGTGCCACGATTTTCCGCCGGACGGTACGATCACTTCATCATTAGTCGTAGACGATCAAAATTCCCCTGAAATCGCCTCTAAAGGAAGCCTTTCGGTTTGATATCACAACACATTTTAGGTATAGACGGTTCCGATCTATTACGTAACTTCCCAAAAACCTATTGAAATATAACTGTAAAAATCAAATTACAAGTTATTGACTCATAACTTATGAAAAATGTATAATATATCTTAGGTTTTAGTTTATCATCTTCACTACTGATATACAAATTACGTATATACAGAAAATACATATATATGCCATAGAATTTACTGTAGAGGGTTTTGCGTATTGAGCTAAATTTCACAAAATTTTATTATGAACACCTCAATTTACCTAAATGTAATCAATGTATGGACTATATTTTCCTTTTCATCGTAGTTTAGAGTCAAAATCTTCCTAAACATAACTGTAAACAATAATTCAATAGCTTTTTCAAAAAACTTTTTCAGAACGCTTTCCGATAACTTAAAAATAACAATTTGTGTACAATCCCTTTTCATTCAGCGAGTTTTAGTCAGAAACTAAAAAACAGCTCACTCTAATGCCGATATCTCTCTGAATTTTTGCGATATTTGACTGATTTTTTTTATTAAGTTGCTCCAGAGAGTTGACTACTAAATTATGCAAAAAGTTCCTTGATATCGTTCGCGCATGCGCAGATAAAAATTTTTTCATACAACTGCCCATATTTCCTTAAATATTTAATATATTTATATTCCAATAGCACTATGTTATTGTTACTACATTTTGTCAATTTTTCTGAAATATGCGTTAAATTTGGTTAAAAACCCTGTGTGTTATATAAGCAAAAAACATGCAAGAATTTTTTTAATTAAAAAAAAATCGCTATATCTCTATTAATATACATGCTATTCTTACACAAATGAATTCACATATTATACAATGTCTGCTTATGTATATTCTGCAGCGACAGATCATTTCGTGCATTTTATTTTACAGGGTGATCCCAAGTATTATTTTTTTCTTTAATTTTTAGTTGGTCCCCTAATTGTCCTCCTTATCATATCGACGTTGAAAAATATGAAGTAAAACCTGTTCTTTTTATTCCTAAAATTCCAAAATAATCTGATATGTATACTTTTAAATATTTGAAAAAATGTCTAAAACTGAAAGTTCCCATCATTTATGGCATTATAGTGTATATGAATCAAGAAAATTAATAACCTACATGAGGTTCAAATAACAAAATACATAAATAAATATCTAACTTATATATATATATATATATACCTTATATATATACCTTATATATATATACTTTATATATATTCTTTCATATATATATACCTTAGAATTCAAAATACAAAACAGAAAAACAAGTTCTAGCAACAAAACTGACCAAATCTCCTATTTTTTAAAGATAGATAAATATAAAGTGTATACAGAATACTATAAAGTTAATAAATAATTAACCAATTCAAACATCAAAACCGAAACTCCAATTGAGAGAAGGCACACAGCCAAACATACATAATATTTTTACAGAAAATTAGAAAATAAATACTTAAAATGATAAAAGATGGCAACAGAATATAATGAAATTTAGATATAAACTGATAAAAGATAGAATTACGGAAGTGGGGGAAAAAAGGTCTATTGAATTCTGACCGAAACACCAATTTAAAGATGGCATACAGTAAGTGAATAAAGAACATTTTAAGTTAATAAATAATTAATAAATTCAAAAAATAAATTACTGAAACACCAAATTAGAGATTACATAGTAATACATACATAATAAGTTAAGATAAAAGCAGAAAAATAATAAATAAATAAAATGATAAAATATGCAATATATACTTCGAAATTTAAAATTCCGCCCTATCTTAAAAGTATTCTATAAATTTTTCCCATTTAATGTAGTACCCCCTAATACCGTAGTTTATTTAATTTCAATTTTTCTTTTAAAATATTCCAATAAATCATTTTATCCTACTTTCTGTTCATCTGGACGCGTGCGGTCTTTTCTTTTCAAAAACTTATTAAAAACAATTGACGAATTATTTTTTTTTCAGAGCGCATATGTCTAGCTTTGAAGCCTTTTCATTTTAATTCCAATCTTAAATACTGATAGTATTTTCAATATTTTTCTAAATTATCTGTTCTACGAATTTCATTTTATTTTACCTTTATTATTATTATTATTATTATTATTATAAAAAACTCCTCGCTCTTTATCGGAAGGCCCATTTCAGGACTGTTTTCCCTACACTAAATACTTCCTCTTTGGATTTTTTATTCATCCCGATTACTGACGCATTGTAAAAATGTAGACCTACGCTTAGAATTTTTAACGCTTTACGAGTCTCAGAAGCGAAATTTTGTATGTTTAGAATTGCGAAAAATCACCGCATTTAATAATGCGCTCTTTATTTTTACTCTAATAATGTAGATTATTACTGATTACTAACGTGGAGTTGTGAATCGATGGAATACGTCACTAATTAATGCTGCTTGATGGATTCGTATTGGAGAATGCTTGTTGCTGTGACCTATTGATGGGATTAATAAGGAAAGATCAGCTGACGTCACTCAGGGCAAAAGCGAGGCTAACGAAAAAGAAAAGCTACCGCGATGCCTTACGCGTATCTTTTTTTACAGACCGCCGGAGTCAAGTGATGTTCGAATGCACCAATGCAGGTGTACGAAAAGAGCATCACGTCACTCTAGTGGTCTGTAAAAAATATAAGTGGAATGCAACACGGTAGCCTGTCTTTTTCGTTAGCCCCGGGCCAAAAGATGATTTTATTGCTGTAAGAACAGGGAGGAGTTTGTTTGATTGGTTGGAAAAGGAGGAAATTTATGGACGTGAGTGTTTGTTTGTAAACATGCCCTTTCATTATAAACACGTATCCATTGTTGATAAATGTGTCCGAATCATTTTACTGGGGAAACACTTAGAGTCCTCGATCCGGTGACTGCAAATTAACGTAATAACATGCTAGTAAAAAAAATTACTAGCCGTACTTTTTATTTTATGGACTGTTTACTAGCTTACAAATCGGCGTGTGTTAGTTACACTGTTTAATACCTACAAAATGCTTGGCATGGATTGATTCAATGGTTTTTGAATGGAGTCTTTTTTATGAATATCAAGAGTGGAAATTTTTTATGATAACTGGAGATCCAAAAAATTATTTCAACCAGCGATTGTAATGACCTGTTACCAAATGTATATGCATTGTCCCAGTTCAAATCTTAGCTACGACTTTTTGAACCTATTATACATTTTGTTTGATCTTAAGTATTCATTTGTTAAAATGTTATAGTATCTTGCAGAAGGTCATTTCTCATTTTATTTTAAGTTGCCCTACGAAAAAAATCAACACTATAAGAAATAGAGTTTTTTCGCACTCTCTTTTGCTAAAAACAAATAAATTTAAAAAAAAAAAATGTTTCAAAAAACTAAATTCTTATGGTGAAAACGTATGAGAAATTCGAAATGACAAACTGCTAATTTATCGTGAATTTTTGAACTTTGAATAAACTTATGTGACACTCGGTATATGTGACATATGTTTATAAACGATATGTTTCACTGATAGAGCTATCTTCATGCTGAAAGTGTGGTCTGAATTTATGTATTACCTAGCAAAAACTTGATGTTTGATAGTTGAAGTAATTCACCAAATAACAATAAATATTTCTCAATAGTGTCCCGTTAGATTTTTAAATTTTGTTTTTCATATAAGACCTTTAAAAGGTGGTCGTTGTTCATCAGTCGAAAAGTACGTCAATTTTGGGATATTTTTTTTATATATATAGAAATAATAAAGTAACACAAAAATTGAACTTATCTACTTAGTATGTATAGATTTATATTCACAACTTTGTTCTTTTATCACAGCCTTGACACTTACTTCCGGGGCGCACGGGCCATGTCGGACTCCCCTTTCAGAGGACATTCGTGTATTATAAATTTCATGATTCTGAAATGTCGCTCTTTTTGTCAAAAATTTATTAGTCTTTCCAAAGAATGCATATGCTCAATATCATCATCATTTCTTACTCTTTAAAAAGGAACATAGCTAGAGGCTTTTTGTTAGCAATGTGTAAAAACATATATGTCCGTTTTTGTATTTATACTTACTGCATAGAAACTACAAAAAAATATTCTGAAATTTGCCGTATGTTTTTAAAAATATATATGTGTGAATGGTATTGTTTGTTTTTACTTTCTTTAAATATGTTGTTATTTTGTTTTAAATTGACCAAAGTCATACGAATTAAAAGTGGAAATTTATTTCCAAAAATAAATTTATATTCAAAGAAATTGTGTTTGAAGTTAACTTTATGATGTTTGTATATTGTATTTAGGGAGTACTTGAATATATATTGTCCAATGGGTAATCCTTAAGCGGTAATTCCCATTATAGTTTTAGAGGTATGCATCTAATTTCAAAAATGTTCCAAAAGCTGTATGTTTATTATTATTATCATCATCATCATTATTATTATTATTTCAAAGCAGTAGACTTAGACAAACATCTATACATTATTATATGCCACCAAAAACAATTGAACAATAAACAGAACAATAAACGAAACAAGAGTGACATATAGAGACTTTACAAAATACGAAAATTTAACTGTAAACAGGGAATACAATCAATTAGGAAATTGATTGTATTCCCTGTTGTTCTGAAGTCACGGTTCTAGATGACGTATTTGACATAACCAAGTGTAAGCGCATGATGTTTTAAAAATGAGTCAAAAATCAATACTAATGATGGCTGTAGCTTCAGTTCTACTTAATACAAGAATAAAATAAAAGAAAGATTTTAATTAGCACTACTATACGTATGATAATATGTATTTCATTTTATCATAAAGACAATTTACATATTAAAAGGTGTACCAACTTTCGTTTTTGTTAACCCGCACTTTTGATAATTTATTTGAGTTATTTTTATTTATCAAGCCTGAAAGTGTGTAAAGATTATGCATTTCATTTTAAAAATTCATTGAGTAATAAAAGTAAATGTATTAGAGGTGTATCCATGAAGTTAGAAAAACAAAATTAAGGTCTTATAAGGAAAAGTATTAGAAACATACAATTATTAATAAAAAAAAATAAATATAAAATAAGCTAACTTAATATAACATAAAATATATTTTTTCAATTCCTACTATTAGCTCACACTCTCTATATATTTATATATCTTGTTCAAATTTTCAATCGATAATAAAATATTTTCTATTCATCCTATCAAGTTCAATTTCTTTTTAAAAACTTGTATTGGATCACAATTGATGTTAATACAGTTTTTTCAAATATTAATTCATTAATTAAATTTAATTAATTAATTTTAATTTTATATTTCATTTCTGTTCAAAAGTATAGACTCACTCCATATTTATAGTCTCACCTTCACACGTAAAAAGATAATGGGGCTGTTCACGGACGAAGATCAGGCGGCTCGCGGGCGAAGGAGACTATAAATGTGGAGTGAGTCTATACTTTTGAATAGAAATGAAGTATAAAACTAAAATTAAATAATAAAATTTAATTAATTAATTAATATTTGAAAAAAACTGTGTTATTGTTAACTGTAACATCGCTATGGCACTTTATTGTGAAGTTTGGTAATTTTTGAAATTCAATAATTGAAAAACGGCATAATCATTAGATTTTAAATTTATATCAAGAAAAATACAATTTTTTAAACTTTCTAACGCAGTTGTCTAACAATTTTGTGAGAAATACTTTTCGAGCTATTAATTTTTGGTATTTTAGCTATTTATTTTTTATTTAATTTGTAATACATTTCAAAAATTTCTCTTATGTAAGATATTTAGCAGGATATAACTTTAGGAATAAATACCGTCAGTGGCGAAGCGTATATATCGCTGAAAAAATTTTCTATTTGACCTAAGTAGGAATTGATTTTTAAAAAAAAGTTTTTATATTACTTGTTTTAAGTTACTTTCTCAGATTTTATTTTCTGAGGACGCAAACAATAACAGAACATGGCTCCTTAGACAGTTGAAAAATGAATATGCTGTATGTCTGGAAAATCGATTATAGGAGTGAGCTGTGAATTCACATAGCAATGTGCTAGATATTTTTATGTAAAAATTTATGTGGTTCATAATTTATAATTTTCTTGAAAATGAATTTATTAATATGAATTTCTTGAATATGAATTTACAGGGGTCGATGCAGGTTTTTTTTTCTTGGGGCCCATTTTGTGAAAAGTAAAGGTTATTCTTGTGAAATTTATTATATTTTTGTGAAAAATATCATTTTGTAACGAAAGTTGGAATTGAGTTAATCAAATTCGAACAAAGCATTTATAAACAAAAACTTTTAAAAATCCTTTTGCGGAAGTTTTCCTCTCTGGTAAACTTGTTTGTTTACAAATTACACATTTTAAAACATCACAAAATAATAAATAGCAAGTTTTTATGGAATAGAATTTTGTGAAGAGGCCCATTTTATCAAATTGATTTTTGTGAAGGACCCCTAAAAAGGCCCCAAATTTCCCTAGATCGACCCCTGATTTATGATTTTATTTTATGTTTTGATTTATCTTTTTATTTTCTCTATCTATCTATATATTTTTATCCATTACAAGAGGGAACCGTGACTACCTCTGTTGGTTTTCACGTCCCCCGAGAACTTGATGAAGAATTGGAAGTTTTGAGTTTCAATCAATTCATCAATTCGAATATGTTTACAATAGTGAAACATCATTAAAATACTCTGCAAATGATTTTTACCCATAGAGCGTAATGTAACGGATTTTTTTAGTGTCCCTATAAAATAAACATAAATGCTACACACTTAATTTCCATTTACCCTACAGGCCATAGTAAACCACAATAACATATATCTATTGTATGGGAATCTAAGTGTATTTACGCCAGTTAGAACACGGATAGACAGACAGACAAACCGTATTCATACACTTTTCAACTATGTTGGAAAATGTTAAAAAGAAAAACTATGAGAATATATACGCTTTTATAATCTAAAATTATCTCATAATTTTCACGTGGAAAGTTTGTGCTATGAAAGTTTTTACTGGGATAAAAAAATTTCCGAGAAATTCAGAAGATTAAACCGGAAAATCTTTATATAAAAATAATTGCAGAACATTAAAAAAAAAATTAATAAATGTTATTATTTTTGACTTCTTGCATCACATCATGATTGATATTTTTTACGAAATATTCTTATTATTTCATCATTAATAATTATCATTTGCCTTTTTTAAATGTATATTTCTGGATATTTCTTCTGTTTGCAAAGATTATTAAAATTTAATTTTCTCTGTTGATATGTATAAATGCTTTTCAAACATACCACTGCTATTACTATTATGAAATATTTTGCATTTGCATATCTAAATGAAACACTTATGTCGCAAAAAGTAAGAAGCACGCCTTCTGTGCGTTTAAATAATCTCTATGGAATTTGCCATAGTTTTAGAACTTTAGCTATCGTTTTTAGTGTCGCCATCTATTAGTCTTGCACGTTATGATACAATAATGTAGAAAGAACTATATTATGCTTTTCAAACACACCACTGCTATTACTATTATAAAATATTTTACATTTGCATATCTAAATGAAACACTTATGTCGCAAAAAGTAAGAAGCACGCCTTCTGTACGTTTAAATAATCTGTATGGAATTTGCCATAGTTTTAGCCTTTAGGTATCGTTTTTAGTGTCGCCATCTATTAATCTTTCACAAAAATATTTTTTATGCTCTTCTGCAGCAGATTGTGGTAGAAATTTGAAATTATATAATCTGGTTGTGGAAAAAGAGAAAATAAATATTCATGACACTCGAAATTTGTTTTATATTTGACACTTCTTATTATGTACATTATTTGCTCCAATATGAACCGTATAATTAATTTATATATCAATTTATGTTACGTTAACAATGTAGGAAGAATTATATATATTAAGATAATAATTAAAAACAGTGCTTTGCGCCGGGAATCACCGGAGTTCGGCTTCGGTACTCTTCTTTTAGTTAGATTTTAAATATTAGCGGAAGTCCACCGGAACATATAAATACTATGTACCAAATCGCACTTTCATTTATTTAAACTCCACAGCGTGAGTCGCTTAACTTTTATAGACACAGGCGGTTTGTAATAATATAAAGACACGGGCGACGCACTCTATGCGCCACTGGATCTTAAAGCCTAAATATGAACTTTTAATGATACTCTTGTTTACTTGCTGCAATGCCCAGTAATCGTATAAATGTAATAAACATGGAATTATTTAAAAAAAACTTATTTAATTAGAATTAATATAAAACGGACGGTTTGTAGTCACATAAAGAACGTGTGGTGTACTTCATGCGTCAACGGGTTGGGTTGGGTTGATTATTGACAGCCAATTATCTACACTTGGGATATAGGCCCGGGGGGAGTGCCCTTCGTGGGGGTCTTTCTAAGGGAACCTAACCCGTATTTATGCATGGAGGAATCCACGGCTCGAAGAAAACCACGAAAACTCCGAACGGTTAGGCCGACGGGCGCGATTGGGATCGAACCCAGCACCTCCCGTCTACCAGCTTCGAGAGCACAACCTCTCTCAGCCACACATCATGCGTCAACGGCTTTCACAGCCTAAACATCAATTTTTGATCCTAAAGAAGAATAGTGTCTAATGGTTAGTAATAGTATAATATAAAAGTAATAAAAATCACAGTTAAGAAAAAAAAAAATTTAAAATTAAAACAAGGAAATAGAATATATATTATACAAATATACGGCCGGCATATTCCGTTACACCAAGGGGGACTTACCAATAAACATAATGAAACAGAGAAAAAAAAATCGAAAATTCAAATTTAAACATTAAAGAAACTTTGAGAAATGAATCTCAAATATTAATCACAGAATTATTTTAGAGTTCACAACTATTTTTTTACTGAGTGGCGTACTCAGTACACCGCCCGCGATTGTTTTACGTATTTTAAGCCCCACCAGCGGTTGAGAGGTTGTGCTCTCGAAGCTGGTAGACGGGAGGTGCTGGGTTCGATCCCAATCGCGCCCGTCGGCCTAATCGTTCGGAGTTTTCGTGGTTTTCTTCGAGCCGTGGATTTATCCATGCGTAAATACGGGTTAGGTTCCCTTAGAAAGACCCCCACGAAGGGCACTCCCCCCGGGCCTATATCCCTAGTGTAGATAATTGGCCGTCAATAATCAACCAACCAACTTTACGTATTTTAAAGGGATAGATCACGTTGAAAGTTTAAAAAAATTGATTTTTCAAAAAAATTAGCAGGGATACCTTGAAATGTTACAAATACACTGCAAAAAGAATTTTACAAAAATTCCAATTAGAATAGAAGTTATAGCTAAAAATATCTTGTAAAAAGCCATTTCCTGTCATGCTATAAAGTTACCTTTGAAGCCCTTTTTCACAAAACTGTATTTTTTGACATTGTGACACTTTCATTTGCAAACTAATTATCATAGAACCTTGAAATTGTGTGTATAATTAATTTTCATGTATACTTTTATGCTGAACCTAAATTTAGTCTGATTTTTGTCATAGAAAATTTTGTATTGAAAAATTAAATCTAAAATTTTTGGTAAATTTAGTGAATCTCTATATAATAAAACGCAGTGCAACGATGCCGGTTCCGACCACTCTGGTTTGCGAATCGACCGTAGCTAAACCGCCATGTTAGGCTTACTGAAAAACATATGTTAGCATATGACAGCTAAATGATAATTTCTTCTACTTGAAATCATGTCTGTTCAGCATATTTTTTGTATAAAACATGTATATCATATCCAGTTATAATGTTTTAAGTTTTAAAATAAAAATAACAGGTTAAACATCGGATTACCGGATGTAAACAAACGAATACTGTTGCCATTCCGAAGCACAAATCCCATATCTAGAAAAAATAATGGATGACTCTTTGAACGTTTCTTTAAAATATCTGATTATGCTCTTAAAATATTTGTAAAAGTATATTAAAGCCTTTAAATATTTTAAAGGATTTCTTTAATTTATTCCTGTAAGCATTTTTTCCCTGTAATCACTTTTTCAGAAATAGCGGAGATAGCTTTCATAGAGAGGCTTTGTGATGATCCATCAGAATTTTACATTTCGTTCTTAACTACTGTTATGCCGCCATCTATTGGCAATATATATAAACGAAGGAAGTTTCTGTTGAAAAAAATATGTTATATAAAATATTAATAAAGTTGTAAAATAATATAAAATGTATATAAGCATATTTTAGCACCATCTATGGACAATTAATATAAACAAAGGATCTTTTTGTAGGAAAAAAATATTATGTAACAAAATAATAAAGCTGTAAAATAAAATAAAATGCATATAAGCATATTTTTAAACTAAGAAAAATTCAGGTTGTGTTGATTTATTTCAAGATCAACTTTTAAAAGCTTTATCTCAATATCATTCCTTTCTAAAAAATCTAACTTGGTTAAATCAATTTTTCTTGGTTAAATCAATTTTTATTGGTTAAATTAAATTATCTTAGTTAAAGTAAATTTTCTTGGTTAAATTAAATTTTGATTTTCTTGGTTAAATTAAATTTTATTGATTAAATTAAATTTTGATTTTCTTGGTTAAATTAAATTCTGAAATTTTGCTTGCATTGTAAAATGAATATTTCTTATGAAACACAATTAAAATATAAGGAATATATCGAACCGTATATCACATATGTTAATTATATCAATGCAGATCAAATTTTGACTTTTAACATAGTAACGTTCAAACCTAACTTTGTAGTGAAAAAAGAAAAAATGTAATTTAATAAGAGAATGTGAAAAGATATTTTTCAGCCATATTAATGCATTTAATAATTTCAATTAACTTATGAAATAAAATAAGATGGTTTTTAATGATCAAAATTTATTATAGATTTTACAGGCATATTTTTAAAATAAGACAAAATCAGGTTTTAATTTGATGAATACTTTTAAAAGTTAAAGTTATATAATCTACTTTCATCGTTTTATTTATTTTAACTATTTCTTCATTACTGGAAAACTTTTTTTTTTTTTTTCTGTCATTTTAAATGGGATATTTTCCTACTGTGAATTAAGAAGCTAATATCCATAAAAATGCAATTTTCTGTCTCTCTTTATGTTTTTCTACTATGTATTTGTTTCTTCATGACTGGAAAACTTTGTTCTTCAAGAAATATTAAAATTCAACTCTATTATACTATTAACAATTTAAAATGAACAAAATTTTAATGTTTTGTGCGATAGTTAAACCATTTCAGAATTTGCATTAAATTTTTCTTATGTAACCAAACAATAAGCTGTGGGTCAAGCTCTTTAGAAACTCATTAATATATATTTTTTCAAAAACTTTCGTACATGGATTATTTTTTAAATATTTTTTAATGTTTTGTCCAATCGTTGAACTATTTCAGAAATTGAATACTGAGTAAAAAAAATCCATTTGCTATTCTTAAAATGCCCTTTTTCTACAATACAAACCTTTCAATAACAAAATCTTCATGCTGTTTATTTGTATGAAGTCTTATGAAAATGAAACGCAGATCAACATTCCGTCATTTTTGACGGTCGTTATATACTAGTATCATTATAAAGGCCATTAATTATGCTAATTAATTTGAATATACTTTTAAATTTAGGTTCAGTGTAAAATATATTAGTATAAGTAAAAATAAATGAAACAATAAGTGTGTATCTGCAGTAGAATTTTTTTAATCTTGCGCGCAAAATGCATATTTTATATTTATATTTTTAAAAAGCCATTTTTCTCGTTATCATTTAATTAATTAATATTGCTAAATATATATATAATTTGAATGTTTTTTTAAACTACAAGAATGAGGGAAATTATAGAAAAAACAATTGTTGTATTTTATTCATTGGTTTTAAAACCACAGAGTTTTTCGCACTGGTTTAATTATTGCCATTTTCAGGCTTCTCAACGTGATTGCACCCTTCTGCCTCTCAATAAATTAATATCTCAATGTTATAGTGTCGCCATCTATTAGATATTGTAAACATTAATTTTATAATTCAAATCCGCATAACATACATAATTTCAAAAAAAACTTTCGGCATTCGTTATTGTTTAATTTTTGTCTTGAAATAAAGTCACCTTATCATAGAAATTTTCTGTTTGAATGAAAAAAAAAAAAAAAGAAAAAAAAAGCTTTGGTATTTTATTGTAAGAAGTGTATATATATTTATCCTTTTTAAAGGTCCTCTATGATATAAAGTTTTGTAATACTTTATAGTGTCGCCATCTATTACTGTGCAAAAATAACAACATTCTTATTCCAATCTCCTGCAAATCAGCAAAATTTTTAAATTGTATAATCTGGACCTAAGTGAAAAAAAAGTTAAAAGAAATTTGTATGCCAGTCTTTATCATATGGATTTTTTGCTCGTATATTAAATGTACCAACCGTACAATAAAGCAATATAACAAGATACGCAAAGTTAGGATTTAATATTACAGCTGACAAGTTCCGATTTTTTTACAAGTCAAAGAAACATAATGAACAGAAAAGTTTATTTAATAAAATGCGTCTTGTTTCTATGTTGTACCTATTGGATTTAATTTGTTAAATAAAATATCTGGTTCAAAATATATTTTATTGATAAGGAATAAAATCGGAAAGTGATTATAGGATCAATTATATATTAACCCGTTCACGTCTAGCGTCCTAATAATAGAAAATCTCTTTACATTTTTTGTCGTAACAAATATTTATGTTATTATCTGCATGCATTAATAATAGTATGTGTGTATACATTAACTATTATCACTTTATTTATGTTTCATGATTTAGTGAAAAAAAAACAAACAGAAAAAAGTGTTCGACTAAATCGCTTTTCACCATTAGTGATTCTTTTATTCGAAACATTCTTTAAATTTAGAATGGGTGTCCATAACTTATGGATCATAAATAAAAAATACTGGAAAGCTTTATGTCTATTCGATTCTGTCGCAATATGACATTTTCCAAACGTCTTCAAAAGTTCTTTCTATTTTCATATTAATAATATGCAAATATATATATTTGTTAGATTTCAATAAATGACATATTCTTAAAATTTCAGTATAGATGAACTTTTGTCTTTTGGATAGATATTTTCAATGTTTTAAACATAAGAGCAATTTTTCCTCAAATAATAATAATAAACAAGTGGGTAAGTGTGATCGAAGATCGCACAAAGTTTTTCGTTTAATATTCCTTTCAAAACACTTTATCCTTTCTTTAATAAATCCAAATAATTCATTTAAAAAAAAAAAAAAAAAAAAAAAAAAAAAAAAACTCATGTTTTTTATAAAGTAAAAATTTACCAGTCTATTTTTCTCGTTTCTCGTGTTTTGTGGATTTTAATTGTTGGCAACTGCTATAACGAAAAATGTTTAAATTTAATACTTAAAGGCTGTTGGATTTTTGGTTTTTTATTGTCTATAATAAAATAATACGATTTTTTCAAATTTTATGATTTTCAGCGTGTAAGTTTTATGATTTTCAGCGTGTAAGTTATGTAGTTTCTGAGAACCGGCTCTGTGACGGACAGACAACGAAGCGGGAGTAATACGGTTTCGTGAGGTGAATGGATACGAAAATGTTAAGGGCCCTCTCCCCTTACGCGAAAAGACCCGCTGGCTAATGTTAGTCCTATGGGGTATTATTTTTCTAATGTCTCGTTTTCATGCTCGCTAATGTTAATCCTATGGGGCATTATTTTTCTAATATCTCGTTTGCATGCTCGCTAATGTTAATCCTATGAGGCATAATTTTTCTGATATCTCGTTTGAATGCTCGCTAATGTTAGTCCTATGGGGCATTATTTTTCTAATATCTCGTTTGTATGATCGCTAATGTTAATCCTATGGGGCATTATTTTTCAAATATCTTGTTTGTATTTCAATATTTTAAAATGATTTTTTTCATTGGATAAGTGAGATCAATCTCTATTTCCACCGTTTATTGCTTTTTCGATTTCCTTTGCGGATTTCTGTTTACGAAGATACTTTCACTTTTGGAACCTAAAGTATCTTCGTAAAGAAAATCCGCAAATAAAATCGAAAAATTAATCAACGGCGGAAATAGAGATTGATCTATCTAATGCAAAAAAAAAAAAAAAAAACATTTAAAAATTATTGAAATGCTACCGAGATATTAGAAACCTAATTCCCCATAGGATTAACATTAGCGAGCGGGTCTTTTCGCGTGAGGGGAGAAGACCCTTAAGGTAACAATGTAAAATATAGAGACGTATAATAGAAGCAAGCGTCTTTCATTTAAATGAGGATTTATCGGTCTAAATTTTCAAATATTATTTTTGAGTTTTTCGTTTGATAAAGAAAAATGTTACATACGTTAAATTATTTTTTTAACTTTTTTTTTATTAATCCGGTTATATTTAAATTAAATTAGTTAATTAAAATCTAGATAAATGCTTAAGTGATACTAAAAGAAACAACCAAAGGCTTATAAAAACCTTTTTAATGGTCCTACATACGTTTCAACGCTCACTACGGCGTCATTTCAAAAAAAATATAATGAAAATAATATAATAATAATATCATTCTTGAAACTGACGGTGTAGTGAGCGTTGAAACGTATGCTGGATCATTAAAAAGGTTTTTATAAGCCTTTGGTTGTTTCTTTTAGTATCACTTAAGCATTTCTCTAGATTTTAATTATATTTAGTGATCTTATTTTGTGGTTATGTAAATTAATAAAATCAATTAATTTATTTAATTTTATTAATTTTGTTTTTCATTTGTTCTTTATTTATTACAATTATCAAATTTTGCTAATATTATAATAATTATAATTTTATAATCATCTACTATATATATAAAACACAAACGGAAATTTCGTTCCGTTCCTTTATAACTCGAGTTCCGCTAAATGGATTTTGATGGAACTTGCGCTGTTCGATAGATAATTTTTCAGGGAAGGTTTTAGTATATAACAGAACATTATACGTAGTTATAGAATTATGATAGTAAGTTCCGTTATTTTGGCCGAAAAGGTTACCATTGTAATTTTTTGGCGACCATTATTGTTGCAGAAATAATTGAAAAGGCTATACATCTCGAAAAATAAAAGAAAAACTGTTACTAATTTTATTAAAAAAAAGAAAATGAAAGAAAATAAAAAAATTGAAAATAAAAAAAAGAAAAATTGTTTTGATGAGATATAATATTATAAAATGAAAATGCTTAGTTTGAACATTATTGGTAATGTTCGTAATGCTTAAAACATTATTCAATGTGCAAGATTGTTACTCAAACAATATTTGGCGATCCATCTTTTGTTTTTGGCGATTTATCTTTTGTTTTTGGCGATTTTGATTTTACTTTTGTCATTATTTTTTAAACCAAAAGGTGTTTTTTCAAATGTACGACAGCATTTTTAGAGTATGTTTTTATTCAAATGTAAATTATATTAATACCAATCTACATTTATTTACTTCCACTATATATATGAAATTTCGTTCCGGCTGCTTATAACTAAAGTTCTGCTGTAAGGACTTTCATAGAACTTAAACTATTAGATAGATAATTTTTCAGGGAAGGTTTTATTACATTCTCGCTAATAGCATTTATTTTCTCGGCAAAAGCAGATTTTATTTTTTGCGTGTTTAAATTAGAAACAATACTTGGATGATGAAATAGACTGTTTTGGTTTATAGCATTATTTATTATTTTTATTATTTTGTATTTTTAATGAAATTTGTGAAAGGCGTATGCTTTAAATGTATATAATACGTGTATTTTTTATGTATGTATTTTAAATTAAATGAGCGAAAGGTTTATATTTTAAATGAAATAAATGCAATTGGAATTATGGCAAATGAAAAAAATATTTCGCTATTTATCACATGCGCCCGGCTAACATTTCCTTGCAATTGTTGTAGTAACCTATCATGAGAATAATTAAAAATTATATTGGTAGCCAAAAAATGGACCGCTCTGAGGACTGTTAATAATGTCAGAAATATTTCTAATATTGAATGTTATGATAATATTTCGTAAGTCAAACTAAAATACCGTTACAATGACAAACTTATTTATATCTAGCCGTAACCACTGATCCTGATTGGAAAGTAGGTGTAGTTTGTACCATATGCATTAATTAAGTAGTTAAATTACATAATCGGGTCTACAGACATTTGTCGTGTATTACCAGGCGTTATTTGGCGCATAATTAACTTTAAAAAACGGTTAAGTTGGTTCTATGTTTTTAAAGTGCACTTATTCTATAATCGAGTCTACAGGGAATTGCCGTAATTTGGAATAAAATTTTTTTGGATAATTTTGGTAATTTTCCGTTATAACAACATCATGCCAAAATGTATCCTAATGCGCCATTTATTTCAACTCTAAACGTGCAAAGAATTTTTATTGCAATTAGGGCCAAAAATTGCGACTAGCTGTTTATGGAATGTGAACCTCTTTTTTTTTTAAAGAAAACTAGGGGGCTCTGCCCCCTAAGATCTACGTTCGCCAACCCCCGTCCTGACACCGCTAACTTTAAAAACACCTCTGATTTGATCAACTCTAAAACGATTAAGGAAGATTGAATTATAATTAAACGGCCAGTGACTATCTGCTGTAATCGGGTTTCCATTCATTTTCCTTTGACTGAGGGATTTTAAGGCCGAATCAACTGCTGTCGAAACAGCTAACAACTGTTTTCGTGATTAATAAAATAAGATTAATTAAACATTTGAAATTCAACTTGTGCAAAGTGGTTAAGTAAGCAATGTCGCTACATCAGGAAATTTTATAACGATGCTATAAAAAATTGGGTTCTTCTCCATTATCCCGTGTACTACTTTCTATAAAAGAAAAGAACTGTCGCCAAAATATAGGTTTTAAAGCCAAAAGTGCATATCTGTAGCGTCGCATTCAATTGACATCAGATGCGTTACGCGTGTTAGTTATGTCATTGAGTGATCTTTAATTCAATGTTTATCTGTATTTTTAATTATATTTTACCAATTTATTAGTTATTTCGTCGATTTAAACGTAATTATTAAACGTAAATATATAGTTTATAACTGAAGGGAAATATTATTAATTACACTGTTTTAAATTTGCAGTAATAGGTAAAATATTTTGTCGAAATAAATTAATCTTACTCTACTTAATGCTTTGAAAACGCGTAATAATTTAATTATTTCTCTTTTTAATATTCACGCGCAAGTATATTTTTTATTACGTCATTTTCTACATTTACTGATTTTAACACGTGGTCATTTAATTATTATTTTAAAGTTTTATTTCTGTTTTTAATAGTCACGTGTAAATACATTACTTAATTGAAAGGGAATATTAATATGTGCGCTATTTTACAAATTGGCCACAATTTAAATAATGTATTTTAGGAAATATGAAATAAATTTCCATCAAAATAATGAAAACTTTGAATAAAAAATTGAAATATAACCTAAAAAAATAATTGCAGTCTGCACACCGCAAGATTGTCAACTATATCCTTATAAATTATGGTTAAATTCCTGAGCATAGTTTTCCTTTCTATAAAACTTTTTTAAGACAACTATTTCGGCCAACTTTAATATTAAATATCTCTAAAAATAATTCTTCGATTTAAAAACTGTCTGCTTCAGCGTGTTTATCGAACATTTCTTTATAAAACTACCAATTTTTAAATTTTTATATGCAATAGTTTTCTGGATAGTCGAGAAAGACTTCAAGGCACAAAATCTTCATTGACAGCGGCTGCGGCGGCGGTGGTTACTTTTCAGGTGCGTTCGGAATTATATAAATACGTAGCACCTATTGTCGTCATCTGGTCCATCCGTCTGTCTGTCCGTTCGTCCGCATATAACAACGCAAAAACTACCCAACCGAATTGTTTGAAATTTAAGATATATTATCTTTACAGAATTTTGTCGAGACATTTCAAATTTTATAAAAATCGAATCAAAACTTAAGAAAATATTAATAAAAATATTTATTAAGAAATTTGAATTTTTTAAAAAAGAAATCGGCGCTTTCTTGTTATAGGAGCTTCCGAGATTTAATCATCAAGCGACCGAGATACTTATTTTATGACAGAAATTAATCTGCAGACGATATATTCATTTCATAGAATAAAAAATCATCAAGATCTGAATATTTATATAACTAGCTATAGTACAAACGCACCTCATTTGTCACGTTTGACGTACAATTTCCAACTTGTTTTTAATATAGAGAGATAATATTTAACCGTAAGCATGCAAAACTTTTAAATTACGTCATTTTGTCGCAATTGCAGTATTTATTCAGAAAAGACAACGAGAAATAACTTGCAGTTTCATAAATTTAAATGATCAATATTCTTATATCTTTTCAGAGAAAGTTTCCGTGTATAACACATCGTTCTACGTTGCATAGATATAGAGCTTTGTGGAAAAGTTTGACAATCAGATAAACTCGAATATGAAAGATTAGCCCTTTTAAAAAGTTCTACTGAACGGATATATTATTGTATATCGTTCTACGTTGTTGATCAAAGAGTTATGTGCGGAGGTTATATAATCAGGTGAAACCGATTACGAAAGATTAGCCCTTTTAAAAAGTTCTACTGAATAGTTAGATAATTTTTAGGGATGGTTTTAGTATATTTCATATAGTTCTACCGTTCTTTATGAAATCCTACAGTAAATGATAAACAAAGAGTTGGTTCTTAACAGCTCAAATTTTGACTGCACATTAGAAAATATAATAGCGCAATGGCATACATATCGTTTACAGTAATGCGAAAGGATATTTCAGCTAAAGGTACAGATTACTTTAAAATACGAGGTCAAATTCACCGATAAATTTCGTTTGATTAAAGGTTCGTTCGGAGAAACCGACCAGCGAAGCGGGCGTAGCCTGCTAGTTATATATAAGATAATTATTAGAAATACAGTGATCTATAACATGTGTGTATTTCAGTTACAAGTAGGATTATCGGTGTACCTTTTTAAAATTTCCTTTTTGAGTTTTTGGCTTGATAAATTGAAAATTTTATTTATTTTAAGCTGTTTAAACAATTTTCACGACTCTTACATCCAAATTATATCGAAACAGTACACATAATTGCGAGAGAATTATCAGTGTTCGTTATTCTTTAATTTTTATCCAGAATTAAATACACTTTATAATAGTATATTATTATTATTATATTCTTATTTGAGTGAAATAAATGAAAACGTGTGGGATTTTTATTGTAAGAACTTATGTTTTCCTTTCCCTCTTAAAGGTGTGGCGGTGGTGATTTGTTACGGCCGATTATCTGCGCTAGGAATATAGGACGGCGAGAGACATTATTTCTAAGGAATCCTAACCCAAGCCAATATTCGAAGAAAACCACGGGAAACTCCGAACGGTTAGGTCAACGAGCGCGACAGGGGTTTGAAGCCATTATCTCTCGTCTACCCCTCTTAAAGGGGATTATGATATTTATTGAAGTTTTGTTAAACTTGAATTGTGTCGCCATCTATTAATAAGGCATGCGAATAAATAATGATATTCTTACCTCAATCTGCTGCAGAATAGCAAAATATTATATATTTAATACTGTGTTAGAATTTTCTTAAAGTTCTGAAATTACTTATTTTTTTCTGAAAATATAATTTTTTTTTTAATTATTTTCTATTAATTTACATTTCTTTTGTCTTTTTATTCAATTTGCTTCGTATTTCAGTTTTCTTCTGATGTCTAATGCTTTCAGTGTAATAGGCCTTCTGCTTTAATATTGACTGTTTTCTTTAACTTGTTCTTTCTAAGGGCATTAAAAATGCATTAAATGCATTAAAATTTGTAGTATGTCTTCTTTGCGCCTGACGAAGAAAAAAAAATTCTTTCGAAAAGCCTTGGGCATTTCTTAGTTTTATAGTGTTATTAAGAAGTTTTTTGCATTTATTTGTGCAACACACTAGTTATTCAACACTTTATTGTGATATTTTAAGCTGTTTAAGACATTTAATTATTTATCTGATTCTGTAAATCTAAAGAATTATTTTACCATGTATCTCTAAAAGTTATGATCTCAAAGTTATAATATCATCATTTATTAGGAATCTTAAATGTTAATTTAATAATCCACATATCCACAATACACAGAATTCTTAAACAATTATATGAAATCTTCGTAAAAGGAAAAAAATTAGCATTAATTATTCTTTTTTTTTTTTTTTGTGAAATCCAGTCACTTTGTCATAGAAATTTTCTGTTTGAGTAAAATAAATAAAAATATCTTGCATTTTATTATTAGAATATGTTTTCCTTTTCTTTAACGGACATCTAGCATACTTATGGAGGTTTTATTGACTGTTCTACACTTTAAAAAACTTTCGTAAAATTTCAGATGTACCGTAAATTAACGGTACATGTACCGTTTTCACTCTTTACGGTATGAGTACCATACTAGGTATATTAAGCGTAAAAAAAACTGTATATGTGACATTTCGATTATAAACGGTATTTATACAGTAAAATGATTGTTTTTCAGTAAAAAATCGCTATTTATTCAGTAAAATAATTATTTTTCAGTGAGGAAAAAGCTGATAGCCCCGCCTGGGTGTACGGCAACCTCTGAAATGATGCTCTTGCTCTTGTTACGTAATGCGTGCAGGCATGAGGAGAGGGGGGAGTGCAGCCGGTACATATACTTTAAATATTTTACGGTACATATACCGTCCAGTTAAATTACGGTATATATATTGGTCACAAAGTTGCCAGTATCTGTACCGTAATTCTGGACCAAAATTTTTTACAATGTACTTTCACCATCTATCAGTGTGGCGTTATAATAATTTGTTATAAAAATTGGATTTTTTTAAAAAATTATTATTGGTTTATAATTAAATATGATTCTGTAGGAACATTTTAAAATAAACCCCATGCAAAAATTCACTTTAGAAGGGGAGTTATGTCTAAAACAGTATGAGATCTTTTTTTATATGATCAAGGGGTTGTTTGATCTTTATAATAAATTTTCTCCAAACGGCGGTTTTGGTCATTGTGTGCACGATTTCTGAAAAATGGTTTGTTAGAATTTCATGAAATTTTGATTCAATGTATTAACTAGACAGATGCACAAAATGACCTATTATTATGTTTCTCAAGTAACATGTTTAGAATTCATGACTACTTTTGCAATAAAAATACCTCGATATTTCAAATTTCATAAAATAATAATAATAATAATAATAATAATAATAATAATAAAAAAAATCAGGATCTACACATTTTTTTTTTTTTTTTTTTTTTTTTTTTAAATCGTAGGTCATTTTGAGAACACATTTTATTTGTACTCATTAAAAAAGTTTTGGCAGGTTTTAGCCATTCAAATGTGAAAAATCATACGCGCAATCCATGCAAGAATAATTCTTTCCCAGAATGTGTATTATATTTTAAAATAAATTAAAGGGCCTTACACTTTTTTTTTGAAAAATTTAATTGATACAATAAACCATTATTAATATGTGTTTTAAATTTATAATTTAAAGTCAATTAGCTACGGAGTTACTGAAATTCTTATACAGGTTCTTTTTTACATGTATTTTGTGAGTTCAAAGGGTACCACACCCCCAGCAATTCTGCTACAGAATAGCAGAACTTTGAAATAATATAATCTTGATCTATTGTAAAAATTGAAAATAAATTGTCGTGACACTCGACTTTTATTTTGTATTTAGCAATTTATTTTTGTAATAAAATGAATATTTTGCTCGTATAAAAAAGTAGTGACAGCAGAATAAATAAAAAAGCATGCAATGAAATTGTATGATATTTAACGATCGATCGTATATTAATATAATCACTAACTTATGCGCCTTTTAAATTTGACGAGTTTTCTTTAGTGTTTCATTTAAAATAAATTTTTTGAATTTTTTATTTGATGAAAGAATTCTTTATATTTTCTTTGGCTTGTAATCATCAAGTTATAGTGTCGATATTTGTTAGAAATCTTAGGTGTCAATTTTACTATCTAGTGCAGTACACTACTTAGAAACATGACATGGATTCATTAAAAAAAGAAAAAGAACACAGTACTTTTTAATTTTTATTTATCACGAAAATTTTATATGTCAGTAAAAAAATTAAATTTCTTGTCATTTTATTCTAAGAATTAATTTTCCTCTCCTTTGAAAAGAGCATCCGTTAGATTTATGTAAGTTTCATAAAGCTTTTATAGTGTCGCCATCTATTAGTATAGAAGAATAATTGAAATTTTTATCCCATTCTAGTGCAGAATGGTGAAATTATGAAATTGTATTATCTGGACCTGACTGGAAATCTTGGAAATAAATTATTAAATCACTCGATATTTGTTTTATAGTTATCTCTTCTTTTTACATCAATTTTAAGATTGAATATGAAAAGTAGTAATTTTAGTGTAAATTAATATAACAAAATACATTATAATATACAGGGTGTCTTTTCTTATCATTGACCAATAGCTAATTCCTAAACCGTTAGTTTTATATGGACATCTCCAATTACAAAAACATTTCAAATGTTGCTCTTCATCATAGAAAAAACATTCACGACAAATAATTATTTTTGTAAAGGTTACGGAATTTAAATTTTCATACGGTTCCATTTGTCATATTGAGAAATTTTTTCTCGATGGTCTAAAAAGTGAAACAGTTAAAAATTCCATTTCTGTAAAACGAAAAATTAACAAATTATGATGCATTCAGTTTCATGAATTTTTAGTGTTTTCTAGCTCTATAAACTAATATATGTTCCGAGTTTAATGCCATAAAACATTGAAATTTCATTAAGTTCAATGCGTCTTCATAACTCGGTAAGTTGTGCTCGTAGAAAATGCGACTTTGCATCGTTTTACTTGTTAAGACGTGGCTAAATTTTTAACTTATAAACTCCAGAAAATGTATACAAATTTAAATTTCGTATATATATTTTTAAATACCTACATTGACGTACATGCAGTTTCATCTATACTAATATTATAAAGTAGTAAAGATTGTTCGTTTGTTTGTTTGTAAAGGGTAATCTCTGGAACTACTGAAACGATTTTAAAAGTAATGGTGGCAAATTGATGATGAAAATCCCTGCTCCAACATAGGCTATATTTTATGTCGGTGCCACTACTCCCAGGGGGGAGAAGAAAGGGAAAATGTTCTAAGATTTCGATTTTTTTTTATGCTGAAGGAGCTAGAAACATGGAATTTGGCATGGTACTCTTTACTAATATTATAAAGTGGTAAAGATTGTTTGTTTGATTGTTTGTTTGTAGGGGGTAATCTCTGGAACTACTGAAGCGATTTCAAAAGTGATGGTGGCAAATAGATGATGACAATCCCTGCTCCAACATAGGCTATTTTTTATGTCGATGCCACTACCCCCAGGTGGGGGCAGAAGCGAAAAATGTTCTAAAATTTCGATTTGTTTTATGCTGAAGGATCTAGAAACATGGAATTTGGCATGGTAGTTACTTATAAGATGTAAATGCTCTCTAAGAACAAATTCTAAAAAAATTCGAAATTTGAAAGGTGTGAGATGAGCGAAAAGCGTTCTAAAAACATTCTAAATTACAATTTTATGGAATCTCAGGAACTACAGAACCGTTTTCAAAAGTGATGGTAGCAAATTGATGGTGACAGACCCTGGTCCAACATAGGCTAAATTTTACGTCGGTGCCACTACTCCCAGGGGGGTGCAGGAGCGAAAAACTTTCTAAAATTTCGATTTTTTTTTATACTGAAGGAGCTAGAAATTTGAAATTTGGCATTGTAATGGTAATTGTAATGTTCTAGTAAATTCTTTCAGTTTTTCATTTTTGAAAAAATAGATAAAAGTTTACTTTTGAATTTTTTATATTTCTTATTTGTTCTCTATTGCCTTTTTATGTTGGTATGTTAAAAGATTGTCTTGCACGTTTGGGGGAAATGGATTTCTAGGTTTAGATTATATCATGTGTTTATGTTCTCTATTTTAAGGAACTATTGCCATTTGATAGCTCTAGGTGGCAATAAAAGAACGCAGTCTTGACTGTGGACTGCAGAAGCATCGTTTCCAAAATGTTTCCTGTCCCTGGATTTTGTTCTGATGTCGCACGCCGGCAAATTGTTTTCCAAAACACTAACTACAACTCGGAAATAAATTCATTTCGGAAACATCTGTACATTATTTTAGATATACACTTAGAACATGAATAGCTAATTCTTATTGCGAATAGTAAGTGCGAAATGATTTAATTTAGCTTATACTTTTTCGTAATGGTGAATGCTTAGAAAACTAACCGTTGTCACTATTACGACAAATTTAATTGTTTGTAGCAACCATTTTTGATGTTTTATTACAAAATTATTTTTAGGAAAGATATATTGGACAGTTTTTATAGTAAGCGTATAACGGAGAATAAAAGAACATAACATAATGTGTAATTTACTATATTTGTAATCGTCTGTCTAAAAAACGCTTCATATTCCATCATATTTCGTAGAAGAAAATATGGTTGCGAGAGCCAAAGTATAAAATTAACTCTAAAAAATTAATAATTCAAACATTTTAATTGCTTATTTGTGTGCTTCGGTTTGTTACATGAAAAAGCGTGCCGGGTCTTTCAGCAAGAGACATATTTCCTTCACAATAAATTTTGCATTTTCATCAAAATATTGAGTATGACAGTTCTCATATTCAATCTTTGTACTAATTTTTGTAAATTTAATTTGTACCCGTTTTATTAATTATATCTTTTCTAAGATATTAATCAGGAAATTCACAAATGTCCGATCAGTCACTTGAATCTAATTCACTTTCAGAATTCTTTATCAATCGTTTCTTAATCTTCTTCAATAAGTGATTCTTCACCAGTTCATTCTTTAAAATGTTCTATAATCACTTCATGTTATCTTGATAATTAATAAAACAACGCATTTTCAAACGATGTGTTCGATTCTAAACAAAATTCAAAGGCCCTCACTTCAGATCTAATCTCTGTATATTAAAAAAAAAAAGTGACCACCGCCGCTGCCGCAGCCGCCGCTGTCAATTAAGTTATGTATGTCCTTGAGGTATTTCTGGACTAATATTCAGAAAACTATTGCATATAAAAATAAGGAAATTGGTACGCTGCAAAAAATAATTGTTGATTTTATAGTATAAAACTGGCACCCCAGCTGCCAGTATTATACCGTAAAATTAACAGTATTAAACAGTAAAATAAGCAGTAATACTGCTTGCACGGCAGCGTATTATTACGTACAGCTGTAAAATCAACAATTATTTTTTGCAGTGAGTTAAAATGTTAGATAAATACGTTGAAACAGGCAGTGTTTAAATAAAAGAATTATTTTAAGAGATATCTAATATTAAAATCGGTCAAAATAGTTCTCTTAAAACGTTTTATAGGAACAAAAATTATGCAATAGAGTTTAATAATATTTTGAAAGGATATGCTTGATATGATTGCAATGTGAAAAGTGCAATTATTTTTTTAATTTGACTAATTTTTTGAGGGTTTTTATTCAAAATTTCATTTTTATTTGAGACTTACTTCATTTTTAGGAAACGTGCATTATTTAAATTGTTGCCAATTTGTAAAATAGCGCACATAATAATAGTCACTAAAAAAACGTACGTATTTACACGTGACTATTAAAAACAAAAATTTAAATAAAAATAAAAATTAAATGATCACGTTTAAGCAGTAAATGAAGAAAATTTCGTCATAAAAAATGTAATTTCTCGTGAATATTAAAACAATAAAAAAAGTTGAAAAATAAATACTAAATTATTACACGTTCAAAACATTAAATAGGAAAACTTGCGTTATGTTTAAAATGCACAAATTACAATATTCCCAAACAGTTTCAATTTAAAAATATATTTACACGAGGGATTCATTTATTTCCACAAAATCTGTTACATATCATTGCAAATTTTAAAACAGCGTAAATAATAATATTTCTCCTCAATCAATAACTATACTTTACGTTTAACAAAAAGAAGAAAACTTTGATGAAAATTACTTCATATTGTAAACGATACATTTAAAACGTCTTATTGAAAACAATTTTCGGCATTTCTCTATTATACCGTTAACAAATTTGCATTAAAAAAACTATCGCCAAACTATTCGCCGAACTCTAACGCACAAAAAGTAAATGGAAGAATGTTGCCATTAAAATCTAAAAATAATACAAGAAGTTAGAAAAAGCCCCACTCACTAAAGTGTCAACTATCAGTAACTTTAAACAATAAAATTTACAATACATTAATGAAAAGAGAAAAAAACAGTAATCTTAAATATTTATTTATTTACAATATTTTCTTAATTATCCCCTTCGGCTGGTGAATAAGTGTTTATGATGTCAGTTTAAACGTATCTGTTGTGCGTAACTATGCTTAAGAACATTTTTTCATCGCTTAGTCTCTTTTAATATCATGGCGGCGCCGTTTACGGTCGTAATTATTATTTAAATTAACGAAATAACTAATAAATTGGTAAAATGTCATTAAAACACTGATAAACATAGAATTAAAAGATCACTCGATGACATAACAAACACGTGTAATTCATCTGATGTTAATTGAATGTGACGTCACGGTAATGCACTTTTGGCGTTAAATCCTATATTTTGTGACAGATTTTTTCTTTTATGGAACGTGGTCGACGGGATAATGGAAAAGCACCCAATTTTCTTATAGCATGTTTCTAAAACTCCCTCATGCAGCGACATTGTTTACTTAGCCATTTTACACAAGTTGATTTTCAAATGTTTAATTGATCTTATTTAATCAATCAACAGTTGTTAGCTGTTTCGACAGCAGTTGATTCGGCCTTAAAATCCGCCAGTCCAAATCCGCCATAAATGAATGGAAACCCGATTACAGCAGATCGCCACTTTTCGTTTAATTATAATTCAATCTCCCATAATCGTTTTAGACTTGAACAAATTAGCTTGTTTTTAGAGTTTACGGTGTAATAACGGGGGTTGTCGAGTAAGAAAAAAAAGGATTTTTTTTTGTTATTAACAGAAATAAAAACAGAAAATGCCTATGAGATATGATCTTTAGTGCAGATACTGAGCAGCTGTTTTTTTTTCCATTCTTATTAAAAAGGTAGATTATTGCGGAATATTTTTTATAGCGTCTGGTCCTAAAAGATTCACTGTGCGTGCTCGTGGATTACGAGGCTACATCCTTCACTCGAAAACGCCCGCTCACCTATTGGAGATTTAATCCTATGGGAGAAATGTTTTGAAATATTTCATTTGCAGTTCAATATTTTTATTTATTTTTTATTTATTTTTTTGCGTTGGTTAGCTGAGATTGATTTCTACAAGCTGTATTTTACTTTTTCGATTTTTTTTGCAGGTTTTTATATTTAGATACGTTTTCTTTTGGAACCGGTTTGGAAAGTAAAAATGTCCTGATAATAATAATAACAAATAAAATCCTTTCAAACAAAATGGAAAAAGTAAAAAAAAAACCGCTTGTAGAAATCAATGCCAGATATCCAATAAAAAAACAATCATTTAAAAATAATGAAAGGCAAACGAGATATTTAAGAAAATTCTCCCATAGTGAGCAGGTGTTTTCGCGTGAGCGCAGTAGCCTCTTAAGCATTGTTGTCAGTCAGACCAGAAAACCGTCTCTCTAAATGTATTTGTATGTTTCAAATTTCTCCTCGAGAAATTAACATTTTTACTGTTGAAATCAATGAGATATTTAAAAATGAGATATTTAATGAAATACAGAATTGAAACAACATATTAAAATCGCAAAATAAAATCATAGAGTAAAACAGACGTGTAGGGCATTAGATAAGGCTATCATCAGTACAATATCAATCGACACCAAACAGTTGTTTATATAAATTCGATAATGTACAGTCGGCAAAAATAAATAAATAAATAAAATATCACCCATGCATTTTACTTTACACATTGTTCCAGAAAAGGAAATATATATTCCCCTGGAAATCCTTCCGATATCCGTCCTTCGGTTTTATTTCAATTTATGTCAAAAAATAAGTCTAGAGGTCGTCTTCGTACTGAAATTGTACCAAACTATGAAATCGTCAATCAATTTTGACATCATATTTGGCTTTTTCGATAAATGTTACCTTAAAATACCTAGAAGTCATTTTGTCTAATAGCTTAGGATTTATGAGGACATATATTTTGAAACTCATAACGTTAAATCCATTTGTAATCGTCTCAAAACAGATTACAATCCGTGTAAGTGATGGCGGAATGAGCTGTCACGAGGGAAAGTCATTAAGTAAGTCACAAAAGATAATTAAATAATAATTTACAATGATATTCACTTCAAAACAATTTTTATTGCTAAACTTATTCTCCACCAATATTTATGCCCTTATATCACCGTTTTATCAGTGCCCCAAAACCAGCTTCATAACATTCTTTGGGTTGCTGTCTCCGCCACATTAGGACTTCAAGTTGAACACAGGAGACAATTCAAAAAATATGGTTGGCAACTTCTTCAACATCCACCATACAGTTTCGACTTAGCCCCAAGCGATTTTCATCTGTTTAGTCCACTAAAAAACCAACTTGGAAGCAAGATGATGTTCACAGATAATGAAAATGTTCAACTTGAAGTACTAATGTGGATGAGACAGTAACCCAAATAATGTTATGCAGCTGGTTTTCCGGCAATTATAAAACGGTTACATAAGTGCATAAATATTGGTGGAGAATATGTTGAGAAATAAAAATAATTTTCAAGTGAATGTCATTGTAAGTTACTATTTAATTATCTTTTGAGACTTATTTAATGACTTACCCTCGTATTTTGTTATTTTGGATTAGCATATTTGAAGCTTCTACAAATCGATGTTTGTTAAAAAATTCATGTTACAATTAATAATTTTTATGAAAATATGCATCTTTTAAAATTGATCACAAGGCAGATGTACATTTGCTAATAAATCTACCACATGCAAAAGAGTTACAATTTATTTTAATAAGAAAACCAATTTAAGTATTCTAAATGGCTCAAACTTCAGAATACACGTAGAATTCATGATGCATTGCAGCTGATGGTGGAGATATTTAGCACACTTAACTTAATTTTCTTATAAAAATTAACTGCACCTTGCTTAAGTGTGATAATTTTATTACTAATTGTTCTCCTGATTTGTAATGCTACATTTCTTTGAAACAGTTCTCCCAAAATGTTGTGAATAAATGCATTTATCTATTTCACATCAGTAGTATGAGAAGCAAATAACGTATAAATAATTAATGCAAAATCTGCAATTGTATGTTTTACATGTACTTCTGATGGTCAAATTTCCGATAATTGCAGGCGAATTTCTGGTTTTGTATTTTAGCTGCATCTTTTGTTGGCATGTAAGGAGAGAATTAAGCTTCAAAAGATATGTTGTTAAGAAAGACAGGAGAAGTAACTTTTCTTTCTCAACAAATTTTTTATATAATCTGTCAAACGATGGAAAAACGCTGTTAGACGTTGGAGTTGAAAGTCGATTTTACTTACCCATCATACGTAGTATAGGGTAAGTCTTGTAATCGTTTTGAAAATCGAAAAAATTTTTTTTGACGGATTTACACGTTTCAGACACTGGAGATTCCGAAAAACATATTTTTAGAAAAAAAATTTTGCCGTCCGTCTGTGTGTCTGTAAACGCTCTATCTCCCGAAAAAATTGAGATAGAGACTTGCAATTTGGTATGTACTTAGTATGTAATAATGGGAAGAAGCGTATTTCATTTCAATAAGCTCGATTATCCGGAACTATTTTTTTCGGACTCTCGAAATATTCGTTCTGATAAAAGGTATATAAAAATTTTCGAAATTGTTTACTTTAAGAAATGAATATAAAATACAATAAAAAAACATAAATTTTACATAAAGCATGAAGTCGATCGGATAATGAGTTGCCGAGATATTTGGAATCCTATTTTCCACACTCTTCGATTTTTCATGACCCTGTATTTAATCCAAATTTCAATTCAAAGATATATTTTAATTGGAAATTTGACGCTTAATCAGATGCAATAAACCGCTAGTTAATAGGATTATTATTTTTGGAGTTATAAGGATGTTTCTTTCAAGAAATTCAGTAATCGAGCCTTTAAAGTTTGTGACGTCATCAAGCCACGATTTTAATTGAATTGCAATGCATTTTATAAGTAGTTTACACATTTTTATTTTAATATTTTACATTATGCATATCCATGATGGGTAAGTATTACGGTGGCCTCCAACGACTAGTTTAGTTCTGCAGTTATTTGCCTATTTAATATGGTGATTTGATTAAAAAAATTACATTTCATAGCTTCTGATAAAGTTATTCTAACATGTAAGAAATTATTTCATATTAAATCGAGGACGATATATAACATAGTGATTGACTTTCCTTGTATATCATATGATTTTCGAGATAGGATCAATTGCACTGCATTTTGAATCTAACAAGGGGAATTTTCGAGGTTGAGAACACAGAATGCGGTGAACGTTTGCATATCGAATGAATATAGTTAGTACATAAATGTATGAAAATTATAAAGTAGAATTCTTGAGAAAATAAGTATCAAAGTTTAAGTTACAGTTAATAATTATATCAATTAATTTCGTTGGCAAACGACTTGGCAGCGCGATGGATTTCTGAATTTTTTCTTTGAGTTTGGATCTTAGTCACACTCTTATTTTTCGCAGCAAAACTTTTATCGATTATTTTCGAACCAGAATTGAAAAAAAAATAAAGAAAAAAAACCACGTGTAACAATTGAAATTTACGAAAAATATAAATTAAATATATATATATATTTTCTCATATTAGTACAGTTTTAACTACGCAATTTTGCATGTTTAAATATTTAATGAAAAGTAAAAGGAAACAAAAAGTAAGTAATTTGTATTTTTATAGACTAGAAAAGTTTAAAGCTATTTAAAATTATTTAAATGAATTATCTCCTATTTTTTAGTGAGAAATATGT
This sequence comes from Maratus michaelseni, assembly GCA_963931845.1. Lineage (NCBI taxonomy): Eukaryota > Metazoa > Arthropoda > Arachnida > Araneae > Salticidae > Maratus > Maratus michaelseni. The sequence goes on along the minus strand of OZ007596.1, from coordinate 267,134,700 downwards.
GATAATTTATTTTAATTTGTTTCATTATACAAACATTTAAGAAAATTCATGATTTTTTTAAAAAATATGCTTTTAAATTTCTAATATGTATTTTTTAAGCTTAGATTCTTGATATTGTAATTAGAATAACTGTCAGCGTAAAAAAATATTTTTTATAATTCAAATTCATTTTTTGTTTGCTCTGTTTTTCCGGATATAAATATACAGTTTAAACTATAGAAATTTGCATATTTAGATATTTAATGACAAGAGAAGACAAAATAAATGATTAGACTAAAACAATAGGCATTTTTTACTTCTATACACTACAAAATGTTGCTTTTGTTTTAATTATTTGCTATTATAAACTACTGTTTTACACAATGAAATAAATTAAAATAAGTTACATAAAATAAAAACACACCAATTTAATTTGTGTTTTTAATTGAATTTTTTCTATTATAATAATAATATTAAAAAATAAATTATTTTTTAACAACTAGCTTTTAAAGTTTGAATTTTTGAATTTTTTAAATCTCTGCTTCACGTGTTTCTAATTATAATAACTGTCTATGTACTTAAAAAAAAGTTCGTATTTTGAATTGCAAACAATAGCTATTATACAGGGTGTTTCAGTTAAACGTTTCAGAACTTCTAAGAGGGGTAGGGTACATCCTGACGAACCAAAATCATATACCAATGGGCAGCCAGAAATGCTTTCCTGACGCGGTAGATGGTATTGTGCGAAAGTTCCGAGCTTTCGTGCAGGGAATCTTCATTTCGCACAAGAACGCCAAGTTAGTAGGATGGATGATTACTCGAACGCAGAATTAGCCGATATGTATTTGGTGTACGGGGCTGCAAATTGCAGTGGGCCAGCCGCACAGCGTTTGTACGCGGAACGATATCCGACGAGGCGTATTCTCAGTCATAATTTATTTGCAAGACTGCACCAGAGGTAAGCTAAGACAGGTTCATTTGAAAGAGCTGACAGGGTCAGGGTAAGAACAGCACGGACTCCAGTCGTCGAACAGAATGTGCTGCAGCATGTACAGAGGAATCCATGAACGAGTACACGAAGTCTAGCAAACGTAGTCGGGGTTTCCCCTTGCAGCGTCTGGAGGATTCTCCGAGAACAAGACATGCATTAGTTTCACGTGCAGCGTGTCCAGGCACAGCAGCCGGAGGATTATGCACCTCGTATTGCTTTCGCACAGTGGTACCTTGGAAAATGTGCTACAAATCCCACTTTTTCTGCTGAAGTGTTGTTTTCCGATGAGGCATCCTTCAAAAGGGAAGGAATTTTCAACTCGCATAACTACCATATCTGGGCGGTCGAGAACCCGCATGCAATACGACGTCGTGCAGCACAGATTCGATTTTCAGTCAATGTATGGGCCGGTATTATGGGAGATCACCTCATCGGACCTTACCTGTTACCGTGTCGTCTAACCGGAGGTAACTACTTGCTCTTTCTGCAGCAAGTATTGCCACAACTTTTGAGAGATGAACAGATTTCTGCATCGACGCAACAGACAATGTGGTTCCAACACGATGGAGCCACTGCCCATTATAACGGAGCTGTTCGTAACTTCCTGGATGTCACATTTGGTCAACAGTGGATCTGACGTGGTGGTCCCGTGAATTGGCCTGCTCGGTCACCCGACCTATCATGTCTTGATTTTTATTTCTGGGGTCATATGAAATTGCTAGTTTATGACACCCCTGTTGACAATGCTGAGGAGCTGGTTGCAAGAATAGCAGTAGCTGCCGGAGAAATTCGAAATTCGCCTGGAGTATTCCAGAATGTTTGGATGTCCATGCGTCGGAGATGTGAGGCGTCCATTGTAGCCCGTGGAAGCAACTTCGAACACTTACTTTGTCCATGTACCTTTTGCTCCTTTTCATGTATTATTAAAACGATTTCCCACTTACGGTGTCTTTTCATTATGGTGCTTCTGTGTACAACACCGCTTCAGGAAAGCATTTCCGACCCCACATTGCTATATGATTTCGAGTTGTCAGGATGTACCCTACCCCTCTTAGAAGTTCTGAAACGTTTAACTGAAACACACTGTATAAACATTTATTCTAACTACAAAACCAATAATCCAAACTTTTAAAAAATCGTATTAAATATTTAAAAGAATATTTAAAAACAATCATGAAATCTTTGAAATATTTGATAATGAAACAAAACTAAAATATATTATATATTGATATCACGTATTCTAATTTATTCCTCTGTGAAAAATAGGAGATTATTCATTTAAATAACTCTAAATAATTTTAAATAGCTGCAAAAACTTCTGGTCTATAGAAATACTAATTGCCTATCCTTTTTTTCTTATACTTTTCATTAAATATTTAAACGTGCAAAATTGTATAGTTAAAACTGTACTTATATGTGGCAAAATATGTATTTTATTTGTATTTTTTGTAAGTTTCAATGAGTATACATATTTCTTTCATTGTGGATCGAAAATAATTGATAAATTGTTTGACTGGAATTCGAACTCATAATTTTTTTTCTGATATCCAGCGCGCTGACAAGCATGCTGCTAAGCTGCTTGCCAAACAAATTAAGTTATCCGATTATAAACTGTAATGTGAAATTTTAGGCTTATTTTCTCCAGACCCCACTGGATTCCCTGTATGGCATACATATATTTATATACTAACTACTCTAACGCTATACCGAGCTAAAAATTAACTGCAGTTTTTCTACAGAAGTGAAGTGTTTTTGAAGTTTCTCTACAGTCAACTGTAGATTTTCTGTAGTGCAATCTCGACTATAAAAATACTTCAGTTATGTTGTAGCTAATGTGAAGTAATTTTGCAGTGATTTATTTCAAAAATATTCCGAGCTATTATCTGCAAAAATACTGCGGTTTATGTGAAATCATTTTACTACCATCAAGTAAAAAAATAATGAGGCTTTACATTTGTAGTAAAACTGCAGTAAATTTGAAGTATTTTTACAGTTATTAATTCAGAAGTATATTTTCTGATGTATCTGCAGTATAACTGTAGTTACTGTTAGGTAATTTTACAGAACTTACTTTATGGAAAACTCGTGTTATATTTTCTGTAGTTTATCTGTAGTTTTAAAAGTGATGTTAAAGCATTTCAGTTTTTGTTATTGTTGCATGACTCACTATTTACTTTTATTAATAATAATTAATATTGTTTTCAAGACTTTTATTTTAAGGACCTAATTTGAACACCTGTGAAAGTCCTCCCTTCCCCCTTTCTTAAAGTGAAACAAAACAAATATTCAAAAACATTAAACTTTAAAATTCAAAACAAATATACATTAAAAATCTAACAATGGTGTTTATAGTTAAAATGTTAGAGCTAACCAGGGACCGACTTACAGATTTCGGGGGCCCTGGGTAGAAACATAATAGCTCCCCCCTATAACATTTTAAGTGCAAACTAATGCATTAAAACCATATTGTCTATTATACTAATTTACTATTCATACAGTATTATATCATTATCTTAAGAATTAATTTAAAAAATGAAAGTTTTATGAACCATATACATATTATAATTCATATTATAAATTCAATTAAAACTTCTAATTAAATAAAATAATTAAATATATATACTTAATCGTACAAAGAAAATCAAACTAGTTCGCAAATTAACTCAACTTATTTTTGAAATTACGCATTCATTTACAAAGCAACAACTAATTTTCTTATTCTATTCAAAAATTATTAAGTATTAAAATTAAATTGAAAATATTTTACAAGCTATACAAAATATAAACCTGACACTTCGCCAAATATATATATATATATATAACAGAAAAAAATTAATTCCCAAATAAATTCAACTTTTTTTTTTAGTATGCATTAATATAAAAAGCAACAACTATTTATCTTATTTTATTTAAAAGTTATTAATTATTAACATTAAAATAAAATAATTTCAGAAGCTATAAAATTATAAACAGGGACCTTTACAAAAAAATTATTAATAACCTTATCAATAATAACTTCACAAAATTACTATTAATAAAACCGTTCCCTACACAAAATTCAACTAATAAAATACGTCTCTTCACATAACCTATTTTTATAATAACATACTATTTTTTAATAATTTTCATTTTCGAAATTACTATTTATTTTTTTTCAAGTTAAAATATATAACAATTTTAAAGTATATATATATCTCCTATATTAATTCAGTATATAAATAAATAACCGCTAAGATATTTATTCCACACTTTTAAATAATAAATTAATTTCGAAGTACACACGCACAGGGCATTTATAAAAATTCACCTCAAAATCTCATTTTTCACGCCGTCAAATCATCTAGAAACGAAAATTAATCCTGCTTATCTAACCAGACCATCCTCCCCATAAGACCCCATTTAATCATACCTTTCATAAGACCCATTTGCTCAGTCTGTAAGATGCTCGACTTACAACCGTTACACCCTCGGATTGAATCTCATCTCGGCAAGTGGGGAAAATGTTCTTTTAAAATATTTGCAAAGAAATATGCTAAGATGACTCATAGATGGCGCCACCAAAAAAAGCGAAATAATTTTTTTGCAAAATGACTGCAGTTTATAAACTGCAGTTTTTTGCTGTTGTATGAACTTAAAAAAAAAACTGCAGTGATTTGTGCCAAATCACCACAGTTTGCCAACTGCAGTTTTTTTAAAGTTTTACTGCAGTTCATTTTTAGCTGGGTAGATACACAAACTTTCATCGTATTGTGTGTTCCTGACCTTGGAACCTCCCCATGCAAGTGGAACTGTAAGCGATCTCATCACGCAGCGTATAGTAATTTTATTATCCACAAACTTTCATGACAATAATCTTCGTCATTCTGTAGTTATTGAGGAATGAACAAGTCTTTTGTGGGCACCTAGTATGTAGGGGTTCTTATTACAGTTCGTAAACTACTAAAAAGATTACAATTTCACAGGGAAAGGATCAGGGTCCAAAAGCCGTGTTTTTGGCCCATGAAATAAGACTAAAATTCGATTTTGTTTGTACTGACTTAATTATTTCTATTTTTAATATTAGAAGGTTTATCCTGTACGATCTCAACAATAGTTTTTGCATTTTCTACGGATTTATATAACTTACACAAGCTCAAAGTTCGTATTATTCGTAGTTTTTGATGAAAAATACGCAATTTCGCCTAATTTTAGCTCAATTTTTAATATATTTTTAAATATTTTACTATGAGCACAGCATTGAAACACTTTTATTTTTACGTATATTGTACATTTTGATGTATTTTATAATATATGTAAAGAAGAATGAGTTGGACCATTGTGCTCATATAAATAATTGAGGTAAAATTAGGAGAGATAGCGTATTTTTCATCAAAAAACTACGAATAATACGAACTTTGAGCTTGTGTAAGTCATATACATCCGAACAAAATGCAAAAACTATTGTTGAAATCGTACAGGGTAAACCTTCTAATATTAAAAAGTGAAATAATTAAGTCAGTATAACAAAATGGAGTTTTAGTCTATTTCATGGGCCAAAAATACGGCTTATGGACCCTGATCCTTTAAGTATAACGGTTGAATAGAAAATCATAAACAAGGAACATTGGTGGAAACAAAATAAATAACTAAGAGTACTGAAAGTAGCATACACCTTTTTAGGACGGGGATTATAACTTGCCTTTTTTAATGTCCTTATCATACGTTCACGCAACTTCCTACAATGTTAGATATAATACTAAAAATGTCTTACAAATTTTGTGTCTTATCTATATTTACTACTGTGGCGAAAAATAGCATATCGAAATGTATATGGAGTACTTTATCTTCGAATTGTAGTTTTTGCTAAACATTCAAGAAAAAACGGAACTCGAAATAAATTTGTTTTTGCCTTTCCCAAAATATTTTGTTTTATCAGAACAGCCTTTTTCATTTAAACTTTCTAAGTAAATTATATTAGGGGAAAAGGCTACTTGCCAAATGGTTTTATGGGTAACTTTTAGTTACAAATTATAAGATTGAAACTCAAAACCAAAATGAATTATCAGGCAAGAAATATCTTCAACTTATTCAAAAATCGAGAAATTTTCATGAATAATTCAAGGCAGCTACGGATAACTAATTTTTTGCAGAGTTTCTGTGACTTGCGAACCCTAAAATATGCACAGGTTTATTAATAAAGAAGCTTTGAAGAATGTGAGATTGTGCAAAATGTAGTTTTCCACCTAGAATATTAAGGAAAAATATACGAAAAAAATCTTTTTAATTTTCAATCTCTTCCTAATTTTTCTTCGCTTTCTTTCCATAATCAGTGTGGTTGTCCTCTTTTCATCATATGTGCTCTTTTTTGTTTTACAGAGTGCCATGAATAATACATATATTAAAGTAAAAATAGTAAAGATCATGATAATTCAATTACAAGAAAATATTATTTCTTTATTTCTTATTGAGAAAAACAACATTTTTGTTTGCGTATTATATTTTAAATACAATGGCACGACTTAGTTCAATATTTGGCATAATTATAAAAAGCCCGTCAAAATTGTTATGTCTTATCTATTAGTTACAATAGTTTGAGAAAAATGGTATACCTAAATATATGCAGATTAGTTTATCTTTAAATCGTAATTTTTGTAAACATCTCGGAAATAACGAAACCGTGAAAATTTTTGTTTCAGTTTTGATTTTATTTTTCATCAGAAGAGCAAGAATATTTTTAGTTAAACTTTCTAAGTAAATGATTTTAAGGTAAAAGTCTACTTTTCCAAATGACTTTATGGAAATATTTTTTTTACTTCTATTTTAACGAGATCCGGCGTTGAAACTCAAAATAAAAATGAATTCTCAGGTAAGAGATATGTTCATCTTATGCAAAAGTAGAGAAATTCTCATGAATAATTCAGAGCAGCTACGGATAAATAATTTTTTCGGAAACCCTGTGATTGGAGAATCCTAAAATATACGAGTTTATGAATAAAGAAGCTTTGAAAAATTGCAGTATGTCAGATTGTGCAAAATGAAGTTTCTGACATGAAAATTAAGGAAAAAGTTAACGAAATATATAAAATGCATTTTTTTTTCGTTTAAGAATTTGTTTGTGAAATTTACATAATCCGTGAAATTTAATCTGTTCAAAGAGATACGGAAGTAAATAATAAATAAAATAAATGAAAAACTGCCTTATTTGTAGATTTTTTCTTATTAGCCTGAATGACGGAGATTAGAAAATACGTTTTAATTTTTATTTAAGAAATACATTTTGGAACCGGTGATGTATAAGTAATATCTGCAGACGAGGGAGGATTTTTATGTTTAATTGATATCTTTGTAATTGTTTTTCGCCTTGTATCCATAATCAGCAAACCTGTTCTTTTTTCCATGTTTTATTTATTTATTTATTTTTGTCATATGGAGTTGCATGCATGGTACATCTCTTTATTCTACAAAAAGTAACCACCACTTTCACCACTTTAAATATTTTTTTTGTGCCCGAGGGTCTTTCTCAGCTACTTTGAGAAAACTATAGCACATAAAATATAAAAATTGGTAGTTTTATAGAGAAATGTTCGATGAACATGCTAAAATAGAAAGTTTTTAAATCGAATACTTATATTTAATGTTGAAGTCGGTTAAAAAAGTTCCGTTAAAAAGATTTATAGGAACAAAAACTATGTATAGGAATTTAATCATATTTTGCAGGGATATAGTTGATAAGCTTGAAGCGTGCAGTGTGTAATTATTTTCTAACTTGATCAATCTTTTGAGTATTTTTTAAAAAAAATTATTCCAAATGTCATTATTTTAATTAAGATTTATTTCATATTTCAAAAAGGCTATTTTTAGGGTTTCGTTCATCTCACGAAACCCTATTACTCCTGCTCCGTTGTCTGTCTGTCACAGAGCCATTCTCAAAAATTATGTAACTTACACAGTTGAAACTTAGTGTATAAATCTGAATATCAGCTGTGAAGAGCTCAAAATATTAAAATTTGAAAAATTCGTATTATTTTAATAAATAGAGATAAAAAACCAAAATTCTAACAGCCTTTTCCTATTAAATTTAAACATTTTTCGTTATAGCAGATGCCAAAAATTAAAAATCCACGATGAAATTCTTTCTACAATAATTTAATTTCTATCAGACGATTTTCACGTGAAAAATGAAATAAAAAGTTTCACCAAATGAAAAAAAAAAGATTAATATGAAATAAAAATTATTGACGTCATAGTCGTAATAAAACGGAATTTTCAAAGATTTCTCAATAATACAAGGAGTATGAGTATGTGTAAGTACACAAAGCAGATTAATATCACGTCATTAGAGAATTAAAAAGAAAATCTGACGACATATGGGAAGTTTAACTAATTTTTCAAATGTTTGAGAATAATACAAAGCGAGTATCAATATAAATAATAGAGAATAGTAAATATATGAGTTTGAGAAACATATTGAACCGTGATAAAAATTCGATTATGGAAATATTCGCATATTTTAACATTTTGAAGGTGTACAATTTGTTTAATTTTGAAATTATTTTTTTAAATATTGCATTTAGTCCGTATGACGGATATTAGTATGACAGAATATAATAGTGGGCTTGGTCCGCTATCCGGCTGGTTTAGATATTCGAAAAAACAAAAAAATAGACCGGGGAATTTTTACTTTATATAAAACATGATTTTTTTTTTTTTTTGCTAAATGAAATTTGTTTGAATTTATTAAAGAAAGGATAAAGTGTTTTGAAAGGAATATTAAACGAAACACTTTGAGTGATCTTCGATCACACTTACCCACTTGTTTATACTGTTGCCAATTTCTAAAACAGCGCAAAGAATACTTTTCAATGATGACATTTATTTACACGTGGCTATTAAAAAGAGAAATAAAACTTTAACATAATAATTAAATATGATCACGTTTTAAAAGCAGTAAATGAGTGAAAATATGTAATAAAATATATTTGTACGTGAATATTAAAATGAGAGATAAAACTTTAAAGTAATAATTAAATTATTATGCGTTAAAAGCAGTAAACGGCGAAAATTACGCCAATGCTCAAATAATAATATTTCCAAACAGTTTAAATTAAAAAATATATTTACACGAAAGATTTATTTCGAAAATTTTTTTACCTATTGTTGCAAATGTGGAACAGCGCAAATAATAATAATATTACCTTTGAATCAAAAACTGTATTTGTACGTCAATATTAAAAAGAGGAAAGAAAAGTTTGGTGAAAATTACGTCATATTGAAAACTATACATTTAAAACGTCTTATTTAAAACAATTAATTTAAATAAATGGAAACTCGTGTACAGAAGATCGCCACTGGTCGAATAATTATAATTGAATTTTCGGTAATATTTTTAAACCAAAGCAAATTTACGTATTTTTACAGCCTGCGGTATCTCTGAACAGGGTTTGACGAGCGTAACTTGTGTGGGAAGAGCCCCCTAGTCTATAGAAAAATAGGATCCAGAGTATCTAAGATTAATAGAAATGTTTTAATCCATGATTTAGAAAATCATTTTTAACCCAGTGTTTCAAAATAAAAACTGCAGATGCATCAGATTTTAGGTCGCTTCTATTACAAAAAATAAGAAGCTACCTATTGTAGCCGCACGAAGCCAAAAATTGCATGCCAAAATTGCATGCCTATCGCATGCCAACAATCACACACACACACACACACACACACACACACACACACACACACACACACACACACACACACACACACACACACACACATATATATATATATATATATATATATATATATATATATGATTTTTTGCATGCGATAGTACTCTTATTTTTAAAAAGTTTTGGATGTAACAGAGCATGTGTACAGGACATACTAAGGTCTCGACCTAGTTCATTCGCCAGCTTCATCCGTCATCTTATTTCAAAATGTCTGTCAATTAAAAAAATTAAATTTAAAAATATGTATAAAAATTAGAAATTGAAAATGTTTTTTTTTTTAAGTGTTTGGTTTTGATACAGGTATACTGAAGCATTGCTTTTAACCATCTTAAAATATGGGTGACTGAGATATAGTTGAATTTATAGAGGGGTTGGCATTTTAAAATAAGGCAAAAAAGTAAAAGTAAAAGCTTTATAAACGCGTTTAATTTCTGAGCTTTTGTTTAACAGGGTTTCTCACAAATTTTCTTTCTTTGTTGTAAACATTGCGTGTTACTACTCCCATACGCTTAAAACTACACAGCGATATGCATTCGCGTCAAATTCTAGCCTAGGTTAAAGATACTTATCGAAATATCCCTAAACATGGCGATAAAAAATAGATTGCCATAAATGAAGCCAACTTGGCGATAGATGGCAAATATTTTGATATTCCCATCCAAATTCTGCATAGCAAAAACTGGAAATCTTCTTTAATCGGATTACACACATTTTACCTTTATTTGTTTGATTAAAATTAGCCAAATTCTTAAAACTAAGCAATAGGGAGGCTAGCCTTTCCTTCCGTACAGCCCTGAAGCACTTTTTAATGTTTTAAATGTCACTGCCTTTGCAATTTTTCTTTGTTCACTGTCCATGATCAGGTTTTCTTTCATATCTTGTTCTTTCCCGTCCAACGATGTGACAAGCATAATATTAAAGTAAAATTCAGAGAAAAGCCATTATGATGTAAATGCAAGAAAGTACTGATTTATCTTAAATGAAATCCCAAATTTTTAAACAAACTATCTAATTATTGTTCGCTGTTTAATTTGTATATAGAAAACTGATTATACTGAAACTTAATAAATTTACAGTTAAATAAAGGAATATTTTCAGTGCTTTTATTCTAAATTTAACATTGTTTTTCCGATGATTAAAAACAATAGATAACCGGTCACTAATTATAAAAATAACGTTTAAGTGAGCATTTATTTGAGAAAGAATGAAATAATCAGTTTTAAATCACTTTTCTTAAAGATGCTAAAATTGAAAGCACTTATACTGACAGGTGTATCGTCGAATCACTAAAACAAGCTCACAAATTAACATACAGCTTTTTCTTGATCTTTTCATTAAATTGTTATAAAAATTCTTATAGAAATACTGGATTCTTCACTATACAGAGTGTCTACAAATTAGTTGGGCAAAAAGGATGATTTATTGAATGGAATTGACAGGAAAATATTAAAGTACATATAGTTGTAAGATAGAAAAATAGTTCATGTTTACCCTTATCATGAATGTTCCATGTGAGTTCCTTTCGTGACTTTGTAAATGTCCCATTGGTAAATCATTTCTTGCCGCAGAATTGTCAGCATGTTTCCGTCGATCAAATGAATTGCAGTGCAGATTCTTGATTTTAGTTCAAGGACGGATGCAGGAAATGGCGGTTTGTACACTTTATCCTTCACGAAACGCCATACACCGAAATCAAATGGTGAAAGATCTGGTGAACGTGGTAGATCTAGTGCTCGCTAAGCGATAGCGTCAGTTATGACACATAACGCCATCTATGAATAAGCTTCGATAATATTACTACTAGTCTGACTTTCAACTAGTTAATTTCATTTAATATTTCGTAAGTTCTTAACTTACGGAATTGCCCAACTACTTTGTAGATACCCTGTATATATTCGAGCTTTGTGTTTTACCAACACATTTAGTTCTCAGTTTGTTTACATTAAAACAATTGCTAGCACTTTAAAAAAATTTCGCTTCTTTTCGTGTCATGCATTCAGACTAAAAATTATTCTGCAAAAACAGGAAGAAATTAGATATTTTAAATTACGTTCTTTATCACTCGCAATCCCCATCTTCAAAATTACAAATGTGACAAAAAGTTAACTCCAAATTAGTTTAAGCAAACGAGAAATTAATAAATTAGAATATAAAAGTAAATCATTGTGTCCCAATGATGTAATGGAAAATGTTATTCACGAAAAATAATGAAATATTTGAATTTTAACAAAAGACAATGATATTATTGAATTTAACATTCACTTGGGAAATTAAATGATTAAAACTTGTTTTAAAAAATTCATTCTAAGAATAAAATCTTTTGTTATCATTACTCTTTACAGCAAACTAAAAGTTTGAAATGTTATTTCTGATTTCAACAATACAAATTAGATTAGTATGAGGAAATATCTGTATTGGATTGTATTAGCTTTCTATTCATTCTTTATACTGATAAAACCTAATACAGTCGTTTTATCTTTTTGCTTTAAATGAAAATATTTATTACAGTCAGAATAAGAGGCATTAATTTTATTATAAAAATAAGGATGTGTAAACATTACTAAAATAATAGAATGAATACTTTAATTAATGGATAAATTAATAAAATACTGGAAATAATAATCAGATGTTAGCAAATATATTTTTTATGTATGTAGGCGGAGAAGCAGGCCATTTTTTTCTTCTTAAATTATCTCTCACAACTTGTACTTAATGTTGTTACACATTGCTCTATTGTCGAAATGTCCTGGTCCCGGGTCCAACTGGAATTCAAACTGTGAAATATGTTTGTTGAACATAAAAATATTTACTTGAGAATTAACAGGATCTGAGAAACGTATATTAAAGGTTGAGAAAATTGATTAATAATGTGTAATAAATACTGAGCGAAAACCAGTGGCAGCAAAAGAAATTTGTTTTTATCATTTCTTCATTAAATCTAAAATATAGACTGGTTTCTTAGGTTTCTTGAGATAAAGAACGCCTCTTGGAATTGTTTGTAGCCGGGAATAGGTTAGTGAATATTTTCGCTCGTGGCTATATTATATTTTCCTACATTAAAATACACCTGTCAATTTTTTACAGTGCTGTGATCAGGGAGACTGCACAGATAATTCAAAATTATGATTTACTCGTTATTGACTTACAAGGGGACCGCCAAACATGATGCGAACAGATTTTGATGATTTTAAAGTATGTTATAGGGGTCATACACCTAACTATTCAGGTCAAAGGTTTCCTTCAAATGGACTTTAGTTTTCGAGAAATTTCGGGTTAAAGTTCACCATGCATTTCAAATACCCATTAGTTCGCAGTCTCGAACAAGAACTCCGTGGTGCATAGCTAGAGCTCGCGATTTGAGATCCGGGGATGAGGGTTCTGTCCTCTCATGTGACTTTTTTAATACATTTTATATATTTGTCGGGTTATAAGTTTTATGCAGAGTTATGAATTCTTCATCTTTGAACTTTTTGATATTTTCCTAATAAATTCCATTTACATTTTCGAATTTTTCGAGAAAATATATAGTTTTTGCGCAATTTTTATTCTAAAATTTCTGTTGATGAAAATCCAAACTAATTTATGTCTTGATACTCGTCTTTTGTAAAACGATTATTGTTTACATATATATATATATATTTACTTATATATTTATCGTATTGCTGTTGGAATTACCTAATCATACAAACCTTTAGAAGACTTGAGATAAAAAATATTTTGTATAAATTATAAAAAATGATAAATTTTCATTTATAATTTTATAAAGTAAAAAAAAGTATTATTTTAGAACAGTTATTAAAATATAAAGGGTAAATAATAAAAAAAATAAACAAAATCTAGACATAAATTAGTTTGGAATTTTTTCAATAGAAATATTAATTTCAAAACTTCACACAACAAAAAAATTGTAAATTTTTACGAAAAATTCGAAAATGTAAATGGAATTTATTAGGAAAATATCAAAAAGTTCAAAGATGCAGATTTCATAATTCTGCATAAAACTTATAATGCGACAAATATATAAAATGTATTAAAAAAGTCACATGAGAGGACAGAACCCTCATCTCCGGATCTCAAATCGTGAGCGTTAGCTCTGCACCACGGAGTTCTTGATTCAGATTGTGTGGGTATTTGAAATGCATGCTGAACTTTAACCCGAAATTTCTCGAAAACTAAAGCCCATTTGAAGGAAACCTTTGACCTGAATATTTAGGGGTATGATCCTTACAACATACTTTAAAATCATCAAAATCTGTGCGCATCATGTTTGTCGGTCCCCTTGTTAGTATATCAACCAGGGTAGTATATCAAATGTGGTAAAACAAAATCACATGATAATTAAATAAAGAATAACTTTAACATCTAAAGCGCCAAGTAGACTTGTTCTTTACTGATGCGCATCTATATTCTTTAAATAAAAATGTCATCCCATACAAAATCTGAACGGCTAACCATTTCCAAGACATGTAAAAATCAAAACTTATACAATTTAGGCACAGCAAGTCAATTGGATTGATAATGTTATTGTATGTCAAAAGGGAACATATTTTTTGGTTCGTTGCACTGAGATTATACACTGAGATTATACACCGAGTTTATGCACTGAGAAAAGTGACACTTTCAAATCTGAGTAAATCGATGTTTTCGTTTTGTTATGAAACTTTTTGTTTCAAATAGGATGACACAATGCTTTCAATTCTGAAATACCAGAAATACTCAGAATATTGAAACATGGACATACTCAAAGCTGAACACAAAGAGGTCAGTTCCTACTCATTTTTGAAACATGAACATATTAAAAAATGATTAGGATCAGTTCAAACTCATTTTTGAAACATGGCAATATTCAAAAATGAGCACATAGAAGTCCGTTCATAGTCATTTTTGAAACGCGGACATATTCAAATAGGAGCACATGATGTTTTATTCTTGAGTGTGTGCATGTTTTGAGTAATTGTTGTCAGTAATTTTGATACGGAGCCATTTTGACTATGCGACATACTTAGATTTGAGTATTTTTTGCTCAGTTTTGAAAATGTCGTTTTTAGAGTGTATCTCGTCTTATCTGCCGAAATATACAGTAATTCATGAATAAAATATTAAAAATTCAAAAATTTATATTTATATTACTAGATATGACATAGAGTCATTTCGCATATTTATTGTCATTTATTGTCATTATTGTTATATTCATTGTCATTTCGCATATTTATTTGAACAAACAAAATTAATTTAAATTCACTTTACAAACTTCGTTACTTACTAATTCATCTAAAATGCAAATGTAGCAACTTTCTAAAGTTATATAAATGCTTTATAAACTTATTAATGTTCAGTAGACTCTTCAAAAACGGACAGAAGAAAAAAACATATTTGTTGTATGTTTTAATTTAACTGCTTCTCTGCTTTTATTTATGTGCAGATTCATTAGTTTTAACTTCAGATATTAAATTATGTTAATAAAGGGAAAAATAATATATACAGACTCTACCTATTTCCATATAAATTCAATTATTTGAAAAACCTTTATCTGGTTTTAAGCTCATTTTTATAAATAAAAAAGAGAATTCTACATGATCTCTTAATTTCTCATGTTGTTTTCCGATTCCATTTGCATGAACTTAAAATCATTCATCTTTATTAGCTAGTACGAACTATATGCATTTATTTACACTTGTGAATAATTTACATTGAATTATGCATCTTCCAACTATTGTCTCAATAAAATTTCTAAAACTGTTTAATTTATGCATCGTAAATAATATCTAAAAGTATAAAAGAAGAAAACTTATTTGGTTGAATGTAATATGCACTTTGATTTATTTTAACCTAAGGATAGCATTTACGACGGTTAGAAAATAGTACTTTTGCGCTATAAAAAGTACAATTTTTGAAAAAAAAAAATATAATAAAGGTTTCCTTTTTTGATGAAATCTGGGTTGTATGGGTTATATTGATGACATAATACATTTTTTTATTGTTTCATATGTACTTTAAAGTTGAGTCCAGCATCGGGTGATGTAACCATATTTTACCCGAACCAGAACCGCGGCGGGTTGGCGCTAATTAATTTCGTTCTGGGTTGGATTGACTGTTACGTTAAAACATCTGACACCTCCTTCCAACTTCAAAAATATTTTTGAATGTCTCTCAACTCCCAAAATACTCTTGAAAGTCTCTATAATTCTATGACATCTAGAATGATAAAATTTACTAAAAACAATGGTAATATTTTTAATTACCAATTTTATTTTGACATAATTATACTCTACCTTTAGTTTTTTTTTTCTAGATTTCTACTTGTACAACTGTAATTAAAACGATATGCATATCATACAGTAAATAATCAATCAATAACGCTTTTTAAATATTTACAAACTTTGACATTAACACCATGTAAAAAAATATTTACTTAATAATTTCTATGTATAGAACCATAAGGTACGTGGCGGCGAAAAAGCGGTTATTTATCTTTTGATGATAGCAACGAGTGGTTTAATTTAGAAAATCAAAACTGCTAAACCTAATTTTATCCGGCTTTATTATTTGTTGTGGTGTGAAATATTTTAAAAAGCGGTTATTTCTCTTCTGCCGATGGCAACGAGTTGTTTGTTTAGAAAAACAAACCTGCTTCAGCCGGCTTCTTTATTTTTTGTGGTATTTCTCGCAAAGCAAATGAATTACTTATGATTGCAATATTTTGATACGATGATTTTTTGATAATGTTACAATGATTTTGTTGATGTAATGGTGTATCGTGATGCGACGCTTCATTCATTGGTTGGAGGAGGGGACAGGTTGAGGCGTCAAAATCGTTAACTTTTCGCTAATCTTTCCCTGTTATTATTATTATTATTATTATTATTATTATTATTATTATTATTATTATTTGCATTGAATAGCTATAAATTCATTCCCAAAATATATATCAAATTTTAATTGCTTAAAAGGCGTATAGCCGACAGAGTGAAAAAGTATCCAAGCCGGGTCATCATGACTGCACACTAACGTTCTACAAACCCAAACGACACCCAGGGAACGACACCCAGCTTGGCACTTCTCACTATCACATGTTAGCTGGGTTACAATCGTAGCACAAGATGGAATATTTTTCCGTGAGCCACCAACCCTGAGGCAAACACGAAACTAAAGAGAAACCAGCATCGATGAAATATTGAATAAATCAGTTTAATACTTGGGAATTTTTTCCATAGAAAATTTCTCACGCCTTGCATTTATAATATATCAAATTTTAATTGCTTAAACAAGAACGAAAAATCATGCGTCAAGCATAGATTATATAGCACTTTCCAACGCTTCCAAAATAATTTTACAAATCATACCGTTTAATAAGCTAAAAGCTAACATCTAAGTAAACAATTTAGAAAACGCATAACATATTTAAAAACATAATTTCAGGAATTTCCAACATATACAATATTCGGAAAAATATCCGAATACTTTTATTCAGCCCTGTATCGGATCTATAGATTTGCATATATACTACATAGGATGATAATTTTAGTTCACTTAGGAAACGCGTAGCACAGTTTAAAATTCTCCGTCTGGAGTTTGTCAATAAACAGAAATGTGTTCGCGAACTTTTGTGCTGCCCTGTATAGGATCTACAGAATTTATACACACCACGTAATAGACAAAAAACCAGTTAAAATTAAAATCGCGTTCAATAACTTAAAACGCACTTCCAGGAATTATTGTTAACAGACAGTAGAGAATTCTTTTGCGTGTCCCTGTAAATGAACGATGACTGCTATACACACAATATTCCGTAGTAAGCCTCTTGTAATGCACCTTAGTGATCTATATAAATTTCAATGCGTTTAAAATAGTGAAACATTATTTAAATAAACCGCAGACGATTTTTCTCCATAGACGTAATGTAACGGAATTATTTTTACTGTCCCTGTAAAGTAACTATAAGTGCTATGCACACCCTGTTCCATATTAAGCTTCTTCTAATGCACCTTAGTAATATATATAAATTACAATGCGTTTAAAATAGTGAAACATTATTTAAATAAACCGCAAATGATTTTTCCCCATAGACCGCAATGTAACGGAATTCTTTTGAGTGTCCCTGTAAAAAAAGTATAAGTGCTACACACTTCCGTTGAAATAGGGAACATGCTATAGATAACGACAATAACATATAAAAATTGCAGAGCAATCCGAGCATATTTACGGGAGTTAGAGCACGGACAGACGGCAGACGGCCAGACGGCCAGACGGCCAGACGGCAGACGGCCAGACGGCCAGACGGCCAGACGGCAGACGGCCAGACAAACCGAAGTCATAAGCACTTTTCAACTAGGTTGGAAAGTGCTAAAAACGTATTGCCAACAGAGTGAAAAAACAGTGGCTCACGAAAAAATATTCCATCTTGTGCTGCAATTGTAGCCTTGCCAACATGTAATAGTGAAAAGTGGCAGGCTGGGTGCCGTTCCAAGTGGTTCAGTTGGTAGAACGTCAGATCGCTGTACTGATGACCCGGGTTCGAATCCCGGTTTGGAAACTTTTTCACTGTGTTGGCCATAAGACTTTTAAGCAGTTAAAATTTGATATATTATATGAATACTAGGCGTGAGAAATTTTCTGTGGAAAAAAATTCCAAATATTGAATTGATTTATTCAGATAAAAAAATTTTCATAATTGCGAATGGTGTAGATATGTTCAATATAATATGTATACATTTTTTTTATTTTAAAGTGAATCCAGTAGCTATTGTGTGCGTGCAAAAGTTTTTATATGCATGAAACTGAAAAAATATCTATGTTTTCATATTTCTAAATGGTGTCCATATCTTATGATGCGTATAGATTTTTTTTTTTCAAAGTACCCAGTCCTACGTGGAAACATTTTTATGCATAGTATTTATACATATAATGCTGAAATTCTTGTATTCTAATATGCACATATTTCAAAGATTAGAAACTGGAGCATAGATGCTCTGCGCGGTATCCGTTAGTTTATAATAAACAAATATTATTAGTAATAAACTAAGACTAACATTTCCTGCTTCCCCCCAAACAAAATTGTATGAGAAACAATGGAGAAACAATAGAGAAACATTTTTTTAAAATAACTAATAAAACATGTTAAAAATACTCTAGTCAAGTATGTTTTAAACAGATTTAAAATTAAAAATTTTAAAAGTACAATATATTATGAAACATATTATTTCAATATATTTTGAAAATATTAAAAATAATACCTTTATAAAAAATACCATCCATTTCTCGACGGTAAGGTAATTTTTAGGTACACATTCAACTGTTTCTAGCCCCAAATGTGAGGAGAATATAATTTTGTATTGCCATACAAAAATAAAATAATATATAATAATACACAAAAGTAACAAAATGTAGCATATATTATAAATATAGCATTTATATAATTTCTTTCAGGTAATAAAATAGTAGTTTATATTCTACTATAAATCATTTCATAAAATGAGATAATTTTAAAAGCTAAAGACAAAATATATCGAGTTGTTTTTATTTTATATAAAACGAAAACGTCTCCTGCATTTTAAAACTTTGGATTTTTTTCGTGCTTCTTCTTTAAACTTTAATACTTGCCATCAAGTGCAAGGCATTTAATCCACGACAACTTCATTATATTCTTTTAAACATGCTGAACACTCTCTACAGTACCAGGTGGGTAAATAGAATTATTTTCCCTCGAAATCTAGGATAAGAATAACATCTGTTTAGGAAAAGAAAAACGTATGCCTACAGCAAAAGTTTTGTATGTAGTTCGCTTTTCTTATACACGAAATTCTACAAAATACAAATTAATATTTTGTATCACATATTAAAGAAAATTCTTTTAAACACCATAAAATGATGATTATAGGTATTATTTGAAATACATTTGATAGGAATTTAATGTTGTGGTGACATTCAGATAGGCTGTATTTATTTTATATTTATATTCATATTTTGTACATTTGTTAGTTTTATTTTTGAATATGTGTAACATATACACAGTGACTAGAAAAGATTTGACAAAATACAAGGAGTTAGTGGTACACTGTTAAAAATAAATCCGTTACTTCACGGTAAAACTACTGGCAGCAAAGTTGCGGGACTTTTTCCGTTCCGTTAGTAGATTTTAAGAGTTAAAAGAAGGAAAAACTCCGTTTGAAGAAGCGGTAACTTTCCGTTATGAATGATCTCGGTTTAAAAAAAAATTACATCTCTCTTTGTGCTGCCATCTGTTGACGATTACGAAAGTATTTAATATTTGGATATACTTCAAGAATATTTTCTGGCTGACGTTGGGGTTCGAACAAGGGACGTTAGTGATTGAAACGATGATACTTGATTTCTTCAAATCGCGGCTTGGGACTTAAACAATTTGGGGTTTAGAAACCTGCTAATTTCAAATTAATTGCGGGGATATTTCGTTATGAGATTATGGCTGAAAACTTTAGTATTAATAGAGGATAAAAACATGAATTATATATTTTTTTTATTTGATTGTTAGATGTAAAATATGAATATTATATTTTGAATTAAATTCTATAAAGTATGTTTGCTTTTTTGAGAAAATCGATTTTTTTTCAAATAATATATATTTTAAATGTGTTCGTTCAGAATATATTTTCTGTGCGAGTGTTTTTATAACTTTAAAAAATAAATTGCGAATATTTTTAAAGGAATGAGAAAATTATTTGCTATTTTTTTAAATTTGAAAGCATTATTATTGTTTGTTGCTTTTTTGAGTAAAATCGTTTTTTTTTTCACTTAATTTAGCTATTATATATATATATATATATATATATATATATATATATATATATATATATATATATATATATATATATACTTTAAGCTTTTTGTTTAGAATATATTTTAAGTGCGATTTTTTTTATAACTTAAAAAGGAAATTGCAAATAATTTAAAAAGAATGGGGACATTAATTGTTGCTTTTTAAAATTCGAAAGCACTATTTTGTTATTTTAAATAAATACGAAAATAAATTTATTGAATTTTTAGTTTATTTGTGCTGCAACATATCAGTTTTTTTACATTGAAAATAAAAATGCGCACATAACGGAATATCTCCGTTGGCCACTTTCTTCTCCGTCTGTTTTGTTGTTTTCAGGAAATATGAGGAAATTTTCTGATTTTAACGGAAAATGCCCTTTTGTCGTGAAAAGGGACTTTTTCCGGTGAAATTCAGGAAAAATAAAATACCTGTTAATTTCAGATTGTTTTTAACGGTGTACGCATAAAAACATGTACAAGAAACCAAGGTCTGAAATAACTTTGTGTTGTATGAAATGGAATGATAAAGTGAACAAAAACGAAAAATCACGCATTAGTCATATATGATAAACACTTTCCAATAATAATATAATGGTATTAAGTAATTTCCTTGTTTCCATACAATCAAATGTGATATATGAATAAGAAACTAAAAGATACATAACTCAGTAAAAATTCATTGCAATTGCTGTCCATAGCCGGTAATGTGTATGAATTCCTTCGCGTAGTCGTATATGCAATCTATGGAATTTTTACACACCACGTAATATTCTTAACAGTTAGACAAGTTTAAAAATGCATGCAACAGCGGTAAATGCAATTTGATATAAACACGTTATTTGCATAGGAAATACATAGACGTACTATATACATATGCAATTACCAAATTCGTTCAAGTATTTTTATAAACACAGTTAAAGATGATAATTGTTTATTAAATTAATTTTCTATATTTATATGACAATGATTAATCTCAAAACAACGAAAGAGCAATTTTAGTTTATAAGAATCTTTGCTTTCATTTTAAACTGTATGCATAAATTTATCCTCTTTTACAAACGTTAGACTATATTTCAATAGCATCACTTCGTATTTCAAAGATACACACTGAAGATATAAATGTAGTTTTAAATAAACAAATCCTGTTATAATTCTTTTCAGGATATACTATGTATCTGAAGAAGTGTGTTTGTGGATTCTCAGTGAAACATCTTCAAAAATATTGTTATTTTGTATAAATAATAATATTTCGAAGTATTTTAACAGAAATTTAAGTATAGAACTGTAGAAGTTCGTAATATATGGTACTTACTAAACAGCGACAATAATTAATTAAATAAAGTATGTCTTCAATTGCTAATAGCCATTTTGAGTTGTTAAATATAAAATACCAACATACAATAGCTTTTTTTTTGTAGATCATAAAATTCATGAAAAATTTAATAATACAGTCCATTCATTTGCCTTTTAATCTGATATCTCAGATTAAAAAAATATACCACTATATGAAATCCACATACGGACAGAAACTTCAAGTGTGTTTGATTAGATTCTTAAAAGCAGGCAATACTTTTAAATTTTCTCACAATTATAGAGCATTTTATGATCATAATTTTATGCCATCAAGTTCATCATTATATATAATCAGTAAGATGTCTCTTTTATTGCAAAATTGAATATATCGCTCATTAGCAAGAAAAGTGACAAAACTCAAAAATATTACATTTCACAGGAGAGGCAAAAGAAAGTTGGCCTTTTTATACTATAACGTATAATTATATAACACTTAGCTCTGCAATAAATGCATACATAATAGAGTGAAACCCTTAAGAATAAAGATGTTGAAGAGATAGGAAAGATTGAGTATATTTACCCCTAACCCACCCTTTGCATCCTTTCTGTGATTGCAAACTGACACATAGCATAATCTAGCAGTCTTCCGGATAACACACATATAACACCTTTCCTCTAGCAAGACGCACGATCAATTTTACTATTGATGCATTAATACACAAAATGAATTGTTTGGAGTTTTTCCACTTTTTTGGCGCATTGCAATTTAATTCAAAACGTATTACCTATTTGTACACATATAATATAAAGCATACTTTGAAATTATCTTATACAATAGAGATAAAAAAAAATCTTATATTCTTATGCACGTTTTTATATTGGCATACTTTATAAGAAAACATTTCTTTCAGTGATGAAAGATATATAGAGTAGAAGAATTCGAAGCAGGAATAAGTAATTGGCATATAAAACTTCTTACATTTTGCGACTAGAGATAAAATTTTATCTGTCGCTGCATCTGATATTTGTTTCCAGGAGTCTATATTAAATTAAGAAAATGCTAGACTCAGCAAAAGAGGCTGAAAGTAAATGAAATGTATCTAGTTTTATCAGTTGAAATCAGTTTAGTGTAGCAGATTTGACGAGAAATACAACTTGAAATCCTGGTATATTGTTTCATTGCGCAAACTTAATTTCTATTCTTATCGTATGACCAACAGCATTTTTATAAAGTAAATTCTATTTCCTTTCAGACATTAAATATTATTAATATTTTACTGCACATTTTAAACATTGTATTTACTTATTAACTGCGCTTACACACGGCACACATATATGACAGACACATTTAATGAATATTACGTGCAACTTCAAAGAATAATGTCATATAATTAGTAATATAAGAAATATTTTATATTAGCCGACCCACCCGGCGTTGCCCGGGCCCATAATAATAACCTCAAAAGCAGCATAAAATCATTGTAATATTATTCTATATTCAAAATAAATCTTTATGAACGATCCTAATGTCGGAGGCCCCACTTCCTTCGACAACGTACACCTAATTTGTATGATTTTATAATATTTAGCGAAAATCTGTTCAAACGAACCTAGAGTTGAGGACCCTACTGCCTTTGGCAGCATACAACGAGAGTGCTACGCACACTCTGATTTTTTTTTTCAAACGAACTTCGAATTCGTATGATTTTATATTTATTAAACGAAAATCTTTTGAATGATCTAAAAACTTCCGTTATAGTGATCGTCGGTTTAACTTCTAACATTTGAATGTGTTAAACTTTCATTCCTGACCAAAAGTTCCTGCCAAAATTTAAATAATACAAAACGTAAACCAGCCACTCGCTCTTTTAATACGCGAAATGATATCTTCCAGGGTATCGGCAACCTGTGTTGAAAATGCTTTTGTTTCCCCGGACATGCACAGAACTTATTCGCAAAGAAAACTGTTTTTCAAATCCATGAAACGACTTCAAGAAAATTATTTTTGATTTAAATAATAAATATTAATATTTTTAGAAATCAGAGATATCGTTAAAATCGGAAAAGTACCAGAAATAAGTGGATACTTTTTGTTTTTGCAGTTTTGTCTGAGAAAAGAAATGGTATTTTAAAGCGGAGAAAAAACGTAAAAGATAAAAATGAACGCAAATCAATGTATATATATATATATATATATATATATATATATATATATATCGGTCCGGGAAGAGGGTTTGGCAGTTTTGAGATGAAGAAAAAACAGAAAATCTGAAATGTAGGCGGTTAACATGAAAACCAAGATGGTATCTAACTTCGGAAATGATTTATTTGAATTAGTAAACAGTAATATTCGTTTAAAAAAAATATATACATTAGAAAGGAAAAGGTACTAATTATACCGGATTATTAGATACCGGATAAGTGTTAATTTTTGCTTTTTTTGTGTATTTCCGTCCGGGAAGCAGTTTCGGCAGTTATAAAATGCAGAAAATTGGAAAACTTGAAAACTGACGCGAAATAAGCTTCGAGAAGAATAATTTTTGAAATAATAACTTTTAATATATTACTTTTAAATGCTAAAGGTGTAGAATTAACAACGATAATATAAATTAAAAAAACTTTTATTAGTTGTTTTACATGTTCCGACTCTTTCCGAGTCATTTTCAAAAAAAACATTTTTTGAAAATGACTCGGAAAGAGTCGGAACATGTAAAACAACTAATAAAAGTTATTTTAATTTATATTATCGTTGTTAATTTTACACCTTTAGCATTTAAAATTAATATACTATTACAAGGTGTTATAATTTATTATATTGTAATAACTTTTAATATTTTTTTAACGAAACATGCAGTTTTAAGCGGGAAATTACGGCGAACATTTTCGTGTTTTCTTTCTTTTTCTTTTTTCTTTCTTTCTTTATTTTTGTAACGTTACGGAGGACATGGCGAGCGTGATTTTAAAATGTTTAAAAACCTAACGCTTTAGGAGCTTCAAGATAAGAGGCGCATGCACAATTGGTGGGAACGGAGAAAGCTCGATATTTTGTGATGTTTATTATGTTTTTTTAATTACTAATATATTGGCTAATTGTCAAACAAATCCGAAAAATGGATTTGATGTGCATAACTTCAGATATACAGATAACATTCTGCCAAATGTTGTAGCTCATGCAGCAGTCTCTTCAGAGCACAGCACACAAACAGACAGACAGACAGATAGAAACTTCTATCTCTATTTTCCTATTGAAAGGGATCTTTCATGAATACATTGTAAAGCGTGATAGATGCTGTTAAAGCCCTCGTGTAATGGTTATTATTGATATATTATATGACAATTTAATGGTAGTTAGAGATTGTTTATTTTAAACCATCGTTTGACTCTACGATCTAGCAAATATTGATCTTAGAAGAAGGAAGCAATCCTTTTTAACAAAAAATAAAAAATCTACAAACAAAAGATTTAAAGTATGCCCGCTATATTTTCGGCCACTTCATGCATCACAACTAAAATTTAAACGCATAATGTTTGCAAATTGTGATAGCAAGCAGGTACGCTACGTAATTTTTTGTGTGGCATTCAGTTGCTTTTTTTATTGTATAATTAGACAAAACTAAAGAGGCATGTTGCTTATGATTCAGTATTTAAATAAAAGAGGATTTAAATTAACCGAAATTTTTTCATAAAAACCTGTATTTAATTTTTTTACAAAATAACGTTAACACCTTCAATATACTGCCCAATTAATTTTATACACTTGTCTAATAGATGACTTGTCTAATCGAACATTGTTAAAACTCGTCTGTCTGTATATCTGCAAGCTCCTGTCTCATTTTAATCTTCACTTCTTTCACGTCGTTAAAGCAATGTCCTTTCATGCCCATCTTCATTCATGGAAACAAAACAAGTCACAAGGAGCAAGATCAGGTGAGTAGGGGGCGTAGAAGAAATGAGTCATGCTGATTTTAGCCAAGAACTTGCGACTGGTAGAAAAATCAGTCACCCGTCTGCCACAAATCCGGCCTCGTGGTTGTGCTCTTCTTGGCCAGAAAATCACAGAGTCAAAGCGGAATGTACGGTATTCCAATTACGTATGCTACCGGGACTAAGATTGCAGTCATCTGCAATCGAGTTCTCTGTCATTTCGTTTTGATTGTGCGATAATGCGGCCCTCTAGATCACATCCAACGAGGTCTCAAAAGCTTACGGGTAATTTCGTAATTTATAAGGAAAAATTATACATTGCAAAATCAGCTTGTAAGATGTTACTTAAAATGTGTCGCTGCCTCCCGGATAAAAAAATACAGATGGGTAGTGTTCACCTTCTAAACGTAAATGTTTTAAAATATCATTTCATGATTATCTTACTCTAATGGCGTCTTATGTATGCATATTAGAGATAAAAATTACTGATTAATTGCGCATTGAAGATAGCTTTTGATATTGCAAGAACACCAACTTCAACAAAAGGTTTAACTCTAAATACGACACATTCTTGGTTATTTACTTTATATTAGAAGCTAAACACTTGGACTAAATAGGTTTCTATCTTAATATAGGTTCCAAAAAATTACAAACATCCATTCCTGAATGAGAAATTAAACTAGACATTTGAAAACAGCACCCTAACGAACACAGAATATGAACATTGTCATCTCAAGACATTGCAATGTGATTTTATTTAATACAGCAAGGGCGAATTACTGACAAGACTAGATTACTGACACAGACTAAATAATCTGTACTTAAAATAATAACTATCCGTAACTTTAAATAAATAACTTATGCTTGTTAATAGGATTATTCTCACAAAAACGTACATTTTCAGTGCTAAGGTTTCTATAAACAAAATTCAAATTAAATTTTAATTAAAGCTTTTATACTGCTTTGGAACTATCTAACACCTTACTAAAAACGACAGTACTTTACCAGATCATGATAAAGGTTTTATTAAAATTCCATGTTTTATATTAAGTAGAATCATAATCACGATACCCAAGGAAATAGACAACAGATTTGACTATTTTTCGTAAATTATTTGAAACACACTAAATATTAGACTGAATTCAATGATGCTGCTAGATTAAGCTTTGTGCAAAAGTTATTACATGTTATTCTATTTAATTTTGCACCTTTATAATCCTACCTCTGCTTATCTTGTCTGTAGAGCTTGATGGCGTAATCTTTAAAGTTTATGATTTTTTCATATTATTTTAAAAATAAAATGAATATTTTACACAAATAACAATTGCAACATATTGCTATGTATAAAATGACTAAAATGCCGCGACACTCTTTCACACTAAAGTTCTTTGTTGTTATCTGTCGAACAATTTAGCAGCTAAGATATTTCTGTCCATGGATATGATTGAATTCCATTAGTATGTAGTCATTTATCAAACAGGCCTATAAATAAACAATATTACCTTTTCAAATTGAACTTGCGATTATCTTTACAAAGAACTGAATTAAAAATATTATATAATCATGAAAAAGTTTTAAATCAAGTTTACAGAGCAAGTATAAACTTTGGTTGTGACAGACCACGGACTTCATTTGTCAGGCTGCTTGGACATATTATTTATATGTGTTAGTATATCGTATCGTAATTGTAATCGTAGCATTACATCTTAAATTTTATTGGATGATACTTTTGTGTAAGCTTTCTTGCACGTCCGGGAAACATGACTGCAGCATCCCAGACGAATTTATAAATATAAGTGATGTTCAATTTTCAGTTTAGTTACTATGTTTTTGTCATTGTGTAATGTTCTTTCGTAACTCAATATATATATTCGATTCAAGGCCTCGCCTGTTTATTTTCTTTGTTATTTCATCAGCAGAGCTTGGTTTAATTCGCAGACAGAGTGACGCTAGTCCCTTTTCATATTTATTGCTGTGGTTTTGAGAGAGAAAATTTATTTTTCTTTTGTTTCTGTGTTTTTACCCAGCGATGGAAAGTGAAAAAGAATTATACGGAGTTGCTCTTTTTGACGGCGACGGTAGGAATTTTTCTGTTTGGAAAAGGCGTGTTAAAGCCATATTGGCGGCGAAAGATTTGGATAAGTTTTTTAGACAATGGAGCGACAACTGAAACTGCCGAAGTTGTAAAATCGAAAAAGGCTTATGCTTTATTATTATCGCTTTTAAGCGATGGGGTTCTTGCGTCATTGCAAGAAGAAAATACTGCGCATAAGACATGGAATAAATTAGAACGAACATATCTTCAAACGAACATATCAGCATATGAAACCAAGCGTGCAGTTAATCAAATTTTAATCAGAAAGAGGTTAGCAACTATTAAAAAGGATCGTGTTGTAACTATGAGAAGTCACATTGATGAAATAAATAAATTAATTTCGGAACTTAAAATTTCCGGTGCTGAAGTAAGTGAGACCGATACTATTGTTTATATTCTAATGTCGTTGCCTCAAGAATTTGAAAATGCGTTAGAAAATAAACCGCATACTGTTTTGACTCTAGATTTTGTCACACAACGGCTGTTAGATGTTGAAGCACTTCTGCTTGACTCTAAGAAAGAAAAAGTGCAGTCCAAAACTGCTCATGATAATACCGCGTTTGTACCAACTCGCAAAGAATATGTGTGCAAAAACTGTAATTCAAAGGGGCACATAGCTAAATATTGTAGAAAGAAACTTACTTGTTTCAAATGTGGACTTCCCGGTCATTTTAAACGCAACTGTAAAACTGTTAAAAATTCAAGTGAGGAATTTTTTTTTCTTCAGCAGTATCTTTTGTTGCGGGGAACGTTAAAAAGAATGAATTTATAGTGGATTCTGGAGCCCCATGTGTGATGCAACTGTAAAACTGTTAAAAATTCAAATGAGGAATTTTTTTTTCTTCAGCAGTATCTTTTGTTGCGGGGAACGTTAAAAAGAATGAATTTATAGTGGATTCTGGAGCCCCATGTGTGATGCAACTGTAAAACTGTTAAAAATTCAAATGAGGAATTTTTTTTTCTTCAGCAGTATCTTTTGTTGCGGGGAACGTTAAAAAGAATGAATTTATAGTGGATTCTGGAGCCCCATGTGTTCTGGACCCCTAGCTTCCCATATGTGCTCTAATGAGAAATATTTCACGTCTTTGCAACCATCTTCAGGAACTATTAAGTGTGCGTCGAAAACAACGAATCTTGAAATTAAAGGTGTTGGAAATATTATTGGAAAATTATTAAACGGAATGGAAATTACACTAAATAATGTTCTTTACGTACCAGATTTAAGTGGACAGTTGATTTCCGTTAGAAAAATCGAAAATGCAAATTATGCAGTTATTTTCAAGAATGAAAAGGTGTTCATAGAAAAAGGAAAAAAGGTTTTTGTTTTGGTGAACGTGATTCAAATGGACAATGTGTTAGTTATTTTGTCCCAAATTATGAAACTGTTCTCACAGGAAAAAAAAGTGATTCTGAAATTTGGCATCGCAGAATGGGCCATCCAAGTGACAAAGTATTGAAGGAAATGAAACTTCCAATACCACTTTCTTTTTTTTATGTTTGTGTTCGAGCAAAACAGAGTGCAACACCAATGGGAAGAGGACCTAGGAAAAGAGAAAGTACCCCAATGACTGCTATTCATTCTGACATATGTGGCCCTATTGTTCCGAAAACTTTTTCTGGTGATTGCTATTTTATGACTATCATAGATGATTTTTCACGATTTACTGAAGTTCGATTATTGAAGCATAAAAGTGAAGCTACAGAGAAATTGAAAGTTTTCTTAAAAACTAATCCTACAGTAAAGAAAATCAGATGTGATAACGGAAAAGAATATTTAAGCAATGATTTAGTGAATTTCACTCGAGATCTTGGTATAGTGATTGATCCTGCTCCTCCATACACTCCAGCTTTGAATGGAGTTGCTGAAAGATGCAATAGATCGCTCCTAGATATAGGAAGGGTTTTAATTGCTGAATAACATTTACATAAGACTTTTTGGGGTCAAGCTATTCTTACAGCAGCTTACTTGAAAAATCGAATGCCAAGCAGCTCCAATGAGAACTTAACGCCGTATTTCTTAAAATTTGGAGAAGATCCCGATTTGAAGCACATACGTGTTTTTGGATGCAGTGCCTACATGTTAGTTCCTTCCTTTCATCGTAAGAAGCTTGATGATAGGTCTAAACATATGATCTTCATAGGTTATTCTTCAATGGGATATCGATTGTTAGAACCTGAGACGAAACGCATAACTATATCAAGAAATGTCAAATTTGATGAAGAGAAGAAGCATACCATAAACTCAAAGCAACACATAGTGGAAAATTCAGAATTGACTGATTGTGAAATTAACCCAGATGCTCAAGAAAGAACTAGTGAAGAATCAGAGGATTCTGAAGAGAAAGAAGATAAAATGAGAAAATCCGAGAGATCAAGAAAACAACCTATTCGTTATCCAGCTCCTGAGGTGTATGAAGCATTACTTTGCGAACAAGAAACTTTATATTTTGATGAGATCAAATTTCTCCCTGTTGATGAACAACGTTTATGGAAGGAAGCTATGGATGCAGAGATAGAAAGCATGAAAATCAACAACGTCTGGGATCTCGAAAAATTACCACCTGACAAACGAGCTATTTCCTGCAAATGGGTGTATACCATCAAAAGAGATGGACGTTATAAGGTTCGCCTTGTAACCCGTGGATTTATGCAAAAAGAAGGACTAGACTATAGTGAAACTGTAATAAGTATGCCCCTGTAATAAGTATGCCTGCTTTACGTTTAGTGCTTTTTGTAATTTTAAATGATGACTTACATGCATTTGTTTTGGATGTAAAAACAGCTTTCCTGAATGGTAAGTTAAATGAACTTGTATTTATGGATCAGCCGCAAGGCTATGATGACGAAAGTGGGGTAAAATGTAAACCCAAACGGAGTTTATATGGCCTGAAACAGGCCCCACGACAATGGTTTGAAAGGTTTCTTGAATTTGTTTCAAAATTAAAATTTAAATCTCTTGAAAATGAACCTTGTATTTTTATTCGTTATAGTAATGGTCATAAAATAATTATTGCTCTGTATGTTGATGATATGCTTATGCTTATAGCAGGTTCAGATTTAAATGAAACTAATGTAGTTATTTCTTTACTCTCTAAAGAGTTTCATATGTCAAAATCAGAATGTGTTTCAGAATTTCTGGGTATTCAAATGAAATTTAAATCTGATAGTTTAATAATGGATCAAGAGTCTTATATAATTAAATTGTTAAGTAAATTTAATATGCTAGAATGTAAACCTAGTGATATTCCTATTTCTCCTAAATCCACTCCATTTGATTTCAAAAATGGAAAACCATTTAATGGTCCATACCGTGAACTTGTAGGTTGTTTATTGTATTTAGCATATATTTCGCGACCTGATATTTTATATAGTGTTAATAGTTTGAGTCAAATGCAGGAAAATCCTACTGAAGTTGCATGGATTGCACTAAAGAAAATCTTAAGATATTTGAAAGGAACTTTGTCTTTAAAACTTGTGTATAGAAAGCAAAAGTCTGATCCTAAATTATCTATGTATGTTGATTCTGATTGGGGGGCTAATACAAGTGATAGAAAATCAGTATCAGGTTACATTTTAATGTTTTGTAACATGCCTGTTCTCTGGTGTTGTAATAAACAAAAATCAGTTGCATTATCTTCAACTGAAGCTGAAGTCATTGCCTTAACTAAAAGTTTGCAAGACCTGTTGTGGTTCAAAAATATTGCTTGTGAAATTGTAAGTATTAAGTATTAATACTTACAATAATACATTGTAGTAAGCGACTTAGTTATTTTAGAGGATAATTAGTCTTGCATAAAATGTATCAGTAATGAAAGTAGCTATGGTAGAATGAAACATATAGATATAAAACTAAAATTTGTTCGTAATGTTGTAAAAGAAAATAATATCAAAATTGAATATGTTCCTACAAATATGCAAATTGCTGATATGTTTACAAAAGCATTGCCTAAAATTAAATTTTATGAATTGTTGATTCTTTGCTGTTTGTATAAGTAATGTTTTAACTCTGTCATACTTTTAATGTTTGTTTATTGTAATTTTTTTATTCTGTGTTTTCTAATGTAATGCTAGATTATGGGCGGGTGTTAGTATATGGTATCGTAATTGTAATCGTAGCATTGCATCTTAAATTTTATTGGATGATACTTTTGTGTAAGCTTTCTTGCACGTCCGGGAAACATGACTGCAGAACCCCAGACGAATTTATTAATATAAGTGATATTCAATTTTCAGTTTAGTTACTATGTTTTTGTCATTGTGTAATG
Source organism: Maratus michaelseni (assembly GCA_963931845.1). NCBI lineage: Eukaryota > Metazoa > Arthropoda > Arachnida > Araneae > Salticidae > Maratus > Maratus michaelseni. The sequence continues at coordinate 267,102,654 of OZ007596.1, read as the reverse complement.
TTCTTTCGTAACTCAATATATATATTCGATCCAAAGCCTCGCCTGTTTATTTGCTTTGTTATTTCATCAATATGAAAAATTAATATTTTGTATTATTTAATTATTTACATGCATTGATCAGTTACGCCACACCACATTTCCATTACAATATTTTTTGAATTACAATTACATTTTTAATAAATTGTCTGTGACATCGTTTTGTACGTTTCTAGGAGAATGATACAATCGTAATTTTTTGACATCACAAAAATCACTGATAAACTTTCTCCCATTTTAGATAAAAACAACTGTATAATTTGTTATATTTACTAATGTATTCTGATAATATTATAGAGTTATTTTACAAATAACTAAACATATAACATCTGAGTTAAAATTTTAAAAATAAAAAGACATTTTAAAAACAGATGTTTGCTAAATCTTAAATCAACATATTACTCACAAAACAGTTTTGCACGAACGCCGCACAGTGGATAATTTGAGGCAAAATCCCGGCCAAAATTAATTTTCATGTTTTTTGAAGTAAAACCCATTGTTCTTCACTTAATATTAGTAAATACACTTAATTAATGCTCTACATGCATAAACGTATGTATTTATTTAAATAAATAAATATTATAATACAATGTTTACTTAATTGTTTACTTTTTTTAAGAGGAAATTAATTGTTGATAGGTTTGTTTTATTTACAAGTAATGTTTAATTAAATGTGATTAATTTTACTACGCGTAAATGTTTAATTATTCATAAAAACAATACATATAATATATACTATATTACTTGCATTTTAGTATTTACCAAAGATGAATCTCGATAGTACAGAGAAGCTGGTTTTTGAGTGTTTTTAACAGATTTGCAGTTCTCCAAAAAAAAAAAATCTAAAATGGTAACAATATGCGAAACATTAAAAAAATTGCCTTTAAAAATATCACCAATAAGATTGCAATTCAAAAATGGTCCGACAATCCCCGACACAGTTTTAAAAATAGTTGACTATATTAGATAATATAGTTCAACAAATTAGACCTAAAAAGGCTTAATGTTAACTAATTTTCAATTTTAATTATATTTTATTATATGAAAAGTAAAATTATTTAAATACACATGTCAAAGCTTACATTTTAAACAAAGCTGAAACATAACAAAAAAACACGTCTTCTAACAAAGAAACTTTCACTTCAACTGAGACTAGGAGCCGCGGGATATGCCTCATATTCCTCAAATACACATCGGTCGACGCACCAGTTAGTCAGGTATTATAAAATACGCTTTTTACAATAGTTGAGTAAATTTTAATTTTTGCCTTTTTAACCAGGATTTTGCATCAAATACTCTACTGTGCGCCGCTCGGGCAAGAGGAGTTTGCTTGCTTTGTTATTAAAAGCCTTTGGATACCACAAATTTGTATCTGTAATCTACGGTTTATTAAGTGGCATACATTTTTCGATTATATAAGACAAATATTTTAGTACGGAAAAAGTGGTGCTCGTTCCCTATTTTTAATTTATTGTTAAAAAAAATAAAAGGAAACATTAATATCACATAATAAAATCAATAACAGTAGATGTTTCAAGCTTTATAAAAGCTCCTCATGAGTTATAAAATTTTGTACCGATGAGGTTCTTTTAAAAAGCTTGAAACATAACAGAAGATGTTTCAAGCTTTATAAAAGCTCCTCATCAGTTAAAAAATTTTGAACCGATGAGAAGTTTTTAAAAAGCTTGAAACATAACACTAGATGTTGCAACTCCTTACCAGTTAAAAAATTTTGTACCAATGAGAGCTTTTAAAAAGCTTGAAACATAACAGTAGATGTTTCAATCTTTATAAAAGTTCCTCATCAGTTAAAAAAAAATGTACAGATGAGTTGCTTTTAAAAGTTTGAAACATAACAGTTAGATGTTTCAATATTTATAAAAGCTCGTCACCAGTTAAACAAATTTGTACCTATGAAGAGCTTTTAAAAAACTTGAAACATAACAGTAGATTTTCAATCTTTATAAAAGCTCCTCATCAGTTAAAACATTTTGTACCGATGAGGAGCTTTTAAAAATCTTTAAACATAACAGTAGATGTTTGAAGCTTTATAAAAGCTCCTCATCAGTTAAAAAAAATTGTGATGATGTGACGGCTTGTAAAAATCTTGAAACATAATAGTAGATGTTTCAAGCTTTATAAAAGCTCCTGATCAGTTAAAACAATTTGTACCGATGAGGAACGTTTAAAAAGTTTGAAACGTATAATATAATTGATTTTATAATGAAATATTAATGTGTTGTTTTTTAGTTTTATTAAATGCCGGATTTTAAAATAACTTTTTATTTATTATTAATATCTATTGTAACGAAAAACAACTTGATGTTTTTTTTATAATGTTTTATTTTGAATGTATAACAAAATATCACTCTGAAAGTTATTTTATATTTATTCAGTATAATATTCTTTAAAAATTAAAAGTTATGTTTTTTTATATGAAGACAATGGAAACAAAATATTAATTCAGAGCATCTCAACAATTGATAACTATCTTAAAAATAAAATTACACACTTGTCTTCCTTTTTAGGCTGGTGTAATATATCTCACAACAAATTGATTTCTAAATCAAAGCATTTCACGTTTACAAGCATTGAAATTCTAACTTACGCATACATCTTAAAGAAGTATCGCCAGAGACGTGGGTTGCATTTTAGATACTTTTAAAATAATTAGTTGTCAGAAAACTCTTGGACGACACGTAAGACAACGTAAATTAAGTAACATTAAGGGAGAAAATGTTTTAGCGATTTCCTTCTTTTCAAAAGAAAATAAATGTTGTGATTAATCACAACTTTAGCAAACTTAAGAAGAGCATTTTGAAGTAGGAGGAAAGAAACATGTAAAAGTAAGAGCAGTTTAATCAAGCTCAAATGAAGTAATGTTATTCTGTGAGAATAGAAAATTGTAATATTAAAAATAGACCAAATACCTAACACAATATAAATTATATTTTTAGTCCCGTCTTTTCTATGATCCAACTATAAATTAAGAAAAATATATCTCTGTAATATTCCCTCATAATACATTTCAAGATAGATTAGACTATTAATATATATAATTTAAATCAAATACATGTCCGTGAATAACGCTTTAGGTCATATAGACAATGGCTAATATCTGAAAAAAAAAAATCAAGTTTGAAATTAATATCTAAACAATGCATATTTTCAATTGTTACACTGTCCAATAAAAAAAATAATGTACTTTCAAACGCATTTTGTTTCAAAAGTGTATCGCAATTTGCTGATATTTTATTGGTTATAAAATAATTTTCAAGTATGAATAAAAATCTCTATCACGTGCAGTCAGCTTAGGGAAGTTTAACACTTCTGCGCTTAAAACAATATAAATTGTTCAGTACCGACTAATATTTCATAACGAAATTAAACTTTATCAAGAAATAAATAAAGAGTATTACATTTAAAACACAAATGTAACAGATACGTAATCAAACTGCGGACTTAAACACTGAAATAATCAGAATTAAAAAGGTTTATTTAAATCGTAAAATATTTGAAAATTTCGTTGACTATTAACCGCTGGTAAACGGCTAGTTTCCTTTAAATTACCACTTTAAATAAATTTCAAAACAAAATTGGTAAAGCTACCTAAAAGTATAAAGCTACCTATTGCAGCCGTTCGGAGGAAAGCAGTTCCGGAAAATTTCGATATATTTTCACCGATCATGACCCCCAGACCCCAAAACCACCCTCCGTTCAAATGTTGATTTATATATATAGATCTTTCCATATATATATATATATCTGACCTATGTCATACGATAACGCTCGTATTTATAAATCAATTTTGATGAAACTAATTGTGTGTATTAAGCTCACCAATGCCTCGACCGAGTTCGTTGTCCAGCTTAGTCCGCCATCTTGTTTCAAGATGGCGGCCATTTAAAAAATTAAAACTAAAATAAATATACATAAAAGTTAAAAATTCAAATTTATTTTTTAATGAAGTGTTAGGCCTTGATACGAGAACTCCAGAGCATTTTTTGGCTTACCTCTATCTTAAAAAATGGCTGAGATAGAGCAGTTTGAAATTCTAGGGTGGCTGACATTTTGAAACAAGACGGCACATTACAAAAAATTTCATTGTTGTAATAATTTTCCCAATCATACGCATAAAACTATATATTCATATCCGTTAGCGCCAAATTCTCGCCAAACGTGGCGACATTTGGCGAATTTCTTATACAAATTCAGTATTAACGAATCTTTTGTAAACATTTTCTTTGCATTTTAACTTGCTGTGTTCGTGTAACATTAGCTAAAATTTTAAAACGAAGATATAGGAAAGCAACCTTTTCCTCCCGGTACAGGCCGGAAGGACTTTTTTTTATATATAGAGAGAGATATATGATGTTTACAAAAGTCATTAGATGATATACAGGCCTGCATGGAAATATTTCGAATGAATTTCTATCTATTGGCAAAAATTGCTAAAAGGGGATTTTCTAATTGACATAAATTGTGGAATGCTATGTAGAACATATGTAAATCTATAGACCATATACAGGGTTGCACAAAATAATTTGACTATTGTTTTGACTATAGAATGTCAATTATGTTAAGTTAATTATGTAACTAAACAAACTGTTTAGTTACATAATTTCTTTCACCTTATTTAAGAATGAAGTTTAGTTACAGTTTCCTGGATGTGTTGGAACGTGTTCCATAATCTATGTTTGACGCATAATTTTTCGTTCTTTTTTTGACGTGGGTAAGAAACAAGCTTTTTCCCTGAAATGTTTCTTTAAATTTCAAATATTTGTTGGTTTCTGAGGTTTCTGAACATAATAGAATACTTTGATGAATCATAGTTAACTCGGAAGTAGTTACGTTACATTTTCGTAAAGTGTCACCAGATCCAGAAATATGTTTCTTTTTTAACACGTTTCAGCATAGCTGAAAAGTGTTTATGACTTAGATTTGTCTGTCCATTTGACTTTCCGCGCACAAACTCGCATAAATATACCAGGTTGAGCAAAAATTCTGGGAAATTTCTGAAAGTTGCGTAGTTATGCGCAAATTAACAACAAAAGCAACAAGGACTATTCTTCAAAGTAGAGGCCATCATTGTCCACGACTTTCTGCCATCGTTCTGCCAGATTCCGGATTATCTGGAAGTACCATGGTGGCTCCTTAGAATCGAAAAACGCTTGACATGCTTCTTCAACTTCATTAAAGGATTCATATAGACGGCCCTTGAAAAATTGTTGCATTGATAGAAAGAGGCCATAACCGGATGGGGCCACGTATGGACTGAAGGCGGGGTGTGAAAAATTTCGACGCCGTCCAAATGTGCAAACTTGTCCTTGGCTTCCTAGAACTTTTTGCTGAACCTAATACTCGGATTGCTATGTAATTAATATATGTTGTTCAGGTTTACCAAGGTCATGGCAAGTTCTATATTGGAAATGAAGTTTGTAGCATTTACAGTTCGCTGACAGTGACAGTCAAGAGTAATCTGTTACATTACGGTCAATTGGAAACATCGTTTGCGGTATACTTTAATGATGTTATATTTTTTCAAACAAATTGAAATTGATACACATCCCTTAGGTGAACTACAAGATGCTTACTATGGAGTATCTTGTATATAATACTTATTGTTCATTTACAGAAACACACAAAACAATTCGGTTACAGTACGCTCTATGAGCGAGAATTGTTGGAAGTTCGGTTTCATTTGTGGCATGCGTTTTTAAATGTAACCAATTTTTGCATATTACTTTGTGTGTGTGAATCCTACAGATCATGTACTGTACAGGGCTGCACAAAATAATTCGAATCAACTTATTGACGAAAGTTACCAAAGGGATAGGAATTACAACCGTTTCCTAAATGAACTAAATCTTTGCATACATTGTAGAATGTATACAAATCTATGGATCATATACAAGGCTTAAAAAATTATTCAGATTTGTTTCCGATTATAGATGGTAAATTCTGAATTTGAGTTTTGGAATGCGTGATGCGTTTTCAGAATTCTGGACTTAGACATCTAACTTGTCTCGTCCAGTATAAGTGGATAGCTTTTTGATTGACATTATAATCTTTGACAGTTAATTTTCAATACTGAGGCGTCCCCTTCCCTGGTGGTCCTTTCGGGTATCGCTCCATGGGCTTGGGTCTTGCCGCATTTTAAAAAAACCTAATGGGTGGGGCTAGCTGAACTTAAGCCGAAAGGTAAACCTGCCCGCCTGGTTTGACTTTCACCTTGTGTACTTAGACATCGTCTGTCACCTTTTTAAATGGTGAACTTTTGTAACTGAATGTGTTTTAAAGTTTTTAATAATCTATGCTTGACGCATGATTTTTCTTTCTTGTTTACACTGCAGCTGAAAAGAAATTGGAAACATATGATTAATTTATAACAAATGGGAAAGGTAAATTATACAGCATTAAAAGTCCTCTATACGGTTGCTAACGGTTATATCTAATACGGTTATATCTAATACGATTATATCTAATATGTTTGTTTAGATATCTAATAAAACTAATTTGAGAACCAATAGATTAATAGTTTAAAATCCTGTTTAACGATTCATTCATGGAAGGAAAAATCTTTTATTATGAAAAAAAACTGCCGTCTAGTCAAAAGTAAAGGAATTTAATAGCGAGTTTACACACAAAAAAAAAAAAATCCATGAATTGAACGAGTTTTTTCGTTGAATGTATCTCAGTAAAACACAAAAATTTCCGATTTGTCTCGCCTACATCTTATCAAAATACAGAAATATTTCAAATTTAACCTGAAAATTCCCTCCCTGAAACCATCCCTCTTTACCCCCCAAAAAGGGGATACTTTTCTAAATTTTGCACACACCCCTCATGTGATGTATCGTTGGAAAGGTCTGTGACCGCATTATCATATTATGCATATCCGGTGTCCATCTCCCTTTGTCCCCTCCCCACAAGGAGGTACTTTTCTAAATTTTGCACACACCTCTCATGTTATATATCGTTGGAAAGGTCTGTGACTGCTTAATCATATTATGCATCTCCCGTGTCCATCCCCTCACTTTGCCCCCCACTCCCAAGAGGGTACTTTTCTAAATTTTGTTGACTCCCTTCATGTGATATATTGTTGGAAATGTCTCTGACTGCTTAAACATATTATGCATCTCCCGTGTCCATCCCCCACTTTGCGCTGCCCCAAGGGGGTACTTTTCTAAATTTTTCACAAACCTCTCATTTTCTAAATGTTGCACCCCCCCCCCCCCCTCATGTGATGTATCGATGGAAAGGTCTGTGACTGCTTAATCACATTATGCTCCCCACTATGAAATTTGTCAAGCGACAGCAGAAAAAATAATCTCATTTTCCATTCAATCGTTGCAATTGGTGAGTGAGACTATTAAGTTTGGCAATAAAGTAAATCGCCAAATTTTCAGTATTACTCGCTGAGTGGCGAATGCTAATTTTTTACTATATCACAAAGTGTATTTAGATGCACTGTAATGACAAAATGGTTATTGGATCAGTAGATGGAAAAGTGTGTAGTGTATATAAATGCATTTTGCATTAAATGACAATTGTGCATGATTTATCACTGTTGTGCCATGGTTTTCCATTTACTAGCACAACAGCGCTAAATGCGTCAGATGAAAGGAATTCTGCGAGTGTATGTGCCAGTGAAACTTAGCCAATTGCTGTTCTTCAACCTAGCTTTAATTCAAGGTGGGTTTTTTTATTGATTTGAATTATTCTAAAAAAGTTTCAAATATTTTAAAGCAGCTATGAATTTTATTTTTATGGTGCTATCAAGTTGTCTGCCGTCAAATTTTGACCGATTCCATCTAGTTTTAGTTTATAAGAATTTTTGCTTTCATTTTAAACTGTAAGCATAAATTGATCCCCTTTTGTAAACATTAGACTATATTTCAATAGCATCACTTTGTATTTCAAAGATACACACTGAAGATATAAATGTAGTTTTAAATAAACAAATCCTGTTATAATTCTTTTCAGGATATACGATGTATCTGGAGAAATGTGTTTGTGGATTCTCAGTGAAACATCTTCCAAGATAGTGTTATTTTGTATAAATAATAATATTTCGAAGTATTTTAACAGAAATTTAAGTATAGAACTGTAGAAGTTCGTAATATATGGTACTTACTAAACAGCGACAATAATTAATTAAATAAAGTATGTCTTCAATTGCTAATAGACATTTTGAGTTGTTAAATATAAAATACCGCAATAGCTTTTTTTTTTGGAGATCATAAAATTCATGTAAAATTTAATAATACAGTCCAATCATTTGCCTTTTTATCTGATATCTCAGATTAAAAAAAAATACCTCTATATAAAATCCACATACGGAGAGAAACTTCAAGTGTATTTGATTCGATTCTTAAAAGCAGAAAAAAACTTTTAAATTTTCTCACAATTATAATGCATTTTATGATCATAATTTTATGCCATCAAGTTCATCATTATATATAATCAGTAAGATGTCTCTTTTAATGCAAAATTGAATGTATCGCTCATTAGCAAGAAAAGTGACAAAACTCAAAAATATTACATTTCACAGGAGAGGCAAAAGAAAGTTGGCCTTTTTCTTACTATAACGTATAAGTATAGCACTTAGCTCCCCATGCATCTGTAAACGCGTACATAAAAGAGTGAAAAGCTGAAGAATCAAGACGTTGAAGTGATAGGGAGGATTGAGTATATTTACCCCTCCCCCACCCTTTGCATCCTTTCTGTGATTGCAAACTGACACATAGCATAATCTAGCAGTCTTCCGGATAACACACATATAACACTTTTCCTGTAGCAAGACGCACGATTAATTTTACTGTTGATGCATTAATACACAAATGAACTTTTTGCAGTTTTCCCATTTTTCTTGCGCTTTGCGATTTAATTCAAAACGTATTACCTATTTGTACACATATAATATAAAGCATACAATGAAAGTATCTTATACAATAGAGATAAAAAAAATTATATTCACCAAATTTATACTTTTATGCACGTTTTTATATTCGCATACTTTATAAGAAAACATTTCTTTCAGTGATGAAAGACATATAGAGTAGAAGAATTCGAAGCAGGAATAAGTAATTGGCGTATAAAACTTCTTACATTTTGCGACGAGAGATAAAATTTTATCTGTCGCTGCATCTGATATTTGTTTCCAGGAGACTATATTAAATTAAGAAAATGCTAGACTCAGCAAAAGAGTCTGAAAATAAATGAAATTTATCTAGTTTTATCAGTTTAAATCAGTTTATTGTAGCAGATTTGACGAGAAATAAAACTTGAAATCCTGGTATATTGTTTCATTGCGCAAACTTAATTTCTATTCTTATCGTATGACCAACAGCATTTTTATAAAGTAAATTCTATTTCCTTTCAGACATAAAATGTTATTAATACACTGCTCAAAACAATTAAAGGATATTGCAGTTTTAGGTGGATTTTGTATCTGGGAAACTTTTTAGCTGATTGATACATGGTCGACAGACATAGTAGATTATATGAGAATAAATTACACATGTTTGGCAGAAAAAAATGCATTTTATTGCGCATTTGTGTACAAAAGGAAAAAAACACAATTTGTGCATATGAGAAAAAAAGAATAAGAAAAGGTGTTTTCTTCAAAGAAAATCATTTTCAGTAGGGGGTATGGTTTCCACGGGCGGCCAGCAACGTTGAACACCTTTGAGGCGTGGACTCAACGAGGCTATTAATGACGAGTTGGGGTATTCTGCCCCACTCTTCCAGAAGAGCTCTTTCCAGTTCTTGGACAGTTTGCGGGGGTTGTTGGCGGCCAGAAACTCGTCTTCCTAGAGCATCCCAAACGTGCTCGATTGGATTCATGTCTGGAGAACACGCTGACCATTCCATTCGAACGATTCCTTCCTCGAAAAGGAAATCCTCCACCAGGTTTACACGATGTGGCCTGCAGTTATCGTCCATTAAAATGAAGTTATCTCCGATTGCTGCAGCGTAAGGGACTACAATAGGTCTGAGGATCTCATCCCTATATCGGCGACCAGTCAGAGCTCCATCTCGAATGATGTAGAGGTCAGTGCGCCCGTCAATGGAGATGCCACCATACACCAACACTCCTCCACCGCCAAATCTGACACTTTCGTGCACGAACGCAGGATTATTCCTACTGCCACGGTCCCTCCAGATGAAAATACGCCTATTATCCGGATGCACAGAAAAACGGGACTCGTCATAAAACAGAATATTGCTCCATTCATTTCTCCTCCAGTTGACATGCTCGGTTGCCCACTCCCTGCGGTCGCGACGATGCCTTGATGTTAATCTAACACATACCATCGTTCGGCGAGCATACAGACCTACAGCATGGAGCCGGTTTCGGACAGTCTGAGTTGAAATCGTGGTGCCTGTAGCCGAGCGAAGGTGTTGTTGGAGAAGAGTAGCGTTCATGTTTCGGTGTCTCCGAGCTGTTAACGCTAAATACCGATCTGCATTGGGCATTGTTGCCGTCTACGACCTTGCCCTGGTCTTCGGCCTGCACATTCACTCTCCAAAAACGGTTCCAGATCCTGGAAATGACACTTTGTGACACTCCAATGGCTTGCGCTACTTCGGCTTGAGTTTGGCCCCCTTCTAACCTACCAACATTTCTCCAAGCTTCTGAATCTGTCAAATGACTTCGCTGAGACATCGTACTCATCGAAACAAAGCAATCACTGAATGCCGATCATCCTTGTATTCATTCTCTTTTATCCAGTTGAAAGTCAAATTTCATTCGCTGCCGCTGAAGCGACGTTTTTGACGTCGAACTCAAAATTTGCATACTCCACAGTTTGAAAACCAGAAAAATTTGCATTTGTGATTCTCTTCTTCTATTTTCGGCAAAAAAAATTTCGTTTATATCTTTATTTTATATAAAACTTCAAATATCCTTTAATTGTTTTGAGCAGTGTATTTTTCTGTACATTTTAAATATTGAATTTACTTATTAACTGCGCTTGCACACGGAACACAGATATGACAGACACACGTAATGAATATTACGTGCAACTTAAAAGAATAATGTCATATAATTAGTAATATATGTAATATTTTATATTAGCTGACCCACCCGGCGTTGCCCGGACTCATAATAATAACCTTAAAGAATCATAAAATCATTGTAAAATAATTCTATATTTATAAAAAATCTTTATGAACGAACCTAATGTTGGAGGCTCAACTTCCTTTGACAACGTACACTCTCGAATTTGTTTGATTTGTATGATTTAGCGAAAATCTATTCAAACGAATCTAGAGTTGAGAAGCCTACTACCTTCGGCAGCATACATCGAATGTGTTACGCACACTGCGATCTGTTTTTATAAACGAACTTCGAATTCGTATAATTTTATATTTATTAAGCGAAAATTTTTTGAATGATCTAAGAACTCCCGTTATAGTGATTGACGATTTAACTTGTAACATTTAAATATGTTAAACTTTCATTCTTGACCAAAAGTTCCTGCTAAAACTGAAATAATATAACAAGCAAACCAGCCACTCGCTCTTTTAATTCGCGAAATGATATCTTCCAGTGTATCAGCAATCTGAGTTGCAAATGCTTTTGTTTCCTCGGACATGCACAGAAAATATTCTATAACTCTCTAACATTCTAATACGCACCAATGTTTTTTGTTGTGAGAAAATGTGTGAGAAAAAAACAGGAAACGACATCTTCAGGGGCACTGTGAGAGAAAAGAAAACCGTTTTTCGAATCCATGAAACGACTTAAAGAAAATTATTTTCGATTTAAATAGTAAATATTAATATTTTTAGAAATCAAAGATATCATTATAGCCGTAAAAGAACCAGAGATAAGTGGATACATTTTGTTTTTGCTGTTTTGTCTGGGAAAGGAAATGATATTTTAAACTGGAGAAAAAAAGGGGAATTTGACGTCGAACGCAAATCGACGTCAAATAAATATATATATTTTTGAAATAGTAAATATTAATATTTTTCGAAACCAAATAAACCGGAAAATTATGCAGAATAATTATATATATATATAGATAGATTTATATTTTAGTCCGGAAAGAGGATGCGGGAATTTTGAAATGAAGAAAAACAGAAAATCTGAAATGTAGGCGGAAATCACGGAAACCAACATGGAATCTAACTTCAGAAAATAATTATTTGAATTAGCAAATAGTAATATTCGTTTTTTTTAAATACACCATTAGAAAGGAGAAGGCACACCGGATAAGTGGCTTTTTTTTTTTTTTTTTGTATTTCCGTCCGGGAAGCAGATTCGGCAGTTATAAAATGCAAAAAGAAGAAAAATTTTAAAACTAACGCGAATCAAGCTTCGAGAAAAATAATTTTTGAAATAATAACTTTTAATCCTTTTTTAATGAAACATGTAGTTGGAATCGAGAAATTACGGCGAAAAGTTTCGTGTTTTCTTTCTTTTTCGTTTTTCTTTCTTTATTTATTTTTGTAACCTTACGCGGGACATGGCGAGAGTGATTTAAAATTTTTTTAAAAACCTAACGTTTTAGGTGCGTCGAGGTGTGAGAAAAGTCCGGAGAGGCGCATGTACAGTTGGTGGGAACGGAGAAGCTCGATATTTTGTGATGTTTATTATGTTTTTTAATTAATATCTTGGCTAATTATCAAACAAACCCAGACAGTGGCTGCTATGTGCATAACTCCAGATATACAGATAACTTTCTGTCAAATGTTATAGTTCTGCGCGCAGCAGTCTCTTCAGAGCACAGCACACCAACACACAGCCACACAGGCAGAATATCTATTTTCCTATTGAAATGTATCTTTCATGAAAACATCTTTAAAGCGTAATAGATGCTGTTACAGCCCGTGTAATGGTTATTATTGATATATTATATGACAATTTAATAGCAATCAGAGCTTGTTTATTTTAAATAATAGTTTGCCTCAACGATCTAGCAAATATTGATCTTAGAAGAGGGGAGCAATCCTTTTTAACAATGTTGTGCCGAAAATGATCGGCGCAACCTTTAAGAGAAGGAGGGGAAGGAGAATGGAGAGGCAGTGGAAGACGCTGTAAAATGAAGGCAAGGAGGTTCGTTAAGCAGAACTCAAAAGGTGTGTATTAAATTATATTATTTTGGGAGTGAAATAAAAGAATTAATTTTAGCATTTCTGTAAAAATAGACCTAAAATATAAAATAATAATAAAATAGAAAATGATACCTGAAAGAGAAAAATGTTAAATAATTGTGAGGGAAGGAAAAGGAAGAAAGACAAAGTATTTTTAGAAAATAAAATTTTATTCATTTATAACCATTATTTACTTTATTATTATTATTAAAGAATATTTTTTGTTTGAGTGGATATAAACATCCATCAAATTAATTCTTGTAATACAACAAATAGTCACAGGGCATGTATATTTAATGATATAAGTGAATCATTTTAACATTGAATATAAGATAAGAATCTATCGCGCGCATATCTCGAAAATGTGCTAATAAAAATAATCAGATTCTAAAAGTGTGCCAGGAAAAAGAATAACAAGAAAGTAAGAGTATTCTTACTCTTCTCTTACTAGTTCTTTTCTGTAAAATAGTTCTCTAAGACTTATAATATCAATAGCTGTGGTTTTTCCAGGGGCAAAAACCGGTACTTTTCAGTAGTTGTGGTTTTTACAGGGAGCACGTAAATTCAACGGGGGCACTCCTTTAGCGGCCATCCAGCGGGCACCGGTTATGATGCGGGAACTTTCAGTATGGACTTTCCCGGCGGGCACTTGTGGTGTAAGTCTCCAGTCAGAGCGGATACCGTTCAGAGGCTTGTGAGCAGGGATGAGAGACTCTCATCTTCTGGAGAAGGAAGATAGGAATGAACAATCTCTTTTCTTCATAATCATAGAACTCTTTTTTTTTCTTTTTTTTTTGTGTGGGAATGACTATGATATATTTCCTCTATCTTGTCTTTCGTGATTTGGTGAAACCTTCATCTCTGTAACCATTAATTTTCGTTTCCTATTTCAAAATGTGCAGCGAGGGGTGACTTGATCTGCATTCCTTTTCTCGTGAGAATGGATTTTTCGACAGGAAGGGGTGATCTCGTTTCGATCGTCATTTACTTTCACCCTGCCAAAGTATCACATTCTGTAGCATATTTATTTTGAGAGTAAGATTCAATTTGGTCTTTCCTGGCAGCATATATTTTTATATCATTAAAAAAAGGAAATAGATAAATAAATAAATAGAAAGGATATCTTTGATACAGAAACAGAACACATATGTACAAGCAGTTATTACATTGGCATATAACGTATGAAGTATAATTGCACTCATTATAACACTTAAAAGTATTTTTTTTTTTGCTTTTAATGTTATTTATGATTTTTTTAAAATTCTTTAAACTGTTGGTTTATATTCAATAAAGAAAAAATAAAAAATCTACAAACAAAAGAACTAAAGTTTGCCCGAAATATTTTCGGCCACTTCATATATTACAACCACTTCATATATTACAACTAAATTTTAAACGAATAATTTTTGTAAATTGTGATGGCAAGCAGGTACGCTACGTAATTTTGTGTGTTTGACATTCGGTTGCTTTTTTATTGTATACTTAGACAAAGTTTAAGAGGCATGTTGCTTATGACTTATTATTTAAATAAAAGGAGATTTAAATTAACCAAAATTTCGTCATGAAAACCTTCTTTTTTTTAAAATACAAAACAACTTTAATACTTTCAATATACTATCTAATTAATTTTATACACTTGTCTACTCGATGATTACACTGCTGGAAAAATTGTTAAAACTCGTCTGTCTGTATATCTGCAAGCTCCTGTCTCGTTCTTATCTTCATTTCTTCAACGTCGTTATAACTATGCCCCTTCATGCTCATCTTCATTTATGGAGACAAAAAAAGTCACATGGAGCAAGATCAGATGAGTATGGGGCGTGGGAGAAATGAGTCACACCGTTTTTAGCCAAGAACTGGCGAACAGAAAAATCAGTCTCCCGTTTGCCACAAATCGGGCCTCTTCTATCACACACTATTACTCAGTCTTTTCGAAACTGCCAAATAGAATGCCTGATGCACTGTCTGATCTGGTGGCATGATATTAATTTAAGTACAACATTTCAAAAAACGAGGAGCAAGCGAAAATGCTTTTACAATAAATAAATAAATAAATAAATAAATAATAAAAAATTCCACCGTGACTAGACACAAACTTTCCCGGCGACACTTATGAGTTCACTTAATTCAGTACGAGTTGCATGACGTACCCCTATCGGGAGAAATGTGTGCTACGCAAACTCTGCTTACAGCGCAGATATTTCGGTTTACATCAATACAGAATCATTATGAGCATCAAGCAAAATAATTTACAATTTATAGTGCTATTCCAGAACATTTATTTGGTAAAATCTTCAATTTGGCTTTATTATTTTTATTTTTTAAATATCTAACCATCATTGTTCATGATGTAAACATCAAGGAATTTGTTAAAAATTGGAGGTATCTCCCAGTTGTTTTTCAATGGGCCCTGACCGTTTTTAGGGATTTGCAGTTGTAGTTTCATCCAATCAAGATGTTCGCCCCATACAATTTCATTGTACTTGTGGTTCTTGGTTTGAGATGTACTTGAGGTTCTGGGTTTCTGATCCCAGTTGATTTAACGGCATGTGTAAGAGTTCAGAAGGTAGCGACACATTTTTAAGTGGTATCATACAAGCTGATTTCCAAATGTAGAATGGATCATTGGTATAATAGATCAATCACATCAATCACAAAAGCAGCTACCAGAAACCGCCACATGTGGTTTTTCTTTCGATGGCAACAAAATCGAAGAGTCAAAGCGGAATGTACGGTATTCCGATTACGTATGTTACCGGGGCTACGATTGTAGTCATCCGCAATCTAGTTCCCTTTCATTTCGTTGAGATTGTGCTATGATGCGACCCTCAAGACCACATCCAACGTGGTATCAGCAACTGACAGGTGTTTTTGTGATTTATAAGGATAAAATTTACATTGGAAAATCAGTTTGTAAGATGTTACTTAAAATGTGCCGCTGCCTCCCGGATAAAACAATACAGATGGCTAGCGTTCGCCTTCTAAGAGCAAATGTTTTAAAATACCATTTCATGATTATCTAACTATAATGGCGTCTTGTGTATGCATATTAGAGGTAGAAAATAGTGATTAATCGCGCATTGAAGATAGCTTTTGACATTGCAAGAAAACTAATTTCATCAAAAGGTTTAACTCTAAATCAGCCACATTCGTGGTTATTTGCTGTATATTAGAAGCTAATCACTTGGACTAAATATGTTTTCATTTTAATATTGGTTCTAAACAATTACAAATATCCATTCCTGGTTGAGCAATGAAATTAGACATTTGAAAACAGCATCCTAACGAACAGAGAATACGAACATTGTCATCTCAAGACATTGCAATGTGATTTTATTTAATATAGCAAGGTCGGATTACTGACAAGAACAGATTACTGACACAGAATAAATAATCTGTACTTAATAATAACTATTCGTAACTTTAAATAAATAACTTATGCTTGTTAATAGGGTTATTCTCACAGAAATGTAAATTTTCAGTGCTAAGTTTTCTATAAACAAAATTCAAATTAAATTTTAATAAAAAAAATTATACTGCTTTGGACTTATCTGACATCATATTAAAAACTACAGTACTTAACCATACCATGAGAAATGTTTTTTTTTTAAATTGCATGTTTTATATTACATAGATTCATAACCACGATACCCAAGTAAATGAGCTACAATTTTTTAATTTTTTTTTTTTTGTAAATTCATTGAAACACACAAAATATTAGACTTAATTTAGTGATGCTGCTGGATTAAAATTTGGGCAAAAATTATTACATGTTATTCCATTTAATTTTGCGCTTTTATAATCCTACCCCTGCTTATCTTGTCCGCAGAGCTTGATGGCGTGATCTTTAAAGTGTATGATTTTCTCCCATTATTTAAAAAATGAAATAAATATTTTACACACGTAACAATTGCAACATATTGCTGTGTATAAAATGAGTAAAATGCCACGACACACTTTCACACTAAAGTTCTTTATTGTCATATGTCGAACAATTTAGCAACTATTATATTTTTGTCCATTGACATAATTCAATTCCATTAGAATGTAGTCATTTAACAAACAGAGCTATAAATAAACAACATTATCTTTTCAAATTGAAGCTGAGATTATCTTTACAAAGCATTGAATAAAAAAATATAACGTATAATGAAAAATGTTTTAAATGAACTTTACAGACCCAGTATATGGTATAAGCTTTGGCTAAGACAGGCCACGGACTTGATTTGTCCAGGCTTCTTGGACACATTACTTATATGAAAAAATAATATTTTGTATTATTTAATTATTTACATGTATTGATCAGTTACTCCAAACCACATTTACATCATAACATTTTTTGAATTCCAATCACATTTTTAATAAATTGTCTGTGACATCGTTTCGTACATTTCTTGGAGAATGATGCAATCGTAATTTTTTTGGACATCATAAAAATCACTGATAATTTTTTTTTTTACCGTTTTAGTTAAGAAAAACGGTATAATTTTTTATACTTGCTAGTGTATTCTGATAATGTTATGGAGTTATTGTTCAAATAACTAAACATATTACATCTGCTCTAGATTAATTTTAACACAATTATACAGATTGGTAAAGAACTCGTATATTACATCCGAATCAAAATTTTAAAAATAAAGAGACATTTTAAAAGCAGATATTTAATAAAGCTAAAAAACAACACATTACCCACTAAACAGGTTTGCGCGAACGCCGCACAGTGGAGTATTTGAAGTAAAATCTTGGCCAAAATTGATTTTCGCGTGGTTTAAAGTTAAAACCATTATTGTTCACTTAATATTAGTAAATACACTTAATTAATGTTATACATGCATAAATGTATCTATTTCTTTAAATAAATAAATATATAATACAATGTTTACTTATTTGTTTACTGTTTATAAGAGGAAATTAATTGTTGATAGGTATAGGTTTGTTTTATTTACAAGTAATGTTTAATTAAATGAGGTTAATTTTACTGCACGTAAATGTTTCATTATTTATAAAAACCAATGCATGTAATATATATATTACTTGCATGTATTATTTACGAAAGTTGAGTCTCTGAAGTATACAGATGCTGGTTCTTGAGTATTTTTAACAGATTTGCAGTCCTCCCAAAAAACATTGATATCTAAAAATGGAAACAATATGCGGTACATTAAAATAAAATTTGCCTTTAAAACAATAAGTAATACGATTATAATTCAAAAATAGTCCGACAAACCCCGACAGAGTTTTAAAAAGATTTGAATATATTAGATATTATATTTCAATAAATATATTTTAATAAATTAGACCTAAAAAGCCTTAATATTAACTAGTTTTCAATTTTAATTATTTTTTATTATATGAAAAGTGAAATTATTTAAATGCACTTGTCAAAGTATACATTTAAACGCAATAACAAAACTGAAACAAAAAAAACACGTCTTCTCACAAAGAAACTTTCACTTTAACTGAGGCTAGGAGCCGCGAGATACGCCCCATATTCCTCAAATACGCATAGTTCGACGCACCAGTTAGTTAGCTATTATAAAATAAGCTTTTTATAATTGTTGAGCTAATTAAATTTTTCACCTTTTGGGCCAGGATTTTGCATGAAATACTCCACTTTACTGCACATTTCGAACACTTTGGTTCTAAAAATGTGTTCCAATTACCTTAATGTGTACCGAATGTGATTCCCTTAATGTGTTCTAAATATGCATTGCTATAAAGAAAGTTTTTTGAAGGTGTACCGAAGGTGTTCTGCCCAGAATATCTGTTAAATCTAAACTTGGGAACACATTTGAGAACGGATTGGGAGTACATTTGGGCACACTTGTGAAAACATCGCTTTCAAAAAGTGCACTAGAAAGTGTGCTGAACAAAAGAAGTGTTCTCAGAAGTATTCTAAAACTGTTCTTAAAAGTGTGCTTAAAAATGTTCTAAAAAAGGTGACAAAATAAATTTTCTAAAAAGTGTTCTGAAAAGTGTATAAAGATTTGAAGTGTGTGCGCCGCTCTGGAAAAAAGTGTTTGCTTGCTTTGTTATTAATAGCTTTTGGATACCACAAATTTGTATCTGTAACCTACGGTTTATTAAACGGCATACATTTTTCGATTATATAAGGCAAATATTTTAGTACGGAAAAAGTGGTGCTCGGTTCCTATTTTTAATTTATTGTCTAAAAAAAAGGACCTTTTAATATCACATAATAAAATCAATAACAGTAGATGTTTCAAGCTTTATAAAAGCTCGTCATCACTTAAAAAAAAATACTGATGAGGAACTTTTAAAAGCTTGAAACATAACAGTAGATGTTTCAATCTTTATAAAAGCTTGAAATAATAATTGATTTTATAATGCAATATTAATGTGTTGTTTTTTAGCTTCATTAAATGCCGGATTTTAAAATACCTTTTTACTTATTATTAATATCCATTATAACGAAAAACAGCTTAATGTTTTTTATAATGTTTTATTTTGAATGCATAAACAAAATATCACTTTGAATGTTATTTTATATTTATTCAGTATAATATTCTCTAAAAATTAAAAGTTATGTTTTTTTATATGAAGACAATGCAAACAAAATATTAATTCAGAGCATCTCAACAATTGATAACTATATTAAAAATAAAATTACACAATTGTCTTCCTTTTTAGGCTGGTGTAATAAATCTCACGACAAATTGCTTTCTAAATCAAAGCATTTCAAGTTTACAAGCATTGGAATTCTAACTTACGCATAGATCTTAAAGAAGTATTGCTACAGACGTGGGTTGCATTTTAGATACTCTTAAAATAATTAGTTGTCAGAAAACTCTTGAACGACACGTAAGACAACGTAAATTAAGTAACATTAAGGGAGAAAATGTTTTAACGATTTCTTTCTTTTCAAAAAGAAAATAAATGTTGTCATTAATCACAACTTTAGCAAACTTAAGAAGAGCATTTTGAAGTAGGAGGAAAGAAACATGTAAAAGTAAGAGCAGTTTAATCAAGCTCAAATGAAGTAATGTTATTCTCTGAATATAGAAAATTGTAATGTTATAAAAAGACCATATAACTAAAAAATATAAATTATACATTTATTCCCGTCTCATCTATGTCCCAACTATAAATTAACAAATAATACATGTCTGTAATATTCTCTCATAATATTTCAAGATAGATTAGACTATTAATATCTATAATTTAAAGCAAAAACATGTCCGTGATATGTTTCGTTACACGCTTGCGTCGTATCGACGATGGCTATAATCTAAATAAAAAAAATGCGATTTTTGAAATTAACTTCTAAGCAATGCACATTTTCAATTTTTACACTGTTCAATAAGGAAAAAACGTACTTTCAAATGCAGTTTGTTTTAAAAGTATATCGCAATTTGTTGATACGAGCAGGGAAGACCGAGCTATGCTCGGTCAAAATTAAATTAGAGTTCAAATATCATGACCCATGACCAAAATGACCCACTAATTGAATTTTTTTGAACATGTGACTTAGCCCAACAGTCTTCTCGTGCCCGAAAACCATAGGATGCAAAATTTAGTGTAAATAGTCTGAGCCGTTTTTAAGATAAAATAGCTTGACCCATAATGACCCATGACCAAAATGACCCACTAATCAAAATTTCTCAAACATGTGACCTAGCCTAATAGTCTTCTTGTTCCCTAAACCTGTAGGGTGCTAAATTTATTTCAAATCCTCTGAACCGTTTTTAAGATAAAATAGCTTGACCCATAATGACCCACTAATTGAATTTTCTCGAACATGTGACCTAGCCCAACAGTCTTCTCGTGCTCGAAAACTATTGGATGCAAAATTTAGTGTAAATTGAGCCGCTTTTTAGATCTTGACCCACAATGACCCAGAAATGACACACTAATCGAATTTATTCGAACATGTGACCTAGACCAATAATTTTCGCGTGCCTGAAACTTGTAGGATACAAAATTTAATCAAAATCGTTAGAGCCGTTTTCAGATAAAATTAATTTGACCCGCTTTGACCCAAAAATGACAAACTAATCGAAAGTTCTCGAACATGTGACCCTGCCCAATAGTCTTCCCGTGCCCGAAAATAGTCGGATACAAAATTTCGTCAAAATCGTTTGAACCGGTTTTTAGATACAATTAGCTAGACCATGACCCAAAATGACCCAAAATGACCCACTAATTGAATTTTCTCGAACATGTGACCTAGCCCAACAGTCTTCTCGTGCCCGAAAACCATTGGATGCAAAATTTAGTGTAAATTGAGCCGCTTTTTAGATCTTGACCCACAATGACCCAGAAATGACCCACTAATTGAATTTTCTCGGACATGTGACCTAGCCCAATTTTATCGTGCTCGAAACTCGTAGGACACGAAATTTAATCAAAATCGTTAAAGCCGTTTTTTAGATAAGATTAATTTGACCCGCGTTGACCCAAAAATGACCCACTAATCGAAAGTTCTCGAACATGTGACCCAGCCCAACAGTCGTCTCGTGCCCGAAAATGGTCGGATACAAAATTTCGTCAAAATCGTTTGAACGGTTTTTTAGATACAATTAGCTAGACCATGACCCAAAATGACCCAAAATGACCCACTAATCGAATTTTCTCGAACACGTGACCTAGCCCAATGGTTTTCTGGTGCCCCAAAACGGTAGGACACAAAATTTCGTCAAAATCGTTAGAGCCGTTTTAAAGATAAATTTTGCATATATATATATGTATATATAACCACACACAAGATTTGCTCGTATTAGAATATATGATTTTATTGGTTATAAAATAATTTTAAAGTATGAAAAAATAATCTCTATCACGTGCAGCCAGCTTACGGAAGATTAACGCGTTTGCACTTAAAACAATATAAATTGTTCCATACTTGTTTCCGTCTAATATTTCATAACGAAATTAAACTCCATCAAGAAATAAAGAGTATTACAAATAGAACACAAATGTAGCAGATACATAATCGGACTATGAACTTAAACACTGAAATAATCAGTATTAAAATCGTGAACTATTTGAAAATATTGTTGACTATTAAGTGCTGGCAATGCGACTAGTTTCCTTTAAATTGGCATTTTAAATAAATTTCAAAACTTTATTTGAATACATAATTGGTATCTGTTATATAAAAATACTTTTAGATACTGTTTGTGGGCAATCTAAATAAAAACATATAAAATATAATACAACTATTAGAGTTTCACGCTTAAAATGACAAGATGGTATGATTGGTTTAGTTCAAGGAAAGAAACAAGTTGGAAATTGTATGTTAAACGTGACAAATAAGGTGCGATCATTTCGTGCTATAACTAGTTTTACAATGTACCAAAATCATCGTTATTATTTTAGTGAAAGAAATTATATTATCTGCTATGAGCGAGATGCCTTTTTAGCACTTTCCAACCTAGTTGAAAAGTGCTTATGACTTCGGTTTGTCTGGCCGTCTGGCCGTCTGGCCGTCTGGCCGTCTGCCGTCTGCCGTCTGCCGTCTGTCCGTGCTCTAACTCCCGTAAATATGCTCGGATTGCTCTGCAATTTTTATATGTTATTATCGTTATCTATAGCATGTTCCCTATTTCAACGGAAGTGTGTAGCACTTATAGTTTTTTTACAGGGACACTCAAAAGAATTCCGTTACATTGCGGTCTATGGGGAAAAATCATTTGCTGTTTATTTAAATAATGTTTCACTATTTTAAACGCATTGAAATTTATATATATCACTAAGGTGCATTAGAAGAAGCTTAATATGGAACAGGGTGTGCATAGCACTTATAGTTACTTTACAGGGACAGTAAAAATAATTCCGTTACATTACGTCTATGGAGAAAAATCGTCTGCGGTTTATTTAAATAATGTTTCACTATTTTAAACGCATTGAAATTTATATAGATCACTAAGGTGCATTACAAGAGACTTACTACGGAATATTGTGTGTATAGCAGTCATCGTTCATTTACAGGGACACGCAAAAGAATTATCTACTGTCTGTTAACAATAATTCCTGGAAGTGCGTTTTAAGTTACTGAACGCGATTTTAATGTTAACTTGCTTTTTGTCTATTACGTGGTGTGTATAAATTCTGTAGATCCTATACAGGGCAGCACAAAAGTTCGCGAACACATTTCTGTTTATTGACAAACTCCAGACGGAGAATTTTAAAATGTGCTACACGTTTCCTAACTGAACTAAAATTTAGCATCCTATGTAGTATATATACAATTCTATATATCCTATACAGGGCTGAATAAAAGTATTCGGATATTTTTCCGAATATTGTATATGTTGGAAATTCCTGAAATTATGTTTTTAAATATGTTATGCGTTTTCCAAATTGTTTACTTAGAAGTTATCTTTTAGCTTATTAAACGGTATGATTTGTAAAATTATTTTGGAAGCGTTGGAAAGTGCTACATAATCTATGCTTGACGCATGATTTTTCGTTCTTGTTTTTTTCTTACTACGTATGCCATGTTTACACATGCGAATTTTTTTTTTCGACAGCAGACAGCGTTGTAAAATTCACCATGGAGATCTTGCTTTGCGAATGATTACCTCCATCGTTTAATATTTCTATGACTCACAATGAATTAATCTTTTGTTTATTTACTTTAATGGATTGAGATATTCGGCTGTTAACCTAATTTTCACTGAAGTTATCTCAGAATCTATACATTTTTGATTGTAACTCATCTCTCAAGCAAACAATTTTTTTGAGCGATCATTCTGAAAATGTAAATTGTATGCAATTCAATTCGAAAAAATATTTTTGTATAAAAATGGACGCTTGGTATATGGAAAAAGATGTGGTAAACCCGTATTTGTTTTCCTCAGTCACATGACTTGCGCTTTTACTATATAGATTACGTAGGATAGGATTTAATAGAATAAAGAAAACTTTTATTAATATCCTTTTAAGTTTTGATTCGATTTTCATAAAATTTGAAATGACACGACAAAATTCGGCAACTATTTTATATATTAAATTACAAACCATTCGGATGGGTAGGATTTGCGCTGTTATACGCGGACAGTCGGACAGACGGACGGACCAGACGACAACTATAGGTGCTACGTATTTATATAATTACGAACGCACCTAAAAATTATTATTTCATTTTTTTCACGGTTTTACATTGGGTGTAACAGGTAAAACTTTAGCTGGAAATTCTGTGTAATATACAAGAGAAAATCTTGCAACGGTTTCATAAAAAAAAACCTTTGAGAAATGTCTCCATAATGGAAACATAAATATAAAAATCTGAAGCGTGATAGACAATACGCGTAAGATTAATGGTAATAAACCAGCTTCAATTTCATTTTCAGACAGGACAGGCACCCTAAACTGTTTAAGGTATTAATGTTTCGCTGGCAAAAAAGCAACTACTATCAATATTTTTACTTGTCTGTTTTACAATTTTGTCTCTTCAGAGAATTTGTGCGAAATGGTTGCTTGCTGGATGTACATAAATTGTGTTATGGGACGTGTATTCTAAATATTTTCTGATCTATAATAGTACATTTCTACAGACAGTTTTTCACGTTCGTTAATCTGGCATACGGAATTGAGTCCTGGAAAATATACAGATTTACCTCTATTTTTGCCAAACATAGGATAATATTTTCAAGGAGTTCTAGTCTTTTAAAAACCTTTTTAAGTCTGTTGTAAATCTGTAAAAGGAAAACAAAATAAAAGCAGAAATATATGCTAATTTAACGAGAAAATAACAAATGGAAAACGAAAAATAACCGTGTTTGAAACAGAAGTTTCTAAAAACGGATTGTTCTTGAAAAAAAAAAAAAAACATAAAAATATATAAAAGATAAGCTGCCGTCAAATTTTCTATTATACAACAGATTTATTTTATTTTACTGCATAGAAATAAATAATTTTTTTAAGGAAAACGGTTTTTGAATGATACTTTCTTGAGGGTAAAATTAATTCGCTTATCCGTATTCAATTTGATCAATATGCTTAAAAAAAGAGCTAATATATTCTATGTGACAGTTGTTTTTAAACGTGAAAGAGTGATTTCCTAAAACAGATAAAGACAAATAAACAACATTGTTCTTGAAATTCAATACAGAAATTTTATGTATGTTTTATTCAAAGACTAATTAATGAGTAGGAAAGTTATGAAATAATATTTTATTCAACAATTCAGTTTAGTATTATATGTGTTAATAACTAAGCGTTAAGACGAAACTGACCTCTTTCTTTGAAGTGCTTTTAAGGAAATAATGTTTCAGTTTTTTAAGAAGTAAAATAGCATTAAATTCATTTACGTGAAACTGTGAAAAATAAACATTGCTAATTTTAAAATTAAAAACCAATTTATTCTTTCGTGAATTGTTTTGCCTTCAAAACTTTTCCTTTGCTATTTATGTTATTTTTAATGTGTTTATCGTATCGAATGTGTTCATACAAATAACAGGCATTTTTATGTATTTTAAAGTATGATTACCAATAAAAAATCAAGTACTTATCATCGTCTATCATAAATAAATGTTTTTTATAACATCAAATAACATTTCGGTAATATCAGTTTTTGAAATTAATCTGATACTTTAATTCAGAATACGAAAGTGCTTATATGCATCTAAATTTAATTACCCACGTTCAAAAATAAACATATACACACCATATTATAAAGACTGATTTAAAAATCATCTCCATCATGTGATTTTTTTTAATATCTTTTTCTTCTACTTTTGATGTTTCATAATTATTAAAATTATAAATTTTCTTCGCTTTACTTTAATGTTGCTTAATTAAATAAATAGTTACAATTATTTTACGGGATTTAAAAACATCTTTATGGAAGGGCTTTGTTTTAATTTACCGGGTGAACCAAAAGTTCGTTAAAACTTTAAAAAATCATAAAAAAGAAGAAATTATGATAAAGAAGTGCGGTTTGCAAGAAAGGAAGCTCACAAGGTAAATGGAATTTTTTTAGCCAAAAAAAAAAAAAAAAAAAAAAAAAAAGTGAAAAAGTCACCTGTAGATAGCGCTAACCTGCGATAGATTCAGCGGAATTATGCAACTTAATCCTGTAATAAAAGTGCGGTTTGAATAAAAGGGCTCACAAGGTAGTCCGATTTTTTAAGCAGCAAAAAAAAATTTTAGTTAAAAAAGTCACCTGTAGATGGCGTAACCTGCGATAGATTCAGAAGAATTATGCAAATTAATCCTGTAATAAAAGTCCGGGATACACGAGAATTTCTCATTCGCTTTCAGAATGTTATCATTACCCGATCGAGCGTTGTTGGTGAAGTTGTTCCATTTGAACGGAGAGTCAGCAACTGTTGCGTTGCGAAAATTTCGTAAGGCGAAAGAATTGAAGACAAAGAATGTGGTCTGGAGGTCATGTTGAACAATTGTTATTGCAAGAATAAATGGATGGAGGGTACTGATGTACTATTCATTGTGTTTTGGGTCGTCAGCGCCCTCTACCAGTGACATTTTTAACTAATTTTTTTAAGCTAAACAAAAATCCAACTACCTTGAGAGCTCTTTCTTGCAAACCGCACTTCTTTATCATAATTTCTTCCTTTTTTATGAATTTTTAAAGTTTTAACGAACTTTTGGTTCACGAGGTATATAAAAGCTGTAGTCTGGTTTCTGGAAATATGTTTTTTTTTAAAAATATAAATGAATATTTACTGTTTGAATGAATTGCAAAAACGACTAACAATTCGTATAAATTAAAGATACTTCTAAGAAGATTAAATTTCAACTTAGATTGATTTCAATATATGGTTTATAGAGTTAGTTTCTCTTTCTGAATTAAAATTAATTTAGCAAAACTGATGTTTATCTTTCTCGCATTCTCGATCGATATGTTAAATTATCCTATGAATTTGTTTATTCAGCGCTAAACGGAATTAATTATGCGTTTTAAAATCTATTGCAGGCATATTTAAATAATCCCAGGAGAAATTTAATGAAGCTGGTTTGCGCGTGTCATATATCATTACGTATAAACACATTAAACTATTCATAATTGCATGCCAGTTTGTAGCATCAAAGGATTATAACAGAATCAGGGAGATGATATTTTTGGACAAATTAATGTAGTACGCAATGAATGCAATCTAATATAAAAGCTTAGTAAAAAAGAGGTACTTAAATCAACATGGGAGATTTTTTAAAAATAAGAGTGTATGGGGATAAACAGTATATTTTATGAACAACATTATGTGATAACCAGTAAGAAAATATTAGACAGAAAGGATTATAACAGAATCAAGGAGATGATATTTTTGGACAGATTAATGTAGTACGCAATGAATGCAATCTAATATAAAAGCTTAGTAAAAAAGAGGTACTTAAACCAACTTGGGAGATTTTTTAGAATAAGAGTATACGGAGAAAAAACAGTATATTTTATGGACAATATTATGCGATAACCAGTAAGAAAATATTAGACGAAATAATTGAAGGCAAGAGTACTGTTACATATGCACTTTAAAAAATGATAAATGTTTCTTGATTTAGAAAGCATTTATGAAAATATAATATGTATTTTTCCGAGTTATTTACGAATACGAAAACCGTTTCATTATCTACAGACACTTCAGAAACTAACATATTTGTGAGATTTACACAAGCATTTCTCAATAAACGCATTTTTTGTAGCCAGTTTCTACAACAAAACTGTATGTTGTGGCACAAAACTTTCTTCTATATTCGTTCTTGAGATGCAGCTATAGCGGAAATCGTGAAAAACAGAGTATAATTGCGAACCCTGTTGGGTGGTATACACCCATACCTAATAACGATCGGATGTATTTATGTCAAGACCTAACAGAATATGAAGTTTGGTAAAATTCTGTGAATTAGTTCTTGAGATAGACTGCCCACAAAATGTATGTCACATACGTACAGACATTTAAAAAAAAAAAAACAAATCGTGTTCAGAACCTTCTAAAACATATAAATATGTCAAAAAATAAAATAAGGACACTTATTATAACTTACTTATAAGAAATAAGAACGCTTAAAAGAACACTTTCGTTATGTAACTAATCAAGAAATTTCTAAATCTTCTATTGCCAAGCACTCTTGGGATTCCGGCCATTGTTTTAATTTTAAAAATGCTAAAATTTTCTTTAATGCTAATAGTATCTCTGAATTGGACTTTCTTGAAAATTTAGCTATTTATCTTAATCGTGAAGTTATTGTTAAAGATAAATCTGATTCCACAATGCTCTCTGCTGCTTGGAAAAACCTCTTCAGTATTTCCATATAATTTATTTTTGTATTAATTAATTTTAGTCTGTTTTTATATATATTTAAATATTTTCGTTACTTTTTTAATTCTTAATTTTCATCTGTTTCCATTTTTTAATATATTTGTGTGCTTTATTTATTTATTTTTGTTTTATTTATTTTATTTTATTTATTTTATTTATTTATTTTATTTATTTATTTTTTTTTCCACTTCCTTATTCCCCTTCTATTTTGTATTCTCAATTGTTTTGATTTTACTCTTCTGTGATTGGCTGTTGTCTTCTGTTTTCCTATTGGCTGTTGATTTCTACTTTCCTATTGGCTGTTGCTTCAGCTTGTTTCCTCTCCCTCATCTCTCATTTCAGTCTTGCTGCTGCTTTCATAGTGGACGCACGTCTTTTTGCGCCTGACGAAGAAAGACCCAGATCTTTCGAAAGGCCTACCGCATTTTAAAGTTTTTGATGGTGTTTTAAGAAGTTATTTTAGTTCTTAGTGTTTCACACCAGTTTCAACTTATTTTATTTGATTGTGCTTCTTCTGGCATTTCAACTACTTTTTCATCCCCCTCCCCTTTCGTATATAAGTACTTTTTTGTCTTAATTTTTGCATTGTTTATCTTCTTTATTTATCTTATTGATGAATTTATTTGCTTATTTATTTTATGTATTATTTATAGTCTAGTATTCTTTAATTGTATTGTGTTTTTTTTTTTGTCTTTCTATTATGTTTACTGCTCAATTTAACAAATGTACTAAACTCAGACGTAAGCGTGTAAAATTTCTTAACCACTTAAATTTTCTTCAAAATTGCAAGAAAAATAATGTTATCCCTAATTTTATTCAACTTAAGTGTTCTGTTAGTAGCTCTGTCAGAATTTCTAAAGCTATGGTTCGTTCACATTTTATTATTTTAAGAGGTTGTATTCAAGATGTTCGGCATACTCTCTCCAAAATTGAAGAAAGAGCTTTATTACCTTCATTTGTTCCTTAGTAAAAATCTTGACAATTTCTGTGATATGGAAAATAAATGTTGGCCTTCTCTGCTTACTTTCAAAACTGCTCATCAAAATAAGCTTGATAATAAGTTTTCTTCATTGTGCAATAAGCAAAAAAAGTCTCAATTTTCAAATAAGAATCTATCCAATGAGAACTGCATCGTTAATCTCTCCTCTCATATCTTAACTCCTGAACAAAAAAGCATTTTAGATCTTGGTTTAAATTTTTCTCAGTCTTGCAAACCTTCTCTCACCAAATTGATTGCTCCTATTGAGTCTTCCTTTAAACATAGTAAAGTCACTCCTTTTCAAAAAGAAACTCTTCGTCACATCCTTGCTGATACTATCTCTATAATAAAACCGTAAGTCATGTGACTGTCATCAACAGTTCCTGGATGCCCGCATCGCTTTTTCATATGCCAGGCGGCCATTTTTATTCAAAATTATTTTTTCGAATAAAACTGCATAAAAGTTACATTTTAAGAAAGATCGTTCAAAATAAATTAATATTTGAGAGGTGACTTACGTTCAATTATGTATATATTCTGCAATAACTTTCGTCAAAATTAGGTTCACAGTTCAAATTCTCTATTCATGAAAGTAAAAAAAAAAAAAAAAAGATTGATTCGTCGTCAAAATTTAAAATATTAAATCATGGAGGTAATCATTCGCAAAGCAAGTTCTCCGCGAATGAATTTTTGGACCGCTGCCTCGCGTCAAAAAAATAGTTCGCACCAGTGAGACAATCAAAGTTTACCATAATTATGTGCTATACAACTCAACTTCCTTCTGGACCTTTTCTTGACGTAAATTGAACTCATGTAATAATATTTAATGAATCAAATTTTTAGCATTTTTAAAATCGCTAACACAGCTTTTATTTATCGCGTGTACAAATTAGAAACAATACTTCGACTTTGAAATCAAATGTTTTGATTTATGATATTATTTCTTTTTTTTTCTACACTGCTCAAAACAATTAAAGGATATTGTAGTGTTAGGTGGATTTTGTATCTGGGAAACTTTTTAGCTGATTGATACATGGTCGACAGACATAGTAGGTTATATGAGAATAAATTACACATGTTTGGCAGAAAAAAATGCATTTTATTGCGCATTTGTGTACAAAAGGAAAAAAACACAATTTGTGCATATGAGAAAAAAAGAATAAGAAAAGGTGTTTTCTTCAAAGAAAATCATTTTCAGTAGGGGGTATGGTTTCCACGGGCGGCCAGCAACGTTGAACACCTTTGAGGCATGGACTCAATGAGGCTATTAATGACGAGTTGGGGTATTCTGCCCCACTCTTCCAGAAGAGCTCTTTCCAGTTCTTGGAGAGTTTGTGGGGGTTGTTGGCGGCCAGAAACTCGTCCTCCTAGAGCGTCCCAAACGTGCTCGATTGGATTCATGTCTGGAGAACACGCTGGATATTCCATTCGAACGATTCCTTCCTCGAAAAGGAAATCCTCCACCAGGTTTGCACGATGGGGCCTGCAGTTATCGTCCATTAAAATGAAGTTATCTCCGATTGCTGCAGCGTAAGGGACTACAATAGGTCTGAGGATCTCATCCCTATATCGGCGACCAGTCAGAGCTCCATCTCGAATGATGTAGAGGTCAGTGCGCCCGTCAATGGAGATGCCACCATACACCAACACTCCTCCACCGCCAAATCTGACACTTTCGTGCACGAACGCAGGATTATTCCTACTGCCACGGTCCCTCCAGATGAAAATACCCCTATTATCCAGATGCACAGAAAAACGGGACTCGTCAGAAAACAGAATATTGCTCCATTCATTTCTCCTCCAGTTGACATGCTCGGTTGCCCACTCCCTGCGGTCGCAACGATGCCTTGATGTTAATCTAACACATACCATCGGTCGGCGAGCATACAGACCTACAGCATGGAGCCGGTTTCGGGCAGTCTGAGTTGAAATCGTGGTGCCTGTAGCCGAGCGAAGGTGTTGTTGGAGAAGAGTAGCGTTCATGTTTCGGTGTCTCCGAGCTGTTAACGCTAAATACCGATCTTCATTGGGCGTTGTTGCCCGTCTACGACCTTGCCCTGGTCTTCGGCCTGCACATCCACTCTCCAAAAAACGGTTCCAGATCCTGGAAATGACACTTTGTGCCACTCCAATGGCTTGCGCTACTTCGGCTTGAGTTTGGCCCCCTTCTAACCTACCAACAATTCTCCAAGCTTCTGAATCTGTCAAATGACTTCGCTGAGACATCGTACTCATCGAAACAAAGCAATCACGGGAATGCCGATCATCCTTGTCTTCATTCTCTTTTATCCAGTTGAAAGTCAAATTTCATTCGCTGCCGCTGAAGCGACGTTTTTGACGTCGAACTCAAAATTTGCATACTCCACAGTTTGAAAACCAGAAAAATTTGCATTTGTGATTCTCTTCTTCTATTTTCGGCAAAAAAAATTTCGTTTATATCTTTATCTATACTAATATTATAAAGGAGTAAATCTTGTTTGTTTGTTTGTAGGGGGTAATCTCTGGAACTACCGAACCGATTTCAAAAGTGATGGTGGCAAATTGATGGTGACAACCCCTGCTCCAACATAGGCTATATTTTATGTCGGTGCCACTAACCCCAGGGGGTGCAAGAGCAAAAAACGTTCTAAAATTGCGATTTTTCAGTTATTACACTGGCTGTCAAGCCCTGAGAGCTTGGCAGCCGGTTCTGTATGTATGTATGTACGTACGTAATGCGATAACTCTTCATAGAAATATCCGTTTTCCTTCAAATTTTGTTTATAGGTTCACTGTGTTATGGCGATTCCCTGATTAGTTTTCGGGATTGATTGGTTAAGTATAAAAGGGGGGGGAACAAGGGGCTAATTCCCCCCCCTTAATTTATATAAATGGGTTTTTCATGCAGAATTATTCCGTTTCAATTCAAATTTTGTTTATAGGTTCACTGAGTTAAGGCGCTTCCCTGATTAGTTTACGGGTTTGATTAGTTAAGTATAAAGGGGGGGGATAGGGGGAGGCTAATCCCCCCTTAATTTATATAAATGGGTTTTTCATGCAGAATTATTCCGTTTTCCTTCAAATTTTGTTGATAGGTTCATTGGGTTAAGACGCTTCCCTGATTACTTTTCGGGATTGATTGGTTAAGTATAAAGGGGGGAACAAGGGGCTAATTCCCCCCCCCCCTTAATTTATATAAATGGGTTTTTCATGCAGAATTATTCCGTTTCCCTTCAAATTTTGTTTATAGGTTCACTGTGTTAAGGCGCTTCCCTGATTAGTTTTCGGGATTGATTAGTTAATATAAAGGGGGGGGGGGTCGGGGGGCTAATTCCCCCCCTTAATTTATATAAATGGGTTTTTCATGCAGAATTATTCCGTTTTCCTTCAAATTTTGTTTATAGGTTCATTGGGTTAAGAAGATTCCCTGATTACTTTTCGGGATTGATTGGTTAAGTAAAAAGGGGGAAACGGGGGCTAATCCCCCCCTTAATTTATATAAATGGGTTTTTCATGCAGAATTATTCCGTTTTCCTTCAAATTTTGTTTATAGGTTCACTGAGTTAAGGCGCTTCCCTGATTAGTTTTCGGGATTGATTAGTTAAGTATAAAGGGGGGGAACGGGGGGATAATCCCCCCCTTAATTTATATAAATGGGTTTTTCATGCAGAATTATTCCGTTTTCCTTCAAATTTTGTTGATAGGTTCATTGGGTTAAGACGCTTCCCTGATTACTTTTCGGGATTGATTGGTTAAGTATAAAGGGGGGAACAAGGGGCTAATTCCCCCCCCTTAATTTATATAAATGGGTTTTTCATGCAGAATTATTCCGTTTCCCTTCAAATTTTGTTTATAGGTTCACTGTGTTAAGGCGCTTCCCTGATTAGTTTTCGGGATTGATTAGTTAATATAAAGGGGGGGGGGATCGGGGGGCTAATTCCCCCCCTTAATTTATATAAATGGGTTTTTCATGCAGAATTATTCCGTTTTCCTTCAAATTTTGTTTATAGGTTCATTGGGTTAAGAAGATTCCCTGATTACTTTTCGGGATTGATTGGTTAAGTAAAAAGGGGGAAACGGGGGCTAATCCCCCCCTTAATTTATATAAATGGGTTTTTCATGCAGAATTATTCCGTTTTCCTTCAAATTTTGTTTATAGGTTCACTGAGTTAAGGCGCTTCCCTGATTAGTTTTCGGGATTGATTAGTTAAGTATAAAGGGGGGGAACGGGGGGATAATCCCCCCCCTTAATTTATATAAATGGGTTTTTCATGCAGAATTATTCCGTTTTCCTTCAAATTTTGTTTATAGGTTCACTGTGTTAAGGCGCTTCCCTGACTAGTTTTCGGGATTGATTGGTTAAGTATAAAGGGGGGGAACGGGGGGATAATCCCCCCTTAATTTATATAAATGGGTTTTTCATGCAGAATTATTCTATTTGCTTCAAAATTTGTTTATAGGTTTATTGGGTTAAGACGCTTCCCTGATTAGTTTTTCGGGATTGATTGGTTAAGTATAAAAGGGGGAACGGGGGGGGGCTAATCCCCCTTAATTTATGTAAATGGGTTTTTCATGCAGAATTATCCCATTTCCTTCAAATTTTATTTATAGGTTCACTGTGTTAAGGCGCATCTCTGATTAGTTTTCGGGATTGATTGGTTAAGTATAAAGGGGGGGAACAAGGGGCTAATTCCCCCTTATATATACTAATATATAAAGTAGTAAAGATTGTTTGTTTGTTTGTTTGTAGGGGGTAATCTCTGGAACCACTCAAGCGATTTTAAAAGTGATGGTGGCAAATTAATGGTGACAATCCCTGCTCCAACATAGGCTATATTTTATGTCGGTGCCACCACCCCCAGGGGGGTGCAGGAGCGAAAAATGTTCTAAAATTTCGATTTTTTGTGTACTTAAGGAGATAGAAGTATCAAATTTGGTATGGTAGTTACTTATAAGATGTAAATGCTCTCTAAGAACAAATTATAAAAACATTCGCAATTTAAAAGGGTGAGATGAGGTAGAAGCGTTCTAAAAACATTCTAAATTACAATTTCTATGGAATCTCTGAAACTACAGAACCGATTTCAAAAGTGATGGTGGTAAATGGATGGTGACAGTCCCTGCTCCAACATATGCTAAATTTTTTGTCGGTGCCACTGCCCGCAGAGGGTGCAGGAGCGAAAAACGTTCCAAAATTATGATATTTTCAATAATGAAGGAGTTAGGAACTTGACATTTTGTATGGTCGTTACTTACAAGATTTAAATGCTCTATAAGAACAAAATCTAAAAAAATTCGAAATTTAAAAGGCTGAAATAAGCAAAAAACTTTCTAAAAACATTCTAAATTACAATTTGTATGGAATGTCTGGAACTACTAAAGCGATTTCAAAAGTGATGGTGGCAAATGGATGGTGACAATCCCTGCTCCAACGTAGGCTATATTTTATGTCGTTGCCACTACCCCGAGGGGGGTGCAGAAGCAAAAAACGTTCTAAAATTGCGATTTTTGCGATGCTGAAGGAGCTAGAAACTTCAAGTTCGGCATGATTGTTATTTATAAGATCTAAATGCGCTCTAAGAACAATTTCTAAAGAAAAATGATCTAATGATTCTGCGATTTTTCATTTATTGAATTTCTAAAATTACCAAATTTCACAATAGAGTACCATAGCGAAACCTTCACGCGTAAAAAGATAATGATAAGGGCGACGTGTCCTGACGTGTATATTGACTATAGCACGAGTCACAAATTATAGTATCCTTATTATTCTGTTAAAATATAAAAGTGAATTATGAAATGTGAATATTTTGTTTGATTAAAGGTTCGTTAAGAGAAATTGACCAGCGTAGCGGGCGTAGCTTGCTAGTTTTATATAAAACTTCAAATATCCTTTAATTGTTTTGAGCAGTGTATTTAAATGAAAAGTGTGAAGTATTTTAAATTTATGTAATATAAGCATTTCGGATTAAAGTTAAGTATTTTAAATGAAATGAGTGACAGGTTTATAATTTAAAATTAAATTAATGTAGTATGAATGATGGTGATGGGAACAATATTTGGCGATTTATCATCTGCTCCCGGCTAACAAAAATACTCATCATTAAAAAAGGAAATAAAAATAAATAAATGATAGTTTGATGTAAATAAATATTGATATACATATCAAAAATAATTTATAGAATTAAAAAAAATAAAAGTAAATAAACAACAATTTCCATAAAAAAAATTTCTCCAAATTCGCGGGGGGAAAAATCGCGCCAACGTGCGTATGTGACACCTGTGCCCAAAAAATATGCGAAATGCTACCATGATCGCAAAAGTTCATGACTTGTCTATTAGAATCTTCCAATTTGGCGAATAATTAAGGGAAAATTAAATTATGACTAAATGTAACGTGTTGCAATGTTTAACATACATTTAAGGGAGACCAAACTGGTCGCCAGTGGCGGCTAGTTTCTAATAATAACTCAAAATATAAACCTAATATTTCACGTTCTCAATACATCGTTCTGAATGAGCTTAAGTCCAATGATAATCTTATTATCAGGTTGAGTAAAAAGTTTTCCGCCAAAAAATGTTTTATTGTAAAATGATAAATACGTACGAAATCATCAAAGCTAATGAGGATAGTAATCTCCGTTTAAATATACAATCGTTTACCAACGTTTTGGCAACATTTCAATCCCTTCTGCGAAAAATTGTGGCGTGCGCGAGTCCAGAAAGAGATCGACCTCATTTATGACCTCCACATTTGAATGGAAGATTGTGCCATCAAGATGCAGCTGCAGATGTGAAAAAAGATAAAACTCTGAAGGGGCCATGTCGAGGCTGTATGGTGG
Organism: Maratus michaelseni; assembly: GCA_963931845.1. NCBI lineage: Eukaryota > Metazoa > Arthropoda > Arachnida > Araneae > Salticidae > Maratus > Maratus michaelseni. The sequence continues at coordinate 267,066,466 of OZ007596.1, read as the reverse complement.
ATGTTTCATCAAATCCCACTCCAGCTTGTAGAAGGTCCAGCCGGTTATGGTACTAACGTGTGGCCGGGCGTTATTTTGATGAAAGAGAACCACCTGCACTCTGAACTCATTTCTTCGTTTTTCGCGAATGGTATCGAAAACTTTGATTAGCATGTTGCGGTATATTGCACTGTTGATAGTTTGTCCGCTTTTCAAGTACTCTTTGTACAAAATTCCACGACAATCCCAATAGATGTAGAGGAGCACCTTCTTGTTAGTTAAGGCACGTCTTGCAACCGAGCCAGCTGATTCCCCAGGTTCTAATCACTTTCCTTTATGTCTTGTATTGTTGTAGTACACCCATTTTTCATCACAGGTTACAATTCTGTCCAGAATGTTCTCTTTCCTTTGATGTCTGAGCAGAGCCAAACAACAGTTTTTTCTCCTGCGCTTGGTCTTCAGCAGTCAATTCGTGAGGCACCAAGCGGTTGAACTTAAACGCTCGGTTTATGCGATTTAGAGCGTGAACTATTGTTTTTTTTGCAAATGTTAAGCTCTAACGCAATAGTTTGTGTTGAAACATGTCTGTCTTGATCAATGATTTGCCTTAACTGCTCACAATCAACTTCAATAGGGCGGTCGGAACATGGTTCATCTTCACTGCCGAAATTTCCAGCTTTAAACTATCGAAACCAAACTTTGACTGTATCATAAGAAACAGTATTGATTCCTAAACTTTCACAAATCTTTCTGTGGCATTCAGTCGCACTGAGTTTTTTACGGAACTCATAGTAAATAATCGTTCTGATCTGCTGATTTGATAGCTCTATTTTAAACACTTTTTTGAAGCACAAGATAATAAATTTGTAACAAACAAATTACACAGTCATATAGACCCTGTATTCTGCTTTTGAATGCAAAAATTGGTTGGTTGAAAAATTAACAACCGCACGAATAACAGCTGTTTGCGCGAAGGTATCTCCCCTTGGCGGAAAACGTTTTACTCAACGTAATATTACTAAAGCTGATAAAGGTGGTCAAATTGTTCTTATGGATAAAAAAGATTATTCTGATAAAGTTTATGCTCTCTTATCTGAATGTCCTTATATTGAAGTTAAAAAAGATCCTACTAATTCGCATCTTTCCACTCTCAAGAAAGCTGTTAAGAATTCTGTTGTTTTAAATGAAAACACTAAACATTGTGTTATTCCTTCTTCAGCCATCTGTGCTGGTTTTTATGCTTTGCCTAAAGTTCATAAAATCAATGTCCCCTTAAGACCTATTGTCTCTAATATTGGTACTATTACTTATCCTCTTGCCAAATTTTTAACATCCATTTTTTCTTCTTTATGCATTTCTAATTCTCATACGATAAAAAATTCTTATGATTTTGTTGGTAAATTAAAAAAATATTAACCCATCCAATTGTTCTATGCTTTCTCTTGATTTTAAATCTTTATTTACTAATGTTCCGATTGAAGGTGCTCTTTCTTGCTTGGAAACAAGATTACGTGAATTTCATTTCTCTGATATTGAAGTCAAAGATTTTGTTAATATAACTAAAATTTGCATCTCTCAAACTACCTTTGAATTTGATAATAAATTTTTCAAACAATCAGACGGCTTAAGTATGGGTAACCCTTTATCTCCAATTCTTTGTGATATTTATATGCATTATTTTGAGGAAAAATTATTAAATCTGGTTAATTTTAAATGTTGGATGCGTTATGTTGACGATACTTTTGTTTTAGTTAATAATCCTTTTGATATTTCTACCATTCTACAAACTGTCAATTCTATTGACCCACATATTCAGTTTACTTTTGAGCTAGAAAATTGTAATAAACTTTATTTCCTTGATGTTTTGGTTATCAAATGTGATTCTTCTTTCAAAACTTGTGTTTATAGGAAACCTTTTTCTGTCTCTAACCCAACTCATGCTCTCTCAAATCATCCTGTCAACCAAAAAATCGGTGTATTTTATACGTATGTTAGACGTGCTCTCAAAATTTGTTCCGACTCTGCATCCCTTAAGGATGAACTTAATTACTTAAAAACTGTTGCTGTCAAAAGAGGTTTCAATCCTTCTGTTATCAATAATGCTGTGAAGAAATTCAATAGACCGTCTTATAAATCTACTCTTTCTAAATCTGTGAAAAGCAAACCTGATAATTTGGTTGTCCTCCCTTTTTATCCTCCTTTATGTTTCAAATTAGCTAAAGTTTTAAGACGCTTCAATTTTAATATTATCTTTAAACCTGTCAATACATTCAAATTCCCCTCTACCAAATCTCCTGTTCCTGATCTTCGTAAATGGAGAATTTATAATGTTCCTTGTAATGGCTATGATTTATCTTATATTGGTCAAACTAAAAGAAATCTCGAAATCCGCTTAAAAGAACACTCTCGTTATGTAACTAATGAAGAAATTTCTAAATTTTCTATTACCAAGCACTCTTGGGATTCCGGCCATTGTTTTAATTTTAAAAATGCTAAAATGATCTTTAATGCTAATAGTATCTCTGAATTGGACTTTCTTGAAAATTTAGCTATTTATCTTAATCGTGAAGTTATTGTTAATGATAAATCTGATTCCACAATGCTCTCTGCTGCTTGGAAAAACCTCTTTAGTACTTCCATATAATTTATTTTTGTATTAATTAATTTTAGTCTGTTTTTATATATATTTAAATATTTTCGTTACTTTTTTAATTCTTAATTTTCATCTGTTTCCATTTTTTAAAATATTTGTGTGCTTTATTTATTTATTTTTATTTTATTTATTTTATTTTATTTTACTTTATTTTATTTTATTATTATTATTTTTATTTATTTATTTTTTTTCCACTTCCTTATTCCCCTTCTATTTTGTATTCTCTATTATTTTGATTTTACTCTTCTGTGATTGGCTGTTGTCTTCTGTTTTCCTATTGGCTGTTGATTTCTACTTTCCTATTGGCTGTTGCTTCAGCTTGTTTCCTCTCCCTCATCTCTCATTTCAGTCGTGCTGCTGCTTTCATAGTGGACGCACGTCTTTTTGCGCCTGACGAAGAAAGACCCAGATCTTTCGAAAGGCCTAGCGCATTTTAAAGTTTTTGATGGTGTTTTAAGAAGTTATTTTAGTTCTTATGTCAAAAAATGCAAGTTTTAATGTATTAAGAATCGATGGAGGAGAAAACATGACAGACTGTGTGGATTTGTTTAAATCAATTTATTTGTTATTAGCACGCAACAGGAGAGCAGCTGCGGTGTACAAACGATTGGGTATTGGGCGGTGATAATATAAGTACAATATGGTGATTTCAACGTTGATGTACCTGTGGAATGTGAGATGCCTTGATGTGGATGGTTTTTCTTGTGATGTGAAGTAATAGACCTTCACATCATTCGCAAATGCAAATAACAAACTATATTACAACTTCCCGATACTGAAAGGGAACTTTATTCAAATAGAGGCATTAATTTTATATTTCAGAATCTATTCTATTTAGAACCTTAATATTTAGTACCTATCCTTTTAACACTCTCCAACATAGTTGAAATTGTTTCTGAGTTCGGTTTGTCTATCCGTCTGTACGTATTCTAAGTGTCGTAAATATACTCCCTGCTATATACTTATAATATACTTTTATATGTTATTGACATTTGCGACAGTACGACGCTATTGCAAAAGAAATGTGTAGCATTAATACTTTGCTTACAGGCACAGTCAAAAGTGTTCTGCTACATTACGGTCAATGGGAAAAATCTTTTCTAGTGAATTTTGATGCTTTTACACCATATCAAACACAATGGAATTGATAATCATTTATGAAGTGCACTAAAACATGCTTCTGTTTAATATAGAGTGCAAAGCATTTGTTATTCATTTACAGGGTCACACAAAAGAATTCTGCTACCTAATGGTCTATGGTGTAATATCGCTTGTACGGATTTTAATGATGTTATGCTATTTCAAATATAATGAAATTTACATGCATTACTGAGGTGCACTATTAGTTGCTAATAGAAAAGTATGGCGAACAATGCACTTATCGTTCAATTACAGGGACACACAAAAGAATTTGGTTACAGTACTTTCTGAAAGCGATAATTTTTGGAATTACGTTTTCATTTTTGGTTTGCTTTTTAAGTTAAACTAATTAAGTTAAACTAATAGGCCCCTTTTTAAGCATTTCTTTAAAATTTTATTCTAAGGATTAATTGACACCATATTCTTAATTTTACCACCATAATTTACACCTTAATTTACACCATATTGACTATTTAAAGATCTAAAGCGCTATGTACTAGGATCTTTTAAGATATTTTCCTCTTACGGCCCTGTTCAAAACTATCAGTCGGTCCTTTTTGCCCCCCCCTACTGTAGCTCCCTTAAATATCCTCCTATTCACTAGCTTTTTTTTTTCGAACAACGTCTTAGGACATCCAGCTATTAAATGAACGACAAAAATTTTCTCGGACAAGATCGGGCCCATTTAAGCTGTTGTTCCCAAAATTGTAAATAACTTGCCCTCTTTTAATCCGATCTTCTTCGTTTTTGAGCCATTTCTCTATTTAGTTATTCCTACATTTCTACATTCCAGTTAGGACATTGGACACTTGGGACACGGTCCGGGGCCTTTGAACTTTTTGTGCGTCATGTATTTTTCATCTCCCTAACTGTGTGACCCTCTCAAAGTTGAGTCCTGGACTTCAACTTTGCTTCCCGGGCCTCCACACTCATATTTTTATTGGGTCCCTAGGGCCCTTTTTTAAAAAATCGTTACCATTTTATTCTAATGATTAATTTATACTCTATGCTTAATTTCGACTAATTGAAGATGTAAAGCTTTAAGTAGTAAGATATTGAAAAAAATAAAGAAGACTGGCTAAAAATGTGCATTTAATGTTACAAATATAAAAAAAATATGTCACAAATATAAAAGATGTTATTACATAATAAAAGAATTTTTAAAAACTTAAAAACTTCCGACATTTCGCTCCGAGCGCTTTCGATCAGACCTTGATCGTCATCAGGGTTGCTCAGATAAGGTTTAATAAATAAAAATGCGGTAAAACACATATATACTGCTAAATTATGGATTTCGTCAAGGACATAAAATTACATTAAAACACAAATCAACAGTTTCAGACTACATCCATGACCATAATCAGGATATCAAGTCAAATATAACTAAAAAACTAGTCGTTGGGGGCCACCGTATTACTTACCCATCATGGATATGTATAATGTAAAATATTAAAATAAAAATGTGTAAACTACTTATAAAATGCATTGATATTCAAATAAAATCGTGGCTTGATGACGTCATAAAAAGGCTCGATTACTGAATTGCTTGAAAGAGGTTTTTCCTTATAACTCCAAAAATAATACTCCTATTAACTAGCGGTTTATTGCATCTGATTAATCGTCAAATTTCCAATTCAAATATATATTTGAAGTGAAATTTGGATGAAATACAGGGTCATGAAAAATCGAAGAGTGTGGAAAATAGGATTACAAATATCTCGGCAACTAATTATCCGATCGACTTCATGTTTTATGCAAAATTTATGTTTTTTTATTGTTTTTTATATTTACTCCTTAAAATAAACAATTTCGAAAATTTTTATATACCTTTCATCAGAACGAATATTTCGAGAGTCCGAAAAAAAATGTTCCGGTTAATCGAGGTTATTGAAATGAAATAGGCTTCTTCCCATTATTACATACTAAGTACATACCAAATTGCAAGTCTCTATCTCAGTTTGTTCGGGAGATAGAGCGTTTACAGACACACACACACACAGACACACAGACGGACGGCAAAATTTTTTTTCTAAAAATATGTTTTTCGGAATCTCCAGTGTCTGAAACGTGTAAATCCGTCAAAAATTTTTTTTCGATTTTCAAAACGATTACAAGACTTACCCTATACTACGTATGATGGGTAAGTAATAATGTCTCCATAAGGCCATCTCAGAAAAATTTGAGAAAATTACAGATTATTCTTCTCACGAGGATATATTTGTTTCTACAAAAATTGCTGCGGAACCTCGATATAACGTCCGTATAAAAAATATTAAATCGTTCGTGTTTTTGGTGATTTATCGCTGGTATGCGACAGAATGAAAAAAAAAAAATACGCTTTTATGATAAATGATCTTTTAAGAAAAACCTTTTCTACACTTCATACTGAACTAGTTTAACTAAGTTCAACTTAAAGAAAGACACTTATATAGCTACGGTTTTGCCATGTTCATTTATATGTATATATAAAGAAAATTAACTATTGTATTTTACGATTTAGAACAAAATTTAAATTGATTAAAAATGATCAAAATTGAGCACTGACAATTTGATTTCGATATTGCTAGTGCCGAAGTCAACAAGAGCCATGAAAACAACGACTTATTCTATATCAAATCTTATAGTGAGGGCTTTTTTAATTGGGCAGTTACTGTTGAAATACACTTAAAACTTATTCAGTTGGTGAAACCATGTAAAATAAAATAACTTCAGCAACACGCAATTTGTATATATATTATGTAAGCTCATAGAAAAAGTAATAAACCACTTAATCCTTCAAGTTTAAATTCATAAAGTACTGCGCATTAAAACACTCATTTTAGGAGGAATTTTTAAACGTATTAAAATCGCTTACATTTGGCGCGGAGCAGTTTTGCTCACTAAATCGCGTCTTTTTGCGCCAAATACTCGAATGTATTTTATTATTTTTTATAGATTTTCTACTAGTGTTACGAAGGTAAATTTTACTGACTTTTATTATGTACATAATTAGTTTATTTAGCAAATAGTTTCAAAATATTCTGAGTATGCGCTTTAAGGCTCCCTTGTAAGCTCGGTCAACAAGGTTATTGTTTGAATTATTTTTTATAGTTAAATCTTGTTTAATATTTATGATTTAGAATTTAAGCACCTGTGCGAGAATTTTGCACTGAAGTCTAATATTTTTTAGCGATATCTAATATTATTTTATACAAGTTTAAACGTCTACTGAAAATTTATGGATAAAAATGTCTCCAAACAATAGTAATCAACCCAGAACGTAGCGTACGTAATTACAGAAAGGCCAAATTATTTCCCGAAAAAACGCGCAAAAAAGTGTAGCTGCGTTTAGCTCAAACCCTGCCCAAATTATTGTTGAATCAGCTGATTTCTACCCTGCCCAGATAGTTAATTGGTAAGAGTCAGACTTCAGTTATGGTGCATGGTTTGCACGATTGGTCAGAAAGGTTATAGCTCCCATCGAAAGGTGATTGACTTCACACATTATAAAAAACAAGAACGAAAAATCATGCGTCAAGCATAGATTATGTAACACTTTCCAACGCTTCCAAAATAATTTTACGAATCATACTCTTTAATAAGCTAAAAGATAACATCTAAGTCATCCGAATACTTTTATTCAGCCCTGTATACATAGGATCTATAGATTTGTATATATACTACATAGGATGCTAAATTTTAGTTCAGTTAGGAAACACGTAGCACAGTTTAAAATTCTCCGTCTGGAGTTAAATAATACGGAAATGTGTTCCCGAACTTTTGTGCTTCCCTGTATAGGATCTACAGAATTTATACACACCATGTAATATACAAAAAGCGATTTAAAATTAAAATCGCGTCCAGTAACTTAAAACGCACTTCCAGGAATTATTGTTAACATACAGTAGAGAATTCTTTTGTGTGTCCCTGTAAATGAACGATGACTGCTATACACACAATATTCTGTAGTAAGTCTCTTGTAATGAACCTTATATAAATTTCAATGCGTTTAAAATAGGGAAACATTATTTAAATAAACCGCAGAAGATTTTTCTCCATAGACGTAATGTAACGGAATTCTTTTGACTGTCCCTGTAAAGTAAGTATAAGTACTATGCACACCCTATTCCATATTAAGCTTCTTCTAATGCACCTTAGTGATATATATAAATTTCAATGCGTTTAAAATAGTGAAACATTATTTAAATAAACCGCAAATCATTTTTTCCCATAGACCGCAATGTAACGGAATTCTTTTGAGTGTCCCTGTAAAAAAACTATAAGTGCTACACACTTCCGTTGAAATAGGGAACATGCTATAGATAACGATTATAACATATAAAAGTTGCAGGGCAATCCGAGCATATTTACGGGAGTTAGAGCACGGACAGACGGCAGACGGCAGACGGCCAGACGGCAGACGGCCGGACAAACCGAAGTCATAAACACTTTTCAACTAGGTTGGATAGTGTTAAAAAAATGAGTATAGTTTCTTTATACTGTGTACCTTGGTCAAAATAGTATCTTATTTATTCCAACAAACTTACAGTAAAAACTGATTGAAGATACAAAAGGCACGCGCAAGAAGAAAATAACAATCGTATTTTAACTGCATCACAGAATAACGTCATCCGCTTCAGAAAAAACACGGGACAAATGTCCCACTTTATTATTTTTTATTGTTTATTTTTATTATAATCATTGTTGAGTACAATATAATGCACCCAGAAAAAAGTTCTGTTGAATGAACAAAAATTCGGTTGACCCAACAAAACTTTTCTTTTTGTTTGAAATTTTGTTTGAATCAACAAAAAAAAATATTGTTGATTTTTTTTGTAATTCCAAAAGAAAAAAAAATGTATCGTCCGCAAAAAAATGTTTTGTTAATTCAAGTAAAATGGTTCAATTTTACTTCAATTAACAAAATTATTTTTGTTACATAGATTTATGCTATGTGTTATTTTAACAATCTATTTTCTTTTTTCTACAAAATATATTTTGTTTGTTTAAATAATAAAATATATTACATTACGAACTTGTTTTGTTTATACTACAAAAACTTTTGTTAAATGAACCAATCTAAATATGAAATTTTAACTATTTTTGAATTCATTTTCAGCAGTGAATTACGCTTGTAAACGTTAAGTGAATTTTTATCCTTCTTTTTCTCAAGCGCAAACCGAGAGAGTGAAAATTGCCCAATCCGGGAGTCGATCCCGGGTCCTCAAAACAGCGCTCTGAGGCTCTACCACTGAGCTACAAGGAACGATATCTAAGCTCCGCATTTCTCACTCTTATATAAGTTGGAACGGCTGCAACCGCAGCACAAGATGGAAATGTCATCAGGAGCACGCAAATTTCTGTGGCAAACATGAGACGACAATACAAAGCCCAGCATGCGGCAACACATAGTTAATTTTTAATTCATTTTCAGCATTAAATTACGCCTGCAAAAAGCAGGATAAAAATTCACTAGTTATTATTCAAAGATTATAGGCTTAATTCACTACTGAAATTGAGATAGAGCTATTGCAGCATCCGCAAAAAATGCAACATAGCAAAGCCACCTGTTGCGCGATTTACACCAAAAACTAATCAGCAACAATTTATATCAGGAAGTAACTGAATATAAAATTTTATTGAATTCCGTGCATTAATTCTTGAGATAGAGTGCCCACAAAATTTTTGTCACATACAGACAGATAGAGTCATTGACAGTCATTTTCTAAAAACTGTCAAATCGTGTTCAGGACCTTCTAAAATCCGTCGGAAACCGGAAGTCGAAAATTTTCATGATTCCAATACTTTCTTCTTGTAAGGATAGAAGAAAGTAATAAATGGGACAAGGGGATTTTAAAAACTACCTTGGTCCGTCCCAATGAAAAAAAGTTTTAATTATCCAAGAATTATGTTAATCCTTTAATTATATAGCTATATAAGTCAAATAAATCGAGTTACGTGAGAGAGTTATGTCTATTACACAACACTTTAAATTTTGCAAAAACAAAAAAAAATTGCTGGAATTACAAAATTATTGTAAAATTAAAAAAACATATTTTGTTAATTCAAGTAAAATTGATGAAATTTTGTTAAAATTTTGTAAGAGTGTTAACAATATTTTTTTGTCCAAGCAACAAAACCAATTTTTTTTACTTCAACTTAAATTTTCGCTAAAACTCAACAAAACATGATTTGTTGTTTTAATCAATTCCTTTTTCTGGATGTGCGGTATTTTATTTTTGTGACAACACTAGTTTGAGGAAAATGTTTCATTTCATCTATGAAAACAATGCCGATTTAATTTTTAATTAACAACAATTTTTAATAAAAAAAACATGTTTTAAAGAAATGTAAGAGTACTATGTCAGAAGTCCGTTCAAAAACCTTTCATATAGTGTCTCATTTATCGTTCTGTGTTTTGTATTTGCTTGAAAAAAGGAATGTTGACAACAGAAATGATATATATGATTTCCCTGCAAAATTTTTGCAAGGTATTTTTGTAGTATTTTAGAAATAATTTTCATGTTCAGTAAAATAGCACATGGCACGAACGTCAGAAAAACAATTCTTTATATAACAACAAAATAAGATCACTAAATATAATTAAAATTTAGGGAAAATGCTTAAGTGATACTAAAATAAAACAACAAAAGGCTTATAAAGACCTTTTTAATGATTCAACATACGTTTCAACGCTCTTTGCGGCGTCATTTTCAAGAAAATATATTGATAAATAAAATATTCTTGCAAAATTTGAAAAATAACATTGAAAACATGAATCACGAGATCCAAATATGTAAAACTGAGAAAAGCAGGTGCTTGAAGTAGCCAACTGTAATCGTGAAAATTATATTTCGCTATTATTGTTTGAAACGGAAAAGGACCTCGTGCCAAATTTTAAGCAATTCAAATGAGGCGGAATCATTCCAAATGTTTACGTTACGTATGTAGATTTCTATTGCTTCATGGATAATGGATGGGAAGTAGGCTCTTGATGGGTAAATTATTTTACTATTTTTAAAATCAATTTCTATTGCTTCGGTTCTATGTAGTCGTGTCAGCGCTGTAGTACTCCTGTTATATTTGATATCTGCTATATGCTCTTTTAATCTTGTTTGAAACTTTCTGGGGGTCATTCCTATATAATATTGTAACGTACCATCCGCTCTGGTGAATGGGATTTCATAAACACCTGATAGTTGATATGGTTCTATTGGGTCTATTTTCTTACAAACTGCACTTTTTAATTTTATGGTTGGTTTTGCAATAAGGCAGATAATAAATTTTCTAAGTTTATATTTTAATCTTTCAAAGAATCCTGGAAAATATTGTAAAGTTGATATTTTTGAGTTCCGTTCATTAAAAATTTTCTTCTTTTTATTATCCATGCTCGTAATTAATTTATTGATAGTGCTGTCTTTGTATCCGTTATTTATTGCGATGTCACGTATTTTATCCATTTCATTATTTAATTGATTAGGTGTACAGACAGTAAAGGCTCTTCTAATGAAATGTCGAAAGGCAGAAACTTTATAGGAAAAAGGTGCTTGAGCATTACTAGGAAGAGTGGATTGATTAGTTATTGGTTTTCTATATACTGTACGTTCAATTCCATGGTGGGTTTTGATTAACAGCACATCTAAATAAGGAAGTGTGTTATTTTGTTCGATTTCCAAAGTGAATTTAATCATGGAATCAAGGCTATTGATCTGATCAAGAAAACTATTAAGTGAGGTATCTATGTATTGCCAAATTATGAAAATATCATCAACGTATCTGAGCCATGTATGAGGGGTATAATCTAATTTATTATAAATATCAGTTTCTAAAGGTCTTAATATGAATCCAGCTAAAAGTCCAGATATAGAGGAACCCATCGGGGCCCCATTGTTTTGCTTATAGATTTTATTATCAAATGTAAAATAGTTATTATTAACTATAAGATTAAAAGCACTCTTTAATGTTGTTTTCATATTGTCATTAATGTTCCTTAGGTTGTCAATACATTTATTTATTCTTATAGTGACTTGCTGGGTGTCAACAGATGGGTATAAAGAAATGACATCTAGACTCATGCAATTAATTCAACGAACGAATTTATTCAACGTTTAGATAACATCCAGTTTCCGAAGAAATATTTAATAGCAAGTCTAGATGTCATATACCCATCTGTTGACACCCAGCAAGTCACTATAAGAATAAATAAATGTATTGACAACCTAAGGAACATTAATGACAATATGAAAACAACATTAAAGAGTGCTTTTAATCTTATAGTTAATAATAACTATTTTACATTTGATAATAAAATCTATAAGCAAAACAATGGGGCCCCGATGGGTTCCCCTATATCTGGACTTTTAGCTTAATTCATATTAAGACCTTTAGAAACTGATATTTATAATAAATTAGATTATACTCCTCATACATGGCTCAGATACGTTGATGATATTTTCATAATTTGGCAACACATAGATACCTCACTTAATAGTTTTCTTGATCAGATCAATAGCCTTGATTCCATGATTAAATTCACTTTGGAAATCGAACAAAATAACACACTCCCTTATTTGGATGTGCTGTTAATCAAAACCCACCATGGAATTGAACGTACAGTATATAGAAAACCAATAACTAATCAATCCACTATTCCTAGTAATGCTCAAGCACCTTTTTCCTATAAAGTTTCTGCCTTTCGACATTTCATTAGAAGAGCCTTTACTGTCTGTACACCTAATCAATTAAATAATGAAATAAATAAAATACGTGACATCGCAATAAATAACGGATACAAAGACAGCGCCATCAATAAATTAATTACGAGCATGGATAATAAAAAGAAGAAAATTTTTAATGAACGGAACTCAAAAATATCAACTTTACAATATTTTCCAGGATTCTTTGAAAGATTAAAATATAAACATAGAAAATTTAATATCTGCCTTATTGCAAAACCAACCATAAAATTAAAAAGTGCAGTTTGTAAGAAAATAGACCCAATAGAGCCATATCAACTATCAGGTGTTTATGAAATCCCATTCACCAGAGCGGATGGTACGTTACAATATTATATAGGAATGACCCCCAGAAAATTAAAAACAAGATTCAAAGAGCATATAGCAGATATCAAATATAACAGGAGTACTACAGCGCTGGCACGACTACATAGAACCGAAGCAATAGAAATTGATTTTAAAAATAGTAAAATAATTTACCCATCAAGAGCCTACTTCCCATCCATTATCCATGAAGCAATAGAAATCTACATACGTAACGTAAACATTTGGAATGATTCCGCCTCGCTTGAATTGCCTAAAATTTGGCACGAGGTCCTTTTCCGTTTCAAACAATAATAGCGAAATATAATTTTCACGATTACAGTTGGCTACTTCAAGCACCTGCTTTTCTCAGTTTTACATATTTGGATCTCGTGATTCATGTTTTCAATGTTATTTTTCAAATTTTGCAAGAATATTTTATTTATCAATATATTTTCTTGAAAATGACGCCGCAAAGAGCGTTGAAACGTATGTTGAATCCTTAAAAAGGTCTGTATAAGCCTTTTGTTGTTTTATTTTAGTATCACTTAAGCATTTTCCCTAAATTTTAATTCTTTATATGTCGAATATTAAAGATAAAAATTGTTGTAATAAAAAGGTAATTTAATTAAGAAATTAATTATAAAATTTCCCAGATTTAAATCTCGGGAAAAAGAAAAAAAAATTAAATTCATTTATGGATTTCTTTACTGGAAAAATATTTTTAATTTGAAATTCCGAAAGAAGTTCAGAATGGCGATTGTAGAAATCTTTCATTTATGCACTTAATTAAAAAAAAGATAGTTGTTAACGCCTTTTACCATTCTGTTTTAACATTATTTCTAAGAAAGTATAATTGTTTGTACTGAAAATATAAAATTAGCATGAATAGAGACAATTTAATTTGTTTGATATTTTTTTTTTTCAATTCAATGAAAGAATACAAGGAGAAAATTTTGTGTGAGAAGGAGTTTAATTATATTTTAAAGTATAAGTAGATTCTCTAATTAAAGAGATGACCGGTGTACCCCTTTAAGTTTTTCAAATTTAACGTTCTTTTTATATATATATACAGAAATTCCCAATAGAATCCTTTGCTTTGTTTAATAAAAGACATACATTGATTAAATAAAGAGAAAAATACTATTCGAAATTACTGGTGTGATTTTGGAATTTCTTAATAAAATCCGCTTACTTAGCAACATTGACTCTTAAATATATAAAAAATTGCATATGGTTAAAGTATTATGAATGTTATTTCACAATATTAAGGAAAGGTTAATTAAAGAATATTATAAAAAAATCTTCAAATTCATACACAATTTTATTCAAATTTATTTTTTGGGTAGTTGTCGCAATATAAAATGAGATTTTAAAACACACCTCTTTCTTTTTTTCATCAAATTAAACATAAGTTAAAACATTTAACTTCAATGTTTTTATGTGCGTTCGTAATTATATAAATACGTAGCACCTATAGCCGTCGTCTGGTCCGTCCATCTGTCCGTCAGTCCGCATATAAGAGCGCAAAAACTACACAACCGAATGGTTCGAAATTTAATATATATATAATCTTTGCAAAATTTCGTCGTTCCTTTCAAATTTTATGAAAATCGAATCAAAACTTAAAAATATATTAATAAAAATATTTATAATATTCAAATTTTATTTGCTTAATAGGCGTATAGCCAACACAGTGAAAAAGTACCCAAGCAGGGAGTCGAACCCGGGTCATCAGATTAGCGCACTGACACTCTACCATCTGAACCACTTGGGAACGAGACTCAGCCTGGAACTTTTTCACCAATCTGATGACCCGTGTTCGAGTCCCGGCTTGGGTAGCTTTTCACTGTGTTGGCTATACGCCTATTAAGCAAATAAAATTTTAATATTATGAATGCAGGGCGTGAGAAATTTTCTCTGGAAATTTTTCCAAGTATTAAATATGAATTTATAAAAATATTTAATAAGTAATTTGAATTTTTTTAAATCGGTACTTCCTTGTTGGAGCAGCTTCCGAGGATAATCCTCGGATAATACTTGGTCGTCAAACGACCGAGATCTATCGCTAAGTTGCCTGACATGTATGGCATTATAGTGGCATTTTATAACCTAGTGGTATTTTATGACCAAGTTATAGTCAAAATCTTCATTCTACTAAATCCTATCATAAGTAATTAATTCAATGATATCCCATGTTAGTTAATGATTCCAGGTTGCCAGGGTGTTTACATTCTATTTAAGGTGAGCCCTATTATTTCCGTATTACTGAATTTAAAACTGAATTTATATGCTTAAATTGTATAATTATAGTAACACTGTAATCTACCGACAGTGTTTTGGATAGATGTTTCCGGAAAAATATATATTAAATGGAAAAGGAGTTTATATATAGATTTCAAGGTCTGAAATTGTCAAAGCTAGGCTTAAGTTTCCCATTGGAATTTTGAGTAAATGTCAACAAAAGATAAAATTTTGCCAAATTAAAATGTATTTGTTTTATTACGGAATCAGATCATAATAACAGACGATATGATTCATTTCACTGAAACTAGTTATAGTACGAACGCACCTCATTTGTTACGTTTGACGTACAATTTAAAACTTGTTTAAACTTATCTAACATCGTTGTAAAGGATTTATGAGTCCGGTTCATTTGTATGTCTGTACATTCTGCAACAAGTTCTTAAATATACTTGGATTTAAAAATAAATTATAAACGTTATTGAGGTTTACCACAGCATGTTCGCTGTTGAAAGTGGTGTCTAAGAATAAATAATGAAATGCAGCACTTAGAGTTCGTTTACAGGTAGTTGAGGTAAACAATAAAATCCTGATCATGAATAATAGGACATATAACATTTATAGTTCTTTTACATAATCTCTCTCTCTCACACACACACACAAGTTATTGTTTGTGAGCAAAAATTACAAGAAGTGAAATTTGAGTTGTGTTACGCGTTTTTATGCTTAGCTAAATTTTAGTATGCTACACGATGTATATAAATTCTATAGATCAATGACAGGGATAATACGATCTATCAGGGGATGAGATGTTCTTCTGACGAAGCTGGTAGACGGGAGGTGCTGGTTTCGAATCCAATAGCGCCTGTCGGCTTAATCGTTCGAAGTTTTCGTGCTTTTCTTCGAACAATGGATTGGTTATCCTTGCGTAAATATGGGTTAGAGTCCTTTAGAAAGACCCCAACGCAGGGCACCCCCTCAAGCCGGGACCGATTAACCTCTGAATCAAGGGGAAGCACTGCATTATTTTGGGGCCCCCTTTACATTTGGCAAAGGTTTTCTTAATTCTTCATTGATGAAAACTCACCAGTGATACTAATATTATTCCCGGGAGTAGCTCAACCGAGCTCACAATTATTTTATTCATCAGCTTTTTTATGTTCGCTGCATATACTTCAGCTATATTTAGTACATAATAGCTGTATCCTCAATTTCCTGAGTGGTTTCTAACAGGCACATCAGGATGCTATATGATTAATTAACATCCTATTGATGACATTCATATTTCGATGTTAAATAAGTTTCATGAAGTAGTACGTGGATTTCGTCTTGGATTAAGCAAATTTTCTTTTCCAAAAAATAAAAAAATACAATGTAAAAAAAATGAAAATGGAAATTAGAGGGTCCATTTCACAGATGCGCATATAGAAGGCAGGATGACAAATAAATACCTTTCATTTTCGCGTAATACTAAATGGCGATAGATCTAGCCATACTAAAGGCAAAGTCGGGTATCAGTGTATCAGTATCGAAAACTATACGAGATACGGAAAAATAGCCAATTACAAATTTGTGAATAGTCTTGCTATTGTCCACTGGATACTCGAATTTGGTACATTTTATTTTAGAGACCCTGTACTTTTATTACTGGATAAACAATAATTAATTTTTGCTCTAATTTGATTTAATTTTTAAATTTTAGTACTTTTTAACTTTCTTCTATCTATAATAGAAGAAAGTATTGTAATCGAAATATTTATTAAAATAAATTCAAAATTCGACATCTTTTTCGAATTCCTGTTTTCGACGGATTTACACGTTTTTGGAGTCAGAGATCTCGAAAAACATGTTTACACAAAATGTATGTCTGCCCTTCTGTCCATTTGTGTGTCTATTCATCCACATTGTATCAACGACAAGTATGTATGAAGTTTATGTATAGAATTGAACCAAATGTATTTTATAGGTTTGTGACTGTAGGTAACAGGTTCTACTTGAATTTGCAGGTATTCCGCTGGAAGGGGCATTGAAATAGCGATTTGTTTGCCATTTTCATTTGCGATGTGATAGCGAATTTTGAAGTATTAGTACGTATGATATAAAAGAAAAATTTAGGATTGGCACATCCGACTAGATAATTGTTTGTAATATTATTTCATAAGGAAATATTATATAAATATAACTTTAATTTGCATAAAATGATAATGAAATAATAGCTAAATTGGGAGTTCTAGAAGATGTTTAAGTCATATAATTTAAGCATCTATATTTTTAACAGATTAAATTCACAAATTATCTTTCGAGAACACATGAAAATTAATCGCTCCCTTATGATACTGGCGGAAGTTACTTAAATTTCATTTTCAGCATTTTGAAGCAGAAAAGCATGTAATTTAATACCTAAGGGGCTAATTAGAGAAGATCAGAGGCGATTAATTCATATATAACAGAAACAGTTTCAATTTAATAATTAACTTTATATTGTTCTAAACAAGACCAATATAATTATCCTAGAATATTTACTTTCTAGCGTTATATGTATGTGTGTATGTGTATATACATTACTAAAATGTTACAACAATAGTTTTATTTTAATTAAAAGAACATTTAAATTGAAAATATTCTTTCAAAATAAATATTCAGAATTGTATTTTTATCGGAGTAATCATTAATTTAGTTTGCTATATTTTCAGAGAAATAAATATAATGAAAATATCGAACTTATAAGAAAAATTGGCTTTATTTGTTTCTACAAAATGTTACATCAGTGATTCTTTTGAACGTACCTACGGTTAATCGGTCCAAACAATATTTCTTATCGTATAATACCTATCGTGATAGATATTTACCTATATATTTATCTGTGTAACATAACGTAATTTTAGAGCAGCTATTATAGAGATAATTTATTTATTTAATATAAACGAGTTACGGCCCAAACCCGAAGTTCAACTAGTTCCCGAATCGGCGGGCGATTTCAAAATTTGGTCATGATTTCTGGCCAAAGTCCGATGTAAATGAAATGAACAGTGTATACTCTACTTTGGCCGACAATATCCCGATGTGGCTGAAAAACCCTGAAGGGCTAATGCAAGACTGTCTGGTAGTGCATCGGCGTGCATATGGTAAAATGGAAGTTATCAGGCTATGACGGTTAGAATAATGTTCGCCTGTAGATGTTTCTGCCTCTGTGACTTGTTCTTAATATGATACAGCTGTTTCATGAAATACTGTTACATGGACATTCTATAAGTTTAGTATATATTTGTTTGTTGTTCCTTGTGAATATTTAGTGATTTTTTTTAATTTCAATTCATAATTAATCCTATTCTAGAAGGCCGAAATGCGAAATACCGTTAGATTTTAGTATGATAGAATTCTAACAACTCAAAGATTATTCTAAAATAAATTTATTATTAAATAAATGTCAAAGTTTGACATTTATTCATTAAATCTAAACAAGAATATATTTCAGCGTTATTTATTCTATTTAAAAAACTAAGTTCCTTAGATACATGTGCTAAATTCTGAAGAGATGCAAACTAAGCACTTTTAACAAAAACCAGAATGACAAACATTGTAAACTGATCTAGGCAATAAAACAATAAAAAATTATTTATACCTATTTGAGTGTACTTCTTTGAATCAGCAAAACTATTTGTTTATATACAACTAAAAGTTTTTTTTTAAATCAAAAAATTGCTTCACACAAAAATTATACTTAGAGTGTACCTTTTTAAATTCTGCTTTCAAATTCTCTTGATATGATTATAACAGAATAATAACATTACAAATAATAATAACAGTGAATTAAATAATAAATATGCATGGATGTGTGTCAGCATGCGTGTACCCAGAGAAGGAGACACCGATAATAATAACACTTATAGCAGTTTCGTTAAATCATCATAACATTAAAAAGGTAAAATGTGTTTTTTAGAGTTTCTGTTTCTCTTCGTTCAATAAGTTTATCATAAATGATATACATAATTTTTTAATATGTTTATGATATGTTATGGTAAAGTTTCTTTTCAGTTTGCAACCATTACATAAATTTAATTAAAAGTAACAAGCAAATTATTAGATTGGAAACTCATTCAAAATTCGAACTTTTTAGAGATTTTTAAACATTTTTGAAAATTACGAATTATTGACATCAGTTTACTCTGTAGTTTGTCATATTTGTGGAAGTGTAATCGTGAAATACAAACAAACAATTGTATTTTAATACAATATACACGTATATTAAAAAAACTAGAAACGAAAAAATAAATGGTTATTTACCAGATACATTTATTTCGGGACAAGAAGAAAATCAGCCCTGTGAGATTAGATTTTTTTTTCATTAGTCGCCATTTCATTTTCAGGACTGTTAATATCATTTAGCAAGACATTGCACTTTCTTAAGGCTGAGTTATGCCAAAACCTCTAAAAAATGGAAGTACAAAAAAATGCTGATCAATGACAACACGTATTTGAAGTCCATTTATACAAGCTTAACGTTTATTATTATTTTGATTATTCTTTTATTTTTGACACCTCGTTCTTATTCCCCTTCTTATATCTTTTTTACAGTTCTTATAACGGATCTTTTTTTAAAAAATAAATTCAGTTAATGACAGCTTTAAGTGTAAAATGTATTTTCTTTTTTTAAATGTTAACCACAAGCACATGTATTCCCACATGTTTTACAAGTACTGTAATAATAGCTGTATAAGTTATATTAATAGCTGTATAAGTTATAATAATAACTGTATACGTTATAATAATAGCTGTATAAGTTACAGTAAATAAATTTTGAAGCAATGCTAATTCAGAATTTTTGTGAACCGGGTGCAATAACTATCTGGTTCAAAGCATCGATTAACGTTTCTTTAAATACGTTGGTTGAATATAAAACTTGGTGAAGCTACGGTGCAATTATTTCTAGATGTAAATTTATCAAGAGACGGTTTTTTGTTCTATAGAAGTATGAACCCATGATAATTTATAAATCTTGAATCTGTGAATTTTTTTTTAAATTATTTCTTTGAAGTAATATATAATTAAGATTTTTTTTTTTTTTTTTTTTTTTTTACCATCTATTTAAAATGAAAAAAAAAATATTTTATTTATGTTCACAATTTAAATGAAAAATGGCATTTAAAGAATAGAATAATCCTTTTATTTTCCTTTTTTTATCAATATTTATCCATCGAAATTTAGTAACTTAGATGTTGCAACCAATACATAAAATTAATTAAAAATTTTAAAAACAAGTCAATATCTCGGAAATTGTATTTTGAAACTTCGAGAGTTATTACGACATTTTTGGATCCTTGAGAATACTTAGTGTATTTTTTTTTATTTCTATTCATAATTCTAGAGGGCATAAATGTAAAATACCGTTAGATTTTAATATAATAGAAATCTAAAAACTCAAGGATTATCCTAAAATAAATTTATTATTGAAAAAATGTCAAAGTTTAACATTTATTCATTAAGTCTAAACAAGAATATATTTCAGCGTTATTTATTCTATTTAAAAAACTAAGTTTCTTAGATACATGTGCAAAATTCTGAAGAGATATGAACTAAGCAGTTTGAATAAAAACCAGAATGACAAACATTGTAAACTCATCTAGGCAATAAGATAATAAAAATATATTTATACCCATTTGAGTGTGCTTCTTTGAATCAGCAAAATATTTGTTTACAAACAACTAAAAGTATTTTTTTGAATCTTCAAATTGTTTCATACAAGAATTATATTTTTCGAGAGTGTACCTTTTAAAATTCTTCTTTAAATTTTTCTTGATATGATTAAAATAGACTAATAACATTATAAATAATAATAACAGTGAATTTAATAATAAATATACATGGATGTGTGTCTGCATGTGTATGCCCAAAGAAGGAGACAGAGAAAAAAATAACACTTTATAACAATTTCGTTAAATCATCATAACATTAAAAAGGTAAAATGTGTTTTTTTGTGAGTCTATTTCTTTGTTCAATATCATATATACTAATACGAGCAAATCTTTTTGAAGACATTTTGTATCCTACCGTTTTGGGGCACCAGAAAACCTTTGGGCTAGGTCATTTTTCGAGAAAATTCGATTAGTGGGTCATTTTGGGTCATGGTCAAGCTAATTGTATCTAGAAAACGGTTCAAACGATTTTGACGAAATTTTGTATCCGACCATTTTCGGGCACAAGAATACTATTGGGCTGGGTCACATGTTCGAGAACTTTCGATTAGTGGGTCATTTTTGGGTCAACGCGGGTCAAATTAACTTTATCCAAAATACGGCTCTAACGATTTTGATTAAATTTTGTATCCTACGAGTTTCAGGCACGAGAAAATCATTGGTCTAGGTCACATGTCCGAGAAATTCGATTAGTGGGTCATTTCTGGTCATTTCTGGTCATTTCTGGTCATTTCTGGGTCATTGTGGGTAAAGCTAATTTATCTAAAAAGCGGCTCAGACTATTGACACTAAATTTTGTATCCTATGGTTTTCGGGCACGAGAAGACTGTTGGTCTTCGTCACGTGTTCGAGAAAATTCAATTAGTGGGTCATTTTGGTCATGGGTCATTATGGGTCAAGCTATTTTATCTTAAAAACGGCTCAGACTATTTACACTAAATTTTTCATCCTATGGTTTTCGGGCATGAGAAGACTGTTGGGCAAAGTCACATGCTCGAGAAAATTCAATTAGTGGGTCATTTTGGTCAGGGGTCATGATATTTGAACTCAAATTTAATTTTGATCGAGCATAGCTCGGTCTTCCCTGCTCGTGTTTATCATAAATGATATATATATAATTATTTAATATGTTATAATATGTTTTGGTAAAGTTACTTTTAAGGATGAAACAGTATTTAAATTTTATTTTAATCCACAAGTTATTGCATAGTAAATGAAAACTCCAGTCATGTTTGAAAAGTAAACTTTGTTTATTTGTTTGAGATCGTAAGTACATGAAAAGAAAAGTGGTACTAAAGCACAGGAGACAGACACAGATGTGTCTTTTACATAAAGTTGGCAAAGGGTGAGTGAGTAAAATAACATGATCGCCAGACATTTACTCTTTTGGCGATTAGATTGGCGGTTAACAAATTATTTGGCATTTTAATTTGAAAAGACAAAATACTTTTGTGGCTGTGTGTGGAATTTCATTTAAACTGAAATAAGTTATTGGCCTCATAGATAGCAAGACTTTATCATATTTTATTCCTTTGCAGCTAAATTTAGAACATGTCTTTATCACAGGGTTACCAGCTTGGCCTTTTTTTAATTCAGAAATTTCGAATTTCTACTGAAAAATTTGAAAGAAGAATTTTTACTTTAAGCAATTACGAAATATCTGTCATTAAATAAGAAAAGAACATTATAGAAAATTTCTGGTATGAATGCGAAATTTCGGAATAAAAAAAAGGCCAAACTGGCAACCCTGCTTCATTACCCTTGAATTTGATTGGTATATGCATTTTGCGAACGTGAAAGTCCGTTATATAATTAAGTTCAGATGAGAAACATATTTATTGAACTATCAGACTGAAAATGATTTGTTTATGATTATTGAAGCTGTCAGTTAATAAAAAAAAATCTGTCATATACTTATGTTGAAATGAAAACATATTTATTGAGATAATGACATTTTATATTTATTGAATCTGTCAACACTTCAAAGATTAATGAATCTGAAATTAACATTAAATTACTTTTCGCATGATTACAAGTTTATTTTTGAGAGATAAAAATAATAAGTACTTGATTCAGTTTTTTTGAAAAAAGAAATAGATTTTGTACAGTAGCGCAACTTAAAAAAGGGAATTACCAACATAATATGAAATGCAATAAATTTTGATAATTATATTTGTCATGAATATATGATTATGCCAATATTTCTAAATGTCAGTTAAGCGATTGAGAAATATAATTACTTTCTTTTCTTTCAATTTTTTTTTATATTTTACGTAACGTACAGAAAAGTGTTCATGTTGAACGGAAAAATTTTAATAGCAAAAAATTTATTTACTGACCAAAGAATTAAAATTTTATAAACTAAACTAATGAATTAATGTAAAGAAAATGTTGTTATGTTTTTTAAATTAAGGAACGGGGCATTTACATAAGTATACTGAACATACGGGAGAAAGAATATTTAGATAAGCTTTTGAAAACAAGGGCTGGGGGCATTTCAATAACTTAAAATTCAAAATGAAAATATATAACATGAAACACTGTTATATATGTATTAGAGAAAACTGCGAAATGTCATATCCGTAAGGAAAAATCGTAATTTCGAAAATTGAGATAGGGTCAAAACCGCTCAACAAATTAATTTGAGCAGTTTTGCCCCTTACTAGCAGGAGCTATTATTGTAACTGGAGATAATTAGCTGTTCTTACATCCGAGTAAATATGTTGGACATTGTACACTAAACATGTCATATGAGGTGAGTTCATTTTATAACTAGTTTCACGATGTAAAAAAAAAAATCATCCTCATTATTTCAGTGAAATGAATTATGTCGTCTGCTAGGAGCGAAATTAGCATGCCTTTTTTTTTTCTTATTACATATGCTACGTTTACAAATGCGAATTTTGCTTTTCACCATAGAGATCTTGTTTTGCGAATGATTACCTACCTCCATGGTTTAATATTTTTATGACTCATAATTATCGAATCTCTTGTGTTTATTTACTAATGGATTGAGATATTCGGTTAACCTAATTTCCATTGAAGTTATCTCAGAATCTATAAATTGTTGAATGTAACTCATCTCTTAGAGCAAACAATTTTTTTGAATGATCTTTCTAAAAATGTAACTTTTATACAATTGTATTAAAAAAATTTTTTTTGAATAAAAATGGCCGCTTGACGTATCAAAAAAGATGTGGTTAGCCCGTATATATTTTTCCTCAGTCACATGACTTGCCCTTTTATTATATAGATTACGCATGATAGGATTTAACGGAATAAAGAAAACTTTCATTAATAAATTTTAATGTTTTGATTCGATTTTCATAAAATTTGAAATTACTAGACAAAATTCTGCAACATTTAATATACATATTATACATATTAAATTTCAAATCATTCGGTTTCGGTTGAGTAGTTTTTGTTCTGTTATATGCGGGCAGATGGACTGATGGGCGGACCAGACGACCACCATAGGTGCTACGTATTTATATAATTACGAATGCACCTAATAAAAACGAAAGTATTCCAATTTTTGGAATCTTGAGGGAGTGTTCCTTTGCCGTAATTTAACTTGTCTTCCCGTCCTTAATATTAGTACTCATACATTATTTGAAGTATTTGGTAAAAAAGCAGGTAATTTAAACTACGATTTTTTTTTTTTTTTTTTTTTTTTTTTTTTTTTTTTTTACATTTAGTGTATCCTTTATTGTTCTTTAATTTGATATTTTAGTCTAGTAGATTTATAGTCTACATTGTAGACACTACCTATACTACAATAGTTTAATAAAATATACTTATAAGATAATATAAGACACTACTCGGTCCTTATTTATTTCAATGGAAATGGACATGAAAAACAGATTGTATCTAGTTTATTAAACCGAGGTTCTTTTATAGATCTGAGGGTACAGCCTTGAGTAATTTAATGCTTTCCAATACCAACACTAGTTAGTGCTTGGAAATTATGTAGTAATCATGTATAAGAGAAAAATATAATCCTGTTATGCCCGTACTTTCATATCTTGTTATTCTTCTTTCTAACATCTTACTGTTAAAATCTGTTGTTTATTTTGGATTGACTGTATGTATTTCTTTTTTCTTTTTCTTTTTGTATTTGTTTTTTGTATTGTATTCGATTATTTTTATCTAGAGGATGATGTAAGTTTACAGCAACGCTTCATTTAAGCAGATTACATTTTTAGGAAATGTAACTAATCTCAAACAATAACAGTTGATTTAAACATAACTTTAATTATTTTGCTTTTAAAACAAAGTAAATCATTTAAAGCAGGATAACAATTTGTTTTTCGTCTATAAGATGTTCTTTAAATAATGCTGAATTTTCAGCCAAAAATAACTAATTTTAGTTATTTATTTTCATTGACTGAGCATTTGGCGACATTCGCACGGTTCGCGCAGCCTCAATTTATTGTGATTGATTGAGTAATTGCCATTCCTACGTGAACCAAAATAAACTGCTATCATTTATTCCATGAAAAGTTTGTCATCGGCGCAAAGCTCTATATAAATATTAGCGTTCGTTGTTGGCCAAAAGTGTCTTCTCATTTAGCAATGTTTGCAATTACGAGGCTATTTCTAGAGCTAGTGTACATTGTACTTCATTTTTTTTTGTAAAGTAGTCTGCATGCTCTTGTCAAAGGCTTAGCAATACATTTTCTTTATCATCGCTTTAATGATTATCTGATATTGCTTGTTTAGAACTGCTTTATGCGTTCTTATTGCATATCCAGTAGTTAAATTTAAATCACTATCTTCTGTTCATATATGAAGAAAGGAGCATGATGTGATGAGTATGGAATCCGTCCACGTTACTCTGATGGTAGGCTATGTATATGGCGCTAAGCATATAGAATTCATGGATATAGTATGTTAAGTTGGATATGTACAAACTCAATGGCAGCTCGGGGATGGCCGGTATTTTTTATTTTTGTTGGCAGTGTTTGAGACATATTGTACTCGTACAAAGTACCCTCAATGCATCTAAACACGTAGATAGTAACGTAGAAGATAGTAATGTGAAAGAACTAAGGGGTTCTCCTCCCTACAAATTACGTTCGCCAAACCCCATCCAGAACCTCTGAAAATACGCTAATTTGCTCGGTTTTAATAAGACTAACCTGTTACCGAAAATTGAATTGTATTAAAACGAATCTTCTGTAATCAGGTTGCAATGCATTTCCCTTTGACTGGAGTATTTTTTCAGTTTCCATGGCCGTATCTACCGTTGTCACGACAGCTGACGGCTGGTTTCGTTATTGATAAATAAAATCGATTACACAATTGATAATCAACGTGTATAAAATATTTAAGTAAAAAATGATGCTGTCTCCCGGACTTTTTTAGTAGCACTTAGGACAATATTCTTCTTTGGTTCGAGGCTACAAAAATTCGTCTACTTGGTAATAACATTCTGAATCGCGCCATTGTAAAACATTGTGTTTAGAAAATCTACAATTATATTTTATGTTTATATCAAATTTTAGATATTTCAATAACAGGTATAGTTTACACATGAATTCTTTTCAGTATTTTAATACAACTTTATTCATATTTTTAATGTTATTTATAAAATGAAAATTGTTTATATTAATTAATAAGTATATATGAATTTTATAACATATATTTATGGAATAGTAATACATACAAAATAAATCTAAAGTATTTTATGATGTATTTACTTCTATTTTTTCTGCATCAAATGATGAAATTATAAACAAACGTGCTAGCCGCTACTTTTAACTCATGTGATTTCCACTGTGACGTCAGATGAATATTATCCATATAAATATCGTTTTAAACGCATCATTTTAAAATATGAAGTAATTTTCACCATTAAATGCTTTTCGCTTGTAATAATTTAATTATTTTAAGGTTTCCTTTCTTTTTTAATTTTTACGTGTAAATATATTTTTCAATTGAAAATGTTTGTAAGTAAGAGTATTTGGGAACTTTAAAATTGTCAACAATAGATAAAACTGGAAAATTTCCAGATATTAATTACATTTCTATTAAGACAATAAAAATTTGAATTAAAAAGCGGTAAAAATCTATAATAATTAGTCAAATAATTAAAAAAAAAATGATTGTACACTGCCCACCCCAACCTAGAGCCGTCAGTGCTTGAAAAAGATTCTTATATTGTTATGCATAGTTATTGATCTTATAAAACTTATTTAACTGAGCCACTTTGATAAAAATTCAACATTAAATAGTGCTTTACATAATTCTTCGATTTAAAAAAGGTTTCGAACAACTTTTCCCGAGGATCCTGTGGTCATCTACCACACATCCTCAGCACATAGCAAATGGTGAAATCACTGTTAGGGGGAATCATAAATTGTAGCACCGGGCGGAATAAGCATAAAAACGAGCGTAAATAAAAAATAATTAGGAGCTCATAGAAAAAAGGGAAATATAAACACTATAAAAATAGAAAGGTTAAGGACAGCATTACAATAACAAGATATATATTTTATATTTTGTAAAAAAAAATATGTTTTTTGTTTATTTTTAAATTTTTTTAATAAGACGTCACAAAGGATGAAAGAAAAGTAAAAGAAAAATGTGAAAAACTGATTTAAATTTCTGTGCCCGCATAAAATGCGTCTTAGAAGATTGATAAGAGACTAGGGTATTTCAATCCGTGTAATTATGACCTTAAAAAATGCCTACAGAGAAGTGGAGGCTACCGCTGCAACAAGGGAATGCCTCCTTCAGCTTATTTAACATGCATTTTTCTATAAAACTACCGGTTTCCATGTTTTTTTTTATGCCATAGTAGTTTTATTATGATCCTAGAAAGTCAAGAGTTCACAATTAATTGAATTACTGCAGCAGCGGTGACAGCAGCGTTAATTATTTTTTTAATAGAGAGATTCAAAACTACTTGGCAGAATGAGAGTATTTAAAGCTTTCAAAAGCCGATTTTTGTTAAATAAATTGATAAGTTCATTTTTTTTTTTTCGAATTTTTTTTTTTTAAATTATTTAAACTGGAAATAATTTTTGAAAAATTGCGTGTTCCGTGAACCGGTAGCCTCGATTACTGAACTAAAAACACGCATTAAGGAAGAGATAGCTATCACACCAAACTCGAAACCTCCTCAAACGGGCCCAGTTATGAAAAGATGAAGATGGCGATCACTTTCAACACCTTTTGTAGTCGTTTAAGCACTTCCGTAAAGTAAAGATTAATGTTTCTACATTGTTCCTTTTTTGGGGTTGCAAAATAAATGAGACACTCTGTATGTGTACAGTATTAATTAGTAGACGTTATTACTAATCGATTAAAACCAGGTACTTTTATATGATGATTTGCGACAGAGGAAGCTAGGGGATATCGCCTTTTTTCAGAACTTTACATTATTTCTTAAAGGCAGTTTTTTCACAAATATGTAATTTTCTTATATTGAAAAAATGTTGTATTACTTTCAACATAATTAATTTAATAACAGGGATTTTTATATAAATTAAAACACCATTTATGGAATCTTTTTAATTACACGTTTTTCAAAAAACAACTCATTTCAAAAGAAAAAACTTCCTCGCAGGATATTACTTGTAATATTTGAGATTTATCAGATTTAAACTAGTACATACTCCAGATCATAAAACCTTCCTTAAATATTTGCGTTTTCAAATATGAACTAATATATGTA
Source organism: Maratus michaelseni (assembly GCA_963931845.1). NCBI lineage: Eukaryota > Metazoa > Arthropoda > Arachnida > Araneae > Salticidae > Maratus > Maratus michaelseni. Next base: position 267,038,059 of record OZ007596.1, on the reverse strand, counting down.
ATTACGATTTCAATCAATACTGTACTTCCAAGCCTGCTTAAGAAGTTTTTCTGATTTTAAAGTTTAAAATGAGTAATCGAAAATTCTCTGTGAAAACGTTAAATGCTCTGCTTTTATCGGAAAATAGAACATTGATTTCCCTGCTGAGATTCAGTTTCCTTCTTAATGTTTTCGTGTAGTTCTAAACATTACTAAAGTATTCTGAATTTTATAAAGATTATGTTATAATATGTTTCCTTTAGTTAACTGAGATTACCTTATAAAGTGGTTTTTCGCACATAAGGAATATAAAGATGACAAATTGTCATTGATTTTTTTTGCATGTATTAGTGCAATCAAAATCTGATAGAAAGTTGTTACCTGCCTGAGAATTACAACTTACACTAAAATGTTGAAAAGCACGAAAGCATAACATTATTGCAATAGAAAGTAATTCGTTCATCATGTAACTTTTAAAATAGAAAACTAATAAACTGCACGATGCATAATTCAATTAGAATTGTGGACGTCGCTACTCATTTCTGCTTTCATAATCGTGGGTCCTGGGTCCTGGGATGTATATGGTATATGCCCCGGTCAAATAGGAAGCCTCACGAGAAATCCAACATTTAATTCTCTAAGCATGATCGATATTTAAAATAGGTGGATTGAATTTTGTGCCGTTATATTAAAATAAATGAACAACGCAAAATTAGCACAAATAAAAATATATAAAATGGCAAACAGCTGTTTCAGAACCTCTAAAGCTCCATCATCAGTGCCAAATTTAGAAGATTAAAAACTGATTTAAAAGTTTAAGCCATGTAAATATGCTTGCGTCTCCGCACGCAAACATTCTATACTTCAATTCTATCTTGGTCGTGTGCGAAGACGCAAGCATATTTACATGGCAAAAACTCTTGAAGCAGTTTTTAATTTTTTTTTTAATTTGTCACGGATGATGGAGCTTTACAGGTTCCGAAACAGCTGTTTGCCATTTTATATATTGTTATTTGTGCTATTTTTGCATTGATCATTTATTTTAACGTTTGATACTTATTTAATCAATTCAGGAGAGATGACAGGTTGAGTGAACTTTACTAAAATCCCGAGGCGAAACTGGGACACGTAGCGTTACAGCGCAGTGCACTAACGCTATGGACTAATGTTTATGTAAATGTTTTAGAGTGTTTTTACAGTAATATTGCTACAAGCATCAACAACACCGCATAACAAAGTTGACCTTTTTAACACTTTCCAACATCGTTGAAAAGTGTTTATGACTTCGGTTTGTCTGGTCGTCTGACCATGTTTTAAATATCGCAAATAAATTCGGATTTCCATGTAATTAATATATTTTATTTATGTTTATTATAGAATGATCGTTTTTGAAAATGAAATGTGTAGTATTTCTAGTTCGTTTATAGAGATAAATAAAAGAATTTTGTTACATTATTTCTGCTTTGGAAAATAATCGTTTGTGGGGAATTTTGATGCTGTTACCATACTTGAAACAGAGAAAATGATATATACCACTGAGGTGGGCGGCAACATGCTTTCTACAGAGTGTACAGTATGTAGCATTTATAAATCATTTACAGGGAAACAGAAAGAATCCCATTATATTATGCCATTATAGTATATGGGGGAAATCGTTTGCAGATTATTTTAATGATATTACACTATTTCAAACAAAGTGAAATTCATATACATTACTGAGGTGGACCATAACATGTTTTCTATATATTATTTAGTTCGTAGTGTTTATCGCTTATTTACAGAGACACTCAAAATTATTCGGTTACAGAAGTGACTATCAGGGATAACTACTGAATGTGCGTTTTTATTTGTTGAATGCATTTTGAAACTTAACTCATTTTTGTATTACGGTGTGTGTAGACATATACAGTGCGTAGACATATATATTTTTCGTTGTTTGTACCTCTTGCATTAGATGTTTTTTCTTATTTTAATATTTATGCGCTGTGGCTATGGATTAAAGAAATATTGAAAAAACGATTTTCGTTACCAACGTTGTACAGTGTAGAAATAACCAGGGTCGTAAATTAGTTATAAGAAGTAAAGCAATACAAATTTCTAGCAAGCATACGCCGTTATTTTATTATATGTTGGGTAGATGCATTACTGTTAAAAATGTTACACAGCACTGGAATGGACCACAATGGAACATATGAAAATTTTGCACTGAGTGCCAGACACAAAAAAATATGCCAAGCATGTAAGTTTGGCGAAATGGAATTTGGACGAAACAAGGATTATCAGTGACATTTAGATATATTTAATATATTCTTTTTATGTGCTTGATTAAAGAGAAAGAAAGAATGTAGATTCGTTGAACCTCTCCATTCGCCAAGAGCTATTATTGTGAGAATATGAAACATAAGCAAAAACACTTTGTAAACGAAACACATTTCTGAATTTGTGAAAATGAATTATTCAAAATATATAATTTTCTTCTTTCTATGTTCCTAAGGGTAGCTGCAAAAATAAATCACACATGGCAGTTATCGGAGATTACTTTGACAGACCAAATTTTTAATAATTCCTTTTTACTAACTCAGAAATGTCTTTCGGTTTACTTATGTTTCATATTCTCACAATAATAGTTAGGTCTACATAATAGACTGGGTCAATAATAGTCTAGAATAATTCTCAATTGAAATTATTAAAGAATCATGCAAGTGCCGTATATATATATATATATATATATATATACGGCACCTGCATGTCTCTGGAAAAATTTCAATTGAGAACACAAAAATTAAATGTCTGAGAAAATGAACATGGAAAGATATAAGGTATGCAATAAAGAATTAATTTCCATATAAAAAAAGGGGAACATTTAAACTTTAAAAAATCTAAAAAAAAATTAATACTATAAAATTAAGTATTCTAAATTACGATTAATTTTGATAAAAGTAAAAGCTAACTATTTTAACAATATGTGACAAATTTCATCACAAGCGCTGTTTCCGATTGCCCTGCCAGTTTATCGACAGCAAATCAAGTTTTTGACATGTAATACAATTTCTTTTAAGGATATTTGAAAATTATTTTCAAGTATTTCATAATTACTGAGTGTCTGTTAGTCTACCGATATTACACCATGGCGGAAGAAGTATGTAAATAGCCTGGAGTGTTTTGGTGTACTTGTGGTGAATACATGTTTAAATAAAACCGTCTCAAGGTATAGGCTTTGTAAAAAAATAAGGTTTAATTAATTTAGATACTCATTACAGACAGAAAAGGATGTGTCCTTTTTTATGCATCGCAATTTGGTGTATAAAATTTGCGTTGAGTCTTTATGTTTATTAACAAATAAAAAAAGAAGCATTTTTAAATACGGTTCAATAATTGTATGGTTCGAACCAGCAAGTCATCCTGACGATTGTTTGTTTTGTGCTGTAAATATTTTTAGAATCAACATAAAAACTTTTCTCTTGTTCCATTATAACTTACCGTTGGCGGCAAAGCTAATTTTAAGTTCCAGCAAAGTATGCCTAGCAAAGTATGCCCGTACCAACAGCTTTCACGAAATTAGGTACCAGACAAAACACAAGGGAAATTGATAGTGAAGATAGCGATTTCGTTCCAGAAATCTTTCTCTGTTTAACTCAACCATTCGACACACATGACTCAATGACTGCATTTCAATAACTAGCTTCTCGATTAAAAGCGAAACATTTTCAGACAAGGGACACCTTATTTTCATAAGTCAGAAAAGTATTACCAACTGCATTAATATACGTTAACCAATTTCAAAAAAGTAAGATGTAGAATGAGCTTTAAGATTTATTTTCTCCATGATCATCTATATAGCCTTCCTGAAAAATCTTTGTGATATAAGCGAGGAATAGGAGTAAAGATTCTATCAAGATATTCACGCTATGAAAAAACGCTATCAAGAAAAGTGGGAAGCTCAGACGATGGCCGACTATTGTTTATGTCCTCAGATAAGTAGTCAAACATCCCTCCGGCTGTCTGTTTTATAAAATGAAGTTTATACAGAATAAATGTAATAGTTTTCTTTTATTAGCATGTTAAACTTCCAAAGTTTTTTTTAAAGAGATACCCCTGCTAGATAATGTTATTTAGATAAATAGAGTTGATGCAAAAAAACTTGTTTTAATTTTTAAGTAAAGATTTGATTTGTAATTAAAATCACAAATAATATTAGATGCAAAAGACATACTGTTCGGCGATGTAATCCTTTATTTAAGGTCATTTGCAAATGTGTCATCGACTCGATTTTCTTTTTGTTTTTGCAACATTTAACAAATGTACATTTCTAATTTTTTTATGGTCCCCATTTAGAATATTTAATTTTATTTAGGCATTTTATTCAGTTTTAAAGATATATATATATATATATATATATATATATATATATATATATATATATATATATATATATATATATATATATATATATATATATTTTTTTTTTTTTTTTTTTTTTTTTTTTTTTTTTAAAGTAAGATGTAGAAGGAGCATTAAGATTTATTTTCTCCATGATCATCTATATAGCCTTCCTGAAAAATCTTTGTGATATAAGCGAGGAATAGGAGTAAAGATTCTATCAAGATATTCACGCTATGCAAAAACGCTATCAAGAAAAGTGGGAAGCTCAGATGATTCATTGTATAAATATATATATATATATATATATATAATGTTTTGTATTGATATTGTTCAAGCAAAATCAAAAACTTTCTAGCTAGCCACTTTTGTCTTGAGGGGTTGCATGGAAATTTAAAAAGCGTATTTAAAAAAAATATTAATGGTAGGGCTATTTAAGTAATATAATTTTATTTCCTACGTTGTTTAATCACTTTTACAATTTATATTGCCTACTAATTTCTAAAAAAAATAATCAGCGTATTTCCACTGTTTTGGTACACTCTGTATATTATTCGATATTCATAAAGGTATGAATAAATCATTGAATGAAACAGTAGAAAGTAAATAGAAAAAAGCATTTACTTAAAATAGCAGGTATCGATCTAGTTGAACAGACAAGACTCAATTTAATTCTTCTTCTTCATTTGAGTTTCCTTTAAACCTAGATTAAAAGTAACATCAGAGCATTTGATCTTTATCATCTAAATTAAACTAATTACTATTTTAACCAATAATGAATGCACATTTAAATTACCTCAAACAAGTAATTCCAATAGGTACTTTCGAAATTTTCCTCATGAAGAATACGACAGGGAAAATGTTAATCATCGACATTATTGAAATAGAATTACCTTTAATGTCTGTACTCAAGGTAAAATAGTCTTTTGGGTGAGAGAAATTTGAATTTTGTTACACTAATGCATTGATGTAAATAGTACTAAATTAGTACAAGTTTTCGAAAAGCAATTATATTTATGTATGTTTAATAGAAGGATATTCGATTTTATTTGCAGACTTCATGAAGGTAATTTAAACCATAGTTGCATTTTCCATGGAACTTTTATACAGGGCACAAACTAAAGTCCGAATACACACAAATGTCTTTTGAACGGTTTAAACTACAATTGTGAAACAATTTTTTATGTATAGTAAAACGACTATTCGCTATAATTTGAGACTCATATCAGCACCTCTAGTAGCAAAGTCAGACTTTAATCGCCATATCTCAAAATCTGCCAGATATAGTGAGAAATGGTGAATTAAAGAAGTGATATGTTTAGTGTGAAATGTTGTCTTACATGTAAAAATAACTTTTTTTTAGAATTAATGAAGTATAAATCTTCCAAAATTCAATTATAGGTTTAAGTACGTCTCTAGGACTTATATTCTCGACGAAATGATCCTCCGAAATAATCGAAGAATTGATGTTGGATGAAAGCTTAGACGAAAGTATGTAAAGGAAATCTTAACGGCATTATTTCTTCTAGAAGAATAAATTGTTGATCAGGAAAGGTTTTTAAGACAGTGTATATTTGAATTCGATCAAGACAAGCTATTTAAACGAGGGGTATTTCGAAAGGATTATCTTGTACTGTGAATGCGATCACCGTGCAAGGGACGTATCACTGCAGTATGCATTTCTTTTCCTTAGCCCTTTTTATCCTAATGTAATTATTATTATCAAAATTGCTCATCGGTTTAAAGCAATAGATATTTCGGTTTAAAGTAATAGATTGTTATAGCTCAAGTAGGCTCAGAGTTTAAGGTGTGCTAGAGAACTCATTAAGACTTTGCGCTATCCCAACCTTATTATAGCATGAGGAGTATCAATGCGGAGTATCACTTTACAGCTCAAACTGTATGGACATTTTTACAACACTTACCGTATCCTGAACAGTGACACAAACGACACTACCAAGTGGTCTTCAGAGACGTTACAAGAGTGTAAACTAAATGATGAATACGGTGAATGTGAAGCCAGATTTCTCGCTAATTTTATGTGTTCAGAGGAGGTGAAATTCAATCCCAATGGCAAGTTCAATGACACAGTGGGCACTATTAGGCACTTAAAATCCCGTTATAGAAGCGGGAAATACGTTATCATTTGCGGTATTACGACAGTATTATTATTGTTATCAAAATATAGGGTGATAAAATAGCGGTTTAAATTGATATAATATGAGCACAGCAATTGAGGTTTATTTTGAGGTTATATTTAGGATAAGGTACAGCAGCAGGTTTCTTAGTACATTTACGCCCTTCCTGCCTTACTTTGCCTTTATAGCGAACAATTCTCCTTTAGAAACAGTTAAACATCCTTTCTCATCATCTATTTACTTATTTTTCTACAAAATTATCCTTATGTATTACTTTTCTAGGCATTTTTCTATTTTTTCCCTCATCCTTCCATTCTTAAACTGCAAATTAATTCTGATTGGCTATCTCGCTTATATCGGATTGGCTGATGAAGTTGACGGTGAAATCCTCTGTTTTTCTTTCATTTTACAGTGCATTTTTACTACTTTTATACTCTTTTTTTCATGGCTCCTTTAAGATGTGATATACAAATACTCATATGTAGGGAGTGGAGTTGAAAACAGCTGGGAATCCCCTTGAAAAGATCTACTGTTTCTGTTTCTGTCTAATAATAATTAACGGCCAGCATTTTCCGGTACAAATTGTTTTTTTCAAACGGAAGGAACTTTTCGAACAACACAATATTAATTAATTTTTTTGCTTATTAAATTAAAGAAATTAAGCAGAGATTTAACAAAAATGATTAAAATTATATCAAATATATACATATATAAATGAATGCACTATAACGCGAAAGATGTTAATTATAATGCAAATGTTGGATAACTCTCTAAACAAATGTAAAGGACAAGAATTAATTAATATCGTCTCGGACAGTTTAATTAAGACGATATATGGAAATATGAGTTCAGATTTGTTCTAGAAGGTTTGATTGGTTCGGCTGTACACAACATTGTAAAGAAAATTAAAAAATAATAATAAGGAGAGAAAATTCACTAAATGTTTCAAAAACATGTTGCGTAATATCTGGAAAAATTCATGCATGAGGAAATAATTATGTATGTGGTTAATTAAATAAATATGAATTTTGAAATTCAAATATTGATAATGCATTTATATCAACAAATAAATGTATATAAACTAAACGAAAAAAAAAACATTGGCTATTTAAGCCTCCGATATTGTTAATTATCCGGTCAAAATGTTCAAGAAATGTATGATTTTATGTATGTTCTTGATTTAATTTATTTGTGAAAACACATTATACCAAGAAAGAATTAGAACTAAAATTTCTAATACTACTTTAATTTCTATATGGTAAAACGCATATATGAGAAAATTTTTTAAATAGGTTCTAATTTTTACGTGCAAATATTGTAAATAAGATTTTATCAAAGAGGATGTATTCGCTTATAGACCGGGAGCCGACAGCACAGATAATCAATTCATCGAGTTCACGGATGAAATTCTAGGATTAGTTAAATCTTGATTCGCATATTAAAACGCAATCGGTCTGCCAAGTCATATCTTGGTGGAAAACACCTGAATACCCGATTTTAGCGCCTGACTCGTAGGTTTACCATTGTGTTTTCCTGCTCCCAGTCCTCCATGTTTTCATATCTTTTGGTGCAGGAAAACACAATGGTAAACCTACGAGTCAGCCGCTAAAACCGGGTTTTCAGGTGTTTTCCACCAAGATATGACTTGGCAGACCGATTGCGTTTTAATATGCGAATCAAGATTTAACTAATCCTAGAATTTCATCCGTGAACTCGATGAGGTGATTGTCTGTGCTGCCGCCTCTCGGTCTATTACACTGGATTCGAAAAAATATCGGTCTTTTATGCCACATTGTTATTTATGTTTTTTCATTTTCAATTACAATTTTGTAATATTGAAATTTCCTAAAGACATAGCAAATCTTCGTCTGTTTTACTAAAAAAAAATGATATTAGGAAAAAAAAGGAGCATTTCCTTGAAATAAATCTTATTTTACATAAATGAAATTTTATAAATATTTTTACAGAACACATGTTGTCAAAGTGAAAACTTCCCGAACTAACGACACGGAAACCGAAAAAAAAAACCACCCAGAAGAAAGAAAAAGTTAATTAAATGTTAGTAAGAACAACAGAAACGCGTGTCAAGGACACCTTGACCAACAATACTTGCATAAACCACAGCATGGGTCCAAACCCGCAAAACTAGTGTCGTCTAATTCAAATTCAGAATTACTTGCTCCCCTAATAAATGAGCATATAAGAACAACTTTTTAAAACACAACAGTCATTTCAATAGACAAATAAAAAACAATTTTCAAATACAATTTATCAAAAAACTTTTTCATAAAACACAAATCGGCTTAGACAAAAAAATTTTCCATAATGACATCATTTCTAACAATTAGCAGAAATAATTTTGAATTCATTTAAAAAGAACAATTTACGACACCGCTTAAAAGTTCTAAAAGAATTTCCAAAATGTAAAATAGTCCATCTGCTCGTTCTTCTTTCATATTGCTTCAAAAAATACTCAAATACAAAAGGTTTGGTTTATTTATGACTGCCGATTTTCTACTATTGGGATGGGATATAGTAGCTTAAATACAAAAAAGAGACGTTTTCACCTTATTAAGAGTCATGACTGGTTACTGGCTGTCTTCATACTCGCTGAGTGTTTTCGCTTTCTATTCGAGAAGGTCTGGAGAGGGTGACATCGGATTCATTATCTCTTGATATACATATAAAGAAATCGATGGCAACGGTTTTTTATCAACTCTTAGAGTCACTAGCAAAGTTTATTTTCTATTACAAATGTGTATCGTACTGAAATCTTTTTTGGTATGTACCAGAGAGCACAGAGGCCATATTGTGTAACTTCATCCATTTAGTTCTCGGATGATTATTAAGAGAGAAAAATGTCTATGACCATCAGTGTTCTGCCGTTTTCTCACCACAGTTTTATATGACAAAAAAAAAACCAACGTTTGTTTTCATATTACGTTGATTAGAGAGAGGACCATTTGTTTTATCACAATTCTTACATATTTTCCGAGTCCTTACACAACATTAACCCCTTTTCTCACTATTTATATTTGAATTAGCTGGGAGAGAAATTCACCAAATATTTTAAAAACATTTTGCGTTCTATTGAAACAATTATGCAGGAGGAAATAAGTATGTGTGAGGTTAATTAAACAGACGTAAATTTTGGAATTCAAATATTGATAATGTACTCTATGAATATTTCTAAACCGAACACAAAAAATATTGAATTTTTCAGTTCCCGATATTGTTAATTATTCTGTCATTATGTTCAAGAAATGTAGGATTTTATGTGTGTTTTTAGAGATTTAATTTATTGGACGAAAACATGTTATCAAAAGGGATAAATGGAACAAAAATAAGCGTAGAAATTTATTATGATTTCTTTTATTCAATTACAAAATTGTCAAGGATTTTTTGTGACACTTCGTATTACAATGTTTATTTATATAATAAATCAAAAAATTAAATTCGATTCATAAAGCTTTATATTACCAACGTATTTTATATCTAAACATTCTATGCGATGACACTTATATTACATACGCGAACACAAAACAAAAAATAAGTAATACCGTATGAAATTTTGACATGTTGTGATGACTAATAAAATTCTCTTTTTGCTTGAGCTCATTTTTGTTTCTTCCAGTTTATATTAAATTAAGAATGTGCTAGTCTCAGCAAAGGATTCGGAAAGCAAATAAAATGTATCTAGTTTGTTTTAGAATAATCCAATTATATATGGATTATTTCTTCTAAAACTATAACTTGGAATCCTATACTTTGTCTTATTCTAGAAATATAATTTGTATCTCCAGCAAATATAACGGGTCTCAAACAAATATATACAAACTTTAAGGGTGGATAGAGACCACGGTAACAAACAATTTTTGTATAGGAAACCAGTTTACAGTCTATTTAATAAGAAAGAAATACAGGGCGTCCCTATCTAATTCGAATTCGGATTTATTTTTATAACATTCACAATAATGAAGTCATTTTAACGAGAATGTATATAGATTTACATTATTTTGTGTGAAATGCGATGGCATTACGAAAAAGTCTGGAAGAACATAGTAATTCGATCAGTAACACTGAATGTAATGTGAACTACATTCTGAAACATACCGCATCTAATTTAAAACAGTTTAGATTCATGCCGTTGCAGCTTGTATATATTCCTGTGATAAAATTACATTTTACAGGAAGGTACGTTTCTTTCAATCATCTTTAAAATATATTCATTATTTTTAAAGGCATGAAAAAAAATCCTTTTTCCGATTGGAGTGAAATACTTTGGTTTTTTTTCTGAATAAGTGGATTGCGACCCTTTTGGCATATTCAAGTTTTTTTTTGTTGTTGTGCAATTTACCCCATCATAGTTTGCAACTGTCTTTTAGTGACGCTCTGTATAAATATACATAATTAAAACTTAAAATTCTTTCAGAAATACTTTTCACTTCCCAATATTTTAAAGACTCAATTTCTACTTAGAAGAATGCAGAGAAAATGAACAAATTTCATTAAATCATGTATTTTAAACTTTTCAAGGTGAATTATACATAGCACTTGATTTTATTTCCCAATTGCTAATTGACACCCAGCATTTTTGATTAAAATTTTCTTTTATAAAGTACATGAAGAAAATTATTTATTTTCAAATCAATTCATTCGTAAATCTTGGTGGCATTGAATCATTTTAACATTTTAGCAACAGAATGTTTTTTCCCTGAAAGAATTAAGGACAAAATTCAGAAGGCAAGAACGTGGAAAAATATAGATTTTGGGATTTTTTAATACTTTTAATCCTTTATTTCATCCCTTTCTAATTATATATTACTTTTGTTTCTACGGCAATGTTCAGGACCTGATTACCGTATAGGTACATGAAGCACGAGCTTCCACTCAAAAATTTAAGAATCCCCCCAAAATGACTGAAACATGGGGCTCTCAATTCCCAATTTTATTTGCTTACATATAATTTTTAAAAGGTTATTTATTTATTTATTTATTTATTTATTTATTTATTTATTTATTTATTGTGAAAGTTTTCCTAAAACAAGATAAAATTTGGACCCTCCGTGGCCGAGTGGTTAAGGCATCACTCCGCTAATCGCTTAAGAGCGTAGCAGTCAGGGCAATGAGGTCAACTCCCTTTCCTCCACTGCATACTCTTTGTGGAGGTACGGGCATAATTCCTCAGTGATGTTATTTTCTCGTGTCTATCCCATCCTCATCAAGAACATTTGTGTAATTGTCGAAGTCATGTATCTGTTTCTGTGAATAAAAATTATGGGTAATTCGAGACAACAGCTTGTGTAGCTATAGGTCACAAAGCAACACTCCTTCAAATGTTCAAGAGAAAATCTCCACACTACGTCAAAAAACTTCTGTTATCTGACTGCTATAAATTTGTCAATAGACTTAACTAATCAAAAGAAATCTTTGTTTCATGGTTAGAAATTGCCTGCGTAACTACAACTATATTTATAAATATTATTTTAGATAAACATATTCTATAGTATGTTATGCACAGGGAACATAAAAATAGCTGTTTATTAAAATGTCAATTCTGTTAAGCGATTTTCTGAAATAATATTTGTAGTATTAATATGTTTTTTGCACGCGTATTTTAAAAACTTGGATAAAACGGGGCCTCAAAATGATAATGTGCTTAACCTAACTTCAAAGGTTAATCGGGCTCTGGGCAACCTTTGAAAATTTTAAACTGCATATTTTATTTAGATCTCGTCATACACATTGACGGCGCCATTTCAAACTCCGCCTTTTTCAAATGTTTTCTTTTTTTAACTTTGATTCGGGCTTTTATAGAAACTACTATACATTAGTATTGTAATTTTGCCTAAACATTCTACTGATATGTCTGTTTAACCAGAAGCGAAATGTTGTAACTAATATATGTTGTATGCGTTTTAAGAAATGATTAAAATAAGCTTGTTCTTTATTATTCAAAAGTGGTTTTTATTTCAGATTTTGTACAGAAATAACTGAAAATTTATGCTTATAAAAGTGACTTCACTTTATTATGAAATAATTATTTGATGCATATAAAAGATTTCAAGTGCACATCTTTGGCAGTTTATGACAAAATGTACGTCAATTTAACATAGGGTGTTGGACATTCTAACTGACTTTAAACAGTCTGATTTAACATGATTACATGTTTAACAAAATATATCATCCAATGAAGTTCAAACGAATTGAATGATTTTATTAAATATTAACGTTATTGTAATTGATTTATGTATAATTTTATTAACATTATTTTATATTTACTCGTATTTATTACTTTTACATCAATGGTAATTATTTCGTTACAAAAACCTGTAATTGGTAGAAAAAAGATAAATTTCTTAAAATTAATGAATGGAAGATTAGGATAACAAAACATTATATATTATTTAAATTAAATATAATATAATTAAGAGAGTTTGCAATTACATATAAAAATAGTTTGAAAAAAAAAATAGATCATAATTTTAAATTGGAGCAGGAATGTTATTTTTATTCGTTTATTAATTGTACACTAATATATAAATAAACAATCATCCCAATTCGAACTTAAAACTGAAAACGGTGTTAAAAAACTTGAAAAAGTACCCGATTTTAAGTATTTATAAAAATATTCAGTAACTATTTCACATCTGCTAGAATAAAATATTTTTTATAAAAGACTGAAGTACCTTTTATTTAGAAAAGAAACATATAGATTTTAAACAAGATGCGAAGAGAAAACAAAATGCCATGCTTTATCTCTCATACCAAAACAAAGGTAACAATAAAAGTAGTTTTCAAAATATGCATTCTTTTTTTAGAATGGCTAAATGGCTAAAGTACTTTTGCTGAGTGAGATTTTATAGGATGATACGACGTCGTTTTTGCCTTTCTCTCTCACGAATTGCAAAGCTTTATGTCAGCATCAATGGCGGAAATAAAGCGGCATTATCTAGATGATAATGATAATGTACATAATGGTCTAGAATTCTACTTTTTAGGAACAAATTTCACAAAGAGTGAATCTTAGTAGACAATTTCTTTTTATGAGCTTCTTGAACAAATTTAGGCTATAAAAAGGAATGTTGTATGCAAAGTGTTGCTTCCAAATAAAATGCTTCTAGTGATTGGTTAGACATAAAGCATAGATGTAACGCATTTTTCATAATTTTATAAGAATATATTTATTATGTTTAGCTTTAGTACAACTAAAAAGCATTTTAAAATATAATTTTGAGATATTTAAATATAATCTTATTTTACACTAGAACGGCGATAGGTGTCATTTTGACCCGTGAGCACATTTGTCCGTTGATTACTTTTGTTTGGTTGGAAGAAATTTTTTGAATTTTTTTTACTTTTTCTAAATTTTCTGCAAGTATAAGAAAAAAAAATCAGCATTCTAGATTTGTTAGATTTTGAAATATTGGACAATATTGAATATATATATATATTTATATATATATGAAATATTGATGAAAAAAATATTAATTTATAAATTGTGTTTTATTTTAGTTAGCATTAGTTTTAATTTGTGAAACCAATCAATTTTTATATCAAATTAATGAGTTATTTGATTAGTTGCAGTATGATCCAATTAATCGCCCTGTAGGAGTTGTATCTACAGTACTTAAAAATTCAATAAATTATGACGTGATATTAAACATAAATTAAATATAAATGATGAAATACACGTAAATTACATATTTTTTCTGATGTATGACATTTAAAATTGCTTTATCGTTGTTATTTCAGTAGTTTCATCGAGGGGTCAAAATGACCCTTTCCCGCCGTTCCAGTAGGTAAGATTTTTCCACCGTTCTAGTGTTAATAATGTAATTTCTTTTAAACAAAAATAACTATTTTAAACCCACAAGTATATATATATTAATTTAAATTATTTATTACGTTATTTAGCGTTGTATCAAGTATCGATCAACAGATTATTATTTATACAAAAGGGTGAAAATACACGATACTTAAAAGAAAATTCCTGCTTTTTTTATTGTATGCTCTAGACTAGACAAATATGAAGTGTTGAGGTAAAATTATAAAATGTAAGAAAAGGTGCTTTTCTTTTTAATTATTATTCTAAGAAAAAATAAAATTTTCAATCATGTACCCAAAATTTTTGGTGTAAGAAAAGAACATTTGTTTATATTCCTATATGGTAGATGGCGCTACCAAATACCAAATATCTAGGCTTTGAACAAGGCCTCCTTATCATAGTATCAGGCCTCACAATCAGCAAGTTTCCTTTGACCGCATGTTGTCCTGCTACTAGCGCCATCAATCGTCAGTAATAGGAGTATTTACGACACGAAATAACACGAATTTTTTTCACAGCTCCATTTGTTCTATGCATTTGCTTATGAACTAGTATCGGTTGTATCCACCAGGCGGCGCTACTTTCCGGAGAAAGTCAATTAATAGTTGTCAATTACCGCGGACATTTTCTCCCATAGACTTTCCCCGGATTATCAAGTCTGATCTATGATAAGGGAGTCTTGGCTTTGAATGCTGAAATCTTTGTCACAAATTAATATAATCTTGAATTCACAGAGCTAAAATATCAAAAAAAGGACTAAGAATTAAAAGTAACAGATTCATTCATATTAATTTCTTTTAACATTAACATTTCGTTTGCTTATTGCATCACAAACAGCGTTGGCTATAAAATAAACTAAATAAAAAGACCATCATCTTTGCTTCAACTGGATATGCGCTGTCGAATAACCTGCTCTGAGATGCATCGTTGAGTTTATCAACTTACGTTTTATTTTCTTTTCCCGTTTCGCCTGGTGAAATTAGCGGAGAATTGGATTTCAGGTTTTAGATTTCACTTTTTATGTTTATGTCGGTAGTACTTAATGCTACAAAACGATACTTTTTTCATTGTATAATTTTTTCATTCTTTTTTATTCATTTAATAAAATAAGTACAGTGGACTCTCTGTATCTGAACACTCTCTAATGTGAACACCCTGGTATTATGAACACTTTCTGGCGGTCCCGGTGAAACTCCATAGACTTAACAAAAGATGAACTCTCTGTATTCTGAACACCCTCTAATCTGAACACCCCACTATTATGAACGCTAATTTTGATCCCCATTCTAACCCGCCTCTCCGTAAACTGAACGCTTGTTTGCAGTCAGAATGCGGGGAATTCCCGCATCATGGAAATTTGGAAAATTTGTTGCCGAAGAATAAAAGGGTTCAATGAACCCGATTTTAAAATAAAGAAACAAAATCCTTCCTAGATTTTAAGATCTACCTGATGCTGAAATTTGTTTCAATAATTCAAATAAAATCATCAGTTAACAAAATAAAACAAAAAAAAATTGAAAGAATATTTTTGTCTTTACCGTACATGTTCTCAACTAACTAGAACATTCTTATATATTTGTAATAAATAAAAAAGTGTAGATATGAAAGTGCTTCAATTTCATAAAAAGTAAATCATGATAATCAAATTAAATGAAATGATCAAAACAGTCAATTTTTATGCAAAGAGATACAAGAAAAAATAATGTAAAAACATGTCACGTGATTTCCCCTCTCTCGAGCTGAGATAAAAATAGAAAGATTGCGCAAAAGAAATACCCATTCCGCAATGACAGATAAGAGACAACAGGTGTTAGAGGGAGTGGTTAAAAATGATTATGGTTTCTTTTCTGCACACCTGGTTGGCAGCATTATCGATTCTGTTTCTTTCTTCCTTTTTTCTCGGCAAAGGTAAAATTTTTTCATCATTTCACTATTGTTGCAGGCAAAGAATCACAACACTTACGCAAGTATGTCAGAAATAAGTAAAAAAACGAAGAGAACTGAAGCTCCAGGGAAAATACAAAGTTGTTCAAAAATTAAAATCAAAAGTAAGTCAAAGAAAAAATGCATCTGAATTTGGAATTTCAGTAGGTCAAGTCAACGCCATCGGCAAGAAAGAGAAAGAAATTATAGCCGCTTTTGAAGCAAATGAACCTTCCTCAAAGTGTAGAATTTTCGAAAAGAAAACGGAAAACGAGAACATAAGCAATCACGTATGGAAGTTTTTTTGCCAAATGAGAAGGAAGAATCTTCCTGTCACTGGACCCCTGCTACAGCAGATTGCTCTGGATTTTGCAGAAAAGGAGAAGATCACGGAATTCAAGGCATCAGAAGGATGGCTGACTCGCTTCAAAAGTCGGCATAACATCGAAATCAAAATAATCAATGGTGAAGCTGCAGAAGTAAATATCGACACTGTGGAGGAATGGAAAATAAAGCTTCCGGATGTAACGAAGGATTTCGATTCCACTGACATTTTCAATGCCGACGAAACCGGCCTGTTTTTCAGAGCTCTTCCAAATAAAACCTTAGCAGAAAGAAGCGAGAAATGTGTGGGCGCAAAAATGTCACAAGAAAGACTTACCGTCATGCTCCGTGCCAGTTTTACGGGTGAGAAGCTCAAACCACTTGTGATCGGAAAGAGTGAAAAACCACGATGCTTCAAAAATGTGAATAAAGCATCATTGCCTGTGCACTATAAATCAAATAGAAAAGCCTGTATGACATTCACAATTTTCTCCCAATGGTTAAGGGCATTAACGAGATGATGAAGCGAGAAGGAAGAAAAATTCTTCTTTTTGTGGATAATGCCAGATCACATACAAATGTGCAGCTGAGCAATGTGAGTCTGAAGTTCCTGCCCCCGAACTGTACTTCTATAATCCAACCACTTTATCAAGGAGTAATCAAGACCTTTAAAGCTCACTACCGAATTCATTTTTTGAAGAAATTTTCCGTGGTGATGGAGGAGGCAAATTCGGCAATTGAACTAACGAAGAAGGTCAATATCGTGGATGCTGTCCATTGGATATCAATTGCTTGGAATGAAGTAACCCCCTACACCATCCAAAGCTGGATTCCCGTTTGAGAATGAGCAATCAAGGATAGAAAACCAAGAAGCAACAGCTGTGAGTGGCTTGGGGTCAATTCTTCAGGAGCTGCATACTGAAATTGAACCTGGAACTTATCTCGAAGCCGACGGAAGCCTTCCTGTTTGCGATAACATCGTTGAAGAGGAAGAGGGTTGTGAAAACGAAGAAGAACCAGAAGAAACCGATAAAGCAAGAAGTACAATTACCTTCAAGCAGTATGTCCAAGGGATTCAAGACCTGTTGAACTATGCAGCAGAACATCTCCCGGAAGCCTTTCCACTTCTTAAACAACTAGATAACATGTACACTGTAAAGCGTACATAATGCAAAAACAGACTAAAATTACTCACTTTTTTAAGTAATGTATCGATTATGTTTTCAAGTAATGTATTGCAAGTATGTATGTTAATTGTATATTTTGTAAAATATTTTAATATACATTTAATTAACTTTTTTTAATTAACCTTTTTAATAGTTTCTAAATTCAGCATCTCCATCTCGGTAACTTGCATGTTTAACCAGGATAAGTATTCTATACAGTCTATAAACTCAATACATAGTAGTAATAGTAATGCATTTCCCAATCTCCCTATATAATGAACACCCCCATAATCTGAACATTTTTGGTCGATCCCATGAGTGTTCAGAATAGAGAGAGTCCACTGTATTTGTTACAATTGTTGATATATCTTATCTCTAAAGTCTACTTAAAAAAATGCATTTAGAAAAATCGTAAGGACAATTTCCTTCCAATCAAATAGCTATGAAACTTTTTCTCCACTGCCCCCCCCCCCCCAGAAAAATCGTCATTCATAGCTGATTTCAAAATTGACTTCACAAACGGGAAGTCAATAAAATTGATAAATTGAATTTTAATTTTCGTTTTTAAATTGAAAAAATAAGATTTTAGAGTTATTCTACCTGCAGTGGCTATAATTTCTATAAAACAAAAATGGTTTCTTTAGACCTACTCATGTAATATTTGAATGCTCACGAAACTTTTATATCAAAAGGCATTGAAGCGATTATTTTATTTTACACTTACTAGTAAAATTTGCCATCTATTTTACATTAAGGATAATTCAAAACATCCTATCCAAGTCTTATTTCCTACGTTTATTTAATGATACCAAATTAAAGTGTCCAATATGCTCCGCGTATTAGATTTTAGATTTTTTGCATGTCATTATAAAGATCCGACAATTTTTGAATCCATTAATGATTTAGGTAGAAATTATTATAACGCCGTGCATATTTCTTAAATTTGTAAATTAAAGTATTGAAAATAAATATTAATAATTGCATAAATTTGCGGAATCATTTAAAAACATATTTCAACTTAAAAGATATGTAAATTGTTGCTTAAAAGTTAATAACGGCAAAACAAATTTTAAATAGTAACTTTTCAACAGAATTTTGAAACTGGAGTTTTTATGTACTTTTTCAGTGTAGAAACGGAGTAAGGTTTTAATTTGGTCTAAGTTATATTCTATCTTATTGAGGTATATTAGTAGAACTATCCTTATAATTATAAATTTTCATATGGTTGTTCACTTTTTATAATACAGTTTAAATACATAACCAACAGAACGTTAGAAATCGAAGCAGAAATAATGCATTAAATGTTTTTATTAAAACGATGGATCAGTGTGTTTTGTATAATTATGATGAACGCACCTAAAATGGCGAAAATAACTAGCAAATATTAAAAATGTTTCTGTGAAATAACGGATAATCTACTTGTAATCGTTTATAGTAAGTCATGTGAATTTACAGGTAACTGGAAACCGAGATTCTGTTAAAAGGTAGAGAAACTTTTCAGTAAATTATCGTAGATTCTGTGTATTTACATCCATAAAAACATCCAAGACATTACACATTTACTTGCACAAAAACAGAAGACATATATTGTTTTGATTCTCATACTCTTCACAAATTACTATACATTGCGTGTGTTTGTTTTGTACAGGCGCTTTACAAAAATTTTGATCAAGTTTTATAATGATACGCAAAACATTTATTGTACAAAAGTTCACAACAAATTAAAAATTCCCTGCTGTAATAACTTTAAACTGTAATTTATAGCTATTATTCTTGTCAAATTTGTTTATTATTTTATATTTCTTATATTTTATAATTTATATCTAAAAACTTATAATTTCTGGGGTCCAGAAATGTTCTAATTTCCATTCTTTTAAAAAGTCTGAAGAAATTTTCTGACGCGAAATGTTTTGGACTGAACAAGACTTGACGTTTATACTGATAAAATATATAGGAATGAAAGAGAGAAGATTTTCATATAAATATTGAAATGAAGCATACGAGGGTCTCTCTGAAAGTTTTGCTATACCAAAAATCTACAGCACACAAAAATTCTATTTTTCTCAAGATAATCACCTTTACACCCAATATATTTATTCATTCTTCTAAACCAGACTAATTTTCCCCTCTCTCAAACAGGCTGATAAGGTTCGAGGAGGGTCAAATAGCGCTCCATCGAAACATTCACATATGTAAATTTTGTGTGACGAATTCATTGACATTGCTTAACAAATAAAAGTCATATGGAGCAAGGTCAGGGTTGTATGGTGGAGATCAACCAACTGGATTTTATTTGCTTTTAAAAAGTCTTTTGTTTTTAAAGCAGACTGTGATGAGACATTGTCAGGGTGAAGAACAATGCTTCTTGTCCCTGTCTTTAGTCGCTTTTCTTCCAACTTGTTAATGACATCTGGTAAACAACTGTGTGTATACCAGTTCGCAGTAACCATGTCTTGCTCTTTCAAAGATATTGTGGCAATATGGACGCATTTGGAAAAAGAATGGGGTGACTATTTTAACTCTCTTCAGCCGCTTGACTTTTGTTGGCAGTTTTTCACTTTCAAACATCCAAACTGAAGATTTTCTTTTAGTTTGTTAATCAAATTGGTAAATCCATGTTTAATCTTCTGTAATAATTTCTTAAAAACATTTTGAAGTGGCAGAATCAAATTTTACCAACATTTCTTAGATCCAAAACACTTTTGCCTTCTTTTTATCCCTGCTCAGCTTATGAGACAGCCATTTGCTACAAAACTTCCTCACTTTTAAATCTTCATTTAAGAATTTAAATATCACTGCCGATCCAATATTAAAATGATATATAATAAATTGATATGCAATATGTGGGTTACCTTTTAATGTCACATTTAGCTTTTCAGCATTTTCATATGAGGATGGTGTTGAGGGACTTCAACTTCGTCAGTGATCTTTGAAATAATATTTTCCATGCTACAATTCTCGAAACATCTAAATATGCCTGAATAGGAAGGATGATAAGTTGAAAAAGCCTTTGGTATTTTTCTAAACGATCTTTTTCATATAAACCTACCTTAAAATGATAAAAAATCATTACGTGGAAATGTTCTCGCGAAATCGACTTCCTTAGTGAAACTGAGTCAGCATAGGAAATGGTTTCAACTGACACTGGAAGCCAGGTGAGTAGAAATTGATGGGAGAAATTTGACACGCCACCTAGTGAAGTTTCATATTTAATTAAGTGGCCACCACTAATGCCATTCTGCTTGCCATTTTACTTACCCATCATACGTAGTATAAGGTAAGTCTTGTAATCGTGTTGAAAATCGAAAATTTTTTTTGACTGATTTACACGTTTCAGACACTGGAGATTCCGAAAAACATATTTTTAGAAAAAACATTTTGCCGTCCGTCTCTCTGTAAATGCTCTATCTCCCGAACAAATTGAGATAGAGACTTGAAATTTGGTATGTACTTAGTGTGTAATAATGGAAAAAAGCTTATTGAATTTCAGTAACCTCGATTAACCGGAACTATTTTTTTCCGACTCTCGAAATATTCGTTTTGATAATAGGTATATAAAAATTTTCGAAATTGTTTTGTTGAAATTATATTTGTTTAATTGTTGAAATAGCAAAATTTTCAGAATGACTCTCGTGTTTGTATTGATGTATTTGTTCAATGGAGGGATTTTTTTTTTTACATTTTCAATAATTTTTATTCTAGTAAAAGTATAGTACATCAATATTATTTGTCTAAAATATAAAACGATATTTTTTTTCGTGAATACATTAAAATATATTACCATAGTTTTATTTCTTTATAAAGGGACAGTTAAAAACATAAGTAAAACGTTGTCAATTAAGGTGGATTTTTGTTCATAACATGTATCGGGATTTCCAAATATTAATTTTATCTTTAGACAGAGATTCGGTAATTAAATAAAGCGTAAATTACTATTGAAATTTAAGGCAGATATATTGAATATAAAAAAAATTTGGTAAGTTGCAACAGTGTATAAATAGGATACATTTCGAATGGATTCGAAGTAAAATAATTATTTATGCGTAGCTATTTTGTATTATATATGTAACCGTTATATTTTTTATGTGATAGAAAAGTCGTTTAATTATTATTTGTTAGTCCCACGTTACTAAATACATAAAATCCGATATTGAAATAAAATTTTGTCGGTAAAGGAACTATAGAAAATCAAGAACATACTCTACAAAAGAGGGTGAAGCAAAAATACTTTATTCAATGGTGCAATTATGTTGCGCCATCTCTTCATTGTTTCTAAAGAATTTCATATCTATTATATTTTCAGACTTCATTTTCTTGCTTATGGTAATGAGTTTTTTTAGATGAAGGGGATTCTTTTATTTTGCCAGTAATGTTTTCAATATTTTGAAAAGAGTCACTGAATCAGAAAGTGTACCTTTTGCAGTAATAAAAGGAAACTCGTTATGAATAAGTTGCAACGCTTTTATATAGTTTCAAATATGTATTTTTAGTCATGTATTTATTTTGCTTAATATTATTTAAATCTCAAAATTTAATATGCCACGATTTTTATCAGATATAGTTTGTCTTAATAAAGTATAAGAAGCACACTTGTTTAAAAATATTAATTAAATTAGGCGTTGAAACATTTATATTTGAAAAACGAATTGAAAAATAGATGTATCGTATACTTATATGTAAATTGAAAAAGAGAAATTATATATTTAATTCAAAAAAATTTTTTTGGTACTTACATTGTATACGTCTCAATACTTAAAAATAGTTATTTTTATTAAAACAAATTTGGTACTTTCGCGTTATAGCGGCTCCCACTATTACGATTATGCCAATTTTGCAGCTATGATTTTGCCAAGATCACAACAAAGCTTATATATGAATCATATATAATCATATCTATACTGCAAAACGTATATATGTGCCATATACGTCATTATATAACATTATTTGCGCCTTATACTACTGTGGGCAAAAAATAGTAATACTTTGTTTATAATTTTAAAATTCTTAATTTATTCTTCCAAATCTATTTCGTCCCCCTCAAAGTAATCCCCCCTGGCCCCAATACACTTGTGCCAACGTTTCTTCCAATCCTCGAAACATTGTTAAATTCAATTTCCGGAATAGCCTTCAATGCGCGTAGCGATTCAGGTTTAATGTCTTCAGTTGACTCAAAACGGTTTCCCCGGAGCGGTCGTTTGAGTTTGCTGAATAGCCAGAAGTCACATGGAGCTAAATCAGCCGAATACGGTGGTTGCGGCACGATATTGGTTGAAAATTTGGCGAAAAACTCACGAAGAATTAATGCAGTATGCGACGGTGCATTATCGGTGCATCTTTCAAAATAGTTTTCACTGATCCTTCCAATATTCCAACGATGCCAGTAAGGTTAATCGTTCGAATTCTTTGATTTTATTGACGTGTTGATCATCAGTTGATGTTGATGGCCGTCCTGGACGTGGTTCGTCGTCAACGTGTTCTCGACCCTCTTTGAATAATTTGTACCAATCAAAAGCACTTGCTCGCGACAAACAATTATCACCGAAGGCCTTTTGAAACATTCTGAACGTTTCGGCACCAGAAATTTGATTCCGCACACAAAAACTTCTTTTTTGAATAATTTCACTCATTGTAAAAATCGCCGAATGCACTTTTTGTACTTCAGAAAGACAAGCATATACTAAACACTAATGATTATTTTGATGTGACATTTGGCACAGATGTCACTGACAGTCATACCAACCTATAGAAAAAAAATATTTCGACGAATGGGTTGTCGCGCGAAATTTAAATTAAAAAGTCTTACTATTTTTTGCCCACAGTAGTATGTCATATATACATCATGTCTTATACACATGCCATATATATATACATCCTCTAGGCGTTATATATGACTATAACTTGGCCATATACGTCATGAAATGTTATATACATCATATAATATTGTAATCTCGTAGAAGCTTTATAATTTGGACGATAAATCTTGGTCGTTTGGCGATTCATTCTTGGGGGCTGCAATAACACGAAATTACCAAACTTTTCAAAACTTTTTTTAAAATTCGAATTAATTTTAGATACTCATGCATTTAAATTTTTATTTTCATTTCAGATTATTTATTTATTAGTAATATTCTTATAAATTTAAATTTGGATATTTTGTCACATTGAAAGTAAATGCATAAAAAAATATATTAATGAGAAAGTATTACTTTTATTTTTTTGACGTTTAAGTGAATATATATTTTGTTTTGAAGTAAAACTTGCATAAAATTCGTTACAGAATTTTGTCTTGAGAAGTTTTCCGTTGAAGAAGTGTTCCAAGCGAATTTTATCACAGCATAGTTTGAAAGTTGTATAAATTAAATATTTCCTTATAAAATAGAAAAGATCAAACAAAATGTGCGCCAATAGTAATTTGGGATGTATTAAGCAGAAATTCCAGTCAGATCGACAAACTTTTATCATAAATTAATTGAAAATTGCGTCTAACCATTAAGTTAAATATATTTTAGCTATTATTAATATGTTTTAAAGTGAAAGAATTTCTTATCTCCTCCACGAAATTTTATGTTTGTGGTATTAAGATAGATATAATTAAAATTAATTCCTGTAATAGCTCTATTAATTATGATAAAGATATAGTACGAAACGTATTATAAATAAATCATTAACATAGGCAGCCGTATAAAGTCTTTGCAGCACAAAAAATAATTTTTTATTAATAATATAAGTTCAATTACTTATTACTTTATTAAGTTTAAATTTAATAAAAGACACTCACAGATAAGAGATATTTATTTAATTTTTCGTTTTATCCAAAAAAAAAAAAATCAAAGAATTTTCAATTTAAAATCAAATTTAATCCAAAACATGCGGATGATTAGTACATAATACAAAGCTTCCACAATAATTTCTTTGTACGGGTGAGAGTCCAAATTGCCACTTTCTGCTAAGGAATGGATGTACAGGGTGTCCATAATTAAACGATCCTACTTTAAAGTTGTCTACAGGCGACACTATTGGTTTAGAATGTTGTGAAATTTTGTGAAGAACATGATGAAAGAATTGGAATTTGTTTAAGTGGAAAAAAAGTTCAAATTTCGCCACCAGATGGCGTTTTTAATGAATTACACATTTAACGTACATTTACGACAGTTTACATATTTTATTGCAACAAAACATGTTCCACATGACATCCATCATTTTCAGCTACCATCTGGAATCGTAAGATAGTATGTTCCACAGTTGATCGCAGTATGTTCTGGGAAACGCTAAAAACATGTCGGGAAAAAAGTTTGTTCAACATGTTTTGTTGTAATAAAATTTGTAACCTATCGTAAATGTATGCTAAATGTATAATTCATTTAAAAACGTCCTCTAAGGCGAAATTTTGACTTTTTTTTTTTTTTTTTTTTTGCTTAAACAAATTCCCATTCCTTCATTATGTCCTTTACGAAATTGTACAAGTTTCTGACTAATAGTTTCGTCTGTAGACAACTTTAAAGTACGATCGTTTAATTATGGACACCCTGTATACTTCAAAAACGTTTATTTAAAATTTGACAGTAAGTACGTTTATGCTCAGGACTTGTTAATTATTTAAAGGTGCATTTACACTTTTAAAGATATATATTTTTAAGCATGCTTACATTTAAATGTTTCGGGAAAATTCTGCACAGGAACCACGACGCAGAAATAGACTGGAAAGCATATGTATAAATTAATAGATTATTCAAAAGAGATTTCAGCATTTAGTAAAAAATATTTTTTTGCTGTAATGTTGCGAGATCATGAAATTTATATTAAGTTTTTTAATTTCATTATAAGATAGTATTAGGTTTAATATTTGCTTATATATTAAAACACTCGTACTCGTTGATGCTTGCGTAATGCTATGTAATAAGGCAAAACCTACTTGAAAAATACTAACACAATTATTTTTAATGATATATCAAAATAATATAGGTAAGGTAATTGGTGGAGCTACAAATAAATACTTCATTTAAACAAAAAAACAAAAAAACAAACAAAAAAAAAACTACAAAAAGTCATTTATGTTTATATCATCTTTGATCAGTCTTTAAATTAAATGATAAAAATATATTCAGTTAATGCCGGCTTTTTCAGTTCATAATAGTAAAGATCAGTTTCATTCAGAACACTTATGGAACAAACATAACCTTTGCTTTATCGCAAAGACGTGAATCGCAATCACGTGAAATAAAAATCTTCGTTCTGAAACACGAGATTAGTTACAATATTCAATCAGAAAAATTTTCAAAACAATAACCGTCATTCATCACAAAATTAATAATTTTTTGCTTTCTTTATTCCAACACAAATGATAGAAACAACTGCATTTAATTCAATATTAATAATAACATTCAGAGTCATGCATCTACACAGTATTTAAATTCTTGAAAAAAGTTCGTCATACAACATTAAAAAGTTCGATTTTTTTTTATTTCTTGAAAACAAAACTAACATGGTCGCGATACCTTCTGAGCACCATACATGAGAAAAGTAGTATTTAGAGTTGCAAGGTAAACATATATATTGAGACATTATTATTAGTTTGTGTTGAATGTCATTAGAAAAATTAGCAACTCACTATTCACTTACAAAATGCATAGTAAACAATGTTAACTATATTTAAACAATCTATATTTACACTCACATTTATTTTAAGGTCTTATCATTTTTATTACTGTATTTATTAAGATTATTATTTTTAAAATAATATTTATTCTAATAAGGTTTTTATGGCGACTGTCATTATATGTATTGCAGAAAAATACTGAAGATATTAATTTTTTCGGAGTATTTTGAAGAAGCTGTTCGCTTTCAAAATTTATATGATATTTACAGATTGTTCAGAAAATCACTTTAGAATTTCAAGCTATTATTCTAAACACACATGTACAGAGATACACGCATGGAGAGTCATACAACATTAGGAGAACATATATTTTTTTTCTTTTTCTTTTTTTTTTGCACCAATTAATAAACATCTATATGTGCACCATTAGTTGCACGAAGCACGCTAAGGCGATAATCATCGACGATTTTCTCTGATACTCACTTCCGCATATTCCTTGTTTTATCGAATACTGAACGATCTGCACGAATTTCTTGTGCCATTCGGAATAGATGGATGTGGACACAAGAAATTCATGAAAACCAGCTGAGCATTCGATAAAGTAAGGAGTGGACTAAAATAGTACACTCAGAAAAATAAACTGATTAAAATTACAAAATATATTTTTTGAGTACATTGTGTTGTTTTAGCAAAATTGGAGTTAAATTGGAGCATTTTACTTCAATTAACAAAAAATTTTTGCTGACGATACAAATTTTTTTTTTGGAATTGCAAAAAAAAATTTTTTTTGTTGATTCAAACAAAATTTTTATTGACCCATATTTAAACAAAAATTTTGTTTAAATATAGTTCAATGGAAATTTTGTTTGAATCAACAAAAAAATTTTTTGTTGAAAACCACTTTTTTTTGCAATTCCAAAAAAAAAAAAAAAAAAAAAAAAAAAAAAAAATTGTATCGTCAGCAAAAATGTTTTGTTAATTGAAGTAAAATGGTTCAATTTTACTCCAATTTTGCTAAAACTACCAAAATGTACTCAACAAAAATGTTTTGCAGTTTTAATCAATTCCTTTTTCTGAGTGTAGCAGATGAAATTATTGATGATTTTTGCCTTTAATTGCTTTGAGCATCTAATGTGCATAGATAGATAGCACATATAGATTTATTAATTGAAGCAAAAAAAAATCAAAATATATACGCCTAATTTTGTACTAATTAACATACACGTATATGTGCATTTTTGTTTGTTATAAAATCTTGAAATTGTAAAGAGACTTTGTGGACATCATATAAACACCTCCAAAATACTTGTATTTTGCGCAGTACGTTAGACGGGGAATTGTGCCAATAAAAACAAACTAACTAACCAACTTTCAGAAAACATTGATATGCATTAAAGTTCACTGATAAATAATCTATCTCGAGTTATGTGTTGAGTTGCATATCTTGTGTCTGAAAATATAAGTTGGCATGTTATGCTATTTAAAAAAAATAAATTTATAACAGTTATTTCAATTTCAATATTGCTCCCTAGAAAGAGGTTTTAAATGAAAATTTCTAATGAGATACAATATATGCTAAAATATGCAAGATATGTTTTTTTTTTATACTAATCTTTTAATAACAATCTGATCATATTTCTGAACTTTTGGTCGTACAATATAAATATCATACGTTATATATTACTTCAAATTTTATTTGAATTGCATTTTAAACACTAGCGTCTAAAATAGAGATACACGATTCTAACTATTTGTTAAAATGGCAATAACTTTATTAATTTATAAAGTTGAGAAGATAAATTAATGAGCTTTTTGTAACATTGTTACGTTAATCTAACTTGGTATTTTTATAAGAAAATCTTAAAAATATTGAATTTATATAAACCACATGATAAATTAAAAAAAACGGATTAACATAAACGACAAATGCAGTTGAAGTAACAATAATAGTTAGCTGTTAAGTCCTATTTTATGGAGTTTATTTTTTTCGTTATACAGGTCTTCAGTCAAAATTTACAGATCTTCAATTTATCAAAGTCTTCAAAAATGTAATCTATTTTAAGTTATAGGGGCCTTGGCGCGCGGGAAAACTGCAAGGATGAATATGACAAATTTTCAAAAGAACTTTCTGATAACTTTTTTCCCGTTTATAATATCATCTGATTGTTATATTTTAATGAAAAATAACTATGAATGTATCAAACGCACAAGCAATGTGTTCACTATTTACACAATTTAAGAAAACAATCATTTATTGTATAAAACATTTATATGAAACATTTAATGAAAATCATTTAATAAACAACGTTTAATGAGAATCATTTAATAAACAACGTTTAATTAAAATTATTTAATAAACAATGTTTAATGAAAACAGAAAACATTTAATCATAAACGAAAACATTTCAGAAAAGAAACCACTCGACCTTTAATGCTTTTAATATAGTGCCACTAATTACATGTGTTGTATAAATTTCTGCTGGGCAATTCCATGTGTGACGGAATGACATTTTGAGGTATAAAATTAAGTTAAATCAATCACCTTGAAGCTATTTTCAAATGAAAATTGACTTTTCAGTTTGCACATGACTATTATTGATTAAAAGATTATCAAAATACAGATGAAACAATTTTTTTAACTATTTTATTCTTTCATTTTTTAGCAATTGCTTATTGTGTGACGGAGTGACATTTTTGCTACCATGGCTCTAACCATGGCGAAACTTCTGTGAATTAAGAAGCCATTTAGTTTTTAAACTAATACATATCTTAAATATGATGTATAAACAATATAAAATTATAATTTAGAGCAACCTACCTGTCCTAGAGTTATAGGTAATAACTATCATTTGACATGACGGAATGACGGAAAGTTACTTAAACATTTATTAAAAGAAAATCAACTAAACTAATAAAATTTATATATTTGGTAATAACCAGAATGATCATAAGGAATTAAATTATATAACTATGCACATGTGATAGCGTTTTCAAAAGCATATTGAACACGATTACGTAGTTTATTTTGCATGCATTATTATCAAGTATATGGCTTCAAGACTATTATAAACAATGAAATACACTGCTCAAAACAATTAAAGGATATTGCAGTTTTAGGTGGATTTTGTATCTCGGAAACTTTTTAGCTGATTGATACATGGTCGACAGACATAGTAGGTTATATGAGAATAAATTACACATGTTTGGCAGAAAAAAATGCATTTTATTGCGCATTTGTGTACAAAGGGAAAAAAACACAATCTGTGCATATGAGAAAAAAAGAATAAGAAAAGGTGTTTTCTTCAAAGAAAATCATTTTCAGTAGGGGTTATGGTTTCCACGGGCGGTCAGCAACGTTGAACACCTTTGAGGCATGGACTCAATGAGGCTATTAATGACGAGTTGGGATATTCTGCCCCACTCTTCCAGAAGAGCTCTTTCCAGTTCTTGGAGAGTTTGTGGGGGTTGTTGGCGGCCAGAAACTCGTTTTCCTAGAGCGTCCCAAACGTGCTCGATTGGATTCATGTCTGGAGAACACGCTGGCCATTCCATTCGAACGATTCCTTCCTCGAAAAGGAAATCCTCCACCAGGTTTGCACGATGTGGCCTGCAGTTATCGTCCATTAAAATGAAGTTATCTCCGATTGCTGCAGCGTAAGGGACTACAATAGGTCTGAGTATCTCATCCCTATATCGGCGACCAGTCAGAGCTCCATCTCGAATGATGTAGAGGTCAGTGCGCCCGTCAATGGAGATGCCACCATACACCAACACTCCTCCACCACCAAATCTGACACTTTCGTGCACGAACGCAGGATTATTCCTACTGCCACGGTCCCTCCAGATGAAAATACGCCTATTATCCGGATGCACAGAAAAACGGGACTCGTCAGAAAACAGAATATTGCTCCATTCATTTCTCCTCCAGTTGACATGCTCGGTTGCCCACTCCCTGCGGTCGCGACGATGCCTTGATGTTAATCTAACACATACCATCGGTCGGCGAGCATACAGACCTACAGCATGGAGCCGGTTTCGGACAGTCTGAGTTGAAATCGTGGTGCCTGTAGCCGAGCGAAGGTGTTGTTGGAGAAGAGTAGCGTTCATGTTTCGGTGTCTCCGAGCTGTTAACGCTAAATACCGATCTTCATTGGGCGTTGTTGCCCGTCTACGACCTTGCCCTGGTCTTCGGCCTGCACATCCACTCTCCAAAAAACGGTTCCAGATCCTGGAAATGACACTTTGCGCAATGGCTTGCGCTACTTCGGCTTGAGTTTGGCCCCCTTCTAACCTACCAACAATTCTCCAAGCTTCTGAATCTGTCAAATGACTTCGCTGAGACATCGTACTCATCGAAACAAAGCAATCACTGAATGCCGATCATCCTTGTCTTCATTCTCTTTTATCCAGTTGAAAGTCAAATTTCATTCGCTGCCGCTGAAGCGACGTTTTTGACGTCGAACTCAAAATTTGCATACTCCACAGTTTGAAAACCAGAAAAATTTGCATTTGTGATTCTCTTCTTCTATTTTCGGCAAAGAAAATTTCGTTTATATCTTTATTTTATATAAAACTTCAAATATCCTTTAATTGTTTTGAGCAGTGTATTTTACTACATGCATTTATTCAGTAAGAAAATACAAAACAAACAACAATTACGATCTTTTTCACAGTTTTTTTTAAATATACTATTTGTATAAAACTGAAAATATTTTATTTTTCAGCTATAAACTAAATGTTTTGAATCTAAAACATTAATTTGAAAACATGGAATATATTTCAATATATTTTATAACTTAATTTAAAAAAATATTAAAATTTTTTTTTGATAAACGTTGTCACTTTTATGGAATTGCTCAGCTGTTTGTATATAAAAATAGATAAATATCTTCTTTATATTAAATGAATTGAATAAATATTGAAAGAAATTGTTTGTGTTTATAGCAGTGCCGTGAGAAATGGAATTTTAGATCCTTTGAACCAGTTTCCCATGATAATACCTTTCTACTTTTTGCAATTGCTTATACATCATCCCCAGATGTTT
Organism: Maratus michaelseni; assembly: GCA_963931845.1. NCBI lineage: Eukaryota > Metazoa > Arthropoda > Arachnida > Araneae > Salticidae > Maratus > Maratus michaelseni. Next base: position 267,006,681 of record OZ007596.1, on the reverse strand, counting down.
TTTCTTCCAACAAACAGTTGAATGACCATTTTCACAAATTCTTTCAGTTGGTAAAGTGCTTTTCTTTTGGAAACAAAGCTATAGCATCATTTTCTGTATCTGGTAAATTAATTATAGAATTTTTAGAATAGAAACAAAAAATAGTTTAACAGAGATTTAGCATTTCGCTTGCTAGATAATAGATGCAGATTAGAATTTTTTTTTCATTGGTCGCTATTTCATTTTCGTAATTGTTTATAATATTTGGCGCGAAATTGCTTTTTGTTAAGACTGAGTTATGACAAGGCCCTTATAACAGAAAAATTTTATAAATATTTTTTAGGATTTTTACTGACGTAAATGTTAATTTAATTCATTATTTTTTTCAAATGGATATTTAAAAAAAGAATTACTCATTTATTTAAATTATTTGTTCTTGAAATCGTAAATAATAAACATGTTGACTTGTAATATGCAGGGTGTAAATAAAAAAAAAAGATGTTTATATTGTTATTGAAAATTATTTTATGGATTACAAAAGCCATAAATATTGTTACAAAACCACATCAACGCACTGTAAATATTAAGATAAACTAAGAATTTTTATCAAGCATGTCTGATAAACTTAAGCAGCTTTACGTCAAAAACGTTTCCTTCTGTTATTGAAAATTTATTTTATGGAATACAAAATCCATAAATATTGTTACAAAACTACATCAACGCAATGTAAATCTTTAGTTAAATCTAAGAATTTTTATGAAATATGCCTGGTAAACTTAAGCAGCTTTATCTTTTTTTTACTAATATTAGATAAAAAATATATTTCTAATGCATATAGAGAAGTAATAGTACTTTTCTGATCTGCCTTTTCGAAAGTTGATTTCTTTTTCAAACAATATTATAGAAATTAATGTGGTATTCTGCAATGCGCATTTGGAAAATTATGAATAATTGGGTATACATTTTGTAGTGTATTATATTAATAAATGTAAAATTATCTACTAAAAACTTGTTTATTTCATTTTAGGATTTTATGACTTAGTTGTTTAACACACTTTTAATACTAAAACAATTATAAATTGTATTGATTTTGGGAAAATATTTTGAACAATTAACTTTTTTTCAAATCCTGTATTTTTCTTCAAAATTTATAGCTGTTTCTAATAAAATGCTTGAAAGTTTGTGTCTTTTTTTCGAAATAATATTTCATTCTGGTAATATAATTTTAGCCTAAGGAAAAAATTTGGATTTTTCTTTAAGAAAATCTATCTGTAATATAAACATAACTGGTATAAACAGATCTGTTCTTTTCGGTTTTAAAAATGGAATTTAGTACGGAAGACTTGATGACATTTTATATGCAGTTTTAGTGAACATATTCTAATATAGAATTAAAAAACTTGGGCATAGAAATGTAATCTGTAATATTTAATAAAAACAAGAATACTGAATATTGTTTATATGTTTGACTTTAAAAATATCGAACTTATGGATATAAGTTTCGAAAGTGTGCTAAAAGCATTTTTGTATATTATAATAGTCTGACACATTTTATAAAGAGAGAAAGACAGTTTTGAATTAAAAAATGAAATTGCCCGAAGGGAACGAAAATTTCTTAAAAGTTATAAATTGATACTATTTAAAAAGTCATTTCCTGGCTTTATTGGACAATATAAATCAGAAGCAAGTTTCTTTCTGAATATTTTTGCCTGAGGTATTTCGATTATATCGACGTATATCTCCTTCTGTATGTACAAATTTAAAAATATTAGTCATTAGATGGAAGTTTCCATTTAGTATATGTATTTGAAATTATATTAATTGTAAAAATATGAAAAAAATAGACAAATATACACTGTAAAAATAGACACATGTTTCTTAATCTAGAAAAATATAATATACCCACGAACGAAAATATACATTAACCTATTCAGAAATACCCATGGTTCTGCAAAGCGATCTTTTTTTTTTCTTCTTTTTTTTTAAGTACCTCAGAAACCATTTTATTTTCGAGATTTGAAGAAGCATTTATAAAAACAAAGAATCTTTGCAGTTACTAATATTTGGAAACGTTTTAGAGCAGATTTTATAGCTCATTAATTAGTTTTTTTAACCCAAAATATAAGTTTATCGGATGGTATGAATTATAGAACAAACATTTTTTGTGAACCATACATAATTTTTAGACAAACATGATACATTAGCAGAATTAATATTAAAATTCGTATTATTTTGTTACTCTTGCATATATAAATACAATTACGCGACTGAAAATGTTTTCTTGAGAAATGATACCATCCGAAAAATCTAAGTGCAGGTTGAGAAACTGATTAATTCACAATAAAAACTACTCAGAAACATTTCCGAAAATCACTGGCAGCAAAATTGTTGTTATTAATGCTTCTTTTAATCTAAAAAACATATTGGTTTTGGGGGTTTCACTAGATAAAGAACGGTTTTCGGAATCATGGGTGATTCGAAAGAGGTTTTTGTATATTTTAGTCCGTAATTATATTATATTTTCGTAGATTAAGTAACATCTCTCATTTTTACAGTGTAGAGGTAAATAGTAATAAATTTATTAATTTTTTTATTTTATTTTTTTTTGTTTTCTAAAACCTAATTTTGCTAAGGATGATAGGTAAAAGAAAACAAAATCTACATCCGTGAAAATGTATGAAAATATTAAGTAATGCTTATCCGAAAATTTCCCTGAATTGAGGTTTTAATGTAAATATTATTCCTTGTATATATAATTCATCTCTAACAGTACTTTTAATTTCCTTAACATAATCTAAGAAAAAGAATTGTAAGGATAATCTATTCTATAAAAAAAAATACAATGAGAGAAGTAAAATATATAAAAATATACAAATTGCATATCAAAATATTTATAAATTTATAAATTTACTGCACTGAGAAAAATGACACTTTCAAATTTGAGTAAATCGATGTTTTCATTTTGATATGAAACTTTTTGTTTCAAATAGGGCGATGTTTTCATTTTGTTATGAAACTTTTTGTTTCAAATAGGGCGACTCAATGCTTGCCATAATAAAATACCAGAAATACTCAGAATATTGAAACACGGACATACTAAAAACTGAGCACATAGAGGTCATTTCATACTCAATTTTGAAAAATGGACACACTCAACTATGATTAGAATCTGTTCAAACTCATTTTTGAAACATGTACATACTCAAAAATGCGCCCATAGAAGTCAGTTCATAGTCATTTTTGAAACATGGGCATACTCAAATATGAGTACATGATTTTTTCTTCTTGAGTGTGTGCATGTTTTCAGATATGTGTATATACATGTTTCAAACTTGAGTCATTTTGATTCGGAGCCACTTTGACTATGCGACATACTCAGATTTGAGTATTTTTTGCTCTGGTTTGAAAATGTCGTTTTTAGAGTGCGGTTCTAAAACACTAAAGGATAAAACAATATGAGATTTTCCCCAAAGAATCAAATTAGAATGCTATGATTTTAATTTGGACTAGTAATAAGGTTTATACTTTTTAATTTACTATCGGAAACATGTAAAATATAATACGTTCTTTGATTTTCAGTGCCTATATATGTTTAAATGGGCGTTAACCGTTTGACTACGGGTCGGGAAATACACGTCCCAGTTGACTGCATTTTATCTGTATCTATTTCTATATGTACCACTTTTTCAAATATAATCTCTGTCATACATTTATACTAAGATAACTTCAAGAAAAATCTTCCAAAAAGAAATATTTTTGTTAATTTTGGCACTATCGCACATAAAAATAGTCCCCTCTCCTGGCCCGGAATCAAAAGGTTAATTTTATAAAACTCTACTTCGGTATTAGTGTATGAATGTTCGTTTCAGATTTCAAAAGATGAAAAGAAATTATGAACATGTAAGGAATGAATTATTTGCTATTGTAAATATATTACATAACGCATAAAAAATAACATAATTAAAAGAGACTCGAAAATTGTATTTTTCTTTGTGACATTGTAATTATTAGTATAGGACCCAGATAAAATAATTAGACCAAAACGGAAATGTACACTGCAAAAAAAAATTGCTATATTTTTTGTAATTTTTTTTAAAAATTATTCTTCAATAAACATGGTGTTTTTCGAAATGCCTTTTTATCACTTTCCAACATAGGTGATTTAAGTTAAAAACAATCCGTCTGTCTGTCTGGCCTTGCCGTAATCCGCGTAACTCTAATTGGATTGTCATGTACGCTATTGATAAATGAAGTTTGTAGCAGTCAATGGGGAAAAATAGTTTGCAATATATTTTAATGATGTTACACTATTTAAAACATATCGAAATTCATATACCTCAGTAAAGTGCACTAGAAGTTGCTTACTGGAAAATAAGATATGCATAGCATTTATCGTTCATTTACAGGTACACACAAAAGTATTTAGTTACAGTACCGTCTATGAGGGATAATTTCTGGAAGTATGTTTTCGCTTGTTGTATGCGTTTTTAAATATAACTAAATTTTTACATATTGTTTCGTGGGTATAAATTGTATAGATCATATACATGGCTGTATAAAAAAATGTGAGCACATTTCTTTTTATTTACGGAAATTGCTGGAAGACAATTTTAAACTGTGTTATGCGGTTTCTAATTGAACTAAATTTTAGCATATTATGTAGAATGTACACAAATATATAGATCATATGCAGGGTTACAGAAAAGTTTTTGTTTACTTTTACGGCTGCAGATGGTAATTGGAGAAATTACGTTTTAAAATTTGTAATGCGAATTCAAAATTGTTTACTTTAATATAGTTTTCACCTTATAGCTTTGTTACAGTATTCTGAAAATTTTCCAAAGTGTTCCATAAATTATGCTTTACGCATGTTTTTTCTTTTTCCTTTTAGATAGATTTCGTAAAAAATTCTACCTATTACATTTTCTCCTATGTTGGAATTTCTGAAATAATTTTGCAGATCTACGCCGATCATGAATCCTAGAACCCCAAACCACCCCCAGTTCGAAACTTTATCTATCTATCTATCTATATCACTTTTCTTTATGGACACGATACTTCCATAATTCTGCACAAATCTCTTCCAAACTTATACATAAAGTAAAAGGGCATAAAATCTCGGTCAAGTTCGTAATGGGCAAAATTGGAGCAAGTGTGGGGGGGGGGGCTTTTGTGAAAACAGAAGAAAACCCATAACTTCTTAATTATAATACATATCGAATCCGTTTAAAATTATTATTACTTCTAGGAAAAGCGCCGAAAATTTATGTGTGACAGATTTTTGATATAATTAAAAATGGCCTCAAGGGGAGGGGGGGTAGGGGTTTAAGAATAAAAAAAAATCATAACTTCGTCAATTCACAAGATATCAAATACGCATAAATTTATTAAAAATCGTCTTAATATTATCTACAACTTTTATTTTGACATGTTTTTTATAGGACTAACTCTTACAGCAAAAAAAATATTAAAAAAAATCCTTGCCGGCTCCACCTACAAACAAAGGTCGATTTCGAAGTGGATGGTTCCAACTGCCGCATTATGGCAAAAAGGTAATTTTTTCTGCAATTCCCAATAAACAGGCGCTCCTCGGTCTGCAACTTCGAAATCTACCAGTGCCGGTAGGTAGAGCAGTCAGGGATTTTTTACTCTATAAGACAAACGAAATCATTCGTTAATTGTATTATACATGATACACAATTTATTACTTGTGCCAAAATCAATTTTTATTCTAAGTGTTTCACGCAAAAGCATTTCCTTATTTTAAGTTAGAAATATTTTTGAATATACCTCGGATATACATATTTGTAGAGTAAAATAAAATCTGACATTTCTTTGGAAAAATTTTACAAAAGAAAAGGAAGATATTTTACATGCATTGTAATAAAAAAAAATCTGTAAAAATTTTTGACATCGCTAATATCTGCATTTATAACGTTTCTCTATTCAGTACGGTCTGTACATTTTCTGTTAAGTTAGAAAAAGAAAATTTATCTATTATGTCATTCTCTCTCTCCAATAGCAGTTTTTTTTTATAGAAGTGACATTACATTCCCAAAGGAGTTTTATAATAGAACTACGCTGAAAGATTTATACTTCTTATAAATCTATTTCTATATATATCTATTTGATATGTCACATTCTTTCTATCTAAATGATATTTTCATCCGTCTAAAAATATACTATAATGAAAAGCTAAACAAACATTATCAGTAAAATATGAGGCCTATATATTTAAAAGAAAGAGAAATAATGAAAAAATTCCTCACTAAACAAAAGTATTGATATTAGAATTACATACATTAATTTCTGAAAAATTAGACTGATAATGTTATATCGAGTGTAGCAAAAAATTCCTATCACTAAATTTTTCTTCTAAAGTAATTTCAGAAAAAAGGTTCTGTGTTTGGCCATCACGTATGTGTGGCTTATTAAATACATTCAGCCATATATATACGTACAGCAAAATCGTATACTAAAATGATTTTTTATGCATCGATGTCCACATATTTAAGTACAGTGGAACTTCCCTTTAACGAAGTCTCTACTTGGGGCTAAACAAAACGATTTTTTTTTCGCACAAAAAAAAAAAACACTTGCTATGACCACTCTCCCACACCGAGACTCCAAGTGCTGACAGTTGTGGGAAGTCAAAATCCCCTTTTTACATTCAATGATATAGAAGATGCAATGACGTCAGATGCATTGAAGCAAAAAATATCAATTAGAGTCAGACAGTTACCATTCTGACCTTCCATTGTTGATAGACAACTGCTTGGTGCATGTATTCCTGCCAATACAACTTCTAAACTTCAGCCATTAGTCTAAACAATAATAAAAAAATCTTGAATTACATTATCGAAAAAAGCAGAAAAAAAGACAATGTAGTGAAAACATTAGTTTGAGAACCTGTGTATCAGAGCTGATGAAAGCTTGAGCCAAAGCTTGGGAATGTGGCGTGATTTAATCGACCTTACACAACTATTTTGTAAAAGACGGCTTCATAATTGAAACTGAATCAAATGCTTCTGAATCCAACACCTGTTTGTCATATCTGAAGCAAGAATTTCATGAATTTAAGGTGATTTCTATTAAACGAATTTTCTTCATAACGAAGTTTTTAAGTGTAACGATGAGACTTCGTTGAATGGAAGTTTCACTGTATATCGCTATACATACTACCAGGGAAAGTCATTAAGTAAGTCACAAAAGATAATCAAATAATAACTTACAATGATATTCACTTCAAAACTATTTTTATTTCTCAGCATATTCTCCACCAATATTTATGCCCTTATATCACCGTTTTATCAGTGCCCCAACCCCAGCTGCATAACATTCTTTGGGTTGTTGCCTCAGCCATATTAGGACTTCAAGCTGAACCTTTTCATCATCTGTGAACATTTAATACTCTGTCAACTACAATACATATCTAGACTTTTAGACTAATTTTCATGCAGTCATTTTGTATCATATCAGGCGACACAGCTAAGGTTTTTAGCATTTATTTTCGCAATATGTCTTTTCGTACTAAAACCATGCTCTTGTACAAAATTATTAATGGGCTATTTCCCTGTATCTTTTATAAACTTTATACTATATTGATTCGCTTTGAAATTTTACTGCTATCGAGAGAACATACACAATAGTTAATTTTGGATTACGTCAAGAGCACGGCTTTACAAATTTTATAAAATCTGGTAGCTAGCAGAAAATTCTAGTCGTCAGTAAAAAATATTACCCACCTCCCCCACCCCCGCTCACTCTTTTTCGTCACTGATTTTCAAAAAGCGCAATTTTTGTTTATGAATTAATTGAGAAAAATTAATAACAATCATAGTTTAGAATTATTAGTTACACAGTGTAAAATAGTACTTAATTTAAAAAGATAATACAAATTAAGTTTTCTAATCAAACTTATCAAAATTATATATCTCCGAAAAAAAAATACTGTAAAGTCTGAATTAATCGGCGTGTTCGGGAAACGTTGATTGCCGAATGTTTCAAATTTCCGGATAGTTGATTGCAACAAAATATGAATTTGATATGGATAAATAGTAAAGAAAGAAAACAATTTTTTGCCTATTTTCCTTTTGAAGTCAGTCAAATCATTCTGATTTAATTATTTTAAGTTTTGCATTTGATGAACTTATTTTTGCCAAATTAAAAACAAATTAAAAAAAAAATGTTTGAATATAATTTCTAAGTTTACGTCGTAACTTTTTAACATCTATAATGAGATCTCTAAATGAGAGAACGAATACCGTTTATGCTCATTTTTAGGTAAAATTTCCGCCCTCCCCCCCTTACCCCCCCCCCAAAAAAAAAAAAAAAAAAAAAAAAACGTGGTTACCAGTGGCAACATGGCAACCTCAATTGCCAAGTCCTGGTCACGCGTAATATTGTTGGGCACGTCTTGCCGTGAGAATCAAGTAAATAATATAAGAGAAACAACCGTTTACCAGATGTGGAATGATTTTTCTGAATTTTGCATTAGAAAGTAACCGAGTGAGAATATTTTGTTCATTTATGTTCATCCTCTCTTATAAAACGTAGTATTTTGTTTACGCTTTTCTTATTATAGGATCTGATATCCTATTATCGATATTTGCTTATAAGTTTTGAATATAAGTAGAGTCTTCTTCTAACACGTTTGATTCTTTGTGCATGACGTCACATAAGAAATGAACCCATATGTCATAAATTGTAGGATTCAGGCGTGTAATTACTAAACTTTTCTTGATCTTCATGACAAGCACTTTTCAACGATACCACTTTTCATGATATCGGATTTCTTTTTAGGGTTTCATTCATCTCTCGAAACCCTATTCGTCCCGCTACGTTGTCTGTCGGTCACAGAGCCGGTTCTCAGAAACAATATAAATTACAGACTATAGCTGAATGCTCACTATGAAGCTAAAACAAATCGTATTATTTTAATAAAGAGAGTTAAAAATCCAAAAATCTAACAACCTTTTCCTGTTAAATTTAAACAGTTTTTATTATAGCAGTTGCCAACACTTAAAAATCCACAATAAAATTCTTTCTACAATAATTAATTTTATATTGAAATATTTCCACGTGAAAAAGGAAAATGAAATAAAAAGTTTCACCAATTGAAAAAAAGGGATTAATATGACGTCATATTGGTAATAAAACGTAAATTTTCAAACATTTTTCAATAATACAAGGAGTAGGAGAGGAGTATGTGTAACTACAGAAAGCAGGTTAATATGATGTCATTAGAGAATTAAAAGGAAAATTAATCTGACGTCCTATTGAAAGTTTAACGGATTTTTTCAAATGTTTGAGAATAGTACAAAGAGAGTATCAATAAGAGTAATAGAGAAAGCAAGTATATATGACGTCATCAAGTGATTATAATGTCATATGAGTTTGAGGAACGTGTTGAATCATGATAAAAATCCGATTATTGAAACATTGGCATATTTTAACATTTTGAAGGTCTCTATACAACATCTTCAATTTTGAAATTGTTTTTTTTTTAAATATCGCATTTAGTCCCCATGACAGATATTATTAGGACAGAGTATAATAGTGGGTTTCGCCCGCTATCGGAGCAGTTCAGATTTTCGAAACAACGAGAAAAATAGACCGGTAAATTTTTACTTTATGGAAAACATGACTTTTTTTTTTTTTGGAAAATGAAATTTATTTGGATTTATTAAAGAAAGTATGAAGTGTTTTGAAAGGAATTTTAAACGAAACCCTTGGTGCGATCTTCGATCACACTTACCCACTTTTTTGCTACTTTTCTTTATGCATGACGTCACCTAATACATTTTGTCGTATCTTCTGAACAGTGGGATTCCTGTGGTTATTCCTATATTTTTTACACCACTTTTGACAAGATATAGAACTAAACGTTGAGTATGTGCTTTAGTAAGTGTACCATAAGCAGCCTCATCGAAGAGCGCATACTCACTTTAGAATATATAGACATAATTTTTAATCAATATAGCCATCGGCGTTTAAAAGCTCTTGCGTGAGCATTAGTGAACTGCACGTATATGATATTTTATGTTAATATTTAATATTAACATAATATAACTCTGCAAAAGTTATATAATAACTACCGCTATATAAGTAATGATTTATAATTTCATAACATAATATAACGTTATATAATTAAGAAATAAATTTTATTTAAACAATTTTATTTTATTTTTAAAGTATTAAATTATAGTAACTAAGTAAATTAATAACTAAGTATTAAATTATTTAGTTATTAAATTATAAATTATTTAATTGCTGAAAACCAATTATATTTTTCAATTCTTTATAATGTAATATGCAAAGAATTTAATAATTGGCGCTCATCTCCCTTCTCCGCATAACTTTGCATTAGATACCTATTAAAAGACACTTGTCAAATTCCATAATAATTTCTGTCTGAACAAAATTTCTTATTGTGTTTGACTAACAAATAAACAATACTATTAAAAAACAAACTACTGAATTTCAGAACGTTGAACGATATCAGCAATTAACACCTATAATTAAAAATTGGACAATTGTACCATAATTTATAATTAAAATAATGTATTCAAATAAAATACAGCATTTGCTAAATGGTACACACATCGTAGATTATTTTTAAATGTATTTGTGAATTCACTATTTTAAAAATTTAGAAAATGTTGTATTTGATTTGAATACATTATTTTAATTAACATCTATTTGTTGTATTTATCGCTTCAACTTTAAATAAAGTTGGAACGTTAAGCACTACAAATAGGTGCTATTAAAATGATTTTTTTAAAATTCAGTTTCAGGTGCGAATGGAGCCGCAGCCAGGATGCCCGATTGTGGGTATAGCTGGCGAGCTAGTAAAGTAGAGTATTTTCACACATATCGTCCGGTGACAACCATACTCGTCACTCATTTAGCAAAAAAAATATCTACCAGAAATTTTGAACAATAATATTTGCTTTATTTAATCACAGAATGTCTGTCATTAAATAAAAAAAGTACTGTTGGAAAATTCTGTTAGCTATTTTGAATTAAAACACACACTAAATTTACAGCAATGCCTTAAATTTAGTGTGATTTTTATGTGTGGTGTTTATTAGTGTGAAATTGAATGATCATCATAATAATAAAATTAATTAAATTTTCTAGAGTTAGTTTATGCTTAATTTATTTCTCTCAACCTGATAATTTCCTTTTTTTTTCAAAGCTTTTGTTTTGTCATTCTTTAATTCATATTTATTTCTATGATACTTTGAGTGAAATATTTCGATTACACATTACTATGTGAGAAAATATTTCCTTTGATTGGATGAAATACTTAAAAAAAAATAAAGAAATATTTTCGAAAGTCCTAAATGCTTTCACATTGATTAATTTTATATTAAACATACACGATTTTAATAATAAATTTAATTTATATAAAATTACAGAAAATTATGAAAAGCATCACTTTTAAAAGCATGTAACAATTTAAAATTTAATATAGGTTATCTTCAAAAGCTATTTTGAAAATTTTTTTAAATGTTCTAAATATATTAGCAATTAATTTTTAGTGTCAAGGATATTACATTAAAGATCTTGATATGCTAGTTGGGTTTCAAATATCGCAAAGTTTAATATCTGTCACTCTTAAATTTTCTTTGCAGAAAACGTGAAAATTAATTGCTCTCATCTGATTTAAAATTAATGTACACAACTTTCATCCATAACATTCTTGAACGACGAATTATCATGCATAACGCCAAAGGGGTTAATTTTCAAAAACCAAAGGTAGTTAATTTCTATGTTACGAGAGTGCATTAATTTAATAGGTAGCTTTATGTTGTTTTACACAAGATTAAATGCAGTTATTTTGAAATTTGTATCTTTGTACCGTTATTTATACATTCATATATATATATATATATATATATATATATATATATATATATATATATATATATATATATATATATATATATATATATATATATAATATATATATATATATAGGGTAAAATATATAAGGTAGAACACCCCTCAAAAGTAGAATTAATTTAATTTTTAATCACAAAATGGTGCTACTGCATTGTCAATCATGTATATGTAGTGCACATGGTTGAATTTAAAGAGATCACCTTGACCCTCCGACATTTTATGCAGTGATTTCACTTTTGAAGAGTAGTCGTTCTAATTTCCAGGTAAGAAGATATTTTAATTTACACGTGTTTAAATTCTTTGAACATTGAGTTATGATACGTTTTCTTAAAACTTATTTCTTTCTCTTTAATCACATTTACTTCAATTCGAAGAAATTTATTACATTTACGTCATGATATTTGCGATCATACGCACGTTCATAAGGTGGCCACTTTAGAAAACAAATATTGAAATCAGTGTAGTAAGGCTGATTTTCAAAATTTCTACATCTGAAAAAACTTATTACCATTTATTGCTAAACCAGAGATCATTCAAAAGAAGTCAGTAACTCCCATAAGAAAATCCCTGAACTACACTGTTAAAATTTTGCAACAAACTGTCCAGTCATTCGACCGTTTTTATTGAAAATTGTTATATAACCGTTATTTAACTCTATTCTGACCATATTATTGCACATATTATGCTCAGAATAGAGTTAAACTATGATAATGTAACTGTTTTCTATAAAAACGGTGAAATGACTGGACAGTTTGCTGCAAATTTTTAACAGTGTACTGTACTCATAAAGTGATTCAAGGTTTTTTTTCGTGTCATAAGATAAGAAGATTAAGAAGAAAAACTCGAAAGATTTCAAAAGAAAGAAAGGATCATCACGGCATAATATTAAGCAAAATAGTTTGCCGAGTATGTTTTCACATCTTAAAATGATTTCAATACATCGGCCATCTTTAGAACACTATGCGCCAAAGGTGACTCACAAACTACAAATTTGAAATTGTATTATAAAAACAATCAAATTTTATTTGACAAAGAAAAATATACTTGATATGTGTTAGATATAAGTGTAAAATTTTAGCAAACAAAAATTCAGCCACACACACCCAACAAGAAAATTATGAAATATCTTCAAAGTTTAACTATGGCCACCTTTGGTTTACGTACCTTATATATTTCAATTAAATTCTCTAAATAGTACTCATGTTGTTTATTCTGAGCATTATTGCTCTAATATTCAATCGAAATCTTCATTTATTTACTCTCGAATTTTTCATCTAATCTTCCTTAGTTTTTACTTTGCCTTTTATTATTTTTGTATTTTCCCTCTCCCGTGTTTAATATTTGTCATGTATTTTCCCATTTAATTGCATATTGTGATTTCATTTAATTGTATATATGTAAATTAAATTCTCCATGTCTTCTAAAGTATTACGCTTTTATGTAAATTGTTATTTGTTTCATAAAATGTTTTTTTTATGTTCTCCTGAATTCAAGCTTAGAATTGTATTTTCTAAGGATATCTATTGGAACATTCTTGTGTTAATGAAATTTTTGTTCAGAAATGTGATTACGCAATACCAGCATTATTAATTTTGTCATTGTGCCATTCACACTTTATAGATTTTATTTTTCAATACGCATAAAAAACAGCCCCAGAAAAATATTTTACTATGATCCATGTTTTGTATTCATACTCGGAATATTATAAACTAACTAGCTACCTCTGGCGACCAGTTTGGTCAACTTAAATGTATGTTAATCATTCCATCATGTTACTTTCATTCGTAATTTAATTTACTTGCTCAATCCTTCACCAAATCGGAAGATTCTGATAAAGAAATCAAGAACGCTTTGCGATTGATGCAGCTTTTCGTATATATTTTTTCGTATATATCTTTGTTGACAAATATCACTTAACTGAGATAGGCATTTATGCATCATGTCCGTTTGCTTATCATTTGCCATACGTTCACCAATGAGGAGATTTTTAAACCTATTAAGTAACCTTCCGTAATTGGGTTCACAGTCAATTTTCGTATTTCATCTAATACAATTTGGTGCAATGGAGAAGTTTTTTTGAAAATTCTTTAATGATATCCACATTTACATTAAACCATATTGTTGCAAATACCTTTTCTTTCACGTCAACCTTGAAAGATGTCTCAATTACAGAAAATTAGAAAATATGTCATTATTTTCATCTAATCATCTTGGATAGTGCGTTATAATCCGGCTGCATACCACAGTTGTCATAACTGCGTAACTCACTGACTTCGGCATTTATGCATCATGTTTACCGATTTTTAAGATCCTTATAAGGTTTATATAAATGCACCACGCGAAAAATGACGCTTATAATTCTAACTGCAGTAACTTTTTTTTTATTTCTATATTGTAACTTTATAGATAAATTTATGCAATAAAAATATTAAAATCAATTGCAGAAGCATTTATATATAACTATACAGTTTAATATAATGTATGTTATATTCATACACTGTAAAAAATGATCAATGTTTCTTATTTTATGAATTTATACTGTAACCTCGAATGAAAATAAAATATAATCTTCTGAGTTATCCGACATTCCGAAAAGCGTGTTCCATTATATTTTGAATCACCAGAAAGCAATACATTTCCAACTTTTAAAGAATTATTTATAAAAAAAAATTTCTCTACCTGCCCGTATTTTTCAGAAACGTTTCCGAATAGTTTTTATAGTGTATTAATCAGTTTCCTAAGCCTGGAATACCTATTTATCGAATGTCATCCATTCTCAAGTAAACATTTTCAGCTGCATAAGTTAATTTATACATGAAAAAGTAAAGAAATAATCTTAATTTTAATGTTAATATTAACGCTGTTAATATTGCATGTTTGTCTGTTAAACATATTTGTTGAACATGAAAATGTTTACTTGAGAATGGATAGCATCGGAAAAAAACTATATTCCGGGCTTAGAAAACTGATAAATACACTTTAAAAGCTACTCGTAAACGTTTCGGAAAAGTACGGGCAGCTAGAAAAATTTCATTTTTATATTTTTTGATTCTTTAAATCTCGAAATCGCATTGATGTCTGAGATTTCTGAAGATAAAGAAACACTGTTCAGAATCATGGTTAACAAGGATGAGTTTATATTATAAATTTATTCGTCATTATATTATATTTTCGTAGATTCAGAAACATTCGTCATTTTTTTACAGTGTAGATATAGTATATGATTAGACTATACATCTAATATTCATTCCGATAGATATAACAGCCAAAAATTAAACTATAATCGTAAATAGCTTAGCGAAAAGCTGTCAATCTGTTGTTATGTATTTAATAAATGTATCTTAAATTCATGTTTTGAGCGCGATTGGCCATTGAGAATCGTGATTGGCTATTAACAATCATTTTCGGTGATCTATATTCCTGTTACGGATAATAAGTATCAAATTATCTGACGGTTCATTTTAAAATTCGATTCATTCAATATTATTACATGAGTTGGGTTTATTTAAATTTAAATGTCAAAAACTTTACATTTAAATGTTATTACATTTACATGTCAAAAAAAGATCGCAAAGGAAGTTGTGTTCTATAGCACTTCATCTAACAAGATTATGCTAAACTTTCATTGGCTTATACGCGAGAATTATTTTTCTGACACCAGACAGCTCTGCAAAATTCGTGGCTGGAGAACTTGCTTTGTGAATGATTAACTTCATAGTTTAATATTTTTATCGCTCACGATAAACGAATATCATGTGTTTATTTCATTTGATGGAATGCGATATCGGGCTGTCATTGTAAACCTAATTTCAGCTGAAGTTATATCAAAATATATACAGATTTGAATGTAACTTTTTTAAAACGATCTTTGGGAAAATGTAACTTCTACGGAGTTTTTTTCGAAAAGATAATTTTGAGTAAAAATGAGAGCCTGGCATGTGAAAAGCGAAGCGATCAGCACATATATATTTATGACAGTCACATGACTTGCGCTATTATTATACAGATTTATATAAATCTCAGAGTGAAGATTTCGATTACTTTTAAAGTTCGCTAAATACAGTCATTTCTGTTTACGATGTAGTTTTTGGTTTTATTTCAGTGATTGGAGAAACATCATGGACAGTAAACATATAGCTGACAGCTCATTGCGTCTGCAAAATGGATTTATTTTTTATTAAACAAGTAGCACGATGTTGCCCGGTCCGATTCTAATAAGTTTAAATATACCTAAATTCAATGTTGAATGATTCTACATATTTAAACAAAAATCTTTTTAAACGATCCTAATCCTGTGGCCCCATTGTATTCGGTAGAGTGCACCGTTGAATTTGTGTGATGTTTTTTTTCAAAAGAAAATCTATTCAAACATTACTAACCTCGCTGTCAGCGGGCGAAGCTCGCATCGCAATTAAACTTATTATATTTAGATATATCCTATTTAGCCCTCTCCAAATTTGAAACAATTATCTTTAATATCAATGTTTTTATTAATTTGCGAGGGTAAAACTGCTTTTGCGTCAAACAAAAATCTGCATCATTACTAAGTGAATAGGTTAAAACACTTTCCATTAGATAAGAATTGCTTCACTTTCTGGGAACAGTATTTTTCGCAAAAAAAAAAAAAAGAAAAAAAAAAAAAAAAAAAAAAACTCAGAGAGTAAAATTTTCTATATTGGACTACAAGATTGAAACTGTATTCATTTAACGATGGTCAACAAATTGGCACAAAACGTAAAAAATGTTAAAAATTACATTAAAAAATTTTTAAAATTCAAAATCGTTATACAGTTTCTGATTAAATATTAACGAAAATAAGGCAAAATTCACTATATTAGGTTAAATAATTGATACCGAATTATTTTTACTAATATGGTGAAATCGCCGCTAAACGCGGAAAATGACACAAATGTGCATAAAAAATTAATTAACAAATCTGATAAACTAGAATATAAAACTCGACTTGAAGGTGCACGACATCAGACATACAGTTACCATCTTGTAAAATCTTGTAGCTCTGTGCACAGCCGTCTCTTTAGAAAACAGAACACATACACAAATACACAAATAAACAAACAAACTTTTATTATATGTATATATTATTTTTAAATAAAGTGGTAATTATTAAAAATTATTTAATATGCCATGTAGTATGCATCACAAAATATTTATCATTGACAATCTCGTATAAAATATGTCTCGTATATATCGCGTAATAAAATTTAATACTATATACTACAGAAATCATTAAGACAAAGCTAAATATATATAAATCAATAATTTATATTAAAAATATTTTGACATTTGAATGGTTCCTTTATTTCAGATATCATAACAATGTGTTAAAATCTCACTTGCTGTAAGTTATTTTACTTTTGTTATAATTTTTAAAGGAATATCCGAACATCTCAAATGTACGCGAAAACAAGACTGGCAATGAAACTGTATCTCATCTATGAATCAGCACAAAGTTGTTTACAAAAGTATAAAACATTTTCTATATCAGCAAAAGATTGTTTACAAATATCTAAAAGTATTTTTTGGTATATCAGCAAATTATTTGTTTTACAAATCATTGTGTTTGCCAGAATATTTCTTTTTATTCTACCGTTAGTATTTTTAAGGTTTTTAATAAAATTTAATGTATTGTATACATGAAACTAACTTTTTTGCATTCATACATACATACTAACATACGAAACATACTTATTTACATGATTACATTTTTTAAATTTAAAATATACTTTGGGAGCTTGTTGATGTTGCTTTTACAACTCAGTGTTATTATTATGAATAAAATAATCACTTTATATAACATATTTATGATATACAGGTTGTTCCTTTTTATAGGTAATTCCTACTTAATTCCATTGTCAATTCCTAAGCTGTTTGATTTAACGGTACAGTTCCAATTGCAAATATGTTTCAATGTCCGTTGTACTGTGTAAATCTATTTTGCCAAAGTAATTTGTTTTTAAGTTAATAATTTTAAATTGGACCCTATATGTTATATTTGAAAAAAACTCTCTCTATGCATTCTAACAATAAGATGAAAAAATTCCAAGCCCATACTATCAAAACTTACTGAGCTATGATACTTTACATTTTATGAATACTCAGTATTTTCTGGAACTAAAAACTCAATTTTAAAATGTAATGCCAGAAAACGTCTAAAAGGCATAAAATTAAAAAATATTTGGTCGTAAAGACCACAAACTAAAAGACTCAAACGCAAAAGACCCACCAAGGACTTTTACGGTTTAGCCTCAATGGTTGGATAAAACTGGATAATTTGACTTTTTAATTATAACCATTTATTTAAAAAAATGTTATAAACTAATCATGTATTTAAAAAATGATGTTGTATTCATATATAAGTACATAGTACGCACGACAAGTAACATTAAATCTGTGGAAAATTCTTGCTTCAAGAAACAAATAATAATAAGGTATGCGGTTTTATCCCCGTTTCCGGTATAGATTTCACCAAAGTTCATTTATAAAACTTTAAAAAACTTAACATCACGATTCTGCCGCCGTAATTTCATTGTCAATGAAGTTACCAATTGAGCTTAAACTTGTAGATGACAAAGAAATGTGATGTAATAATACTTTGTTAAACGAAAAAATAACTAATCATGCTTCTGTAAAATCTGCCTTCCACATTGCCAGTATGGCGCTAAGAAATGCCCCGTTAAATAAAAATCACTATTTAATGAGACAACACGATATTTAAGCTATTTTTTTACAATATTTTTTTTACAATATGAAGGTTGTTATTTCGTAATCGGGGTACTCCGCAACTGTTGTGATTCGTGTCGATTGTGTGGCGTGAAATTACCAATAGGTTTCTTATCAAGAAAGTGTTTCTGCCAAGCATATCACATTGTTGCAGAAATCGCTTATGATTGTAGCCAACCATTGAGATGACTCGACCCACACTTCTAAACAAACTCAAACAAATCCACCAACACTTAGATCACACCTCCAACCTCACAATCTAGTTTGTACACAGAGCATCTCCCATTTCCTTGTATGGCATCACCCCTTGTCGAGTACTGTTACTCTGGTGATGCCACAGCGCCCCTTGTTGTGAGAGAGCATGTTTCTGGCGCGCAAGCGTCTATCTCATCTGCTGTCTGATAACCAGGTGTTGTTGGCATACCACCCTCAAGACAATTTCAAGAACCTCGGCACCTCGCTGCTCCGAAGGAAATCTGTTCTTCGGCCGCGAGGGATTTGTTCTGTGAATTTCAGGCAATTCTGGCCCAAGGCAGTGCAGCCCGCCCCCTGTCACGTTTTCCCGTGGGGTCAGCTCAAGCCGAAACTGTACTTTTTAAAAAACCTTAATAAAGGTACCGTCAGGGACATCTATGCTCTACGGACTTGGCATCCTCGTCTGAGCAGACCCTATTAGGTTGTGAAACCATTGTGATGGACATCGACAGTGTCAGAATAATAATTTTCATTTTAATAAAACGTGGAAAATAACGCTGAGAATACACCTGATAACATCGCAATCAAATAAAAAAGCTCTTTGTTTTTATTAATAACAATCTAATATTCTCGTTATATACAAATTTTTAAAGCTTCTCTTTCTTTGTTTTTTACTTAAAAAAAATTCTTGTTTTGTGCACTTCAATAAATGCGTTTGAATTCTGAATTCGAATCGAAGTTCTCCGGAAAAATAAAACGTCATATTAAAAAAAAAGCAAAGATTTTCGATTATCTATATATTTAAAACGCTAAGCGATTTCTTTCGACAATCCGTGAGAACAAACTACTGCATCAAATTACATAATTTTTCTTTTAAATGAAAGATATTTGGACACAGATTTGTTATCGTGCATTCGTTTGTTCGAAAATTTAATTAATTAACCGTAATTTTCAATTAAACTTTTACGTCTGCTAATGACGTCATAATCGGATAACGCCTACTGTTCCGAAGCACAGAGTTTATTTTCTAAACTCTGTGGTTGAATAAAAGAGAAATAATAAATATTAAAAGCACGCGGTTTTAAGGCCGAATTTGTTAATTTGCAAGTTAAATTTCGGTAAAAATACTTATCCGCGTGTTTTATAAGCGAATAAAAATTCATATTTATTGTGACGTCACGGGAATAATGTCCATTGGGTTTATTTTATCATTATGCATTCTAACTTTGTTGATGCCATTTTTTCATTACAATTAAATACAAAATATATTTATATTTGTGTTCATGGTGTTTAAGCATTAATGTAAGGTATATGAAGTACGTGTGAAAAGTTTGCGCCGGTGAAAATGACGTTATGCTTAGCTTGAAGTGCATTTTAACATTGATAAAACTAAAGAGAAAAATGTATATGATTGTGTTAACATGACATAATTTTACTGATTTTTGCATTCATAATTATAAAGATTAGAATTGGAGCCGTCATTGATTTCTTCATCTTGATTGCATACTTTGATTACATGTTACCAATTGCTTTTTTTTTAAATTATAGGATAGAAGATTTCCCTTTTTAATAAAAAAAATCACAAAAGTAAAGGATTTCAGGAAATTTAAAGTTATTAAAAATAGTGTTATGGTAGAAAAAAATCTTGAAATAATTATTGTATTTTTAGCTAGAATAAACAATGTAAGACTAATATTTCATAGGAATTATTTTGGTAGATTTATTATAAGTTCATTTAACAGTTCCTTATTAGCGCAAAGTCCTATTTCTTTCACTGTGAATTTCTCTTTTGATGTCAAAAAATGTTTTTCCACTTTTGGACGCCAGCCAAAATACAGTGGCAATTTTTAGAAATGTACAACAGTTGTGACAACAAAGGCGCTATCGCTTTAGCTTTCATCGCGCTTACGTCACTTCGAAATACTACAAATTTCTATTTTTTGCTACATTTTACAATTTCAATTCTTACATCATCAATTAGAAAAAAAATTAGCTTTCGATTGAAATTTATTTGAAAACTGCCGATTAATTTAACGAATTTTTAAATAATTTTCAAGCATGAAAAGTTTTCAATTCTATCTTATCAATGACCACCAGTTTACTTCAATAATGTAAAATAGCCCCTGGGAAGTTGCCACAATTGAAAATAGATTTCCCTAACCATCATAAAAAGTGAATAATAATTTTTAAGAAAAAGTGATAAATCATAAGATCAGATTATCCATAAGATAGAACATTTTGGCGCTAAACAAAAATCTGTCAGGAAAAAAAAAAGACTTTAGTTTATGTTGAACATAAAATTGATATGTTGAATTCGTTGATGAATATGTTCCATCAGATATCAGGATATGCTAGGAATTGAATTTTTTTATTTTTTTACATTTGTCAACTGTATATCAGGAAAAATATCCCCGACTGTGATGGAAAAGAGATAATCATCCTGATTATGTCAAGGAACCGAAGAAACCATACAAATAAATTACACTTGAAAGCATTAAAAATCTCCCTCATCTGCAGATAGATTCATTACTGTAAAAAACTTCTTAATCTTTGCATAAAAATTGATTAGCTTAAAACAATGGATGCGTTTTAGAAGATATGGATTTGCAACGAACAATGATTAAAGAGGACATTTTAAAACTTTTAATTTAATCATTTTAAAACTTTTTTAACGTCGAATTTCGACGGTGCTTTTGGGCAGATGCAATGCACATTTGCATAGGACCTCATTCGGTTGCATTATCTCAGGGGGGGGGGAGAGATGTGTGCTTTATTTACTATGTTCTGTCATTTACTGAATATAATATGAACGTAGGAATATACTATTTGTATATACTTCATAGGTCCATGAATTTTTTTTCTTGCCGTGGGGAATATGGTGGCAATGTCAAACTGATTTGCATTACACAGTTATTTACGGATTGTTTGGAGTTTGCATTGGAAATAGTACTGTATTTGACTGGTGAAAAAAATTAAATAAAATATTTGAAAGACTGTTTTATACGCGCCCCTTCATAAATAATAAAGAAGCTTATTTTACTGATATTGTTATAGTATTTTTTTGCGTCAAGTTTGAACGGGTTCCATCTAGTTAAAATTAAACTTGTTGTTATTATTGCGTCCATATTACACAATTTTCACTGACTATTCCTGCTAGATTTTATTGAGACTGTGAGATCTTTATATAAGTATATTCTTCATAACTTTATCTTCTGGAGCTGTTAACTGTCATTTTCGATGTGTATTGAAAAAAATCCAAGTGTTTCAAATTCTGTTTAGGTTCTAAGATAAGATGAAGTATATCTAACGCAAATCAGCACTCCTAATATGTACTTACAGCGAAGGTCGATGAGAGTTCAAGACGAAAAAGAGTTCAATATTATGCTAATTCAATTTGCGTAAGATGCTGGGATGTGATGCAAGGTGTACGCATTTGCGAATCCACAGAATAGTCAAATGTTCCCGTTTGGTAAAGTAGTGGGTAGGTAAAAGTCAGTATTATCTAATCCTAATCACTTGTAAGTCTAGCAGTTTTACCTAATCCTAATCACTCCTAAGTCTATCAATATTACCCAAATTGAGATTTTTCTTCCATGCAGTTGCACCACCATTCGGTATCTTGGAAGCTTCGAGTAGTGTTGTTCAGGGCATATTTCATTAGGGATAGGTAAGATGAATCTTCTGTAAACAGTTTCCTTGCATTGTAAAGAGCAGTTTGACAAAAATTTATTCATTCTGCATTTGCACGCCGTTTCACATCTTCTTCAATTTCTAGCTTCATCATCAACATGGGTAAATGAAATGAACGGCAAAAATAATTTGTGACCGAATGATATGTTTTAGCAATTCCATTAAATTCCGTCTAACTACCTGGTTGAGAAGATGTTCATGACTTTCGTGAACAGCATCTTAAGAAAATAAAAAATACATCATAGTGATGTCTCTTTCGAATTTATCTTCATTGATCTGTGTGAACTCGCATATATATATATATGGAATGTTCAACGTTAATTTATACACGAATAGGAGGTGTAACAGTTAAAAGTATTTATTTCTACAGATAATCCTCGTGAAACCCAGAACGTTGTAAGGAAAGAAGTGTTGAATACCCTGACCATGAACCAATTTGGTTCTACTGCGGAAATACCTAACAAAAAATTAAAACTGTATCTCTACAACATAGAGAAATTGGATATAATATAATGCATTTAGAACAAAAAAAAAACGAATTGCCAGCATACGTTACTTCTAACTTTTAGAAACTAAATATTATATTTTTATGTGGAAAAAAGGAATAAAATTTGTCTTTACGCAAATACAGTATGGGCGTAATCAAAAATACCGAGCGATGTTAAACCAAGGGCTTAAATTGTGTGCACAGACTAGTGTTTTGGGGCCGTCTACATTTTAAAAAATTACCCTCTTTTCCTCAAATGGAAACCTCCGAATTTGACACTTTATTTGAATTTCTTACATCAAACAAATCCGACAATACTAATAAAATAGTAATAAAAGAATAAAACGGAAGTAAAAATTTCTGTTCAAAGAGTCACAATATAAGGCTTTTGAAGAGCCAAGCTCATAATTACTTTTATATAAATTTATTTCAATTGGTAGTTAAAACATTTTTGGGCCTATGCCGACTGTATGAAACGCATGTTTAAGATTGATTTACATTGCGAAGAAAACTTTTATAATAACAGAATAAATCTTTTTTTAACATGTCTAATGATTATTTACGGTAAATCCATATGTATTTCGTTCACTTGCTAGTTTTTAGTATACAAGAAATAGCTGGAAAGGAATTTTCAACTTTAATTTAAAGTAATTATGTCTTAAAGTTGCATATTTTACATAATTACTCATAACAAAATTTTTTTATTTTGAAAAAAGAAAGAAGGTCGCCCAGGCCCTTTGAAACTATTGCTACAAATATATAATTCAATTCAGGAACTTTTAGTAATCACTTAATTAATGAAATGTTAATGTTTTTAAATGAGTTTAATTTGAAATACACTTGAGCTTTATATTTTGATTTTTATAAGATTGCATATAAAACAAGAAATAATGCAATTGATAAATTATTGTTAGTGTTTTCTTTCAGTAAACATTGTTTTTGTTTAACATTCTTCGGTTTATTTTTATATAATTTATATGTCACGAACTAATCAAGAAAGTTATTAAAAAACTTATATTTTTGTATTCCATGTCATGCTAAATATAAATATGCAATAAAAGTATGGTGTTGTTATGGGATTTAAAATTTTTTAACTCTTAACTTCGTTTTACGAAGTTTTATAAAGTGGATGAATTTTTTAATAAACCACGTACAAGTATAATACAGACAATTTTAAGAATAAACGTTTAACGCACAATATGACATGGCCGTTGTCCAAATTTCATGTCACTATATCCTATACAATATATTACATAGCCCTGTAAGTTTAAGAAGATTAATTTTGAAAGTCCTATACATAAAAATTGCTTGTTTAAAAAACTCATGAAAAAATTGTTGGATGAATGTTTGTTTTCTTTATAGTGCGATAGAAATACACAAGTGTTCAATTATAGACAAATTCTCTGTAGAATATTGGAGATTATTCAAATACATAAGACTATACAATAAAAAAAAGAAATATTTCTAATGTTTTGAGATGTTTTCCAAAAAGATTTGGTTTGTTGTTTATTCGCACAAAATATAATGCAGTGTGATCTAAGACATTCAAAATGACCTGAAACACATTACTTAGATGAGTATCACAAAAAATATGGAATTTAAAATTCCGATGGAAATAAAACAGATAAAACATCTTTGATATATATTTATGAAACTTTTCATTTTTTATGTAGTTTTATGATATGTCGGAAAAAAGATTTTTAAATAAAGTGTATGTAAATGTTTTCGTAAACAAAAATTGAGTTTCATTTTTTTTCTTTTTCAAACATAGAGCATTCGTTTCTCTGAGATGAAGATCATTTTACGGAGTATCTTTCATTTGTATGCTTAAAAATATATACCGTTTGACGAATATATATGTTTATAAATTTCTGAAAACTATTATATAAATTCCTAAATTTCTGATTTTTTTAAACATATGTCTATAAGTCAATATTTTGCTAAATAAATTATTGCTTAGATCAGGAATAAATAACAAATTACTTTATGAAAATAAATTATAAAATTATTTATAATATTAATAATAAGCATATTTTTTTTAATCTTTCACATCCTATCTTAGTGAGCTAGTTTATACATAGAATCATTTTCTACGAGAATCATTTTCATGTTTGACACTTACACTGATACTGTACAGAATGGTAGTGATTGTTATAAGGTAAAAAATCTTGTAATAAATGACCATTTGTTAAATCCATGTTGCCAGTCCGCTACTTTTTTGAATTTCAGATAGCTTGATTGCCACCACTTTTTTTGAAGTAAAAATGTGGGCTTTATTTAATGAAAATATAAATAAGATGAATTATATTTCTTAAAACAGTGGTAGCAATTATAAAATACGAATAAAAAGTTGTGGGCTGGAAATACTGCCTTAAATGATTAGTTAAAGGGAGTCGCATTTAGTCTTTAAATTGTTTTTTCTTTAATTGTGTTTGGTATGTTGCTTAGGAATGATATTTTTCAATAAAATTTGTTTTTACCAACTCTCCCTTTTTTTGCGTTTGTAGGCCCATTCTGCGTTTTGTTTTTAAAATTCATTTTTAGGCTCACGTTTTTAAATTTATTAATAAATGGTTAGAAAAAACTTTTTCTTCTTCATCTTTTTTTTTCTTTTACCCCAGACTAATTTATTTTAAAATACTTTTAAACACAGGAAGTGTATACATTCAAATTCTGTAGGATAAAAAATGTCCGTAATGCGTTTCTAATAAGTTTCATATAAGAAAACAGGTGTGGCACTTAGTCACTCCGATCACCGAGGTGAATTTTTACAACAGAAAAAAAAAATCTCCCCACTTGCTATTTCAATTTTTTTGAAATATGAGACTGTAATGTAAGATATAAGCGTTTGATGGTAACCACCCTGCCCAAGTCATTTCATGTTAAAGGAAATTGCACATGAAAATATGGCACTTTGCCACTTTGGTTGATGGTATGTATTTTAAATATCATTATATAATATTAAAGATTTAGAAATATTAATAATAGATAGTGTAGCATCGGATTATTGAATGAAAGCATTAAATTAGTGACAAAAATCACACAATTAACGATATAAATAACAACTGAGGGCTTAATCGTAATGAAATACTTTATACGATTCTTAATTGGAATACACTGATATTTTTAGAAACAACAATATATTTTATTCAGTTGCAATACACTCTATATTTGTATGTTGTCACGAGTTTTATAAGCCATTGAATAAAATGTAAATTAAAACGTTCTTTAGCCACTAACAGTCTATAAACTGTAACGTTTTCATCACATTTTATGAGGGCATATGTAAAATCTTCATATTTTTAGAAAAAAAATACTTCATTCAGGTGCAATATACTCTATATTTGTATGTTGTTGCGAGTTTCATATGGCATTGAATAAAGTGTAAATAAAAAAATTCTTTAGCCACTAACAGCCTATAAAATGTAAAGTTTTCATAACATTTTATGAGGGCATATGTAAAATCTTGATATTTTTAGAAACAAAAATATACTTTATTCAGTTGCAATATATTCTATATTTGTATGTTGTCACGAGTATTATAGGCCATTGAATAAAATGTAAATTAAAACGTTCTTTAGCCACTAACAGTCTATAAACTGTAAAGTTTTCATAACATTTTATGAGGGCATATGTAAAATCTTGATATTTTTAGAAACAAATATATACTGTATTAAGTTGCAATATACTCTATATTTGTATGTTGTCGCGAGTTTCACATGCCATTGAATAAAGTGTAAATTAAATCATTCTTTAGCCACTAACAGCCTATAAACTGTAAAGTTTTCATAACATTTTATGAGGGCATATGTAAAATTGTAGTCTGCATAATATTGAGAAGAATCTAGAGTGTACTGTATAAATATTTAGATCAGTGTTAGAATTTTGTGTAGAAAAGGCAAAGAAATAGCTTACACCGTAAAAAAAAAAATCTTCTTTATCTACGAAAATGTAACATAATCACGAACGTAAATATAATATAACCTCTTTCAAGTTACCACGATTCCGTAATTCGTTCGTTTATGTTTAGAAAGATCAGAAACTAATAGATTTTCGAGATTTAAAGAAGCATTTAATACTCAGTTTCTTTTGCTGCCCGTAATTTTTGGAAAAGTTTCTAAGTAGTTTTTAGAGTATAATAATCAGTTTTCTCAACCCTGAATATCTGTTTTTCGGAGGCTATCAATTTTTATAATTCTCAAGTAAACATTTTGAATTGCGTAACTAAATTTATGCATGCAAAAGTAACAAAATTATAATAACGATCATGTTATCGCTGTTAGTTTTTCATTTTCGTCAATTAAACATATTTGAGGGGGTTACAATGACAGTGATGTAAATCAAAAATTTGAAAAATCTAGATAACCATACTTTCTCTGAACGTATATTAATTTCGATTCAGTGTGACAGTCAAATAAGTCATAGTTCCCACAGGGAATCACTAGGGGGCAAAACTAGCTTGACCACTTAATGCAACGTCTATATGAGAAGTTTCACAAAACCTTTCATTCCTCAAATTACTAAATACCAACTTCTCTGTCATTCTAATGCTCTCATTTGTTGAATATGGAAATATTTATTGCACTGTATGATTGATAGTATTCGAAAAACCTATATTCCTGTTTGAGAAACTGATTAATACACTGTAAATCCTGATTAATACACTGTCCATTATTTCTTCAGTGTGGCTTGAGTTGGTTTCTACGGATACCTTGACTGAAAATGTAAACAATTTAAAAACCTATATGGAACATAGTGTGGGGTTACTGCGCATAATATATAAATAATAAACCCATAAAACATATATAAATAAACCAAATAATCAGCAAAAGGCAGATTATGCAACGCGCAGTAACCCTCGCCCTCCCCCTGTTTTACGTAGGTTTTCTAACTGTTTACATTTTCAGTCAAAGTATCGATAGAAACCAACTCAAGCAACATTCAAGAAATAATGGACTTTTGCACCTCAAGACGAGATGAAAGTTCGGATACGCAAGACGGTAGTAGAAAGGATTTTTTTTTTACCTGAAGATGGTTGCGGTGGCAGTCGAAAGTGCTTGGAGGATTTTTTAACATCTATTTATATTTTAAATGTCGCCATTTAAGTAACATTGAGCTCTACTGAGCTCTATTGAGTTTCATGTTAGTATTTTATCAATAACGTAAGGTGAATATTTACATTTCGCCCTATAATTTTAATTTTATTATATATATATGTTTGTAATGTTATATTATGTACTATATTAAATATCATTGATGACAAATGTCAAAGAAAAAATTTAAATAAAGTCTAGGTTGGCATAAAATAGAATTAAAATTAATTTTTTCTCTCTAATCTTACATTCCTTTTAAAAGGACAAATCTTTACTTTAAACAAACGATAATAGCGAAATACATATTTATCTTTTCTGAAAGATTTGAAAGTTTGACAGAATCATACAGAGAAAATGTCCTGGAGGAAATGTTCGGCGTTATACTTTATTATGGCTGTTTTATTTGATGGACCAGTATAAAATGTTTTTATGTTTGTATTTAGATTTTGTTTTGAAATGTAACTTATGTTCAAATATATCCAGATGTATTTCTTAAATACATTTAAAAATAAAAGACACCTTTTTGTGCATAAATATAATGATATTATAAGTGTTTAATTTAACTTTGTTTATTTTGTATTCTATAAATATTATTTTACGATCAAATACGTGTTATGTTATGTAGCTTTCAATAAACTAATACCAAGTTATATTAATTTACTCCATTTTTTAAAATTCAAAATATCTATCAGCGTACTAGAATTTCTGTACACTATTTTTCGTTTCAATTAATCATGAAGTGTCTGTCATTAAGAAAAATATATATATATACAGAAATTCTGGTAGGACAGTGGGTATTTTGAGTATAAAAATAAACTAAAATGGCAACACTGCAAACAGCTAAAAATGTCCTTAAAAAGTTTTTCACATTAAATAAATAAATATATATATATTTTTAAATAGATAAAAAAATATTTGTTAAAGTGCATCAGATTGCGTATATTGTGAAACCAGGGACGTGAAACTATTTAATTAAAAGAGAGACTTGCAAGTTCTGGATAAATTTCATCATATTCATCTGGATAAAGTTCATCGCAATTTTAATAATTAAATCAAATTTTTCTCACAAATCCGTAAAATGAGAATTTAAATATGCAAATTTATATTTTCCATTCGTACGTGAAAGTCCAGCCTTTGAATCCATTTTTTCAAAGATAATTTATCTCTGGAGATGATATTTTGCATTTTTTTTGTCTAAAAAAATTTTATGAATAATATCAAAATTTTTAAGGATAGTGTTTATATAAAAAAAGCTTCATGTTTACGAAAATAAATTGATCTTGAAAGTTTCTTCTTGATAATTTTTCATTTTATATAAAGATTTTTTTTTTCGGTTTTTGATTTTAGAAGTATTACAACATGGATAATCTCGATTGACTGTAGCAGATTTAGAAAAAAGTTAGATTAACAAAAAATGTTTGGTTGGTATTATAATTACGCTGGAAACTTATGAAATTTATCCGAGAGATGAAGAGAGACACTAGCTATGTATGTTTCCATAACAACAACAAAAAAAAAAATCCGTTTAAAAATAATGCTGTGGGGACAACTCGAAAATCTTTAAAAAGTAACATCAAAGTTTAATACGCGTCTATGCGCATAAAATGAACGAAAACTTTGTTGATTCTACAGCTACAATTTGGAAAAACTTATTGTCTCCGAAAAAAAAATATTATAAAATTTTATTCTGATTCTCGTTTTCTGTTCAATGACTTATTTTAAGTATTTCTTAATTATTTCCTTGAAAATGATGCTCGTCTTTTTAAGTGAGTTGCGTCTGGTGGATGGAACCTATTCCCTTAAAAAAATATTCATGATTTTCAATTCGTTATTGAAGTTTCATAATGATTGGTTAATTAAAACAATAAAAAATATCTGACCTTCATGAAGAATGAAAATTATTTTAAAATTTTGTACACACTATTTGGATGAAAATACATTACGTATAAGCGATTTGCATATGAAATCCAAGAATCGTTATTTGAAAAAGGTATGTGACTTGTTGATGATACAACACGATATAAAAAATCCCACTTTGTTAGAGTGTAAAATGCTGCATCGAAAGATGGATGCGAACAGGAACTTTTCTGACATTAATCACTCCAAACATCTAATGAAGGTATGTAATTATATAACAACTAAATAATATCTAAATTAAATAATTAATAACCCCAAGTGGCGTGCATTAAAGAATTATCAAAATTGAACATGATTTATCACTGTTAAGTATATTTAATAAAAGCGTTTAAGTATAAAAGTTCGAAAAATCTATATGTGCGGGTTGCTATTTAAATGTAACTTACCTGGTTCTATTAGATTTTAATGTTCTTTTATATTTTGACAATTTACCGCACATTAATTACCTAAAATCTAGCCTAACTAGCATATAATTAATTATGCTGATTCTCTATTTATAAAATTTTAATTTTATATTCCATTCTGAACATGAAATCAATAAAAAACAAGAACGAAAAATCATGCGTCAAGCATAGATTATGTAGCACTTTCCAACGCTTCTAAAATAATTTTACAAATCATTACCGTTTAATAAGCTGAAAGATGACATCTAAGTAAACAATTTGGAAAACGCATAACATATTTAAAAACGTAATTTCAGGAATTTTCAATATATACAATATTCGGAAAAATATCAGAATACTTTTATGTAGCCCTGTATATGATCTATAGATTTGTATATATACATAGGATGCTAAATTTTAGTTTAGTTAGGAAACGCGTAGCACAGTTTAAATTCTCCTTTTGGAGTTTCTGTCAATAAACGGAAATGTGCAGCCGGTACATAATACTTTAAATATTTAACGGTACATATACCGTCCAGTTAAATTACGGAACATATGCTGGTCACAAAGTTGCCAGTATATGTACCGTAATATTTGACCAAATTTTTTTTACAGTGTAGTACAAATCTACAATTTTTGACATTTGATATACAAAAGTCCTTCCGGCCTGTACCGGGAGGAAAAGGTAGCTTTCCTATATCTTCGTTTTAAAATTTTAGCTAATGTTACTCGAAAACAGCAAGCTAAAATGCAAAGAAACGTTTACAAAAGATTCGTTAATACTGAATTTGAATAAGAAATTCGCCAAATTATTGAGCAATAGACAAATTGGCTTCATTTTTGAAGACTTATTTTGGTCGCCAAATTTGGCGATATTTCGCCAAATTTGGCATAGGCGATATTTCGCCAAATTTGGCATATTTCGCCAAATGTCGTCAATTTTGGCGAGAATTTGGCGCTAACGGATATGAATATATAGTTTTATGCGTATGATTGGGAAAATTATTACAACAATGAAAGAAAATAATTTTCGAGTAATCGCGTTAATGTGCTGTTTTGTTTCAAAATGTCAGAGAGTTTGAAATTCTAGGGTGGCTGACATTTTGAAGCAAAACAGCACATTAACGCGATTACTCGGAAATTATTTTCTTTCATTGTTGTAATAATTTTCCCAATCATACGCATAAAACTATATATTCATATCCGTTAGCGGCAAAATTGGTGACATTTGGCGAAATATCGCCAAATTTGGTGACAAAAATAAGTCTTCATAAATGAAGCCAATTTGGCTATTGCTCAATAATTTGGAGAATTTCTTATTCAAATTCCGTATTAACGAATCTTTTGTAAACGTTTCTTTGCATTTATCTTGCTGTTTTTGTGTAACATTAGCTAAAATTTTAAAACAAAGATGTAGGAAAGCTACCTTTTCCTCCCGGTACAGGCCGGAAGGTCTTTTTGTATTGAAAGCTACCTAATATACTTATGTTTTAGAAATAGAGCAAAATTACTGAACGAACAAAACGAACAACGTACGCAACTTTGTGCCACGAAATGAAAAGCGCAAGTAATAACGCAATGTATGAATGAAACAAAACGAGAAAATAATAAATCAAAACGAAACGAATAAACAACAAAACGTTTAACGAGACACATCTAAAAAACTTTAAACGCAACGAAACGAAATATTATTAACCTAATACTTAGTGTTTCTTTTTAGAAACGTCTCCTCATAACTTTGACAAAAACTTACATATTCAATGTGCAGTTACTCAGCGGACGTTTTTGTCAGAATAACAGCGCCATTTTACCTATTTATTGGGTTGTACATATTTAGTTATGTTTGAATAAAATAATGTATACTTTTTAATTGAAACACTTGCTAATAATAACAGTGACTGAATAGGTATTAATAAACAGAAAGTCACCTCTGTGCAAAACAAAATAATGCAAATATTACAAAATACATATTAGTTTGAAATGTTTTGAATTTTAAAATTGGGGAGAAGCATTTTCTTAGAGCACATTTCACAAATACAGTTTTATTTTATTTCATTTTACGCAATTTTACTAATTAAGTTATATATTTTCATAAAAATGTTATCCAATTTTTCATTAAACTATTTTCAAAATTTATTGTGTCTTAAAAAAAAAAAAGCTTTAATTTAATTGCAATTTTGCCTGTTAAACACTTTCAAAATGTACTAAATCGTGAAATATATAATTACCCTGTTTTGTAGTAAACATTAACGAAAAAATATTTAATAGCTTAATAATATATTATTTTATATTTAATAGCTTAAAAATATTTAAAAGCTTTGGGGTTCATTAAGTACAGTGACGTCTAATGACTTTTGTTTTAAAAATAGTTTAAAAATAGTTTAGTGCTTTGTGTTAGAAGTTAGGAATAACAACTCATTAATATTTATTTATTTTTTAATAAAACTTCAAATGCATTAAACAGAAAAAGTAAATATTAAACCATTTTTTTAACAATATAATTCATTATATATATATATATATATATATATATATATATATATATTAAAAAAAGAAAGTTTCGCTCTGTGTGTATGTGTGTGTGTATGTTTGTGTGCGTTTGTCTGCGAAGTCTAGCAAATTCTAGCCCACATAGAAGTCTGAAAATTTAGGTGTGGTTAGTCCAAGGTGTGGTTAGTCCATGTGCGCCTGAGTCTCAGAATTTTAATACTTTGATAATTACCCAAGATATTAATTGGAATGTCATTAAACATCGCATCGAAAATGCCATCTTTTAAATCAAAATGGCTTAAGAAAAGAACGGCTGTTCTGAATTTGCAAGAGGAAATGAACGAATTCGAAATTATTTTACTAATTAGCGAATTTTAACAAAATTATAGCGAATAATTAGCGAATTTTAAGATATCAATTTGAAAATTTCTGATCATATGTAAAAAAACAATCGACACCTGACTATGCTATTTTTGAAAAATTCGGCCAGTAATTTTTCTTAATTTAATCAAAAAACTGCCAAAATTCTGCGGGCGCCAGTGAAAAATATCTGAGAAAGTTTCAGACAGGGGTCTGCTTTCATTAAAAACTGAACTACAAAGAGATCTGTTTCTCTGGCCGATCCCTCGATTTAATTTGCAAAAATGAAAGGAAATAATTGCTACTAAATAATTTTTACTAATGAACAAAAATTTAAATAACTAATTAGGCTATAGATTTGAAATTTGCCGGCCATGAAGGTGCCATTTGCCGGCTATTTTAGCGTAGCGTCTTCGTTATGTTCTAATTATCAGACAAAAATAATTCTTTTTTTAATGATCGCGTTAATGTAGGTGAAGGAGGTTTTCTTGAACAAATTATTCGTTATATTTCCGGGTATGAGGAGGGAGGGGGGTTAACACCTTGCTCTGAGATTGTTATTATCTCGGGCCCGGGCAACGCCTGGCGGGTAGCTAGTATATATATATATAATTTCGTTAACGTCTTATAGGTAATAGTATTTTGACATATATTATTTAAAGTTTTACTAATCATACAAATTTATCCAAAAATGATTTTAGTTAAGATTTGCTTATGAAAATTATAATTTACATTTAAAGTGAAATTTCAGTATTTGTTTCACTCCACTACAAAAATAATATAAAAGATTATTTGCAATATTTCTTTTAATTTTCAACAAACATTCACACTAAACTATCTTGTTATCAGGTTCAATTTTGGGAATGAATCTTTTCTTATATCGAATCCGTTTAATAGAAATTTACGACAATATTTATTGCTTAAATTTGTTAGTTATAGTTGTAATATTTAAGGAAATAATTAAGGGATTTTTTTATTATCATGCAACTGACATCGTCATGTCTGTTTTCTCATGATCTATTTAAACACATTTCATTTGGACTATTTATTTCATGTAAAAATACATTTTATGAATATTTCCAATTATAATATTTTTCATATTATCTTTCACCTCTACAAAAAGTCTCTTGAAAATTTTTTATTCTCTGTATATGTTTGAAAGTTTTAGCATTAAAGTATGTATGATTGTAAATTTTGACATGGTTGTTTGAAAACCGCTTTACGTCTAAATGAAGGAAATGATTTATTAAAGATTTATCCAAAACATTATCCTTGTTATTTTTTAAGGTTTCAAAAGACATGTCTAATTTTTTTTCTTTAAAAATTTCTCATTGTTTAAAAAACATCAGTAGCGAGTAAAACTTGTTTCAATTTTTTTCTAGTATATATTTTTTTCAACGTTTATCAATGCACTTTACATCCTATTTAAAATAATAAAAAACATTTATTGTCAAATAGAACAAACAATGTCTTATAGATCATATATGTCCTTCTTAAAAAAATAATAATAATAAAATAAAATAAAGTAAATAACAAGCATAAAAATGTTTTTGTATTTGAAAGAAAAATTTTAAAAAATGCCATTTTACTGTATTGAAATTGATTAAATTTTGCTTATATTTTGAAAACGAAATGTTGGTAGCGCTCACATTAAATTTAACGAAATCCTGTGTTAGAATAAAATACTTTTCAAATTATTCCTTATTAAAACACTCTGACTGCCGAGCAAAAAGGCAAAAGTTCATTGTTGTTTTATCAGTAAAAATGCTTTTTAAAATGCTAAAAAAAAACATGATATTTCAACCATGATACAAAAACTTAAATACTAATATGAATATAATTCTTGAATGTATTAAACATTACTTAATTTTTAAAACTTAATTATATTACTAGAATTATATTAATTTAAATAATGCTAGCATTGCACTGAAACCTACAGCATAGTGAACGAATATATCAGTTCACGACGGTGAGAAGGTTAAAATTATTTGAAAATCAAATTGACCTTTAGCCTGTTTTGTTTTTTATATTTTACGTTTTTTTGTATTTCAATTATATATTTTAATGATATTGCAAAAAATTTAGTTTGTGTATTAAAATCAATATCATAGTGCTTATGATTCACAATTGAGATGGTCAGGGCAAGAAAGTGCCATTTTTGGTGAAATAAATCTAATACTGTAATCTGTTGCTTAATTTTGTGAATTATAATATCCTACATATAATTTGTATCTAATGGCACTTGGTGGTAGCATATGTGACAGGTTTCGTTTTTGACACAGATGTTTATGCCCCCAATGAAAATAGCTAATTTACAAAGAACGTAATACTAATATCATTAAAGTAATGCCATATCGTTATTCAGAATAACTTAAATGTTACTATGGCATTGGCGAAAAAACTTTATGTTATATCTTGATTTGAGTATTTGATCCAATTTTCAAATTGAAATATCTCAGAAGTTCAAAAATGTGACTTAGC
The DNA here is from genome assembly GCA_963931845.1 of Maratus michaelseni. NCBI lineage: Eukaryota > Metazoa > Arthropoda > Arachnida > Araneae > Salticidae > Maratus > Maratus michaelseni. The sequence goes on along the minus strand of OZ007596.1, from coordinate 266,970,955 downwards.
ACTCACTTGCCCCGACCCCCCCCCCCCCCTCAATTATTCGGGAAGATTTTAGATTACAAAATCTCTTTTAGAGCAAGTAAAAAATATTATTAAAAATATTTATAGGAAGGATAAATTAAAACATTAAGGAAGAAGGATACGTTTCGCGTACATCATTTCGCGCCAAATGCAAATGTGTATGATGGTAAACACTAACAAATGCGAACTATTCGCAATATATTCGACGCTATTCACAAATAATTAAGAAAAAAGTAGGCGGAAGATAACTTAGATAACGTTAAGGTTATTGACATACGTGCAGTTTAATTAAAAGTTTAATTTTTTCATTAAGCAACGAAATATAGAGAAAAAATCCAAAGTAAAATATAAGTAATAATTTCATTTCACTGGACGCATAATGTTGATGATTCCATTTAGAAATGTCACAAATATCTGAAACGTTCTTTTACACGAGAGTAGCGCTACATAAATTCAATTAAATGTAATCCACACAATATTAAAATAAAGTGTATGAATGTATTCAACAAGTATGTAAATCACAATAGTTTTGTTAAAGGTATGTGGGAACGGTGTGTATACCTTCATTTTTTGAAAACACGATAATTTTGCTGCTTTGAAATAATGAATTATTAACACATATTTTTATAACAAATCGCGGACTATAAATAATACATTGGAAGAATTAAAACGTATTCATTATTTGCCTATTTTCAAAATTAGTAAGCCATTTCAAATACTTGAAAAAAATCACCGAAACAGCAAAACATGAAAGAAAAAAATCTACGAGTGTTTAATAAACGGATTAATAAACTGGTCAACTTAAAATAAGCAGTCGATGGTCTGGCACAAAATTACGACAAGTGTTTGGACGGAAAAGTATATGAATAAGTACATTATAGTTTATTGAAACATTTAATAGATTTTTATTTATGTTTCTTTTTAAACTCTGAGAGCACAAGATTGCATTATCTCTCCTGACACCTCTCTTCACGACGTTTAATTCTGACATACAGTGATTATAGAAAATAAAATATATGCTATTCAATAATGGAACATCCCCTTGTTCAAATCAGCACAGAATAAAATATTTGCTAAAACGCGTAAATATTTTGAGATAATTTATAACTTTATTCTTCTATTACTTTCGTGTTTACTTTATACAAACATACATACGATATCGTTTGTAATTTTTCTCTCTGTATTAGGGAAATTTCTGCATGACACATGATTTAAACTTGTCAGGATTGTTAAGTTTATTTGTCCTAAATACAACATATTTGTGAGGCAGTTCTGACTTCTGTACATTATTTACAATGTATCGTTTCTAATACTATGCCAATATTTTATACACATTGTTATCATAATTTAAATATTTCGAATATAATGTAAATAAATACGAAATTATTCAAACTAGCTGACCCGTCTGGGGTTGCTCCTGCAGACTGTCATCGAAAAATATAAAAGTGGAATAGAATTTTTGAAAAAAGACTCAATTACATTTATTTATACTAAAAACTTGTAAAAAAGTTAAATAAAAGCTAAAATTTCAAAAGTATAACAGTTACGTTTAAAAAAAGAAACGGTCAGAGAAAATTATTACACTTACTTTTCCCTTTATACTAAAAATCCCTTTTTTAAAAATCATTGATTTGTTTACATTTTAAATGTAATATTGCTAATTGTATTTTTTAGTTTACAAATATTAAATTCTTACAAAAATCAATATTTCACATGAAAATGTATAAAAATATATCTATTTAATTGGTAATGTTGACAAATTATAATTACAATTTGAAATCATTCTTTGTTTCGCTTTTATTCCTGTAGATGGCAGCACCTAACCAATGAGATGCATTTCATTCTGGTGTTGCCATTGAACAATTATCAAGTAATTGCGATGCTGTGCCCCGTACGACAGCGTAATATACATATAGATACTGAAAAATTAGCCGTTTGCTACGATGTTGTTTAATGGTAAACTTTTATATCTAGAAATATAATTTTACATATTCAGGGATCCCAAGTCATTCTAGGTTCTCCTTTTTATGCAAAGTATATAATGCGTTTATTTGTTGACACTTGCTAGAATATTATGGCGATGTTACTTATCTTTTAAAAGTAAGGTGCAACTTAGATACGAGACACCTTATGACCAAATTAGCAACTTGCATAAGGAACTTTCCACAAAATAAAAAGGTAATTTTCTTTTCTTTCTTGAATTAAGGTGTATGGGAGTTTTTGGATTAAAAAAATAATTTTTTTTAATCATTTTGGAATACTAATTAATTTTTCAGCAGAGCTGAAAATACACTCTAAATTAATGAAATGCAAAGGGTGTGAATTATTACTTTACTAAACAGCGTACAATCATTAGAGTGAAAAAATGTCCAGACCGGGATGTCGACTGGATGTCGTTTTGATGGCTTAATTGGTAAAGAACTTGGTGCGCTATACTAAGGGATCAGGGATCGAACCCCGGTCTGGACATTTTTTTCACTCTAATGGTTGTACGCTGTTTAGTAAAGTGATAATTCACATTCTTTTTATTTCATTTTTGGAATATTTGACAATTTTCTTAATGAAGCTGTTTTTCACATTTTTACACAAATAGAAAATATAACAGCTATTTTAGCGCAGTGCACGAGCGAGTGGTACTTCTGAAAAATTTTAAATTTTATTTTTTCAAAGCGGTATTTTTTAAGTTGGTATCCGAAGTATCTCAGCAATGGAATAACCCATAAACTTTTTTGCAAATAACAGCATATATATTTCACAATTCTTGAATGAACTTTGTACGGCTTATAACGGTATTTTTCATTTTCAATTAGATTAATTTGAACTCAAGTTATAACCATTTTCCGTTTTTTTTCCTTTTCACGTAGTGCGTATATCATAGTAAGATATTTACAAAAGATATTTTGTAAATAGAGGAAACGTCAAAGTACATAGATGTAGCACAAAAATGCCTTCTAGAAACATATGTTTTCCTAGGTGTTATAAACGTTCATTTTTCTTCCCCAGTGAATGTTTTTTGATTAAATATTACTGAATTTACTGTATGAAATTTTAATTTAAATTTTCTTAGATAATCGTTACTTTTCTGCGTGATGATACAAAAAAAAATAAACACTTTTGAAAAATAATCCTCATTAATAAGTATAATAATAATAATTTTTATCCTCATATATTCTACGATTCTTTTACTAAAATGTGTCTGAGACATTTTCTTTTTAGTAAAAATTCGACGCATAAATATTTTATTTAATAAAGTTTAATTTCTACATTTCAAATAATGATTTCAATTTCACTCTACTAACCCGACATAAATCTTTAAAATCAATATGATATTAGAACAAATAATCCTTCTATATTAAAAAAAAAGTAATCTGGAACTGAGCCAAAAACGATTTAGACCAATCAAATTCTGCGTAGATATTCCGGGTTAGTCTCATCGCTTTTTTACTAGTGTTTACTAGGGACTTTTTTGAGGAGCTATTACTTTTTTTCTAGCCATCCTACGGATTCGAAAATCATACCACCAGACGCGAAATATAACAAGCTTTCAGAAATTCAAAAAATGATCACGGTCGGACAATAAAAACTCAAAAAATCCTTAAAAATCGAGTAAAATCTTTTATTGAGAAAGTCATTTGTTTATATTGTTGCCAATTTCTAAATAAGCGCAACGGATTATGTTTTATCTGAAATAAAAAATGTATTTGCGCGAGACTATTAAAAACAATAATGAAAGTTTAAAATAATAGTTGAAAGCAGGAGATAAAGAAAATTACGTCATAAAAATTGTGTTTACACATGAATATTAAAAATAAAAAAGATGAATTAAATGAAAAAGCATTATAACCAGTTAAATGAAAAAGCACTATAATCTGATTACAGAAGATAGTCGCTGTTCGTGATATCATCATCATCATCTTTTTAAAACAGGATACATTACCAGCTTTTAAGAGGCTGTGAAATCAGAACGGGGGTTGGTGAGCGTAGCGAGCAGGGGGCAGAGCCTCCTAGTAATTTAAAGAATAATTTTGTAAATTTCAGATACTTACAAAATATGACTTTTTCGCTATAATGTTTCTTTTTACAATAGACTATAAAATCGATTATTTGGCATCAATCATATACATATAATAGATACTAACATTATTATTATATAATTTCAATGCCTAATAAAATACAAAATCAATGACAGTATCATACATAGTGGCGGACAGATTTTTCAGGAATGCTCCCGGAAAAACACAATTCTGTATGGAATCTGGATTGATAATCATGGTATTAATGTAGAGCGTTATTGAAAACGCATAAACGTAATTTGAGGTCAGTGCAATATTACTGTAATTCGCATTAAAAAATTCTTTTAAACCACTTTTAATAGAAATATGTTACTAATAGAAAGTCCAAAACTATTTAAAGTATCTCTCTTTGATTTTTTTTTTTTCAATTTTCTATCATTGTACTTACTAATTATTATTTTATTTCCTTTATTATGTTATACTTTGCAAAAATAAACAAGAAACAAAACTCATGCTCCAATTCATATACTATGAAACACTTTCCAACAAATTAAGAATACTAATATATATATATATATATATATATATATTTAACAAGATGATAGATGATATCAAATTAATCAATTTGGAAAAAGCATAACATATATCTAAACTCAATGTGATTTTTTACCATCTAATATCGGAAAAGTATGCGAATTCTTTTGTTCAGTCTTCTATATGAGCTGTACGTTTTTTATATATGCAACATTGTACTCTAAATTTTAGTTCATTTAGGAAACGTATAACAAAATTGAAAAATTCATTTCAGCGATTTTTGTTAATACATGGAAATGTACTCGAATTATTTTGCGCAGCCCCGTATACGACTATAGAATTTATACACACCAAAGCAATATGCAAAAAGTTAGTGATTATTAAAAACGCATAACACAATTGAAATCGCAATTGCAACAATTATCGCTTATAGGCAGTACTGTAACTGGATTATTTTGTGTGTCCCAGTAAATGAACGATAAATTCTATACATATCATATTTTACAGTAAGTACTATCTTGGGTTACAGTTTAGTGATGTATTTCAATTTCAATATGTTTGAAACAGTGAAATATATTACACACCGCATTTTACCTATATTATACACCTTAATATGTATATCTTGTAGTGCACTTTAGTGATGTATTTGAATTTCAATATGTTTGAAAAAGTGAAATATATTGAATTTAATTGAAAACAATAATCTTTAGAATACATTGCAAACGAATTTTCTCCGTACACCATTATGTAAAGCAATTCTTTTGAGCATCCTTGTAAACGCTACACAGTTCCCATTCAGTACGCAACATTCCATAGTAAATCTCAATAACATATATCAGGGATGTCCAGTCCATCCATGAACCCGCTATTCACCAGAAAAGTCTTACAGAAATATTTGCATTATTTATTCGGAGATATTCAGATATTAAATAAAGCAAATGTCTCTGTAAGAACTTTCTGGCGAATAGCGGGCGACAGGATAGTTACAGTGTTGAATTCAGATACGTTTCTCCGGAAGGGATTTCTGTGGCTCCGGGGGGGGGCACATTGTAGAGTTCAAGGGGAAAAATTTTACTTGTTAACAATGAAAAGCGTAAAATATGATATGTTCCGGGGTGGATATTTCAATGCTCCGTGGACGGGGGGGGGGGGAATGTACCCTCTGAATTCAACACTGGATGGACAGTCCTGGCATATATCAATTACATGGCAATCTGATAATATTCTCGCAAGTTGGTGCAAGGCCAGGCAGATAGACATACGACTGGACAGACAAAGTGAAATCAAAAAAAATTTTTCAAATCAGTTGTAAAGTTTTAAAAAGTATGAAGTTGTAACCGTATGAGTGTGGAATCATAATTTTCTTTAAGCTCTTGACAAACTCATGCCTCTTTTCAATAATAATAATAAAATAATAATTTAAAAAATCATGTTGAATATTCTACAATTTTGTCTCTCTTAACCCCTTGAAGTGCAGTGGGATATAATATATCCCACTTAATTTTAATTCCAAAATGCCACATTAGCACCAGGATTTCGAAATAATTTTTTTTCCGTTTGTAATGTACGTGTAGAAATAGCTTTTGATTATTTTCAATAAAAAAAAAAATTCTATATCCTGGTTTCAATCAATCATTTCAACATTTTAGCAACAGATATAAGTAGTGTGCCCCTGAAAGGGTTAAATTCAATGAAATATTAATAAAAAAAATCTCTTTATCAAACAAAATAAATATATTTTAATATTTTTTTGGTAGGAGGTAATTTTATTTTTATTTTGGGTGGATTCAGTAATGATTATAAAAAAAGAAATATCATGAAATATTTCAGCGAAACGAATTACTTTTTCCGGATAGTTTTATATTACCTAAAAACATTCATAAAAGTTTCGAAATAGAACTTTTTATGATCATTTTATTTTCGTCTCAGATGCCTCCATTTGAGTTATGATGGTTGAATCATTTTTCACATTCAATATGGTAAAAGATTTTACATAAGCGGAAGTTTTTTAATACGTTTATTGCAGGAAATAAATTTTATAATGTGGCAATAGTTAGCTTTAAACTTTTAATAAAACTTTTAAAACATTATAAAATAAATCACGAAAAGTATGATCATTGATTTCATTGCTGTATTAACTTTATTTAACAAAAACAGAGACATTTGATTTATACTGTTTAGGAAATATTTCAGTATACTTTAAAGTTCTCTTATCAAACTGAAATTGAATTTACAGTTTTCAAATTAGATATGACTATTAAATCAATACAATAAATTTTCTGAAAACACAGTTACAGTAACAAATGAAGGACGATTTCATATAATGTGGTTTTTATTGCCTTATTTCCCCCCTGCTTCCTGAATTTTGATTGCAACACTTCCAATCTGTGCATATCGGGATTTATAGGGTTAGGCACATTTCAAATTGATAAAACAAATATTTTATTTTTAATATTTTATACGGAAAAATAATCCTTTAAGTTCATATTAAAACAAACCCCATCAACAATAATGGTGAAAATAGTCAGATCTCGTATCGTGAAATAGCATCATTTAAAAGTTCAGACGGTTTGTTTACATTTTTCCCACAGCTCGCGCTGGCTGGAGCCGTTAAGATTCTAGGATTTCTGCTCTGAGATTTATTTACTCTAATGTCTTTTATTTTCCCTTTTCTCTTAGTCAAACAAACAGATATTAATAACTGCTGATTCTACTTAAGTTAGCTAATTGTTTACATTTGGAATCAAATATTCGCTTTGTTTTCATGTGCCAAATTTCAATGCCAATTCTTTTGGTAGTGATATATTTTTAAGAATAAGTATTATCTTAGCTTGTAATTATTATTTTTTGTTTTTGATCTTCAAATATATTGAATGAAGTGGAAACTAAAATAAAATTGAAAAGCGTTTTTGGAAAATGCCCAAAGAAAAAGAAATTATCCGCCAATGCACATACCAGAGAGCAGAGCAAAAGTGAAATTGATTCACTTAATAGAAATGCATCTCATAGAAAACTTAGTTACAATAATGTTAAAAAAAGATGGCGAAAGTAAGACTTTCAAAGATATAGATATAGAACATTTTATATTAATCAAATGATTTTCATTGTGGAACATTTTTTATTCTGCAAAACTTGCTGTGGTGAACTTAGGCTGTAAGAAGAAATTGAATGTGCTTTATCGCCTAAGATTTTGGCATTATGTGAAAATAGCACCAAATGGATTGCCTTTAAAAATTCTAAGAAGGTCGGATCAACTAAAACATATCTGAAATCAACTACATTTATATTTATATCATCAGATAAATTGAAATGGTGTATGAGGCTATGAACTTGTTGTATTATCATGGACTTGCCAAAACTGGTTTCTTAGAAATCGTATAAAGCAACAATAATGCAGCTTCATAAATGTTTCGCTACAGTCGCAGAAAAGTCGATGAGTCGCAGAAAAGTTTGCAGCTTGTGAAGAACTTGCTGACTGGTTCACCATGTATTAATATTAGTGGTGACCACACATGGAACACGAGGGGTCACACATCACGTATAGGTGTATGCGAAATTATTGGCGACAAATCTGCAAAGTAGTCCGCACTGAAGTTTGTTCCTCATATTGTAAGCTGAGTGATGTGTGAAAATGAAGAAAAGGGACAAACGAATATAATGAGAGGAAAGAAAACCATCAGAAAGAATGCCTAATAAATCATCATGGATCTGCAGGAAAAATGGAACTAATCGGCATGGTTCGCATATTTGAACAGTCAGAAACTACAAAGAGTATGAAATACACTGGATATATAAGCGATGGGTATGCTAAAACTTTTCACGCTATAACAGAGGCCAATTCATATGAGTCAGGTGTAAAGGCATCGAAAATTAAATGTGTTGTGCACATCCAAACGACAAAGAGAACACGGTTAAGATAACTAAAACAAAAAAAAATAATGAAGTGCAGTGTTATTTTCTATAAAAATGATTTTACAATTTGTTTTATCAACTGGATTATCAAAGTAAAAAGATGCTTTTCTTTTGCCAGTTACAATGGTGGATTTATTTTTATTTCTACGTATATTTTTAATATTTATTATTTTTTTATAATATTTATCAAATTTATGTTTATACATCATTAGGTAATTACGTAATTGTATAAATGCTTACAATATTTAAAAATACTTTTCAAAATAAGTTTAAAGAATTAATTTTATTTTTCAATTGGATTTTCACAAAGAGATATTTTTTGAAATTGCGTGTACAATTTCTCAGAAGCAGTGGGCTAAAATTTCATAAATTGTTAATAGCTCTTACATAACATTCAAATGTTGAAAATGTTGAACTAATATCACTTTTATGTAAGGATGTTTTTAGTTATGAGTATTACTTACAAACATTTTGTAACAAAATTTAGTACTTTTTGTGTGTACGCCTGCGATTCTATTGCGCGCACGATTTCTCCTAAACGGTTGCTTAAATTTTTATCAAAATTTAACAGCTCTTACTTAACACACGATTGTAGAAAGTGTTGAACTAGTATCACTTTTATATAAATTGTTTTTTAAATTATGCATAATTATTTAAATTAAATTAAATTAATTACATTAAATTATGCATAATGTTGTAACAGTAATTTTTTTTTATATTCAAATTTATTTTGCGTGTTTCACAGTATGCGCTATTTCTTTTTGTTAAATAATAAAACTTATTAAATTCATGTTTATACATAATTAGGTAAGTAAATAGTTAGATAAATTCTTTCAACATTTAAAGATATTTGGTATAATAAGTTTTAAAAAGTAATTTTATCTTTCATTTCGATTTTATCAAAATGCTATTTTTTCAGCTGCTCACTAGAAATTTATAAAAATATGACAGTGGTTAAATAACATACAAATGCTTTAAATGACGAAATAATTTCACTTTTGTTATTATTCATATATTTTTTAACAAATACAAAACGTAAAGTAACTAGAGTTCGTCATTTCGTCAAACTATTCTCCGTAGAGAAAGTATTTTCAGGTCATTATGATGTTTTGCATGCATGTTATGCTACGCGCTAGACTATACACGATTTTTCATCCAGAAACAAAAAGAGCTATTACATCTTCCTTAATATCATTTTATGTTGGGAACATAGCTTTATTCTGAGACCAGAACAAGATAAAAGAAGATTATTTAAATAACTGTTTAAAAAAAAAAAAAAAAATACATTTTAAGATAGTGTGATCAATACCGTAGGCACATTTTGCTTGTTTTTTATCGATTAAAGGACCCGACTGTTATAAAATTCCTGAAAAATTTCCCTAGCATGTATAAAGATCGTATAAAAATAAATATGTATACTGTTCCTCAACAACATTTAATTATAACTACAGTACAAAATAGACTAAACTTAGAACTTAGTTGGGAAAAGCCATATCTTGAGATTTTAAGAACCGGAATTATGACTTGCATACGGGGATTTTTCGGTGAATGGTACGGGTGATCTGTATATATCTGATTACTTCCATTTCTCCTTTAATGGACTTCCAAATTAGGTTATACGTTTCGTTTTTATACTTTTCTAATGTATGGCCACGCATAAATTTTGAACGGTCAACTTCGATTTTCATAACACTTTTTTGTGAAAAAGGCAGGTTCTGGTGGTTACACGCAGGGCTCGACGTGTACGGTCCCCAAGTCGCCACTGGCAACCAAAATATTTTATCTGATGTGTATGTTTTTGGTAAATCCTCTCAATATTGGTTTCATCCTCTCAACGTTCTTTTCTTTCATTACTTTTCTTTAAAAAAATATTTTTGGGAATAATCGACCTAAGGAATGAGATGAGCGCAAACGGCATTTGTTTCCGATTCGTGTGTGTGGCAAGCAGCCATCTTTATCTTTTGTTTTACCAACGAACCGAGCTGAACGAACGGACGAACCGAGGTGGTTCTCAGATTACCTGGTCAACAACGCAAAAATTTTGACATATTTCCCGACTCATTAATAAACGCAAAGGCATAAAATTAGCGGAACAATTGCAGCGATTTGGAATCGAATAGCAATTTCCTTTTTTTTTGATAAATAAATTAGTTATTAAGTTATAAGCGATTATTTTCCCGTGACGACAATTTTTCTGCATTTTTACGCTTCCGCGCCAGGAATTCGGTTCAAAACGTCGATTTTGACAGTATTTTCTGAAAGATATTCTGCCTTTACAAAAAAATGCAAAACACCATTCGATTACACAGTTTCTGAATAAGAAGAACTGCCAAGTCCACGTGTTTCCGAACAAAAATGAATTCAGAAATGAGTCAGAAAATAGCTCCTTTGGACTTGAGAACATCCTTAAATGACATTTTCTTTCTTATGTATGAAAATATAGAGTAAATGTTATGTTAAATAGTCCTGGTGGGGTTACATGTACCCCAATGGCAGCCCAATGAATTTGTCACATATTGCAGGTAAAACTGAAGTCATGCATGGGTCGAATTATACCCCACCCGGACACGACCTTTTCGCTTCCTTCCTCTCTCTTTCAGTAGTAGTTTAACACTCTTAGACATAAATGTAACCCTCTCACTGACATGCACGTATTAATACATTCACTAAGTTCCAGGTTTCACAGCAATACAAGCATTATTTATATCAATATAATTCTACGGTTCATTTCAGTTTTGACACATTGAGTAACGATTAATAGTCTCAAGGATTAAAATCATATATATAATTGCATTTTTTATATAATTTTGAAGTAATCATCTTTTTTTAGCAGTTAAAACAAAATACATAGAAAACAACATTACAATTTTGCCCTTTTGCTGACAGTCAGTGGGTTAAAATATGGGGAAAAACTGACACCCGGAGAGGGAGTTAAAGTTTCTTACTGGTGACTTGAATTCTTTGTTGGATACCAGATTTGTTTCAATTTGTACACTCTACACGTATATATTTAATTGAGCTAAATAAAGGTATTTTAAAGGTTTTCTTGTCTTTATTGACTTTATACGTTCTAACGTATAAAGACATGTAAAGATATTAACATTCTTAAAAATTAGCCAATCGTCACGAAAGTTAAATAAGTTGTTAACATACACTGCATTATTTTATGTCTTAAAAATAGTAGTCGTATTGTGCACAAGTTTTTTCTTGGCCACTTTAAAGAAATAATGTGTGATTGTCTATTGTGCGGCGAAATGAAAAGAATGGCTTTCAAAGTTGATGGTAATAACATTAAAGGTTGCGACAAATCACTCTTCTGTGCTAATTGTTCTCACTAAATTATGCCTGTAAGTGGATATAAATTTAATACAGGTAAAAAGCCATCCTTTGGATTTAGTATTATTTTTCTCTAAACTTTACCTGTTTAATTTTAAACTTGATAGCACAATCAGGTATCCAAAGACCGTAAAATAGGTGCGCATTTTAAATATTCATCATTTTAAATTTTTATGATTTTTCCTACGGCTTTTGATAATTTTAACTTATATTTTCATTTAGTTCATAGCTCTAAATATAAGTGTTACGTTTATAACTCCCTTATACCCCTTCATGTAATTCTTAAAGCTACTAATAGATATGTAGGGTTATCTAATTGAACTTTTTTTTTTTTATTTAACTAAAAATTTCTGTTTTACGTTTTTATTTATTTCTTTAAAATACTGGAGACAGAATAAAAGACTATAAAATTAATCTGTCAAGTATGAAGAAAAAATTTCTAATATTTTTTATTGTACAGGAGGTAAAATACTTTTTACTGTGGAAAACTTGAGTAATGATTGTATAAGATAGAAATGTCATAAATGAGTTTGTAAAAAAAATTACTCTTTCTTGATATATTTCATTGCCTTCGATCATTCATAAAATTTTCACAAATGGAACTTTTTATGAGTTAAAGGAATTTTTGAAAAATGATATAATGGATGATCGTATTCTTTTACTTCTAAGTCAGACGCGTCTGTTTGAGTTATAACGGTTGAACCATTTTTCATGTTTAATATGGTAAAATAACGTTAGAAGCGGAAGTTTTTAATACTTTTTAAGGCACAAATAAGTTTACCAAGACATCAGAAAAGGTTAACATCATTTGTTTTAGTGCCGTACTTACACTATTATAAACTAATATTTAGAAAATATTTTAATCTCTTTTGAGGTACGTTTTTGAAAATGGAATACAAATTAATAGTTTAAATGAAAATATTACTTTGATATCCAAAATACAATTATCTTTTTAATGCTAATAGCGAGTGGCGATGCATGATTAAATACTATGTGGATTTGCATTTGCTGCAATTATTAATGTTCAATAATTTTGATTGTAATCAACGCAGTATGTGAACATCTGCTCTAAATGTATGTTAATGTATCTAAATGTATGTAAAATTATAAAAAGCTTTAAAGTATGAATATAGTAATACTAAATCATATGCAAACGTTAAATAAACTTGTAAAAAAATAATCATAAATACTTTTCAAATTAACATTTAATTTCACAAATGATAAAAATGTTCCTTACAACTAAATTTCTTGCGTATCCCATTGAAATAATTTAATAGTTTCTTAATCTAAAACTAACATTTATTATTCATGTAACTGTAATTGTATTTATGTTATAATAATCATTTCATCATATAATCTAAATTGTCAAGAAATGTTTAAAATTAATTTGGTATTACTTTCAAAAAGAAATTTATGATTAGTTGCAAATGAGATTTAAGAAACAGTGTTAAATATCATTTTACTATATAAATATACAGGGTGTCCGAAAATGATTGAAACGCGCTTTAATTTTTTACGTGTTAGAAATTTGAAGACAATGTAAATTGCAGAATGTCTCAAATTCAGGATTTATAATTATGTTGATGAAAAAGTCCTGCTATTAATTTTCAAAAATTACAATTTTTATATGTTTATACCGACCCTCGGCCCTGTAACTAATATTTAGAAATGCTTCTCCATGCTCTGAAACGTACAACATTAAAAATTACACTCTCCTACAACCAAAATTTAATGAGTTATTATACTTTGAATTTATCATACTGTTTGGCCTTAGTATCGTCTGTCTGTTTATAGTGCCAGGAGCCCCAAAATTTCATAAATTTTAAAGCATCATAACTAGGTGTGTTTTGCCGTAATAGAACGGGAGTTTTATTATTGTACTTGTAAGAGCATGTAGAAAATATTTGTAAATACGAGTGTTGTTCAATTACGTTTTGCTTTTACGTCTGTAACTACTTTATTAACAAAACAAAATAAAATATTTTATATTGACAAGGGGTCCCTTTGAAGGGGTACCTTATTTTTCGTTTTAGTCATCACTGGCGGAGATGCACTTCCGCCATCGATACACTAGATGTTGCAAGCCGTCACATAATAATGAGACCAGCTGTTGACGACACCAAGAACGCACCGTATGTGTGACTTTTTCATCGGACTCAAAGCGCTTGCCTTTAAGATGTTCCGTCAGCTTTGGTAATAGCCAAAAGTCCCAATGCGAGGTACCCACCGGGATCTCACTTTTTTGAAGCCAAGTTTGTCCTTCACGATGTGATTCACTGTTTTAAGCGACATTTCAACAGTACAGAAAATCGCCATCTGCTTATTGTGTCTGCTATCAGGAATCAGTTGATTGTCTCGTTCTCTATGCTCTGTACTGTCTCGTCTTCGGCCGTCCACAGAGGGGCCTATTATGCAAATTCGAAGTGCCTGGGTTTTTCATTCGTCTTCCACTTCCCCATGTCCTTACGGTGCTTCTGTCCACACTAGATTCGCCATACACAGCACTCATTCTCCCGTGAATATCGATTGGTGTAACACCTTCCGCTATCAGGAATTCGATTAACGCAGGCTGTTTTAATCGCACTTCCATTTAGTGCGTCAATCTGCGTTTCACTGTTTACATGTCAGGGGTCCCACCTGCAAAATACAAAAATTATGAAGGACATTTCAAAGTTACTTGTCAATGAAAAATATTTCATTTTGTTCTGTTATTAAAGTAGTTACAGACGTGGAGGCAAAACATATTGAACAACCCTCGTATAAATTATAAGATCTAGGGACCGTATAAACATTTAAAAAATGTAACAAAAAATAGTTGCAGAACTATTTCATCAACATTCCTCAATCCCTACCTCATTTTTAACATTTTGGCTTTTTACATTGCCTACGTGTCTCCAATAAATAATAAATTAAAGTATATTTCAAACTTTTTGGAACACCCTGTATAAGATTATCAATTAATCTATAAAACTCTATTTTATTAATAGGTACAACAGAAAATATTTGTCACTTCCATCAGATAATACCGGCTGCAGTGTCACCATCTGCTGCCATCAAATGTCAAAAGATATTCTGTCTTCCATAAGTTATGACACAATTTTCGCAGCTTAATATAGGAAAATAAGAAACGTCCGCAAATAACGACACTGAATGTAAATAAATAAATAAAGAAAGTGTGAACTCTTTCTTTGAAGCATATATTCTAATAATATCATTTATCATTATCCTTATATGTTTGTATAATAATGTTCTCCTATTTCTATGTATTAAACATACGTTTGAATAAAAGGGCTTAAAAAGTGAAAGTATCATTTACACATTTATAGCATGAATTGTGATGAGAAATATATCTTACCTATTAGACTATTAAGAGAAATGTTTTTGGAACATTACATTGTAGAAAATGAAAAAAACGATACTACGAAAATATAATATAACAACGTAAGAAAATATATAATAATCTCTTTAGAGTTACTCATGATTCCTAAATGCGTTTTTCTATCTTTAGAAAACTAAGAGACATATGTAATTTCGAGATTTACAGAAGCGTTTATAAAAGAAAAGTTTCTTTTGCTACCAGTAATTTTCAAAAAAAAAAATCCAAGTAGTTTTATAATGTTATTAAACAGTTTACCCAAACTGAAATATCGGTTTTTAGGATACTACCAATTCTGAATTAAACTTTGGTAGTTGTGTAACTGAATTTATACGCGCAAGAATAATAAATAATATTAATTTTAATGATAATGTTAATGCTGTAATTTATCATGTTTTTCTGTTGAACATGTCCGATGAACATAAAAATGTTTACTTGAGTATTCATAGCATTCGAAAAACCTATATGCCAGTTGTTTAGAAAACAGATTAATACCCAATAAAAACTGTTTGGAAACGTTTACGAAATTCAGTGGCAGTGAAAGAAAGTTTGTTTTTATAAACGCTTTGTTAAATATTAAAATGTAGTAGTTTATGAGGTTTTTAAAGATAAAGAAAACTTTTTGGAATCATGGGTAACTTTGGAGAGTTTATTGTATATTGTCGTTTGTGGTTATATTATATTTTAATAGATTAAGAAATGTTTGAATTTTTTTTTACAGTGTTAAAAGAAAAAATACTTGAAACTTGAGTTTCGTAAATTATACCATGTGCACATATACTGGTATATTCACCGTCCGATTTTGGTACGCAAATGTATTAATACAGAAAATTATTTTAATATCAGAAAGTTTATATATTTCGATTTTATTATTTGGTGCAACATAAAGAAACTTAAAGAAACGTCTCTCCACGAATTATAGCTTTGCCGAGTGAAATATTTAGTTTATACACTTTTTTTTTCGCTCAGTGACATAAATAAAATATTTTAGAAGATCATTCATAATCTCTCTCAGTCATGACAAAAAAAGTTAAAAAAAAGAAAACTTTTAACGGCTGTAAAACGGAACAATATCGTCTTATGTGTTTTGCGGTTTCATGAGTATAAATAAGGTAATGACAATGAGTGATTAGTTATAAGTAATATAGTATATTTTTAAGCATGTCCACCCTTCAAGTTAGTTATATACATACAGTTAGAGTATATATGAGTAAGAAGCCCATAAAAAATATATTTATTACGATACTGAAAATTTTACTAATCTATAACTATGATGTTATTACATTAGAGGTTAAAATAAAATAAGTAAAAAGTTAGTTTTTACAATACTGGTTCAGATCCCAACATTTCTTAAAATAAAACATATATATGTATAATCAAAAGTATAAATGAAAGTAATTAGAAAATTTATGAAAAGAATACTTAATCATAACACAACTAGTAGTTTTTCATGGCTGAAACAATAAGCTGAAATAGAAACATTTGGAGCACAAAAATGTGATCAGTATGTGAAATATAATATACAAATTTCAAAAACAATATATATTCCATTAAAAAGTACTTTATAACTATAGAAAAAATGGATCATAGATCCTTTTTTATAAAGGAGAAATGTTTATTCAGAATGTTGTAATTTTCTATTAGTTTATCATAGTTTAGAGGATCAAAAAGACATTTTTATTGAAATTGAAAGTATGTCTCATTAGAGGACAATTACCGTATATGTAATGTAGAACCGTTCCTGAGCGTTTTTGGCATATGCTTGTGTGGGAGGAGCGTTTTCCTATTTTAGAAGAAGTGATAGTGGAGATATTTTCAGAAAAATAGAAAAAATGATCGATTTGGAAAAATAATTCCCTATCAGCACGTTAAGCCGAAAACAAAGCCAATAACTTTTTTCTATAATGAAAATAGATGTTTGCTAGCGAGAAAATAATGTAGGTAGAATTATAGTTTACAATTATCTTGTAAAGAAAATGTTAAAGAAAAAGGTAAACAACACCGTTCAGAGCAATAAAATTTTAGTTCCGAAGTTTCATTCTAATTGAAAATGAAATATTGTTAAAAAACTGAATCTTAAAAAGCTAAATGTTAAAATTTTAAACTTAAAAGAAAAGTTCATTTCCACTTTCTACTGAAAACGCATCAATCTACTGGCAAAAAATAATTGGTAACACATTTGTACTTAATTATATGGTTATATTTCGATTAATTAAGATTATTCGTTCCAGAATAAAAATCCGTTTGCCTATATCGTCATGAAGGAAAATTTCATTTTACGTAGGTTTACTACAGAAAATTTAATTTGTTCTGAATGCCTGCCGCATTTATGATATATTTAAAACAGAGATGTATCACTTAATAGAACAAAAAATGCATTTTCAAAAAAAAAATTATTAGTAAATGTTATTTTACTGGTTTTTATGATTCTAAAAATGATCTTCAAGAATGTACTTTTATAATCTAGCAACACGAGATGTAGCAATAAACATTAGTTTGCAGTAATAATGTAAAATACACTTTGTAATAGCACAGACCAATATTAAAAATTAAGGCAAAGGTGTCATGGTTACTACAATTTATGATTGACAGTTATAAGTAGGGTAGACACATTTTTCTCTAATGTGTAACTAGAAAATATTTTAAGCAATACTAGAAACAAATTGTAGATAAAAGTTACACTAATTAAACAACAACTGCAGAAAAGGAAAATCAATTTAAATCATGTTGTTTCAAATTCATAGACATTCTTCGTTCGTTAATGGAAGCAATGTTTCATTTATGTGAAATTTTATTAAATATATATATAAGTATTGCATAAAATATGTTATATTTTTATAAAAACTTAAGTCTTAAAAATTAAAATTTTAAAATTTATGGTATGCTGTTAATACATTTTGTTTTTCTATTTTTCAATGATATCTAAATCCGAGTGTGTGCAAAAGATGCAATTAAATAATAAATTAACAAAACTTGCTTTTACATTACTCCAGAGTTTGTACTGGAACTTTAAAAATAATATTTCCCATAATTACCATCAGAATAACTTTAATGATATTTCTGCTCATATTAAACAATATTGTATAATTTTTAAATATTAAATTATTAAAACTGCATTTACATTAATGCATATAATGAAAAAAAAATATTTTCCTATAAATATCTGCAGACATTTTATTAAAGTTAAGCAAATTATAAACTAAGCTACATATACATTCTAACATAAGTACTAATATATAAGTTCTATTAATTAGTACATAATTATTTTGATAAATTTATGAAGAACTTTTAATTACCACTGGGCAGGTTTATTCAGATGATTAATGTTGTAAGAAGTAGAAGTATTAGAAATTAGTTCTTTTGAACAAAAAATGTTAAATATTCAGTTTGTGGATGAATGTACATAAAGTTGCTATTTCATTAAAGAAAATATCGAAAATATAAGTTTTTCTAATTGAATTAAATTTAGCAACTATTTACAAACATTTTGCAATATATTAAAGTAAAAACGTTTACTAAAGTTTTAAATTTATAACCAATAGAACTTAAGCAAGAAATTTTCAAAATTCTTTAAAATTATGTTTAATAAAGATTAGCCACATTAGTGAACGACTTATAAAAAACGAGTTTATAAATCAGTAAAAGATAGTTTTGCTAAAACTAGGTCTATACATTTTGTTTATTGATAAATTTCATTTTAAAAGAAATAACATAAAAAGAATCATTCAATATGTATGTACATATATCTATGTGTTTAGGTATTCTGTGAAATGTAAATTTGTTGATGTATTTAAATAGTTACATGATGCTGATATAATACAAACTTGGATTTAATCACTTGAAGATATTAATTTTACAGTATTCTATAATTATGTTTTTTTTTCAAATATAACAAAATTTATACTTAAAAACAGTAGTTTATACGAAATGCGTAGAACATTCCAATTAGGCTAAGCACAACCAATTGCTCTCTTAACCGCGTTTGGATCAATACTTTATGAGTCATCAAAAATAAAAGACTGAGCTTTTCTGATTTTGAAAGTCTAAAGTTATTGTGCGTGTGATCCGTTAATTTTGCTTTGATATTTGATGCTTTCAAATTATGGACAATAAATAAATGCCAGATAATTATTTAATTTGCTGATCACGTACGTCATAAATTAGATAAATTCAAATCCTACAGATTGGCCATCCTGACTTGATGTCATCTCGATTTCAATATATCGGATTGTTCTATATTCATGTTTACACATCAAAATTTAGAGATATATTCTTTCTTGTAGAGAAAACTGGGTTTACAAGAGTCTTACATGTTCCAAATACACGCACATTTATACTTAATCTACGAAAACGTATCCAGGAGTTTAACCCATAGGCCATGGCTTCATATACTCAGCTTCTGTTGACGTTGTTCCCGGAACTTCATGATATTCCAAATTTTTCTACTTCATATCGGTCCTGATACTTGGCTGCAGTTACCTGATATGGCCGTAAACATTTTTCTTTCAGTTTCGTAATTTTGCAAAATTTGCATCTTCTTTATAGCAACGATATCTATTACCTCGTATTTTCTTGGCTGTTTTCTTTTCTTATTGAATTGCACCTTGTTTTCTACCTGTATTTTGAGAACGTTTTTTTCGTCTCTTTTCTCATGACTTTGTGTTTCTCCATAATACACTCGGTATATTCTTCTCTAAAATTATTTTTGTCTTCCATGTCGCTGTCCTTAATTTGAATTCCTGTCATTAACTCAAAGGACTATATTTCGCGTTATTATTGATAATTCTCTGTAATTTTGGCACATACTTATACCACTTGGATTTGTTACTGCTAGTCATCTTGGACAACCCTGGTATCATTGTTCTGTGTATCCTTTCCACCTGTCCATTTCCTCTTAGTATTCCCACTGTTATCTTCAAATACTCGATTCCTTGATTTGCACATTATTCCGTGAATTTGTTTCTGGTAAATGTTGTTCCTTTATCGGATATAATTCTAGTTGGATTCTCGAAAGTGGTTTGTTGTAGATCCAATTTATCTATCAATTCCTTGGCCAACGTTCATTTCACTGGGTAAAGCTATGTGAAATTCATAAATGCATCTACTATGGTGAAAATATATCGGTATTCTTTATTTGTGAGTGACAATGGACATATGTGGTCGATGTGGTATTTTCTAACGATCTGTCTTATTGTATCGCATTTATAAAACCATCAGCTAGTCCTTGTTTCCTAAATACATTCAATTCAGTTTGCAGCTAATGTTTCTAATTTCCCTTAATCGAGCTATGTGGAATTCTTGACTCACTAGCCCTTCCGTATTTGACACAGTGAAGTGCCCTCGTTCATGAATTTTTCACATATTTCTTCGTTGCATCTCTTCTGGCACTAAGAACATTTCTTTACATTCTCGAATCGTTTCAATATGTCATCCTTTACTAAATAATCATTGGACGATCAATCTTTAACTAGCGACTTGATTTCTTTTATTGATTCATCTAGCCTTTGCGCTATTGATATTCTTTTCACTTCTTCTCCATGTCATCTAATTATAACCAATACTGATTTTGTTATTGGGGCATTTCAACTTAATGCGTCTATATGTTTAATTCTCTTAGCTATTCGGTGTTTAATCTCGAGTCATATTCTTCGATGAGTAATGCTCATCTTGATATTTTAGGTTCTAAATCTTTTTTGTTTCAAGTTGTCTGGAATGAGCACAATCCGTGACAGTTTAAATTTATTTCCCATCAGGAAATTCCTATATTTCTTTACAGCTTCTATTATGGCTAGTATTTCGAGTTCATACCATCGATATTTTCCCTGGTGTGGGGAACTTTTCTTGCTCATATTTTGAAATGGGTGAAATTTTCCATATTTTTTTTTCATAAAACTGCGCCAAGTTCGTAGCTGTTCGCATCGGTATGGCGATCTCTTATGGATCCTTGTTTATATAATTGATTTTGTTGACAATTTTTTCTTCAACTCTTTGACTGCCTCGAGCTGCTGCCTTTCAAATTGGAAACAATGTATTTCTCATAATATATCACTTAGAGTTTTGGCAAGTGCGTCATAATTCGAAATGAAATTTCTCAAGTATCCTATTAAACCTAAAAATGTTTGCAGTTGTTTTTCAGTTCTTAGTCTAGGGAACTTTTGAACAGGCTGCGGTTCTGCTTCGGACTGCTTTATTGTTCCACATAGTTTCGATTTTATACCCTAAGAATTGTATTTTTCTGTTAGGAAATTGACAATTTTTTAAGTTAATGTCTAAACAGTATGCTGATGATACCCATTACAGTTTCTTTATTCCTTCTTCTTCATCTGAGGGAAAAACAAAATAATTCTTATGTACGATAATAGTGCGTCTTGAAGCAAATTCTGGAACACTGTGTTTACTTATCTTTGGAATTGATAACCAGATATGCATAATCCGAACGTACAACGCTAAAATTCACATTTTCTTTCGTGGGTTACAAAAGCTGTATATTTCCGACTGCTTTCTTTAATTTCCACGTAGAAAAGAAACGTCGTAAAATCAAATGTCGTAAATACTTTTGCCTTCTGTAGATTATGAAGAACTGCCTCAATTAGAGGTAATGTGTAGCAATCTTTTATTACTTTTCGATTTGTTTTCTAATAATCTATACATAATCGGTGGGTTACATCTTTTTCTTACTCAGGACTACTGATGCCACAAAATCCGAGTAACTCTGTCTAATGATCCCATCTTCTAATCACTGTTGTACTTGTTTATTTATGATTTCTCACTCAACTAGAGGGACGTTCGCAGACAGGTTATTCATCTGCCAGTAGTATTATCCTGTTTAACTCAGTATCTTTTGTTTATTCAGTTTTTACGATTTTATTAATTCTTCTATATTTTCCCTTTTAGCTATATTCGTAGTATGAGTCAAAACCACTGCGGTGTTTATGCTGTCGATATTAACCATATCTTCCAACATTGATTATAGTTCAATACATTTAATGTGGATATTTCCACTATTTTAGAAGGAGTTTCGTTAATTTTAATGTATCCTACTCGCATTGTGTCGTTACTTATTATTTTAGCAACGTCTCCTATTACTCTTAGATCATAGCCTTCGATTGCTTTTCTGCCTATTATTAAATCATAGTCCTTCTCTTGGAATACATAAAATTTATCTTGTAATTCCATATCGTCCATGCAGACTTATGCAAGAAGAAACACATTTGTTATTATCACTTTTCCCCAAATGCCCGATATAGGTATATAGGTGCTGCTTAGCTTCGGCGACTTTCTTGCGGTATAGAATCTTGAATCGCCGATAGAAATGTCGGTCGGTAGAAATGTCCCTGTACCAATAATTATGTTTGGTTTTATTCCTAGGATGTCTAGGATTCTTTATTTATTGCCATTTAATGTGCCTATATCACATTTTACATTGATTTTATATTTTTCTTAGCTTGTTTTGGCTCTAATCCTGGTATTTCGATTCTCACAGTTCTGAGTACGTTGCGCGTTAACATTTGAATATTCATTCTGTGTTATATTCTCAGTGGTACATTTCGCGCTTACGTAGTTATCGCCTGTTATATTTAAAACACACTATATGCGAATCGTTCTATCCGTGATTCACACTGTGCCCATTATCCACTTTGCGTCCTTTTGAATTGGCGTTGTCAGCCTCTGTTAATCTTTTCTCTTTTAAACTACCACTTATATTCCTTACTGTCGGTTTCGTGCAAACCCTTCGCGCCGTTCGCCATTTCCATTCGACTCCGCAGCTTGGCTAACAGAGAACTGGATTCAAGATTTTTCTGTTTGGGGTCGAATCCCAGCTAGATTTATTTTTCGAAAATTTTTTAGCGAAAATGTTTACAAAATAATTTCGAACTACAATTGAAACAAATATGCATAATCATTGATATTTACGAAAAGTATCAATTAAATATATGTTTTGTAGGATGTGCAGTTTTAACTAAGAAAGATTGCATGTTTAAATGCAATGGAAAAGTAAAAGATAAAAAAATAAATTTATATTTATATAGACCAAACATTTTTGCTCTTACATAAAATTATAGCAAGTTATTTAAATAAATAGTCTAATATTTTTTTCAGAGAATTAAATTAAAGTATGGGATTTAAATCTATAATATATGATTTTAATTTAATTTATTATTCAAATATTTTAAATATTTCATGATTTTTTAAAATGCTCTTTTAAATCCTTAATAAGATTTTTTTAAATCTCGTATTTTTGTTTTTGTCTTTACTGCCTACGTAATAACTATTTTTAGCAATTAAATATCTTTTTGGAACTTATTTTTAAATACATGGACAGTTATTCTAATTATAAACACAAGAATCCAAGATTAATAAAATAAAAAAAAGTTTAAAATACGATATATCTTTAAATACTATTATGAATAAAACATTATTAATACAAACAGAAAAATAAATGTAATTAAAGCAGTGTGTTATAATTTTACGTAACGCATTTTAATTTATTTCACTGTGAAAAGAAGTAGTTTGCACAATTTTGTTATATGTAGGAGTACCAATTGCCTACATTTTTTTGTTTAATTATTTATTTACACTTTTCTTTTCATTAACTGCAAAATTTCCTAGTTTAAATTGTATCTATATAATTAAACTATATTATAAAATATTAAAGAACAAAAATGAATTTGAATTGCTAAAAATAATTATTACATATATACTTATTCTAAGTACAAAATAAAGAATCCGATATTTAAAAAAATCATATTCAAAATATAAAAGCGTCGTTTTAATAAGTCATTAAAATTTTTATATGTTTGGATAATGAAGCAAAATTAAAATAACATATCATAGATTCACGTATTTTAATTTATTTCGTTCTGAAAATAGTAGATTAATCATTTAAATAACTGTAAATAATTTAAAAGAACGGCAAAAATTTCTGGGCTGTAGAAATAGAAATTGTCTACTCTTTTTTTTTCATTAAATAGTTAAACATGCAGACTTTCATAGTTTCAAACTGTATTTATATGATACAAAAGATGTATTTATTATTTTTTGTAAATGTTAATAATTATACATAAATTTTCGATTGTAGATCGAATAAACATTTTCGCTTCGAAAAATAAGTCGAGCTGGAATTTGAACTCAAATAGAAAAATTCTAAATCCAGCGCGCTGCCTACAAATTCTCGAACTCGCTTGCCGAAGGAAGAAAATTATCCGATTATAAACTATGACGTTATCTTTGACATATTTTTCTCAAAACCCTTTGAGTATTGCACTTTATGGATTTCGTAAATTTATATACTAACTACACTCTATTGATACACAAACGCTTACCGGATTTTGTGACCCCGACCTCGGAAGCACGTTTACCCTCTTTACAATCTGGCATTTTAATAGTACTCATTATATTAAGTAATCGGTAAATTTTGCTTGATATTTCATGAAAGCTTATTTTTAGTGGTTTTTTATTTTAAATTTCCTTTATTTTCTTAATACAGAAATTTATACCTGAAATACAGAAATGTTTACACTTTTCGTTTATTTTTTCCCCAATAAATCTTCAATTTGTACTCATCTTGTAGATTGCACCATTCTTGCTATTTTATTATTTCGAAGTCTATATGTTCTAAATCTCTAATATTTTATACAATCTTCCTTAAATTTTATTAGGCCAGCACTAGCTATTTTACCCTTGTTTTCAATATCTCACTCTCCCTTGGCTTATATTCCTTAGCTATTTCATGTAACATTTCCCTACATGTTGTATCTTGACGCTTGTATGTTAATTTTATTTCTTGGTCTGGTGTTTTTGTTATTTTGTATATTATTGTTGAAATTTAATTCATTTCTTGGTTACCTTAATACATATCAATAATCTCGGTAATTTTCGATATGCTGTAAGGTGCTTAATTTTTGTCATTTTTCGACCTTTTTCCGTCAATAATCCAGGAAATAACATACATTTACTATGAATTATTCTTTCCTGAAGATTCCATAACACATTTATATATATTGTTTGTATTTCAGCCTCTTTTGTATAATTTTGTTCATTGATTTTCATGCAAGTGATGTCATTTGTGTTTATATATATATATATATATACGAGGACAGTTTGATGTATCCGTGACTTTAAACAAAAAAAGTCTGATCGCACTCTTATTATTATGTTTTTAATTTATTATTATCTGCTGCAACATGCGTGCAATTTGCAGACGATATTTTAAATACATTGTGTTCTATTGGATTCAAAAGCAAATGATTGGCGTTGTTCTTTTGATTATGGAGAAAAACAAATTTCGTATTTTGATAAAAACACTATTTTTTGAGCGGAAAAACAGTTACCGAAACTGAAGAAAAGTTGCAAAAATATTATGGGGACTCTGCTCCATCACATGGTATGGTTCACAATTGGTTTACGGAATTTCGTTGTGGCCGGACGAGTACAACAGATGCAGAACGTTCCGGACGAGTACAACAGATGCAGAACGTTCTGGACGTCCAATTGAGATCACGACTGAAGAAATGGTCAACAAAATTCATGATATCGTGTTAAAAGACCACCGTGTCAAATTGCGTGAGATATCTAAGAAGGTAAACATTTCAAATGAACGTGTATTCAATATCATGCATGAACATTTGGGCATGAAAAAGTTATCAGCAAGATGTGTGCCGCGATTGCTGACAGTGGATCAGAAGCGGACCAGTGTAACCATTTCCAATGTTTGGACAGGTTCCAGAACAATCCAAGGAAACTTTTGCAGAGTTATGTTACAGTTGATGAACATGAATACATTACTACAAACCAGAAATTAAAGAACAGTCTAAACAGTGGACTTCTTATAATGAACGTGCTCCGAAAAAGGCAAACACAGTTCCATCGGCCGGAAAGACTATGTTCACAGTTTTCTGGGACTCAAAGGGCGTAATCCTCATTGACTATCTGGAAAAAGGAAAAACGATCACCGGACAGTATTATGCTGATTTATTAGACCGTTTTAATCCAAAATTGAAAGAAAAGCGGCCCCATTAATCCAAGAAAAAAGTGATTTTTCATTACGAGAATGCGCCAGCGCACTCGTCTGCAATCTCAGCCGCTAAATTGGTTGAATTACGGTACGAAATGCTTCCTCATCGAACCTACTCTCCTGACTTGGCCCTTAGTGACTTTTTTCTTTTTCCAAATAAAAAAAATGGTTTGGTGGAAAGAAATTTTCTTCAAATTCTGAAATTATTAATGCCACAAATGCCTACTTTGAGGAGTTTGAGCAATCTTATTTTTTGGAAGGATTAAAAAAGTTAGAACATTGTTGGTGTTAAGGGAACCGTCGGTAGCGTGATTAATTTTCTATCTTAATAAATTGTTATATCAGTCTTCATATTTTAATTTGCATTTTCATCTTTCGATAATGGTAAAGAATATTGTTTCGGCTTACCTGAGATTTTCCTTTAGCGCGCAGAATATCCACAGTGTATCCAAATATTTATCCCTTTGAATGATCGTGGTGTCACTGTATTTGAATAGTAAGAAATATTATTATTAGAAAATAACATTGTGTGAAATAAGAAGTAGATCCATTTTCCTTTGAATATAATATTATAATTCTTGGCTAGATATGTACATTTTTATCGCGTTTTGGAGACTGCATATATGTGCTTCAATTTTACATTATATTTGAGATATATTTACATCATATATATACAAGAGCGTCTTAACTGCTCGGATACATTTTGGAAACTGAGGGAGAATTGTTATTGAGTTCCGTGCACGCGCGCGGGATATCAGCTGTAGGTTGAAGTAGGGAGGTCTGCAGAATTTCACAGTTAATTGGTTTCGACAGTCTCTGGTTTTATTCACTATGTTTTGCATCTGCGGTTATCACTTAAAGTACTTATAGTTAATTGGGGTCTGGTTTTTAACATGTTCTTTCGATCGTTCACTGCACGTGGAGATTATTAACTGCATAAAAAGGTTTCTCCGTCACTCCCCCGTAATCTCCTGTGTGAGGAATGGTTGAAGGTTCAGTTTCTTACGGTGTTTTTCGTAAACAAGTTTGGGAGTGGGTTTGGTGAGAGTATCGGCTGTCATTTCTTCACTGGGGCAGTATTGTAAATCAATTTTTCCTTCTTCTTTCATCAGTTTGATGTTGTGGAAACGTATGTCGATGTGTTTGGATCGCTTAGTATCTTTATCATTTTCAGTCATTTTTATACAGGACATATTATCCTCAAATATCGTGATTGGTAGTTTTTGTGGAATGTTGAGATCGCTAAGCAAGTTTGTTATCCAACTTAGTTCTTGTGCTGCGTTGCTAGCTGAAACGTATTCAGCTTCGGCTGACGAAAGTGCAATACAATTTTGCCTTTTTGTGATCCAGTAAATCGGTGATTTTCCTAGCATGAATAGATTTCCTGACGTTGATTTACGTGTTTTCAAGTCACCAGCCCAGTCTGCATCGGCGTATGGTGTTAGGATGGGCTTGCTGTTTGCGCTAAGAGTTAAATTCAAATTTTCTGTAGTTTTAAGGTATGAAATGATTCTTTTCACTGCTGTCCAGTCTTTTTGGCGTGGTGTTTCGTTTCTACGACATAATATGTTGACTGCGGCAGTTATGTCAGGACGCGTGATTGTTGATATGTAAAGTAATGTGCCTGTGGCTTGTCGATATTTCGTGTTATTAGGTAAAATATTATCGTCGTCCTCAAGTCTGTTGAATCCAGCAATCATGGGTGTGTAATGAGGTTTCATGTCGTTTAAATTCAGTTTTTTCACTAGTTCGTATATTTTATTATTTTGATTTAGGTAATATGCATCGTTGATTTTATTAATGTTTATGCCTAGATAATTATTCACTTCTCCTAAGTTTTTCAGTTCATATTCTTTCTTAAGTTGGTTTATTGTTTCTTCGATGTCACTGTCCTTTCCTGCTATCAGGATATCGTCTACATAGATGATGATGTATATCGGATTTTCTTGATTTGATTGGTAGTTTTACAGTAGTAGTGAAAGTACAGAAATGGATCAGTTTTGCTCTGTATGAAATTATTGTTTTTGAGTGTTTCCGATATTTTGGTGTACCAGGCCTTTGCGGCTTGCTTAAGACCGTAGATTGCCTTTTGAAGTTTACAAACTTTTCTCTCATCGCCGGGTTTAATATACCCGTCTGGTTGACTCATATAAACAGTTTCAGTTAACTCACCATGCAAGAATGCTGTGGTGATGTCAACATGTGTCACGTTCAAATTTTTATGCAATGCGGAGATGAGAAATGCACGTATTGTAGCGTGCGAAACTACTGGTGTGAAGGTTTGATCATAGTCAATCCCGAATCTTTGACTATATCCTTGTGCTACTAAACGCGCTTTATAGCTTTGAATATTTCCTAAATTGTCCTTTTTTAGTTTAAAAGTCCATTTGGAACCGATAATTTTTGTTCCGGGTGGTGGATCTGTTAAAGTCCAAGTGTTATTTTTTGTTAGGCATTGGATTTCATTTTGTGTTGCTTTTATCCAATTTTGTTTGTCATTAATATTTTCCATTTTTTCGATATCTTTCCAATTTTCGGGAATGTTTTCAGATGAACTATTTATGAGACAAACATATCTGTCAGGAGGAACGCCTCTATTTGTCCTATTAGACCTTCTTGGTTCAATTGGTTGCTGTTTGGGCACGGATGGTGTCTCCTAACTGTCAAGTTTTATTTCTAAGTGATTTTCTTGCCTATCCGGTAATTGTGTATTATCATCGGATGTTTTTGTGGTGTTTTGTATCTTCTCAATGTTTTCTGAGTGTACATTTTCATTTTCAAGAAATTTCACCGTTCTCGCTATTATAATTTGTTTTCCTTGTGTGTGAATTCTATAACCAGTCGATCGTGTGTCATAGCCTACGAACGTTCCGGTTTGATCCCTGTTATCAAGTTTTCCTCTATTTACTTTATCGACGTAAAATAGCGCTTTAAGACCGAATGTTCTTAAGTGTTTTAAATTCGGTTTAACCCATTTCCATAATTCGTAAGGTGTTCTGTTGTTATTTGCTTTAGCTGGGAGTCGGTTTTGTAAGTATGTTGCGGTGTTTATGGCTTCACCCCAAAAATGTTTGCTTAATTTTGCTTGTGATAGCTTACTTCTAGTCATATCTAATAAATTTTTATTTTTTCTCTCCGCAACTCCATTCTGTTTCGGATTATGCGGGACAGTCAATTGGTGTAAAATTCCGTTCTGTTTTAAGTACTCATCTATCTCGTGATTTACATATTCACGACCGTTATCCGATCTAATTTCCTTAGGTTTTTTACCGAACTGATTGTATATCATCGTTATATACCCTTTTATCTTTTCAGCAACTTCGCTCTTTTTAGATAATAAAAATATCGTAGTATATCGGGAATAATCATCAATAAGAGTCATAAAATAATTTTTTCCGCCTAAAGTCGGTGTATCTAAAGGACCACATACGTCACTATGAATCAAATCCACAATATTAGTAGCTCGGTTTGTTGCTGATTTAGGATACGGCATGTTAGTTAATTTAGTTTCGATACAAATTACGCATGTTTTATTTTTATGTTTACAATTTCCTATCTTCATTCCGTCCGCGAGTTGATTTGTTATTATAGATTTAATCGCGTCATAATCTCTGTGACCTAGTCTGCGATGCCAGAGATCTATGCATTGTTTGCTGTCACAGTTATACGTTATGTTTACATAATTTTGTGGTTCTTCCACATCGTCCATTTCCTCAATAATGTATAATTTTTTCTTATTTTTCGCCCTAATACAGGGTGATTCATAATGAATGGGACAAAAAGAAAACATGATTGTGAACGTTGTAATCAATATATTTAGAAAATTCAAATTTACCTCAAAACTACATTTATTCAAGTTTCTACAGGTGTTCAATATGTGCCCCTCCGGTGACACGACAAATGTCTACACGGTAATCAAGCTCCTGCCACACTCGTGATAGCATATCCCCTGTGATGGAGTTCAACACTGCAGTTATCCGCTGCTTCAGTTCCTCTAAGTTCTGAGGAAGTGGAGGCACAAACACCTTGTCTTTAACGAAACCCCAGAGAAAAAAATCACAGGGCGTTAGATCTGTTCCGTTTTTCAGCAAAGAAAAATGGACCAAAAACACAACTGTTTGATAAAGCGCAGAAAACGTTCACCTTGGGAGAATCACGCTGATGTTCAAATGTTACATGGGCATTTTCCGTGCCCCAAAATCGCAAATTATGGCGATTAACTTTACACATAAGTGGAACGTGGCTTTCGTAGTAAGCTTTCTCCTGCATGGACGACATTTTGTTTAACAGCGCCTCTAGCGGCTAGTTCGTCATTCGATGATTTTTCCTTGTTACCAAATAAAACTTGTATAATTTTAGCTGCAGAATAAATTTGTTTCGGCTGAATAAATCCATTACGGCAGTCACACTGCGCTATTCTTTTTGGCCCATTCATTATGAATCACCCTGTATATATTTCTTCATCAAAGATCAAATCGCATTTATTATCGTCGAAGATTAGTTTACACCCGTTTTTAGCGGCTTTACTAACCGAAATTAGGTTCGACTCTAAGTATGGGACATAAAGCACTTCGCGTAATTTCGTTAGTTTTTCTTTTCCTTCGGGAGTTAATGTTTTTATAAAAACTTCTCCTGAACCTAACGCTGTCAGTTTATTACCATTCGCGATCGTTACTGAAGTTTTATTATAATCAATGAATTTACTAAATAGGCTTTTATCGTTACAAATGTGCGAGGTAGATCCTGAATCGAGAATCCAGTTATTTTTGCCTACCTTTTTCGGTGATTAATGCTTTATCTTGCGTTTGATCATTTGCGTATTTTCTTTCGTTTGGAATTTTATTTTCTCTACGAGTTTCGGTCTTTTCATAACATAATGAAGATGAGAAATTCTTTTTATTTTGTTTTGATTATTACGAGGATTTCCGGATTGTACCGTGTTTCTGCTCTTGTAGTGCCAGCATTCGTAAGTGGAATGATTTTTCATTTTACAGTTATTGCAATATTTTTGTTCTCTTCTATTTTCAGTGTATTTATATCTCCTATTTGTTTAAAATGCTCTCTCGTTGTTGTTATATCCGCTATGTGATTGTTCTGACATTTCATGTCTTTGATTATATTCGTCCGTTAATTTGTTTTTGATAAAATCAGGGGTGAGCTCATTTTCCGGTCTCGCCTCCAACGCAGTTATCAAAGTATTGTAACTGGGGGGAAGAGAACACAGAAATAGCGCGGAATTATGTGAATCGCTAATATTTTCTCTAATGGCATTAAGTTTATCTATAATTTGCAAGATATTAGTGATATGCGTGATCGTGTTTCCACCCTCCGCTAATTTAGTACTGTATAATTTCCGTAACAGGTAAAGTTCACTAGATAAATTGCTTCTCTCATGTATATTTTTCAGAGCTTCCCATGTTAATTTGGCAGTATCTAAGTTTTTTACATTTACGATGTGAGAATCATCGATGCTTAAGTTTATTAGAGCCCTAGTCTTTCGATCCTTTTTGTTCCATGCGGGGTCGGGTGGATCCGGTGGATCTTGCGCTATAATATAATCGAGTTCCTCTTTAATCAGGAACATCTCCATCTTGAACTTCAATGTACTATAATTTGTAGAATTGAGTTTCTCAATAAATTGAGTATTTTATTTTATCGCATTCATTATTTTTTTTAGTGATCTTTTATTTATTATTATATTTTTAGAAATTGTTATATTATCGTTTTTAATACTGGGATATTCTATTTTCAGTCTTTCATAATCTTTGTTAGGGGAACCGTCGGTAGCATGATTAATTTTCTATCTTAATAAATTGTTATATCAGTCTTCATATTTTAATTTGCATTTTCATCTTTCGATAATGGTAAAGAATATTGTTTCGGCTTACCTGAGATTTTCCTTTAGCGCGCAGAATATCCACAGTGTACCCAAATATTTATCCCTTTGAATGATCGTGGTGTCACTGTATTTGAATAGTAAGAAACATTATTATTAGAAAATAACATTGTGTGAAATAAGAAGTAGATCCATTTTCCTTTGAATATAATATTATAATTCTTGGCTAGATATGTACATTTTTATCGCGTTTTGGAGACTGCATATAGGTGCTCAAATTTTACATTATATTTGAGATATATTTACATCATATATATACAAGAGCGTCTTAACTGTTCGGATACATTTTGGAAACTGAGGGAGAATTGTTATTGAGTTCCGTGCACGCGCGCGGGATATCAGTTGTAGGTTGAAGTAGGGAGGTCTGCAGAATTTCACAGTTAATTGGTTTCGACAGTCTCTGGTTTTATTCACTATGTTTTGCATCTGCGGTTATCATTTAAAGTACTTATAGTTAATTGGGGTCTGGTTTTTAACATGTTCTTTCGATCGTTCACTGTACGTGGAGATTATTAACTACATAAAAAGGTTTCTCCGTCAGTTGGAAAAAGTGTAAGAAAGAAAGGAGATTACGTCGAAAACTAAAATGCATTTTGGTATGTATATTGTTTTTTTTCATTTCAAAGTCACGGAATTATCAAACTGCCCTCGTTTATATATATATATATATATATATATATATTATACACACACGCACACACACACACACACACACATATATATATATATATATATATATATATATATATATATATATATAGTAGAGAAAGTAACCTTGAGTGAGGTGCCCCGGGGAGAGAGGATATTCAAGTGACCTTCAGAAAAAGACTAATTAGGAGGGCACACTATGCATGTTTAAAAATTCGTTCGTTTGGTTAAGCTAGGAACTTAATTAGAAATTTGGATTACACTATTATTCAGAAATAGTGGTAATCGCTACTCATAAATTCCCTTTAATGTTATAGAGGGTGACTATTAAATTAATTATAATTTTTGGAATCACTTGCGTTGAAATCGAAAAGATAGTTGCGGAGATATAGAAAGGGACATAGTTATAGAAAAACATTGACGGAGAGGGTCGGGTGAGAGGATGTTCAAGGGCCTTTCAGCAAAATTATTAATTAAGAGGACCACTATGCACTTTTAAAAATTCGTTCGTAAGGATAAGATAGGAACTTAAATGAAATTTGGCTGTAACTATTATCCGGAAAAACTGGTAACTGCTACTCATAAATTTAGTTTATTGTAGGAGGAGCCGGGTGGTGAGACGATGTTCAAGTGCCATTCCGCAAATAACTAATGAGGAGGATCACTATACATATTTAAAGATTGATTCATTTGGTTAAGCTTGGGCTTTAATTTGAAATTTGGCTTAGACTATTATTCGGAAATACTGGTAACTGCTTTCTCGAAATACACCTTAAAGCTATGAAGGCTGAGTTTTACGATAATTTAGTAAAAGTGGAACTAGTTTGGAGAAGTTCGGAACATTATTATCTGAGACTTAAAATAGCGGTATTCTCTATATAAATTGCAATGGTGAGCTAAAAATGTTAAATGTAATTGGACCCTGACCCCTCTCCATCCAACCAAATATAACAAATAATCTCTTACTTTCTGTATAAAAATTTCTATCATAATAATATATATAATGTAAATAAAACAACCTTAAATCAAACAATTTATTAGGAAGATAAAGTGCCTGGAAAATGCTTCAAACAGTCTGTGTAACTTGTCGTGTGCAGAATGCGCTACATTAGTATGGCTGTACGCTGGTAACTGCAATCCATATTGACACTATTTCGTTAGAAATCCTTAGATATTGATCGCTACTCAGGTTTATTAAATTACTTTGTAAAGACTCTATACATCCAACCAACCCAAGAAAAAAACGTATTTTTGATGAGAGTTCTTTGTGGATTTTAATTAATATTTCTGTAAATAATTAAAATATTAAAATTCTGAGTCTCAGATGTATCCGGAGAGAGTTTGGACTACCTATATTGAAATTTTCAGGTTTCTAGGTCGGCTAGATTTTCCCTAGGCATCGTCTACAGATACATAGACAGACAGACAGACACAGAGCGAAACTTCCAAATATTTCTCTACCAAACCAAAATATTTCTGTACATTACTGGAGTGATATTTTGTTTTCATATAGGTATTGTTTTTTAAACTTCTACTATTTATTTTTTTAATTTCCCTGTGTTTTTTTTTTTACTTTGTATTGTTGAGTGTAAATTTATCTGATAAATTTTAATACTGTTTGCATGAAACATCATTAATTTTTTTGTAATTAATTTAATATGATGTAAACTGAATTAAAGCTAATCGAGTCCTTCTTTTTTAAAAATAAAATTTAGCAAAATACAGACAATGTTCATGCTTGTAATACTTGAACTGTGCCAGAATTTAAGTTTTGTGTTTCTTTTTTATTTACCATATATAAATATTAAAAAATCGTTCTTAAAATACATCAGATTTATATTTTTTACAAAACATATTTTACATTTCTTTACTATTAAGGAGAATACTATTTTTGTTTGAAGGCACTTGGGAAATCTTTTACGAATCTATATTAAAAATCTTTACTAAAATATATCATATTTATAATTTTTACAAAACATATTTTACATATTATTACAATTAATGAGAATAGTATTTTTATCTCAAAAGAAATGCGAATTCTTTTAAAAATCCTTTGAACGGTAAAAATATAAAAGTAACGTGCAATTAAGAGTTTAATCAAACTGAATTTAATCCACTTTAGTTAATACGGCAATAAATGTAATCTCAATTTCTTGAAAATTTGTCCAGAGAATATTAGAAGTTTAAAAATAATCTGTAAAATTAATAAGCTTAATTTCCCAAGTAATATGTAGTTTTTACTGCAGAAATCTTCGGAAAATCTCTTTAAAAATTGAACAGATTTTAAACTAATTCTCTAAGGTTGTTTCTTTGGGGATGTGAGAAACAAAAGACGAAATTCTGCCGTAAAATGGAAAAGTGGCTGAAATAATTCTTTTGAAACTTTGTATATACATAGATTATAAATGGTAATTAGTACACAGTTTTTATCATTTCAATATATATTTATAAAGAAAGTGCTTAGTTAGAACGAATTAATATCTTTTTCGCTAAACCAAGTGTACCGAAATAGAAAATACTAGGGGGTATAATAATATTATAACCCTAGTATTAGTATTAGTATTTCCCCCCCCCTTATTAGTATTTTCCCCTCGGGGGGAAAATACTAAATCACGTCGTCATTTGCAGCTAACAGACATGTAGACTTATTAGAAATGGCGTCCGAACAGATCTTGAATCCATGACGATGGACGTTGTTCCGAGAGTTTATTTTAGTTGTCTACACTGTAAAAAAAAACCACTGTAGGTATAACAGCAGAATGTGCTGTCAATTCGGACGCCAGCAGTTTGTGCTGTTAATTTTACGCAACTGCTGTTATTTTTCAGGAGCACACTGTGTTGATAATTTGACAGTAGTTTGTGCTGTTAATTTTACGGAACTGCTGTTATTTCAACAGCACATTGTGTGGTTAAATTTACAGTAGTTTGAATTGTAAGTTTACGCAACTGCTGTTATTTCTGCAACGCCGTTATGTTAAAAATAGGCTTACGGTATCTAATCTACGAAATCTATAATATGCGCTTTCCTAGTTCAAGGCCAGAAAAAATAAAACATGTTATTAAAAGAAGAGAACAAACGTTTCAAGTACATACTACAGTTTACGTGTTTTTTTTTAAGTTTTACTTACTTTGCTAAAGACAGAAACATAATTAGTTGCATCGCTTATCGCTTCAAACAAGCCATAGAGTTCAGAGGTAGAAACAAGCAGGAAGAAATGGCGGCTATACATGTTACAGTTAACTTCTTTTCTGCTAACTAAAGAAAGCTACAGTACATTCAACTGCAATCGAATGTGAGTGCGAAATGAAAAGCAGTTTGTGATGTAGAAATGTCGTTTTTTACAGTGTAGAAGATGAGAAAGAGCTAAACGATGAAAGTAAAAATAATGCTGATCGTAGTGGGGTATTAGGTAGCCTAGCACAGAGAGAGAGTGGATGTTATAAATTTAAATATTCCCTCTCACGAGAGTTTAGAAATGAAAATATTAGAAATGGTTTTTGAAAATGAAGTAGAGAGTTTGGAAGTGGCAATCAAAATAGGCATACCAATGGTCGAAATATTGATTTTTAAAATGGTCATAATACTGATGATAATTATAGAGGTGATACTGGTAATTTTAGAGGAAATAGATAAAATAAAAAATGATTCTATAAGCGATAATAGGAAAATACAATCATTTTCAAACTCATCTATTAGAAATAGAGTTGGAGCACTTTCCTTCTTTTTTTATGACAACTGAGTGTAGTAGGATGTAGAAAAGAAAATATAGAATTTAGGTATGGAGGCACTCGGCGAAAATTCTGCACAGTCAAAGCTGGTACGTGGCTGTATTTCAGAAGGTATGCAGTCAATGGATAAACAGGAAAAGGCTTCTATACTTGTTTTAAAAGTTGTTACTGTAAATCCAGTTGCACTGTTTATAGAGATGGATGGAAATGTGGTGAAAAATTTATTCGATACGGGCACTGATTACTGCTTTATTTCTTATTTGGTTTACAATAAATATTTTAGATTTAAGAAACGCAAATATTAAAATCTTATGGTTGAGTCAGTAAGTTCAGAATGTAAATAGGGGAGTAATAGAGTTACAGATTGAAATTCGTTCTATTAAATTTGTAAGGAAATTCCAGCTGGCTGAAAAGTCAAGTTCCCATGTTATAGTTGTCGCCTATTGTATGAGGGATAGTGATATACGTCTTGATTTTCTTGCAAAAACTTTGAGTGTTAATCGGGATGAGAATACTTTTAAAGAACTAAACATCCGCTTATGTTGATTGAGAAGATACCGATCTTAATTATGGTGAAAAGAGAGATTTCAGGGATTTATAGAAGAGTTTAAAGAGTTTTATTCACATAAAGCTCTTTTGAATTTTATGTGAATAAGCCGGCACTCTCCAATATCACTTTGCATGAAACCGATAAAGGTGATACCATGCCTGTTGCTAACAATCCGTATAGGTATGACCAAGTTAAACAAAGTAAAATAAATTATCATATAATGAAAACGTTGTCCAATGTCATTAAAATGCATGTTAATTCTTCCTTGGCATCAACGACAGTATTGTGTCGAAAAAATAACGGAAAAAAATGCGTGATGTATCTAAAGTGGCTTTTATTATTAAAAAGGGCTGTTTCGTCTTTAAACAAGTACGTCTTGATTTATCTGTCTTGATCACCCATTAAAATTAAAAAAATCTTTAAACCTGTGTTTGGTGTTGGTGTTTTGGTCTATCTGGACGATATCATTGTCATGGCCACTTTTATCTGAATTTAATGATGCTAATGTCTTTATCCTACCATTCAATGCTGGTTTAATAGTAAAATTTGAAAAAATGTAAGTTTTTAAGGCGAGAAATAAAATATTCTGTGTCAAAATTACTCTGCACGAAATTAAAACCGATTCTGATAAAGCTGCACGTATTAATTCTTTTTTCTTCCCCTCAAACATTTCTAAACAAGTTGCATCATGCTTGACCATTGTTACATGTTTTCAAAATTTATTCCTCATTTTTTTGAGTTGTGTGAATCTTTGTAAGCTTTGCTAGGGTAAATAGCAAAATTTATGTCGTCAGCAAAAGTTCAGAAATATTTGGAAATATTAAATAAAAAATTAAATTTCCCTCCGTCCTAGGCCATTCAAATTATTCACAGCAAATTAAAGTTGACGATGGCTTTGTTGATTATGCTGCTGTGTTAGCCCTGGAAGAGAAGCCTCTAGCCTACGCGTCTACGACTTTGAATTCGGCTGAAAGAAGATGTATTCCAGTTATTTGTTCGTTGAATAAATTCCGTTGCTATTTTCATGAAATATCGGTAAAGGTGATTACTGAACATTTAGATTTAACTAAGTTAACAAATGGTAAATGTTTGTCTGCGAGAATGGTACGCGAGAATTTAAAGTTTGCCGATGATAAAGTTGATATTGAACATAGAGCTTGAAAGGAGAATGCCGTTTTTGAGGCTTTATCACATAACCCACAGGGATGTGTGGATGTGGTTGAGTAGGTAAAAGCTACTGTTTTATTATCGTTGGTTCAGTTTGAGGGGGAAGTTCATCTGAATCAGGCTAAAGTAGCACCAGATACTATGTTGTAGTTAGTGTTTTGTATGGGTATTTGGAGTATTAAAATGAGATTGGTGGTTCAAATGTAGCCATTTTTGAAAAAAAGGTCGCAGGCATTTAAATTAATCGATGGCCTTCTTTTTTATTCCAAAACTGTGAACTCAGAAAGAAATCTTAGAGCTTTTATTAACTTTAGTCTTCTTAAAGCAATTTCTAAAAAATGTCATAATAATTCAATTGTATTATGCACACTTAGGTATTCGTATAACCCCGATCTCGCAATTCTTCTAATTATTCTTCTGTTTCATCACAACTATCTATCTAATTATAATAATCGTTTTCCAAAAAAAAAAAATATTTGAAGAGTAAACTTCATGTTTTATTTTCACCTAATTCTACTTTAAACAGTAACTGCCATCTAACTAGACGACTTTGTGCGAAAACTAGTAAAGACTCATTTGAAGTGAAAAATTATATAAAAAACAATAAACATTCTAGACAAAAACGTTTAAAAAGAAACGGTGGCAGTTCAATATCTTCTAATCTTGAGTTGATCAAACGTCCAAACCATAACTGTAATTCGGGGAAAGTTCTCTCTCCCCACCATAAAATAATTTGTGGAAAATGAACGTCAAACTAATCAAATGAAGTAGGCATTCCAACGCATACATTTGTACTTGAAATAAAATGTATGCACAATAATACAAGCTATCACACAATAGTTAAACTCTAAACTAACTTATAATTATGAAAGTTTTTTCCATAATTTAAAAAAACGAATTGTATCTTGGAAACAACCATTGCTGTCTTCATTGGCTCAAAACTCGTCCCGAAAGAGGGAAAGTCAAAATTTCCTCCTCTTCCTGAAACAGTGACAATTCGAGACTCCATATCGGAATTTCGAATTTAACTTCGGTCTTTGTCAGAACTTAGCGGAGCTCTGATCTGGCATAGCTTACCTTAGAAAAATATTTCAAATAAAGAAATCTGCGGTAGCCTCTCTTTAAAGCTCTAAGAACGAGAAACTTTTCAACCCAGTCTTCTGAGACATGCAACGTCAGTCATCCACCAGCGTTAAATCATTTTGCCCTCGAAATGAAGACTCGAAGCTCTCGTTATAGATAGCTCTCGTCCGGAGCTCTCGTTATTGATAGCTCTCGTCCGGAGCTCTCGTTATTGATAGCTCTCGTCCGGAGCTCTCGTTATAGATAGCTCTCGTCCGGAGCTCTTGTTATAGATAGGTGGACACGTTTTTAACACTTTCCGAAATTGTTGAAAAAACTTTATGAATTCGGTTTGTTTTGTCTGTCCGTGCTTTAATTCGCGTAAATATACTCAGATTGCCATGCAATGGGCATATGTTATTGCAGTTTGCTATGACATGTAATGGATTTAAAATGAAGTCCGTAGCATTTATAGTTCATTTACAGAGTCAATCAAAAGAATTCCTTTACATTACGGTCTATTGGAAAAGTTCATTTGCGGTTTATTTTAATGATGTTACACTATTTCAAACATACTGAAATATATATATAGCACTGAGGGACACTAAAAGAGGATTACTATAGAATACGGTATGCATACCATTCATCGTTCATTTACAGGGACACAGAAAATAATTCTGTTAAAGTATCGATAAAATGTGATAAAATAATTGCTGGAAGTGCGTTTTCAGTTGCGAAATGCGTTTTTAAATTTAAGTTACTTTTGCCTATTTCTTGGAGTGTATAAATTCTACAGATCATGTAGAGGGAAGCGCAAAAGGTATCTAGTTTACTCACGGAAATTCCAGAAAGGAAATTTTAAGCTGTGCTATGTGTTTTTTAAATGAACCTAAATTTATGATTTTAAATAGTATATATACAAATTTATAGATCATATACACGCCTACATAAAAGGATTAGGATATTTTCCCGAATATTATTGGAAATACTTTAAATTGTGATTTTAAATGTCTTAAGAATTTTCCGAATTGTTTATTTAGACATCATTTTTCACCTTATTAAACGGTAAAGATATATAAAAGATTTCTGGAAGTGTTGGAAAGTGTTACATAATCTATGCTTAACGCATGATTTTTTGTTTTTGCTACTCTTTAAAAGGGAAATCTTAATCAATGGGGATGAGAATAGGCAATTGAATATTTAATTTTTATTTTGCTCTTTTTTCAACTTTCTAAACGGTTTCACTAGAATAGGAATTTATGTTAAACGTTGGATTACTATTGTTAAATTTTCGATATTAAATGTTGGTTTAAATGTTTCAAAAGTTTAGAAAAGATGTTTCCTAAGCCACTTTATATATTTTTGTAACTATTTTTTGATATGCATTATAAATTGGTTTAATTTTTTTGTTTTAAAAGAGGCATTACATGTATGTTTCAGTGAATTTGTTTTCAACTGTGATTTTTTATGTTTTACCCTTAACTATTAGCTTTAATCCTTAACCCATAGTTATGACAGAAATTTTCGTATAGCTTTTGCGAGTGGTCTCAGGGACTGATTGTTCCAAGGATTAATAAAAGACTCAATTTACTCATAGAATATTGTTTTTGCTCTAAACGTTATGCACAGGACAGTTATAGTATTTAAATTTATCTATTCAGAAGTCTATAGCGATACAACAGAGCACAATTTTGCTAATGTTTACAGTTAAACAGAAAATTAAACTTGTGGAAATTTAAGAAAGTAACGGTCTGTGAGACCGCTAACAGAATTTAAGTGTTTAAAATGTTTTGTTGTAGGGGAACGTTTCTTTGTATAGTATACTCTCTACTAGTGTTATTTAAATTTTAGTTTAATCAGTAGAAGAGTTTTATTTGATAGTAATACAATTGTAGATAGTTTAATATTGTAACTATTATTATTTTTTGATTTACGCAGAAAAAGTTGATGTCAATTTGTATTCACATGAAAATTGCTGTTAGTTGATAAAACTTAAATTTAGTCATCGACGGGTTCTATTAAAGTATTTAAAATAAGATTCTACATAACCATGGATATTTTGTACAGTTATGAAACAAATAGTTATTTTACAATCAAATAAGTATGCTACACTACAGTTAATGATTTCATTTTATCTTTTAATCGATTATAGCGCTTTATTACAATAACATTCTTGTCGGATTTAATTTTATATGCCTTATTATGGAATTAAACTTGAGTATGAGTTGCCATCTGCAACTTTTTTTTACCACGTTATCCAATTTATATAACATATGAGTGTAAAATAACAATAGTTTCGTCACTTTAATAGTTAACTATGTTTAACGCTAGATTGAGACCTAAAATAATCTTTGTTCAATTAATCAACACTTATTATATATCATTTGATTTAAAAAAACGAGTACATTTCAGAAATTTAGGTTTAATTTTTATCCTGTATGTTGAAATGTTTTTTACATTTCTCAACTTCATTTATAACTTATAACATAGCACTACCAAGCATTCTTCGACTACAGTTCATAGAATTCAAAATCAAATGTAAAGTAAAATGCATAAATAAATACTTTTTTTGATACAGTCGTGCGTAACACACAATGTTTCCACCTTATTGGTCAATTATTTAAATTTATGTTAAGTAATTTTGATTTTAAGTTTTAAAAGGATTAAATTAAAACTGAAATTTCAAAACTGATATTGCAACTTGAATTATTTATTATAAAAAAATTAATCAAATGCACCAAAAGTTTGAAAAAATATTAAAAATCACGAATGTAACGAAAAAAGTCTTGAAGCGAATTATAAATATTTACATGTATATGCCATGGAAGAATAAAATCTATATATAGTGCTAAACTTTTGCCTGTCTGTTTTCTATTCTCTTATTCAAAATCTTCACATTTATATTCAAAATAATTTTATTTTTATTTCAAAAGATTTTCCTTATTTTATAAAAAAGTAAAACGAGCCAAAGATAGAATCTTTTAACTTTTGAAGGAAAATCCGAATTGACATTGAATAGAAAATATTATTTGTTTTTCTTTCTTATGAAGATAATACCAAGAAAGAAAAAGATTTTCGAAATTTTCTTTTTCAGTGTCAAAGTAAGTTTGAAGTTAAATGGATGTTTCTCTACTTTTACAAAAAATGCCATTGTGCAAGTTTAAGGAATCAGTAAAAATAAATTACCTTGTGTTTCTGTCAGGTTTTCTTGCTTTTTATTTTTGAAAATTTAAATTAAATCCTTGTATACTTTACAGATAAAATAAAAAATCGCGTTTTTGACAACTAGACTGGAATATAACTTATACATTTTAGAATTTAACAAAAGACTCTTTTAAAGTTATTATTTCTGTGGCAACTTAATTGATTTGGATATTATGAAAATTACATTAACTTTAGAAGATATAAATGTTATATTTTAATATTAAAAAAGAAATTTTATTTCTACAAATTTGAAAATATACTATACATACGGTTATACTTATTTTTTTATATATTATGTTACATTTCTCAGTAGTATAAGATTAGAATTTCAATTATTTTGCTTACACAAAGGGCGCTAGGAATGTTTTGCAATAAACGATTATTTATTATTTTTTTCTAAAGTAATTTTCGTTACGTGCTATACACTTCTCTATCCTCCGAAACCAATAGTTAAACCAGCTATGCGAATTTTCACCAGGGAATAATGTACGCTAGCTGTCCCAATCCCTCATAAGATCCTCATCACTGTAAAACCGAATCCAGAGATAATTAACTATTTTTGTATTAGAAAAATATTTCTAAGTTTTTTATCATATTTGCATAGTATCTGTGATTAATATTTAGCATTTAAACCATTGAATCAAAATTAAATATAATTTAATTCATATTAAACAGCCTGCTTTCAAAAAGTCTTATAAAAATGTAATTATATTATAACTTATATCAATATATATACTTAAATCGGTTTAAAAGTCTTTTTCTAATTTAAATTGTCATACACAAATGAATGTTCATTTAAATGTTAAATTATTCTAATTTATTGATATAAAATATGGTTCACAAATTAAATAATCGTTCACTAGAATTATTTTTACTTATTACTATTGTTTGCTAAAATTTCAGATGTTGAAATGCCTGTTCTCTTTGAGTAGTCCTCATGAATTTTATATAATAAAGAAGAGTAATTGTAAAAATTAAGTTTTTATTTTTTTAAGAAGTTTTGATTTTATCCGAAAATTCTTTAAAAAAGTTCTTTAAGATAATTTCTTTCTCAGAAATCTTTGTTAACTATAAAGTGTTAGCAATTTATAAAAGAAAAACTGGGTTTATTAAAAATAAAATTCGTCTCTCGCTTTTCACACAATTTCTTTTTATAGAAAATTTATTCTCCAACTTAATAAAAATGTCTCGGTTTTTTTATAGATTACAGAAGAAAAATGTGTTCACTGTCAAAACATTGTTTTAAAAAGTTTTCCCCTTCTGTTTTGATCAGAATTTGTTTTTACAGAAATAACATTTCTGTCTGTAAAAAATGCAATATTTTATAATTTTTCAGCGAAAA
The DNA here is from genome assembly GCA_963931845.1 of Maratus michaelseni. Taxonomy (NCBI): domain Eukaryota; kingdom Metazoa; phylum Arthropoda; class Arachnida; order Araneae; family Salticidae; genus Maratus; species Maratus michaelseni. Next base: position 266,927,154 of record OZ007596.1, on the reverse strand, counting down.
AATTAACTTTGTAAAGAATTCGTTACGTTAATGCGTAAAAAAATATCGATTAACAATAACTGAAATACTTGAGTACTTGGACACGACTCCTATATTTTTCTTACGAAATTAAAAATAACATTATGAAAAATCTTTTTTATTACTTTGAACCTCCATTTAACGACATAATAACAATTTTAAATCCATATTATTTTATACACACACAAGAAAACACATAAAAACATACATGCATACGTACATACATAAATACATACATACATAAATACATACATCTCCAAACGAAACAAAATTTCACTAGTACGTAGTTGAAGAGATGCGCTCTGCGAAAATCGAAAAAAAAATTAGTTACACTTTTCGTCAGTAGGTGGCGCTGTTTCAATATTTAAGGCGATGTTTGCAGATTCATTATATCAATTTCAGTCAATCCAGACGAAGCACACAAATTTAAAAGTTTCAACAAACTTCGTCGAACTGCGAATTTTATAATTAAAGTTCACCTAATCAGACAGCTCTAGAGCCTGACCTATGACTCCAAACAATACAGAAAAATGAATATAATTTCATGTGAAGTAATCTGCATCAACAAAAATTTAAAAACATGCCGCTCGGCAGCGAGGAAATAACGGAGAATAACATTACGCATGCTCAATGAATCCGCCACCATTTTCAGTAACGCATTCCATTCTCAGAATTGTTCTTTCTACAGCATTGCGTAAACTGTCCTGTGAGATTGAGCGAATTTGAAGTCTAATACTGTATTTCAGATCAGAGATTGACTGACATCTGTCTTTAGATGCAGAATCTTTCAAAAATCCCCACAACCAAAAATTGCATGGTGTTAGATCAGGCGATCGTAATGGCCAGACTGTTTGAAAATAACGACTTATGATGCGGTCTTCTGTAAAATGGCTTGTTAAGAAAGTCCGAACTGCTCTAGTAATGTGCGGTGGTGCACCGTCTTGTATAAACACGATATTTTGAAGGCAGCCTCGCTGTTGCAGCCCGTGAATCAGAAAATTTGACAACATATTGAGATACCTTCTTCCATTTACGGAACATGTAATGGGTCCTGTGGATGTTAGTTCCTCAAAAAATATGGCCCTATCATAAACGTAGCTGTGAAACCGCACCACACCGTCACTATAGCTGCATGCAATGGAACTTCTTGAACAACATTAGGATTCTTTCGCCCAAATTCGACAGTTGTGTGTGTTCACTTGTCTGTTTAAATAAAAATGCGCTTCATCAGTCCATAGAATATTCAAGGGCCAAGAATTGTCCACATGCATTCGTGCAAGAAACTGTAGTGAAAATGATAGCCTACTTTTTTGTATTATTAGTTGTTGCACCCTCTGAATCTTATATGGATAGTAGCGCAAAATTTGACGCATCACTTTTCTCACAGTGGAAATCGGGATATCGACTTCATTCGCAATAGCTGGCACACTTGCTATGCCAAATGATGACTGGCTTGCTAAATCCACGGCAGCAGTAGCAATATCTTCAATAGGGTGGGTCGAAAAACCGAAATTTATATAATCGAAAGGTAATAGAGTGTGAAAGTTGTAATTGGTAATAAGGAACAAATTCGCAAAATATTACACCAAATGGTTAATATCTTTTACTGCCGCAAGGAGGGCAAAGTTTCGAGAAATCGCAAAAAAATTGTTTTTTTCAAAAAAAAATTCAATTATCCAACCATACCAATACAATTTCTAATAGAATGCAACAGCTACACCAAGATGTTAGTAATGTTCCAGTAAAATTTCATTATGGTGAAATCATTTCTATTACCGCTGCAGGGGCGGTCAAAATTTTGATAAAAACGACAAAAATTTCAATGTTCCGTTTTTTCTAAATTTTTCATTTTTTATTATATGTCTACAATTTAATAAATTTACATTATAGCTAGTAATAACTTATAAATGTCTAGTAATTTTGATCATGGGCATTGCCAACCAAGGGGCCCGCCCCTTCTAAAATTGAGAAAGGGGCTTTTAGAAGGGGTTTTGGGGATTTTCCAGAAATATTTAGGGATTTTTTTGTAGGGGGAGGGGGGGGGATTTATGTAAAAGGACCCTCTACCAAAAAAAAATCACCAAAATTTACCGAAAAATCCCCAAAATTTCTTCAAAAAGCCCATTTTTCTCAAATTTAGGAGGGACGGGCCCTTCTCCTCCTTAATTGGCAATTCCCATGATCAAAATTACTAGACATTTATAAGTTATTACTAGCTATAATGTAAATTTATTTAATTGTAGACATATAATAAAAAATGAAAAATTTAGAAAAAACGGAAAATTGAAATTTTTGCCGTTTTTATCAAAATTTTGACCGCCCCTGCGGCGGTAATAAAAATGGTTTCAGCATAATGAAATTTTATTGGAACATTACTAACATCTTGATGTAGCTGATGCATTCTATTTGAAATTGTATTCGTATGGTTGGATAATTATTATTTTTTTTTTGATTAAAAACATTTTTTTGCGATTTTTCGAAACTTTGGCCCCCTTGCGGCGGGACAGAGCTGATAAATTAGCAAAGAAGCCAAAAAAGGCAACAGAACTAAATGAAAGACCAATCAGGGATAGACCTGAAACAATGAAGCAGGACATGCCCATATATGGCATATGGCGTAAAAGGAAAAGGTGCTATAAAGGGATAAAAGCACAGAGGCGGTGACCGTTCAGAAATTTGGTAAAATCTATTGCATTGTGTACTGTGATTTCAGTGACCTTTTTTTGCTATTATCATGTGATATGGTCAAGAGGCAATCCAGAAGATGTCATCTGGATGACCTTACACGAGGTCGAATCATTGGGAAGTTGGAAGGTCGAAGCGTGGCACAAGAGTTCGGTATCGCTTATAGCATCTTTTCACGGGTCTGGAGTGCATTTCAAACGGAGGGAACAGCTGTCCGAGCATTCAGCAGTGGTCGCCCACGCACAACGACAACAGTGGAGGCCCGTTATATTGTGCTGCAGGCAAGGAGAAACAGGTGTCAGACAACTGAATAAATCGCAAGGCAGATGGAGCAGACTACTGGCCGTCGAATATCACGTTTTACCGTGGCTAGGGCCGCACAAAGGTGGCCTGTATGCACGACGATCAGTACGGTGTGTACCACTAATGCCTGCTCATCGGAGACGCAGGTTTCTGTGGTTTCAGGAACACAAGAATTGGACACAACAGTAGTGCGGTCGAGTACTCTTTACGGATGAGAGCCGATTTAGTATGACGAGCGATTCTGGACGTATATACATCTGGAGAGAGCAGGGAATACTTAATCACTTCTCCAACATCATCGAAAGGGACCGTTTTGGAGGTGCCGGTGTTCTTGTTTGGGGTGGTATCATGCTTGGTAGCCGTACGGACTTACACGTCTTCCAAGGAGGTTCAGTCTCTGGTTCCCGCTACTGCGCTGATATTCTCTTGCCTCACGTGTGTCTTTTTAGAGGTGCTGTGGGTCCGGACTTCCTCTTCATGGACGACAACGCTCTCCCTCATCATACACCGGCTGTCGAAGAGCTCGTGGAGAGTGAAGATAATCAACGCATGAATTGGCCAACAAAGTCCCTGGAGCTTAATCCCATAGAACACGTATGGGACCTTCTCGGGAGACGCTTGGCAATTGGCGTAACAAGAGGAATGGACTCTATTCTTCAAGAGCTACTAGACAACCTTGTCCTCAGCATGGACAGACGTTGCAAATCCTGCATCGCAGTCAGGTGTGACCATATCCCCTATTAGAGACTGAATTATTCCTGACAGGTGCTTGTAAGATGAACATTTCTGTTTTCTCTGCATTTGTGCTCCAAGTGACCTTTTCAATAAAATGCTTTCATATCCTTTTGATTCTTTGTTTAGATAGTTTTTATCACTTATCCCATATTTTCACATCTTGAAGATCTTATTGTATGATTTTGGTCGATGTGGAAATCTTCTGCGCGACGTTACATTCGAAAAACCCTCAGCTAAAAATGAACTGCAGTTTTTCTACAGAAGTGAAGTATTTTTAAAGTTTTTCTACAGGCAACTGTAGATTTTCTGTAGTACAATCTTGACTGTAAAAATACTTCAGTTATTTTGCAGTTAATGTGAAGTAATTTTGCAGTAATTTATTTCAAAAATACTGTGAGCTTTTATCTGCAAAAATACTGCAGTTTACGTGAATTTATGTTATAATCATAAATTTAAAAAATAATGAGACTTTACATCTGTAGTAAAACTGTAGTAAATTAGAAGTATTTTTGCAATCATTATTTCAGTATTATATTTTCTGATGTATCTGCAGTATAACTGCAGTTACTTTAAGGTAATTTTACAGAACTTAATTTTAGTATGTTTGTGAGATATTTTCTGCAATTTATCTGCAGTTTTAAAAGCTAAGCAATATTAAAGTCTTTCAGTTTTTGACAATATTGCGTATTTACTCTGTTATTAATAATTAACACTGTTTTCAAGACTTGTAGTTTAATGGGACTAAATTGAACAAAATTCAAAATCCTCGGGTGGGGGGTGGGGGGTGGGGGGGGGCGAACACTGCTTTGAACCACCCATTTTGAGATAAATTTTTAACACATAAATATATATAAAAAAAAACTTTCATGGGGAATTTAAGGGGGAAAGTCCGCCCTTCCCCCCAATGGGAAATTTGTACTTTCTCTTAGTGTTTAATTACTTTAAATTACTCGAAAAAAGAATAAATTTACTGTTTTACAAAATCGGTCAAAATAAAAAATTAAATAAAATTTAAAAATCCAGGGAGGGTTGATGACGCCCCCCCCCCTGCAACGGAAAATTCTTAGTTCCTCTTTTAAGTTAAGCGAGGAACAGCGAGTTAAGCAGCGGACACTGCTTTGAACCACCCCTTTTGAGATTAATTTTTAACACATAAATATAAAAATAATAAATAAATAACTTTCATGGGGAATTTAAGGGGGGAAAGTCCGCCCTTCCCCCCAACGGAAAATTTGTACTTTCTCTTAGTGTTTAATTACTTTAAATTACTCGAAAAAAGAATAAATTTACTGTTTTACAAAATCGGTCAAAATAAAAAATTAAATAAAATTTCAAAATCCAGGGAGGGTTAATGACGCCCCCCCCCCTCCAACGGAAAATTCTTAGTACCTCTTTTAAGTTACTCGAAAAGAACCAATTTTATTATGCTGTTCAAAATCGGAGAAAACGTAATTTTAGTTACTTAAACTTTAAAATTCTGGAAGAAAGTAGTAACTGAACACCCCCCCCCCCCACACACACACACATACCCTACACACAACGAAAAATTCTTAGTTCTTTTATTTTAAGTTTTTATTTTTTATTATTATTATTAATTTTAGTTATTTTAATTATTTAGTTATTTAAATTTCAAAATCGAGGGAGGAGGAAATTGCCTTTCCACTTATTAACTACAGGCATGATGACTTCCAGTTTTTAAGAAAATTTTACTTCAAAAATCAAGTGAAAAATGTAAATCTCCTTTTGAACATTTGATTTTTTTTTCGTAACTGACTATGTGAAGAAACGCTACATCTCAACTCAACTCCGATTCTGATCGTTCTGTTTACATTTTGACGGCGACGGCACGGCGGTAAGCGGTAAGTGCAAGCGTTTGTATATTATTTTCTGTAATTCGCTAGCTTTGTTAATATAATAATTAATGCCGCAATTTTTTAAATGTTTATATATAGCCATAAAATGCCTAAAAATATGTACCGACAGACACTTCTACAAATCTAGATCGATTAAAAAATTAGATACATTCAACGTATTTATAAAGTACCACGTTGTCTTGCCAAAAAAAATTATTTCGGAGGAGATTTGTATTGTCAATGTGTCGTCCATATTATGTTATTTTAGACTTTTTTTTTAATACTGTAATAGCGATGGAGTTAATTTAAAGTTTGTTGCCCCTACAATTTACGATTATGCCAAGGTTGCAGCTATGATTTTATCAAAATCATCGCCAAGCTTACATATGCATCATATATATGAATATATATATATATATTACACACCAAACAACTCATATTAATGCTATATACGTCATTTTATATATATTATTTGCATCATATGACTATAACTTTCGGCCACATAAATCACGAAATGTTGAACACATATAGTATTATTATAATGTCATATATGCTTTATAATTTGATAAATTTTGGTCACTAGATGTTTTTTATTATATTAATTTTACATTATTTTGTAATAAAAAATGCAAAAAATGAATCCTGAAATGTGTTTTATGGTGTTCAATGGATAAATAAGTTTAAAAAAAATTTTTTTTTCTTTAAATCCAAAGTTTTTATTATTACAAACAAGTAACAGCATCCAAAATTTTAAAATAAGCTATCAAGCTGGGGTGTAAAAATCTAGGAGTCAATGGGCCAATTCTCACCACTAAATTTTATTAGTATTCTTCGGCTGAATTTTATTGTTATACTTCACCTAAATTTTATCAGTATTCTTATTAGTCAAAGAATATTAAAAATTTAGTGGTAGTAATCTACCCATTGGCGACTGGATTTTTACACCCATGCTGTCAAGTATAAAAATATAGCAACAAATATTTTGTTATTAATTGAAAAATGTTAACTGACACCTGTAACATACCAATTTGGCAAATTAGCTTGGAAAAAGAGGAAAAAGCTTTTAATCACATTTCATGTAACATATCATCATTCAAGAGGACAATATTTAAAATAGCATTATTTTAAATTATAATTTTTATAAAGTTATTTTCCTCCTGGTATATTATTTGTAAACTTTGATTAAAAGCAATTGAAAATATATGTAAAAACCTTGAGAAACCATTAATTGGATTGACACTAATATTGACACACAGGCTAAGTACAGTCAAGATCAACCCAAACAATATTATAAATTTCATTGTAACGATAAACGGCTCAAATATTTAATTTAATTTTGTAATAAATATGAGTTATTTGAATTCACAATAACAAACTCTAAATTAACTCCATCACTATTAAAGAAAAGTTTAAAATAAGATAATATGAACAAAACTTTGAAAATACAAATATCCTATGAAATATTTTTTCTAGTAAGGCTTTTATAAATACGTTGAATCTATCTAATTTTTTTTAAGAGAAACCAGTTTTGAAGAAGTGTCTGTCGGTACATATTTTTAGCTATCTTATGGCTATGTATAAACATTTAAAAAATGAATTAAGGTGTTAATTATTATATTAACAAAGTTAGCGAATTACGGAAAATAATGGACGAACGCTGTCACTTATTGCTCAATGCCGAGAGTCGCATGTAAAATGTAAACAGGTTTAGAGTTTAGCTATAGGTGAAAATTAGCAGTGGCTATATTCACCACATAGCGATTAAAGTTGTAAAATGGCAATTAAAACATTGTCATTGTTTACCACCTCTGCTTTCAGGTAACACATTCCATGGCAATCCTTGAGCGACTAATTTTGCGATCCCCCCCCACACAAACGGGTGAAGAATTTCATGATCCCCCCCCCCCCCCCCCCCTAAAGGTGAAAATAAGCAGAGTCGCCAGTTGTTGATTAAACTTTAAAAACTGGCGAATAAAAATGTGGAAAGCACAAGCCAAATGCAGGATTTCCCAATTACCATTTTCTCCTAAATTTCAAGATTTTTCAGCGTCCATTCGACAAAATTCATAATTTTTATGCATCCGTTCGAAGAAATTCATAGCTTTTATGCGCCCCTTTGAAGAAATTTATGATTTTCTGTGCACAATCGAAGAAATTCATGATTTTTATGCGTTTGATCGACAAAATTCAGGATTTTTACACTGCCGAGTGATGAAATTTGATTTTTACGTAGCAAAATTCATTATTTCTCTCCGGCCGATCGACAAAATTCATAATTTTTATGCACATGATCAACGAAATTCAAGATTTTTACACTCTCGAATGACGAAATTTGATTTTTACGTAGCCAATCGACGAAATACATGATTTTTACACGCTGATCGATAAAATTCATAATTTTTATGCGGTTGATCGACGAAATTCATGATTTTTACGAATTCGATTGACAAAATTCAATTTTCTTACGCTATCGATCATCGAAATTCAAGATTTTTACACTCTCGAATGACGAAATTTGATTTTTACGTAGCCAATCGACAAAATACATGATTTTTACACACCGATCGATAAAATTCAGGATTTTTATGCACTGGGTCGCTAAAATCATGATTTTTACACGCCCGATCGACGAGATTTGTGATTTTTATGCATTTGATCGATGAAATTCAGGATTTTTACACTCCCGAATGGCGAAGTTTTTTTACGTAGCCGATCGACAAAATTCATTACTTTTTCTGAGCACGATCGACAAACTTTATTATTTTTACGCACACGATTGAGAAAATTCATGATTTTACATGCACTATCGATGAAATTCAGGATTTTTGCACTCTTGAATGGTGAAATTTGCAATTTTTCTTCCGAAATTCAATTTGTGGGTTTTTTTTTTTTTTTCGGTTAATGTACGTGAAGTGTTCATATATATATAAGTTACTAACCGCTGTTTGAAGGAATTTCATGCATTCTAGAGATTGCTGCATTGTGAGTTTCGTGCATCCAGGAGTGTTTTTGTTCTTTTTTTTTTTGGGGGGGGGTGGAATTATTGTTGACGAAGCCTACATATATATATATATATATATATATATATATATATTACTAACTGCTGTTTGAATGAATTTCATGCATTCTCAAGATTGCTGCATAGTGAGTTTCATACATCCACGTTTTTTTTTTCAGTTAATGTATGCGAAGCATACATATATATGTTACTAACTGCTGTTTGAATGAATTTTAAGCATTCTAGAGATTGCTGCATGGTGAGTTTCATGCATCTAGGATTTTTTTTTTCAGTTATTGTACCTGCTTAACAGATAATTGCATACCCCGCTTATATAAGTGTTTTCGCGGTCTCCTCTGATAATGGGATCCAGGATAATGAATATTCAGGGCCATGTTGCCTGCAAGTTTGTTGTAAATGTATCACTTGTACGTGCCACTATTCGAAAGAAGCTAAATTCTGCAACAAAAGCTGTGAAATGTGAGAAGAATTTGTAAATACATTTGGTATTTAAATACGATGTAAATTATAAAGCATAAACATCAAATGTTAATAAAGTGTTTTTTTTTTTTAATTTAAACCTTATTTGCACCATAATTGTATACAAGATAAAATTGGAAGGACAAATCAGGACGCAGGTAAGAGTAATTTTTGTAAATTTTAGCATTTTTTGTAGAAAAACAGAAAAGCATATATTTGTTTTGCTTTTAATATGAATTTTATGCAGTTATTTTTTATTAGCTGTAACATATGTAATACATTTTATTTCATAGTAAACGGTATATAATTTAGAAATTTACATATATATATATGTATCCTTTCATATAATTTATTTTATATATTCAAAATTATATAAATATTCAATGCACCTATAGATACTTTCTTTAAGAGATGCAAAAATATTCAAATTTGAAATTCACATTGTAGAAAAATTAGTTGCAATTAAAATTAATTTTTGCATTTAAATTTCGTGTAGGGGAGACCGGTACACACTAGACCTATGGGCACAGTGGACCACCCCCTAATATTTTATTTATTTAAACTTTTTAAAAGCTTCTCTTATATCCTAATAGACAACAGCACTGCACTGATTATTTATAGCCTTCAGAAAATATGTTTAGCTCAGATTGAACTATTTTATCCTGATTGGTTGTTTTGAGCTTCTAAAAGTAAAATTTTTCATCATATTTCAATTTTTTTTAGTAATTAAAGGTTGTAGATAAATAAGATAAAACAGCTTTTTTGTAAAGCTAAGATACTTGTTTTTATTTAACTTTAAAGTTAATATGTTTAAAAGGAAGCTATAAACAATATTAAATAACAATATTTCGATTATTTATTGAACTTCAACATGGGTCACAGTGGACCACTCACTCCTGGGCACAGTAGTCCACAATCCACTCTGCTCCTGTAATGCAGAATGTTCAAAATATTTAATAATTGCTTATTTACTATAAAGAAATATTGTTTAAAAGTAGTTATTTAACTGTAAAATAAAGTAAACAAAGAAAAATGACAATTTATTTAATATAGTAAGAAATATTTTATTTTGTATTTACTGCCTTTGATAAATGTAACTGTAGTCTAAATTGGTGATTATTCTATTCAAGTAAGATTCATGAGATGCAAATTGAATGGAAATCAGTTTATTTTTCCCGAAACTGTAGATGAATCTATTGTTGATGTCAATGATTTCATAATATTGCTCCCAGACCCAAAAGTATTTCAGGAAAGTTCCAGGCTCAATCATACTCATAAGTATTTTGGAATTTCATTTGCAAATTTTAATGTGCGCTGATTGTTTTGTACTTAAGTAATAACTTTAACTAAATTGCAATTGTTCCTGTATTAATCTGTTATTATTTTCAAAATATAATTCATTTTGTTTTTGTTCCAAAATGTTACTCGTAAATTTATATTACTATGTTATTTTGTGGGTAAAGGAAAAATAAAAAAGACTTAGATTAATGAAAAATAGACTTATATTGTATATTGCAGATAATACCTAATAGCGGTCCACTGTAGTCCACTTTACGGATGCATATAAAAAAATTTTGAAAAATATATTGAAAACTATGTTATGATAAATGTATAAAGGTTTAAGTAATAATCAAAAATATTTTTATGCAGATCGGTTTGTTCATTAAAGAGAAAAAAATTTTTAACTGAAAAAGTGGTCCACTGTGTACCAGTCTCCCCTACATTTAATATTTAAAATTATCATCTAAATCTGCCACAATAGACTTCATTATGAATTACTTATGAGATTAAAAATTTGTAATCCCTTTCGCACAATATATGTATTCTCACAAGCTTTGTAATATATATTCTCACAAGCTACAAAGAAAATCATTTTTTTTTTTGGGGGGTGGGAGGCAGTAAGTACATATTGAATAATCAAACAGTTACAGCAATTAAAAAAACAAGGATATTTTATAAAAATGTTTAAATGCTTGGTAACAAAATTACAATGGACAAAGAAAAAGTTATGTCCACTCTGATGTAAATTCTTGTGCATCTATATACTTTATCAATTTGAAATTTCTATAGAGGATTGAAAAGATATGCCATTATATAAAGAATTGTAATTTATTTTTTTAAAATTCATATACAATTATTTTTAATTGCAATTGTAATTGTTGCAATGGAATTACTAAATGCACATTATCAATTTTCTTCTTCACGTTGAATTTATTTATAAAATTGCACTTTTTATTACAAAATTTTAAAAGTAAGATTTTAATTTTTAGCCAATAACCATGTGTCCTTGATTTCAAAGAAATTGCCCAGTAATGAAACTATTGAAAAAATAAAAACAATTCAATACCATAAAAAAATCATTGCTTGAAGATTGAAGTACTATGATTATTATGAATACTTCACTCAACTTTCAATATTATTATTTTGAGTAAAGTCGTTCATACAATTTCTTGAATTCTTTCATTTTTCAAAATGTAACCATAATAATTGAATAAGACAGCCATGATCAAAAAATATTTTTCAGTGATGATATATTTTATGCACAGATTGCATATAAATTGAGATATGAAAAAAATATTTAATTAGATTTTAGTGCTGATTTTTTCATACAGAAAAATTAATATTTTATATATATACATATTTTGTAATAAATTTCTAAAAGGCTGCAGTGAAACTGCAAAAAAAAAAAAAAATGCAGTTGAAAGACCGCAGTGATTTTTCACATCATTGCAGTTTTTTTTAAGTCGACATAACTACACATTTACTGCAGTAAATACTTTTTTACATTAAAAACTTACTTATTATTATTGCTTACTTTTTTACATTAAAAAATTTTTCAATTTCATATGTTCAAATGATTTATTGTAGTACTTATTCCGGCTAGAATTACTGGAAAAATAAAAAGGGGCGAGCGAGCTTGGACCGCGTAGCTGTCTCAATGTGAATTGTTCTGTAATTCACAGGGGGTTGGCAAGCGTTAGCAAGTAGGGAGGCTGAGCCCCTAATAAACATTGATTACACCAAGGGTGTCTGTAAAAACAGTAGAATTATTCAGGTCTCCAAAAAGAAACAAGAGGTTCTCTATTTTAATGAACTACGGAAAGTTTGCAAAAAAAAAAAAAAAAAAAAAAAATGCAGTTGGGGAAACTACAGAAAAAATGCTGTTGGGAAACTATAGAAAATCTGCAGAAAAAATGCAGTTGGGAAACTGCGGTGATTTGGCCGATTCCACTACAGAATTTTTGAGGTTGATACAACTACAAAATTACTGCAGAATTTTTGAGGTTGATACAACTACAAAATTACTGCAGAATTTTTGAGGTTGATACAACTACAAAATTACTGCAGAATTTTTGAGGTTGATAAAACTACAAAATTACTGCAGAATTTTTGAAGTCTATTCAACTGCAAAATTTCTGCAGTAATTTAGCAGTTGTATCGACTTAAAAAAAACTGTAGTCGAATCGGCCAAATCACCGCAGTTTCTCAACTGCATTTTTTTTGCAGATTTTCTGCAGTTTATTTTTAGCTGGGCCCTCTCGTCCTTAATTTTTGCACACCAGTGTATGTGTAGAACATTCAAAATGGCCACCACTTAACAGCATTGCCACTCAGTTTGTTACATTTATATAATTATTTTTATTCTTGTAAACACTGTTGCCATTTATATTTTTCTACATTTACAAAATATATAGTTTTGTTCTTATTAACTAAATATTTGACAGTTATATTAAAAAAAGGGAGCTTCAAACACATAATTACCCCATCAAAACCTGTGTACTTTATTGGATTTTTCTTGAAAATGGTGGTAACTTCAAAATATATTTTTTCATAACATGAAACTACTATGTTAATGCTACAACTCCATGCAAAAAGTTTTCATGTAGGAGGTCAGAGCCGGCTACACCAATGCTTTGAAATTACATAAATTAGCGTTCAGGTCCGTGTTTGGGCCCCCATACCGAATGGCTCCGGGGACCTTCAAAAAATATTAAGCTTAAATTCATTTTGTATGGAAATGTCTAAGTACATTGTGCAAAAATTTTCTCTGTATCACATCAGAGCCAAGATTTAAAGCATTCTTAAGAACCGATTTTTTACAAAATTAGGGGTATTTGGAGGGGCCCTGTATCGGGGCTCTGACCATCTTCAAATGAATTTTCAATTTGAGATGTTAATGTTCAAGGTATAGTATCAGTTAGAGAACAAAAAATCTCTGAAGCACATCAGAGCCAGTTATAGTTGAGAGAATAAAGTGTCAAAAATGACACAAAATTATTTCTACGTATATATATGTGTGTGCGTGTGTGTGTATACATGTATATATATAACTGGCGCCCAGCTAACCTAAAAGTACCAATGTAAATTGGGACTTATAATGTCATTTGTTTGAAACTTGTTCTCAATTATGTAAAAAATAAATGCAACTTTCCATTAAAAATAACCCCCAGGGGTAACTGAAAATTACCTTCACTAATTATAAGTATTTTTCATACTGATTGTAGGTTTACAAAGGTAATCGTTTTTTGTTTGAAATTTGTTAAGCCTAACAATAGAACTGTTTTATGTCACATTTATATTTTGGAAATATAAATGTATCTTTTGATTCTGTAACAAACACAAAAACATGCAAAAACTTAACCTGAATAAGTGTTTTAGGTAATATGCTAGATACATTTTCTGAAACTCACCTTTTAAAATGTACTAAGCCAGTCTTTCTCGCCAAAATAACCAAGTTACCATAACAAAAGATTTCAAAATGGCCACCACTTAACAGCATTGCCACTCAGTTTGTTACATTTATATAATTATTTTTATTCTTTTAAACACTGTTGCCATTTATATTTTTCTACATTTACAAAATATATAGTTTTGTTCTTGTTAACTAAATATTTGACAGTTATATTAAAAAGAAAGGGAGCTTCAAACACATAATTACCCCACCAAAACCTGTGTACTTTATTGGATTTTTCTTGAAAATGGTGGTACCTTCAAAATATATTTTTTCATAACATGAAACTACTATGTTAATGCTACAACTCCATGCAAAAAGCTTTCATGTAGGAGGTCAGAGCCAGCTACACCAATGCTTTGAAATTACATAAATTAGCGTTCAGGTCCGTGTTTGGGCCCCCATACCGAATGGCTCCGGGGACCTTCACAAAATATTAAGCTTAAATTCATTTTGTATGGAAATGTCTAAGTACATTGTGCAAAAATTTTCTCTGTATCACATCAGAGCCAAGATTTAAAGCATTCTTAAGAACCGATTTTTTACAAAATTAGGGGTATTTGGAGGGGCCCTGTATCGGGGCTCTGACCATCTTCAAATGAATTTTCAATTTTAGATGTTAATGTTCAAGGTATAGTATCAGTTAGAGAACAAAAAATCTCTGAAGCACATCAGAGCCAGTTATAGTTGAGAGAATAAAGTGGCAAAAATGACACAAAATTATTTCTACGCCCCTGGTCTAGAGAACTTTGACCTCCCCTAACTCCAAAACTAAAAGAGATGTAACAAAAATGTTTGAGATTTGTTCTTTCCTTGGGCAAGACAACACAAGAAAAAAAAAGAAATTCTGAGATGGTGATAGAAACCCCCTGCCTGATATGCTCATGCAATGACTCTTAATGTTAATGTTAATTCATGTAGGAGTTGTTCTTCATTATACATAACTATTTTATCTCATACGTTAAGGCTTTCTCTCGAAAAACACAACATGATAGCTTTTAATTGAATTAATTTCCTTTAGTTAACTTTAACGTTGTTTATCCTTTTAAAACCCCGAGTAGAGGTCAATATGATCACTATTTATTTATGCATTAATGGCCAAAATAAAGAAAGATAAGGTATCTGGGTGAATTATTTAAATTATGTAACCAGATTTTTTTAACTGCCTAGATTTTTCCAGCATCTAGAAATATATGGGTTGAAGACTTCTTTTTTCTGTACTCTTTCTTAATAGTTAAACCGTTGGTATATTACGGGATCGTTACGGCGCAAACTTAAATACATTTCATCATGAAATATTGTTGATGTAGGTTTTCTCTGACTTAGAAATTCACAAATGATCAAAGTCTCAGAGCCATACTGTTGTTAGCGAAGACTGAAAGTTAAAGTCTTACTTGCAAATCTCTTAAGAGCGTAATTATCTTATAACCTCATTTCAGTGCTATGCTAATCCAAAAAAAAAAAAAAAAACATTTTTCTGTACTCTCTCGTAATAGTTAAACCGTTGGTATATTACAGGGTCGTTATGGCGGAAACTTAAATACATTTCATCATGAAATATTGTTGACGTAGGTGTTCTCTGACTTAGCAATTTACAAGTCCTCAAAATCTCAAAGCCATACTGTTGTTAGTAAAGGGTGAAAGTTAAAGTCCTACTCGCAAGTCTCCTTAAAGCGCAATGCTCTTATAATATCATTCCAGTGCAATGCTAATCCAAATAAAAAAAGTCTAATAAAGTTTTTCAACTAGACATGTTCTGATTATTTAAACTTTAAAACAGAGGTTTGAAAATCACTCCCCTTTCCGTTGATTGGCGCTGTAATATGCGCCCGCGGACTGGCTCTGTAAAGAAACTTCCGCCACATGCGTAGTGAACGAGTTGCATCATCCTTTATAGTTGCTTTTTCAAACGATTGTAAATATGGGGGACGTGAAACTATAAAATCGTTTGTATTTTACAAGCATCATCTCGAAATTTCGTCGCCGACGGAAATAAAATAAATTTCTCCATAGATAGCATAACCATAAAGATATGAAAATTAATAAACATAATTATATTGTAAATTAATTGTTACGAAAATTAAAACACATATAGATTCAATGAGTCTTAATGATTCTTTGCGAAAATCTTACATACATGTGAATTTCATTCAAGGATATTAACCCTTAAAATATCAATTTCTCTGATTTCACGTCATCACTGAAATATGATGTGAGGGGAATTAAGGATCGACGAGCTTCCTCATAAACAGTAATAATTGTTTTCAGCAGTCCAATCAAGAAAGTTATTTCTAAACTCACATTGTTATACGTTAAAACCATTTAACATGCACTTCCTATGCCTTTGTAATTTTTTTCTAATTTATGCAGTACTGTATATTGCTGAGTTATTTAGATTTTTTAAATTATTTTAATTAACATGGTTTACATGAATTAGGAAATTTGAATATATATATATATATATATATATATATATATATATATGTGTGTGTGTGTGTGTAAAGTAATATTTGCTTTATTTAATGAAGAAAAATTGTGTATAAATTTGATGACCAATACGTTACAAACTATCAAACTATTAGTATTTAAGTCTCCAGAATCCTCTGAGGCGTACGAACTAGGATTAAGCATTATTTTAAAATTATATTTTGTATATTTTTGGTATTTCCAAATGTTAATTAAGTCGCATACTTACAACATAAACTTCTGTCAAAACATTACTGAAACATTTCGTATTTATAAGTCATAATGCCATTCCAAATTTACCTTTCTTGTAAAAAAAATAAAAATAAAAAAAATAAATAAACTATTTTTCTCACATCATCTTTATAAAAGAAAAAGAAAAATTGAAAAATTCAGTGCTTCCGTTCCTCTTTCTTTTCAAAATACTCTTAAGATATTTAAAATTTTTCAATCTGTTTTTGTAAATTTAGTGCAATGAATAAAGTTAAAGCTGAAATCTTTAATCTTTTAAACAAAAATCCCAAATGACATTGAATACTAAAGTTTCTTTTTATTTTCTTTACGACAAGTATAACAAGAAAGAAAAATCTCGAAAATTCACGTTTAATTTTCGAAAAGTCTTTTGAAATTTAAATAAGATATTTTTTTATTTAAACGAAAAGCTCTAATTGTTTAATTTGAAAGCTACTTTGTCAAGAAGTAATAAAAAGAATAAAAAGTGTATTGCGTGACATTCAAAACAATGTGTTACTTAAGTAAAATTTTTACATATATGATAGTTCAAATTAAAAAAATAAAAAACTATGCAATTTTTATTCAGGTATAAAACGTACTTAATATACTTGTTTACAAAAGTATGGGAATTTGAATTTGTGTGTATAAGTAAATTGTTATTAAAATTTTGTTTTATGAAATATATTATAAATGATATTTTATATTGATACACTATTTCCGGATGACAAAAAGAAATTAAATCTAATTTTATTCAGAATTTGTAATAATAGATACAAATTAGTAAAAAACACTAAATAACTCTAATTAAATGTAACAGTTGTATATATAGAAAACGTAAATATTTTCCAAGAACTAATAGCTCTGTGTTTAGTTTTTTATGTTAAAATAATGTAATATATAAATTAATAATATATGTTAAGATACGTTAATCTTTGTACAGTCCAAATGAAATACTTTTACAGAATCTCAGTCAGTCAATTATTAGCTTCGGTATATAGTATGAGTAAAATGTGTAATTTTATAAATGATAAATGTTTTCCGAAGTAGTATCTGATTGTTAGTAATATTTGTTTAGATTTGGAGATACAACGAAATACAATGAAAGTCTGAACTGATAACAATACATCTTTCGACAACGTCTCGAAAGGAGGTAGCTAATGTCATTGAACATTTTTTTGTGTTCTTGATATAAAATATGTTGCATTCATTTAAATTATTAAAAATTAATATCAAATAACTAAAATTGCTTATGAGAAATATTTTTATCAAATCAGGAATGTATTCTTAAACAGCGATATTTAATATTTCACCAGATATTGAGATTTACATACATTTTCCTTGATTTTCATTATGCATAAGATTTTTTGCATAAATATGTGGGTTCGTAAACGAATAGGGTTTCTACGAATAGGGCTTTTATTTTTATGCAACAGTACTTCTCATTCGAGTAACTCTAAAAGAAGTGCAAATGTTGACTATTACTCACGCAGGTTGTCAGTCATTCTTAAATATACACTATTCTAAACAAAATAAGAGAACTCATTATCACATAAAAGTAATAAGGAGGAGATCCTGTGCATTTGCAATTATTATATAGTTCCGTTTCCGTTTGTTTACAGTAATCTTCAAAGATTTCATAATCAAGAGCGATCGGCATTTTTTTATTAATATAAACAGAAAAAAATATTGATTTCGAATAAATACTCTTTTGATTGACTTCAGCACCCGAGTGACCTATGACATGTGAAAATTCAAACAGAACATGTGACAATCTCTCTATCATGTATTTTCTTTCAAATAGTTTGACGATGGTAATTTCTGAAGTACTTTTTTCATTAATACAAAATACATATTTTTACATATAAATTTAAAACAACGTATTTGGCACATGAAAATTGGTCGGAGGGCACATGGATTGTCACCCTCCCCCCCCCCCCCCCCTGTAGATGAAATTTCACATACTTTAGGTAATTCAGAAAATCAAGTAGTGTATTAGAACTCATATGAATTCTGTTAAATTATGTAAACGTTCGGTTTTTCTCTTTTCGCAATCACTGAGACTTTTCGCATTTCCATTGTCTTTGCAGACCAACAGTTTTTAAGACTGAAAGTACTTTTTTTTTTTTTACTATCTCGAAAATAGGGCACATAAATTAATAGAAAAATAGAAATTAGTTATACAATACTTTTAAACAGTATTCTAGTTTCTTGTTTAATTTTCCTCGCATTTTTTTTTTTTTTTTTTTTTTTTTTTTTTTTTTTTTTTTTTGTGAGATTTTAGATAAAAAAAATCTTACTTTGAACACGAGACCTTCACAATCTGCAGACCACAGTTTAAGAACCACAGATCTAAACGATTGTTTCTAACGATTGTTTAGCTTTTTTCTAAGGATATTTATGTGGAATTTATCCTTTAAATTTTAAGAAAATATTTTATTCAAAATAATAAAATGAAACAAGATTTTCTGTTATATATCTTTTTTTTTTAAATGAACTTTTAATACCCAAAATTAAATATTTATAGGACACATTACAAGAGAAGTTTTATACTTGTTCAATTGTAACATAAAATAAAAATAAAATAAAATAATGAACTAAATAAAGAACCCATAAATAAAATTATACAAATAGTGAATTCATTTTTTTAATGCAACGTGAATAAAGAATGTACGTGAATGATATACACAAATATTATCCCTTATTAAAATATATGAATGAAATATGATAATATTTGTATGTGTATAAATACTACTAAATGAAACAAAATTTTTTTAACAAAAAAATCACATTTAATTTTTTTTTTCATTTTCATTTTGTAGAATATAAAATTGTTTTTATGCAACACTATACATCTGAAAAAAATATATGATGTGAAAAATAATTTAGATTTCAACGTGAAAGGGGTAATAAGATCGTTTATTTATTTTTTTTTTTATTTAACTTAAATATCAAGCAAAATTTTCAACAGTTTAAACATGTGAAGTTCGATACATTAAAAGCTTTACAATACATTCAAGATCGTATGTAGTTATAATAAATATTATAATATGAATTTTATAACTGTAATCATATTGAAGAGAAATACATTTTGCTTAATTACTTTCCAGTTTCGAAAGTGAAAATTGTGTGAATAGATAATTAGCAATAATTAGAGAGATAATCAATGTGTCGTTATCAGATTATCGTATTTTTCTCTTCCAAATGAGCATCATTGTGCGATCGTAATGATTGGTTTGTGTTTCGCTTATGTAAAGGTACTCAGGAAAGTTTCATTTGTGCTTTCAGTATATTAGTCTATGTTATTAAAAAATAGAATGAAAATAGTAAATGCTAAATATGTGGAGTGGTATTCGATTTAATTTAAGAAACATTGATATGCAAAGCAAATAGATTGCAAGTAGTTACAACAAATATTGGAACATTAGTCAAATAGCTGTAATTATCATAAAATAATAAATTTTCTCAATTGTTTTCCAGTTTCCGAAAATGAAAAATATCCACTTAGCAATAATTAGAGAGATAATCAACGCGTCGTTTTCAGATTAATATATTTTTTTTCTTCTAAATGAGTATAATTTTGCGACCGTAATAATAGGGTTGTGTTTCGTTTAGGTGAAGGTATTCAATAAAGTTTTGCTTGAGTATTCAGTATATTAATCTTTGTTATTGAAAAAAAGAAAAGAAAATAGTAAATAATAAGTACTAAATATGTGGAGTGGAATTCGATTTAATTTAAGAAACGTTGATGTGCAAAGCAAATAGATTGCAAGTAGTGACAACAAATATTAGAACATTAGTCAAATAGCTGTAATTATCATAAAATAATAAATTTTCTCAATTGTTTTCCAGTTTCTGAAAATGAAAAATATGCACTTAGCAATAATTAGAGAGATAATCAACGCGTCGTTTTCAGATTAATATATATGTTTTCTTCTAAATGAGTATAATTTTGCGACCGTAATAATAGGTTTGTGTTTCGTTTAGGTGAAGGTATTCAAGAAAGTTTTGCTTGAGCATTCAGTATATTAATCCTTGTTATTGAAAAAAAGAAAAGAAAATAGTAAATCCTAAACATAAGAAATTGGATTTAATTTATGAAACATTGACATGCGAACGAAATAGATTTCAAGTAGTTACAACAAATATGACAACAACAGTCAAATAGCTGTAATTATCATAAAATGATAAATTTCAATTATTTTCCATTTTCCGAAAATGAAAAACATGTGACTAGATACTTGAGGGGGTTAGAATGACAGTAGAGTAAGTAAAAAAATTGGAAAATCTAGATAACAATATTTTCACTGAAAATATATTAATTTCTGTTCAGTGTGACAGAGAAATAGATCATAGTTCACTTATGCAGTCGCTAATTGGTAGAACTAGTTGGACCACTTAATGCAATGGGATACGGCAAATTTCATTAAAACCAGTCATTTCTTAAATCACTACATTGGGATTTACTCTACGATCATTCCAACTATCTCACTTAGCAGTGATTAGAGAGGTAATCAACGAGTCGTTATCAGATTATAATATCTTTCTCTTCTAAATGAGCCTCATCGTGCGACCGTAATGCTAGGCTTGTGTTTCGCTTAGGTGAAGGTATTCAGGGAAGTTTTACTTAAGCATTCAGTATATTAATCTCTGTTATTAAAAAAATAAAAGAAAAAAGTAAATCCTAAACATAAAAGTTGGATTTAATTTACGAAACATAGACATGCAAAGCAAATAGATTGCAAGTAGTTACAGCAAATATGACAACAGTCAAATAGCTGTAAGTATTATAAAATGATAATCTTTAACAATTGTTTCCCTTTTTTGAAAATGAAACATTTGTGAATAGATACTTAAGAATGATTATAGAGGTAATCAACGAGTCGTTATCAGATTATAATATCTTTCTCTTCTAAATGAGCATCATCGTGCGACCGTAATGATAGGTTTGTGTTTCGCTTAGGTGAAGGTATTCAGGGAAGTTTTACTTAAGCATTCAGTATATTAATCTTTGTTATTAAAAAAATAAAATAAAATAGTATATTGGAAACATAATAAATTCGATTTAATTTACGAAACATAGACATACAAAGCAAATAGATTGCAAGTAGTTACAACAAATATGACATCAGTCAAATAGCTGCATCAATCATAAAATGATAATCTTTAGCAATTGCTTCCATTTTTTTAAAATGAAACATTTGTGAATAGATACTTAAGAATGATTAGAGGTAATCAACGAGTCGTTATCAGATTATAATATCTTTCTCTTCTAAATGAGTATCATCGTGCGACCGTAATGCTAGGCTTGTGTTTCGCTTAGGTGAAGGTATTCAGGGAAGTTTTACTTAAGCAGTCAGTATATTAATCTCTGTTATTAAAAAAATAAAAGAAAAAAGTAAATCCTAAACATAAAAGTTGGATTTAATTTACGAAACATAGACATGCAAAGCAAATAGATTGCAAGTAGTTACAGCAAATATGACAACAGTCAAATAGCTGTAAGTATTATAAAATGATAATCTTTAACAATTGTTTCCCTTTTTTGAAAATGAACCATTTGTGAATAGATACTTAAGAATGATTATAGAGTTAATCAACGAGTCGTTATCAGATTATAATATCTTTCTCTTCTAAATGAGCATCATCGTGCGACCGTAATGATAGGTTTGTGCTTCGCTTAGGTGAAGGTATTCAGGGAAGTTTTACTTAAGCATTCAGTATATTAATCTTTGTTATTAAAAAAATAAAATAAAATAGTAAATTGGAAACATAATAAATTCGATTTAATTTACGAAACATAGACATACAAAGCAAATAGATTGCAAGTAGTTACAACAAATATGACAACAGTCAAATAGCTGTATCAATCATAAAATGATAATCTTTAGCAATTGCTTCCATTTTTTGAAAATGAAACATTTGTGAATTGATACTTAAGAATGATTAGAGGTAATCAACGAGTCGTTATCAGATTATAATATCTTTCTCTTCTAAATGAGTATCATCGTGCGACCGAAATGATAGGTTTGTGTTTCGCTTAGGTGAAGGTATTCAGGAAAGTTTTACTTAAGCATTCAGTATATTAATCTTTGTTATTAAAAAAACAAAAGAAAATAGTGAATTCTAAATATAATAAATTCGATTTAATTTACGAAACATAGACATGCAAATCAAATAGTTTGCAAGTAGTTACAACAAATATGACAACAACAGTTGAATAGCAGGATTTATCAAAAAGACGTATACATTTTTCTCAAATTTGTTCCAGTTTCTTAAATAAAAAAAATGTGTGAATAGATATTTAGTAATGGTTAGAGAGGTAATCAATGCGTCGTTAGCAGATTATTATGCTTTTCTCATACAAAATCACAGTGCAACAGTAATTATAAGTTTTATAGTGAGAGGCACAATCTTTATCACTTTAAAAAAAGAAACAATAAATCAAGTAACAAACTAAACAAATAATCAAAAAAGCAGTAAATCCTATATAAAGGGAAATTCATTTAATTTACATAATTTAGATATATAATACAAACAGATCTTATGCATTTCTAATAAAAGTGGTAACATCAGGCCAATAGACATTATTATTCTAAAGATAAATACATTTTTATTAAATATTTTTCAGTTTTCACAAATGAAAAAAGTGTGAATATATACTGAGTATAAGTAGTTATTAGAGAGGTATTCATAATATGCCATTATCGGAATATCGTATGAATGTTTTATAAATGAGCATCGCTATGCAGTGGTGATTATTAATAAAGGAAAAGAGGCAGGATGAGTGGGATAATACTATTTTTTCTCAAAATAAACTCTTATTTATATTCCTTTCTACACAATATGTACTATCTGTAAACACATATTTGTATACGCTACAAATTTTACAATTGTAAGATTATAAGTTAAGTATATAGTTAAAAATGTCTCATTTTTTACATGTCAAATGTAAATATTGAACTTCATTTCGAAATTGATTTTAACACTTATTAAATTTACATAAAAGAAAATTCCGGACTGTTACGAAAATCCGTCGTCTGGTCCATCCATCTGTCCGTCTGTGGGTCCATCCGCATATAACAGTTCAAATGCAACCCAACCGAATAGTTTGAAATTTAATATATATTATCGTTTCAGAATTTTATCGAGTCATTTCAAATTTTGTGAAAATTGAATCAAAACTTAAAAAAATATTAATAAAGGTTTTCTTTTTCACAATTGAATCCATTTGGACACTACACTGTTAACTAGTATTTTAAAAACACAAATTGCACAAATTGTGCTTATTAGTTGCTAAAATCAGTGTAAAAATTGTTTTAAACTCATAAAAGAGCTAAAATCCTACATGTTTCGGCTTCAAACTTAAAGCCATCATCGGGGAATGGAGGAAATGTTCTTTCTTTTTTTTATTAAATCCTATCATACCTAATATATATGATAAAAGCGCAAACCATGTAATTGAGGAAAACAAATATGGGCTAACAACATCTTTTTTCATATGCCAAGCGGCCATTTTTATTCAAAATTATTTTTTCGAATAAATTTGCATAAAAGTTACATTTTTAGAAAGATCGTTCTAAAACATTGTTTGCTTGAGTGATGAGTTACATTAAAAATTGTGTAGATTCTGAGAAAACTTTAGTGGAAATTAGGTTAACAGTGGGATATCTCAATCCATTAAAGTAAATAAAAACAGATTCATTCATTGTGAATCGTAGAAATATTAAACCATGGAGGTAATCATTCACAAAGCAAGATTTCCATAGTGAATTTTTCAGAGCTGTTTGGTGTCGAAAAAAAAATTCGCATCTGTAAACATGGCATACGTAATAAGAAAAAAAAAGCATGCTCATTTCGCTTATCACACACGATATCATTTATTTCACTGAAAAAATAACGCTGATATTTTTGTACATTGTAAAACTAGTTATAGCCTGACCGCACTTCACTTGTCACGTTTAACGCACAGTTTCCAAATTGTTCCATTTAATGTATATTTCTCCCGAAACATCTATTCAAAAAATTGTCGGTAGATTATATGATTGCTTAATTAAACAATTATAGTATACAAATTCGATTTTTAAATTCAGTAATACGGAAATAAAATGATTCCATCTTAAATAGTACGTAATCAACATGGCAACCTATATTCATTATCTATCATGGGATATCATTGAATTAATTACGTATGATAAGATTTAATAGAATGAAGAAAACTTTTATTAATATCTTCTTAAGATTTGACTCGATTTTCATAAAATTTGAAATGATTCGTTAAAATGTGAAACTCGAGAAAATGTGAAAATTCTGCTGATAGGTTTTTTATATATATTAAATTTTAAACCATTCGGTTGTGTAGCTTTTGCGCTGTTATATGCAGACAGACGAATATACGGACGGACGAGATGTGAGAATATAGGTGCTACGTAATTATATAATTAAGAATGCACCTAATAACTGGAAGGAAGGATGGGCTATTGAGAGCGACGAAAGTATGGGACATGTATCACTTCTTTCTTCCGTGTTTTCAAACAGTTAGAAATATTTCATTTCATAACCTTTTATTCAACATAATTTGTTTTAGAATATTGAAAACTTTTTGTAATATTTTTGCGTAATAAATGTCAAAACCAGTTAAAAATATAATTCACTACTTACCTTTGATCTATATCTAAAGTGATTCTTTAACAACAAATGATTTTAATCTTACAACTGTTGATTCTGTAGTATTGCTTCATTGGAATAAATAAAGCGAAATCATGTTTTAATTTATCTGTGATAGATAAAATTATGATACAAATTTGAATGTAAATTTCCCATACTTGACTTCTACATTAAATGTGGTAGTAGGAGTTCAAAAACTTTCGCAATCTTTATGATCTTGAAAATAAAATTTTCAAATATTTCTACTTATCATATATTTTTCAGTTTCAGATAATACTAAACTATAGTATATTCCAACTGTATCCAACATCGAAAAAACATAACGAATTCGAAATGTTTTTATAAAAATTGTCTCCTTTTGTCTACTCTCACTTTTATGCGTTATTTCTGATGGAAATAGAGCAGAGTTATAAAACGCAGTGTTTAAGGTCTGTGGTGTGACTAAGTATATAGCACACTGATGAAACAGTTTAATTTAAAATAAGAATCGCATTTATTCATTCATCTTGAATGTTAAATTTAAATAAGGATATATACATATACCTCCAGCCTTTGCTGGGAACTTGGTTATCACATGTTACTAACATTACGAATATACAACTGCAACAAGGTGTAAACTTAAGCTTATCATTTCAACCGTCCTTCCATCACATTTCATGGAGTCGTTTCAAACTAGATATACATACTCAGTACATCAAACAAGAATAAAATATGCATACAATTACAGTTAAAAGAGAGTGCCTTTATGATCGAAATGCAAAAAAAGAAAAACCAGTTCTTAACGATTTCACTCACGAAAAAACCACTTGACAAATTTTGGGGGACAAGACTTTGTCCAGATTTCCTACAATTTCAGATTTCATTTTATATTTCAAAAGATATTTAAGAAAACATTATTTCAGAGCATTTAGTATATACGTCCTTATTTGTTATAAAAATACAGTTAAACCTTTGAACCTGATTATAGTAATATTCTGCTTAATACGGAAAAAAAAATTATTGTCCAGATGAAATGTAATATGAGGCATTTATGGTTGCTAAGACGGAAAACTTGTTAAAAGAGAGGTTTGTTTTATTCTCTTGAGATTTCATCCAAACATGTTTTGATTTCAATACAGTAAAACTTATGATAATGGAAACTACATAAAACTGACTTTTTAAACAAAACAAGAACGAAAAATCATGCGTCAAGCATAGATTATGTAGCACTTTCCAACGCTTCCAAAATAATTTTACAAAACATACCGTTTAATAATCTAAAAGATAACATCTAAGTAAACAATTTGGAAAACGCATAACATATTTAAAAACATAATTTCAGGAATTTCCAACAGATACCATATTCGGAAAAATATCCGAATACTTTTATTCAGCCCTGTATATGATCTATAGATTTATATATATAATATATAGGATGCTAAATTTTAGTTTAGTTAGGAAACGCGTAGCACAGTTTAAAATTCTCCTTCTGGAGTTTCTGTCAATAAACGGAAATGTGTTCGCGAACTTTTGTGCTGCCCTGTATAGGATCTACAGAATTTATACACACCACGTAATAGACAAAAAGTGAGTTAAAATTAAAATCGCGTTCAGTAACTTAAAACGCACTTCCAGGAATTATTGCTAACAGACAGTAGAGAATTATTTTGTGTGTCCCTGTAAATGAACGATGACTGCTATACACACACTATTCTGTAGTAAGCCTCTTGTAATGCACCTTAGTAATATATATAAATTTCAATGCGTTTAAAATAGTGAAACGTTATTTAAATAAACCGCAGACGATTTTTCTCCATAGACGTAATGTAACGGAATTCTTTGACTGTCCCTGTAAAGTAACTATAAGTGCTATGCACACCCTATTCCATATTAAGCTTCTTATAATGCACCTTAGTGATATATATAAATTTCAATGCGTTTAAAATAGTGAAACATTATTTAAATAAACCGCAAATGATTTTTCCCCATAGACCGCAATGTAACGGAATTCTTTTGAGTGTCCCTGTAAAAAAACTATAAGTGCTACACACTTCCGTTGAAATAGGGAACATGCTATAGATAACGAAAATAACATATAAAAATTGCAGAGCAATCCGAGCATATTTACGGGAGTTAGAGCACGGACAGACGGCAGACGGCCATACGGCCAGACAAACCGAAGTCATAAGCACTTTTCAACTAGGTTGGAAAGTGCTAAAAACCATGGTCCCGACAAAATGACTACAACGATGGTGTGTGTGCTAAATTGAAAACTGCCTCAAAAGGAATCTCTGTCCAATTCTGCGTGATTCCAAATTAGCAGAATTTATTGAATTTCCTTATCTCTACAGAATTAGATATGAGGGGGTTAGAATGACAGTGGAGTAAATCAATATATAGTAATTTGAGAAATGAATTGTTTTGTGCAACTTGTCGTATTGCTGGTGCAGTAAGTGGTCCAACTTGTTTTTTCCTCTAGTGACTCCCTAAGTGAACTATAACTTATTTGACTGTCACACTGAATAGAAATTAATACAGTAGAGCGCCGCTAATCCGCAAACCTGTAATCCGCAAAGGCCTCTAATCCGCAATCAATTTATGAATGTAAACAAAGAAATTTCATTCTTGAAAAATGCTTCAATGGTAACAAAATTTTGAATTTTGAAAAAAATTTCACCAACTTTAACATTTTTCCTATCTTTATATATAGTATTATATATCATATAACATTCTTCTTTATAATTTAAAATGAAAGCACATTTAATTAGTATGTTATTTTATATATTCATTTCTTCATACAGTACTTGTAAAATACAATTTGAGGTTTTGTGATTTTTTTTTTTATGATAAAAAATCTTTACTTAGACAATATATTTTATAATTTATTTATTTTTTATTAAATCATAATTATAAAATTGAAAAACACATAAAAAATACATATATATTGCTTTTGAACTCTTACTTAAAGATAAAATTCAACACTATAAACCAAATGTCTTAAAACAGACATAAATTGATGCCATTTTTAAGAAATTTAAAAAATAATAAATTATTTTTTACATTTTTGACTTTATCTATATATTAAAATGTGTAATTTATTTATTTTTTAGTATTAGCAATCTAAATTTGTCCAAAATATGAATTTTAAAAAATGTAAACAAACATTAAATAGACATGGCCTGTAATCCGCAAAAAACCTCCAATCCGCACAACACTAGGAACCAAGCTTTGCGGATTAATGGCTTTCTACTATACGTTCAGAGAAAATATGGTTATCTAGATTTTTCAAATTTTTGACTTAATGCACTGTCATTCTAACCCCTCGTATGTAAGTACACATAAATCAATGGTGTGGCATGGATAACAGGAATGAAAGTTACCAGATTTTAAAAAAATAGTTTCAAGCACCGGATAAGGCTACTGGAAATGCAGCTTCTAGACGAGGCAAACTCGCTACTTCTTGAAAAAGGTATTCTCACACGATTGATTTCGAAATATAATATTTGCTTTATTTAATGACAAAACTTCTGCGATTACATAAGGTAAAAATGTCTTTTAAAAAATGAGTTATAAATCTGAGGTTCGTGGATCGCACAGTGACTATAAGACTGTTCCAGACATTTCCAATCGAGTCACTGGTTTTTATCCATGCCTCGACACTAATATACATATTTCTATATATATAAAGAAAATATCACACACAATTCCCCCAAACAAATTTAAATAATGTGTGTGTGTGTATGTTTATGGGTGTAGATAAATGCAAGAAAACGTTTTCAACAGACTTGTTCTCTATTATTTAAAGATAATGTTTTCTTTGTAAATATTATGTTATTGTATTAATAAACGCTTGGAAAACTTAAAAGAGTATCTTTGTTTATGCTACTAACCCGTTAACGCCCAAATTATTTCTAAGTAAAATATTTTCTTGCTTATCATATATATTAGTAAATAAATGACCCTAAGTAAGTTGAACGCAAAAAATTATGAAATCCACCAGTTTGATTTTAAGTTACAGCTCGTCTTCATTAGAGGACGCTGAGCGTTTGGCGTAAGCAAATTATAGGAATGTTGAAATTTTAACTATAAGTAGAATAATAATAATAACAGAAGTAAATAACAATAATACACACTGCATATATTTTTAAAGTTAATGTAATGATGAAAATTAAACTAAATAAAATCCAAAGTATTCATAATAAACATATGTTTGACATGAAATATAGGATATTTCACAATAGGTACGAGGTTTAGCATTACAGCCTTCCTGCTGAAAACTTTTTTGCTTATTTCTTTTACAAACAAAATGTCCATATTTTCCTATCGTACACCTTGGACAATTTTTGTTGAAGATGACGCAGCGATTGGACGGCTTACTTTGGAACGAAAACTTTCTCCAATTTTTAAATAAGTCACTGTGATTTCACGGCGGAAATCCTTAACGATTGTTCTTTTATGTCTTCATTAGTTAATTTGTACAACCAATATAAGTTTATACTAGCCATGTCAATGATTCTATTAAAGAGCCACCAATATCATCCATTTCCACTTATTAACAAGGAGTGTTAAATACCAGTCATGCTGACTCACCCCATATACGTATTGTAAGTATACACTATAGATGGTTGTGGAACAAAAATTGTCTATTTTTATATCCTAAACCAGCACCACTCTTGCACCACTGAATCTATTTTCTCAAAATAAATTCCTATTGTGACAGCTTCCTATGTCATTCCATCTACCTTTAAGAATATCATTTTCTTTATTGAATCGATAGTCGTAATATCCCAGAGCTTTATTTCTCACTTCGTTCACGATTTAATGAGCACTTTGTAGCTCTACTATATTTGATAGTACCACAAGACATTTCCCCAGAATTTTTTAACATAGTTAATAGTTCATATCTACTAAATGCGTTATCAAAATTATGACACGATTTAAATGGTTCTAAAAAATTTCCAACATTTTTAGTACAACTTTGATTACTAATGGATATTGTTCATTTTTCTTTGAAGACTATTTACCCCCATAGAGATTAAATTTGTAACATTATCCAATGTTTCAACAGGTCATTCATATTTCATAACTAAATCTTATCGGCTTGAAACGAATCAATTGCCTTAGACAATGATGTCCAATGTAACCCCGGATAATTTCATAAATGAAATTTTGCAGAAGTTTTTATTTTCTGCGGTACCGGCAATATCATTCAATTCATCTATGTTATTGATGTCATCGTCAAAATGTTCTTCATCAGTTAGCTCATCAACAATTGGTGATATTGCAATTATATCCGCTTCAATTTGCTTGGAAAATAAGTTCTCTCTTCAAGAGTTTTAAAATATTTCCGACCCGTTTCTTTAAACTCCTAAATTTAAAAACAATTACAATTATGAAATATTGCTTATTAACGTAAATATCACAATAAGGAATCATTCTTTATTATGTCAAAGAAATCACCAAAACAATGCATTATTACACATTTATGCACATACTATTCAAATTCCGCCCAAACATAACACAAAAAGTGGAATCCAAAGAAAAAGTTTGGCCAAACGCCCAGCTTCCTCAAACGAGACGTATTACGCAATTTTTTAGTAAAACCAAAGCCGAATAAGAAAACACAAAAATAATTAAACATAAAAGGGGAATAAAATTAACAATAATATAGTGAAAATGTTTCCTTACTAAGGAAATAGATCACCTAATAATAGTTAATTCAAAGAAGTCCACGTGTTTACAAAATCTCTGAAACAACAAAAGTCTAAAAGTTCCCAAAACACCTACCTGCTGAATGATGATTTGAAAAATGTTGATTGTCCTACCATTTACCATGACATACCCAGGGTTTAATATCTAACAAAAAAAGTACCGGAGCCTAAATATTATTCAGTACTTACACCCGTAGCGTACCCCTCCTCCTCCGCCGTCACTCTAATCTGCATATTTATATTTCATGCATTATTTTTTAAATTTAAAGCATTGCTTTTTTAATTTAGCAAAATAAAAATTTAAAATAATCTATCTGTGCATACTGAGCTATCAACAATTCCATTTTTTAGTTATTACAACCTCCAAACAGAAACCTTTGCCTAATCTAAATGTTAATAATTAGCAGTATTCTGTGATTAAATAAACTAAGGATTATAATTCGGAAATAGTGTTAACACAAAAAAATGAATAGTTCGCATCTTTATTCTGATCAAAATAGCAATAAAATGATTTGAAATGAAAATAAATAATTTTTTTTAATTTAAGACAGATTAATCTTGAGCCCGCCCAAACCCGAAGGCTGATATAAACTAGTCGTTGGGGGCCACCGTAATACTTACCCATCATGGATATGCATAATGTAAAATATTAAAATAAAAATGTGTAAACTACTTATAAAATGCATTGCAATTCAAATAAAATCGTGGCTTGATGACGTCACAAACTTTAAAGGCTCGATTACTGAATTGCTTGAAAGAGGTTTTTCCTTATAACTCCAAAAATAATAATCCTATTAACTAGCGCTTTATTGCATCTGATTAGGCGTCAAATTTCTAATTAAAATATATCTTTGAAGTGAAATTTGGATGAAATACAGGGTCATGAAAAATCGAAGAGTGTGGAAAACAGGATTCCAAATATCTCGGCAACTAATTATCCGATCGACTTCATGCTTTATTCAAAATTTATGTTTTTTTATTGTCTTTTATATTCATTTCTTAAAATATACAATTTCGAAAATTTGTATATACCTTTCATCAGAACGAATATTTCGAGAGTCCGAAAAAAATTGTTCCGGTTAATCGAGGTTATTGAAATGAAATAGGCTTCTTCCCATTATTACATACTAAGTACATACCAAATTGCAAGTCTCTATCTCAATTTTTTCGGGAGATAGAGCGTTTACAGACACACACACACACACAGACACACAGACACACAGACGGACGGCAAAATTTTTTTTCTAAAAATATGTTTTTCGGAATCTCCAGTGTCTGAAACGTGTAAATCCGTCAAAAAATTTTTTTCGATTTTCAAAACGATTACAAGACTTACCCTATACTACGTATGATGGGTAAGTAAAATCGAACCCGTTTCATCGCATCCCTTACAAGATCGACACATTATGTCATAATACGTGTTTTGATACAAAAACAAGCAAAAGATTGGAGATGGGAGGGAAAGGAAAGCGTACTTTAGGATTCGTTTCTCGGAAGTGTTATTGCACTGGTCTCCAAAGAGCAGTATTTATAAGCTCCGGTGAATTTTGGCCAATACTTAAATTTTTACTAAAATTAGAGAAGTACCCGTGCTCGACAACGGTGCGCTCCGGTGCAAATTAAGCCTTAGCAATACCAGAATTAGTTCATGCGAAAGAAAAATAAACTTTGCTGAAAATAGGATTTTATAACTGTCCTCAAATAAAGACGTTGAACGTTAATGGGCTAATACACTATATTTCCAATGATGACCGGTCACTTGCGATTTTAGAAGTTTTGTTAAATATCTGGAAAGGTACATGAGGAATTATTCTGAAACTTCAGATGAGGGGTTGTATCAACTATAGAATAGGAGACACTTCATTCTTATTATGTCAACTTTCATAAGTTAGTATATTTAGATACAACCCCTCATCTTTTTGCTTCCTTTTGGGAACAGCGAATTTCGAGCTTATTCTATCGACGATTACTATCAGAATTTTCAAGCTATGTTTTTGAGATTTTCATAAAAGTTGGTCTATACAGTTAGCTAATATATTATGTACATTATATTATGATTTAATTCGCGCATGCGCAGTGAAACAATATTTAGTGAACCTACTCATTTTTTATACCATTTTTATTATTTTTTAATTCTGATTGTAGGGTATTGTGTACAATTTTGTTTGTCATATTTTCTGAAAATAACTTGTTTTTATATTATAAACTCTGTAAATTATAAGCAAAAAACTTGGTAAAATTTGAGACTGTTTTTATAAAAACCTGAATTTCTCTTCGAGTATACATGCTATCATTATAAAAATAAACCCAAATTATTACAATAAGACACTTAATAATAATCTAGAGTTTGAATGCTTTTGCAATATTAGTTTTTATAGGGTTATTCAAAATATATTCGTTTTTCTTCAATTTATTGACGGCCCCTTATGGGGTTTCGGGAAAAAATCTTCGCGGAAATATATAACGTCTATCATGTTATTTACACTGCTGAAGTTTCCGAATAATTCCTCTTGTATATTTCCAGATATTTAACAAAACGTCTAAAATCGCAAGTGACCGGTCATCATTGGAAATATAGTGTATCTACCTATTTTTCAAAAATTATATATCATATCTAAATATTTAAGATCATATCTATATAAATGTAAGAAATAAATGATGTGCCCTGAAATTTGATTATCATTTTTTCCAACTTTAACCGAAGGGAATTGAATAATTCAAATAATTTTGAAATCGGATAAAAAATGTCATTTTTGTTAGTTAAAAACCACGCATTTATCACAATAATAATATTTTAAGTTAAATGACAAAATAATACAATAACAACAACAAACAAATGTTGAAGAATTTTTAAAAGTTACATTTTTGTAAAACATTTACGAGAGAACAAATATTTTACGTGAAAGAAAACATTCATCTGAAAATTGTTCACTTTTTTTAAATGTAATTTTTACATTAATGCAGAAAAAATTCTTGAAATGTAGATATAAACAAGAAATATAACTGTCAGCAAAAACAACTCAGATAAGATTTTTTTTTCTAAATAGCTTTCAGCTGGCAAAGAGAATGATAAATTAAGTTTTAAATTTAAACTTTTACCATTTATGTAAATGTCAACATAAACATTATTTTCCAACCTAATTACAATTCCTCCTCTTTTTTAGCTTTCTGAATTTCAGTTCATTTATGCATATCTAAACATAAAATCCTTTAGATTTATTCTACTTAAAACTATTTTTTTTCTTACTTTTCTATTGTAAATCAGGTTTCTTAAAATATTTTAGTGTTTGAATTTTCATTTAAAAGTTTTAGCACTGAATATATAAAGTTTTAAAGCAGTCAGTTTAATACTTTTAATAATTTAATTTCAAATAGATCAATAAAAGTTAAAATTTCAGTGCAAATTCACCTTGTTTAATAACTAACATTCATTAAGATACAACTAAATGTAAATATATTGCTTGAAGGTGCGTAAAAACATACATAAAAAACATTTAAAAGCACATTAAAGTCCTTTTAAAAAATTCCAAAACGTTTTCAATCGAAACCCGGTCATCATCAGTGGAAAAAACTAATTCTGTTGAGTTGAGTTGTTACCTCTTTGCGTTTTTTTTGCTTGCCCGGAATAAACTATTTCACTTCAAGGGTTTGGAAAAAAAAGGTGGGATGGGAAAGGTAATTATGAATGAATGAATGATATGATGGGATGAATTAATGCATCATTGATTACCTTTCCCATCCCACCTTTTTTTTTCCAAACCCTTGAAGTGAAATAGTTTATTCCGGGCAAGCAAAAGAACGCAAAGAGGTAACAACTCAACTCAACAGAATTAGTTTTTTCCACTGATGATGACCGGGTTTCGGTTGAAAAGGTTTTGGAATTTTTTAAAACGATTTTAATGTGCTTTTAATTGTTTTTTATGTATGTTTTTACGCACCTTCAAGCAATATATTTACATTTAGTTGTATCTTAATGAATGTTAGTTCAAATAGATCGTTTAACGAAAAGTCTACTACATAAATGACACTTAAACATGAATTAAATATAGACATTGGTGTCTATAAGTTACTTTTTTATAATGATAAAAAAATGATTGACACACACACATACACACACACACACACACACACACATATATATATATATATATATATATATATATATATATATATATAATTTTTTACTCATTTTAAAAAAGTAACTTATGGACACTAATGTCTATATTTATTTCTAACACTGCAGAACATCCGTAAAAACGTTTTAACCCTGCATTTGTGTGTCGCAAGACGCTCATCTAGACTCCTGGTTTGTTTTGTTCATTAATTTAGTATTTTATTTGGTTACTTTTGTTGTATTTGGTTAAGTTTTCGTGGTTACGTTAAAATGCCTCTTTCATTTAATCATCTTATTTTTACATTTATATATTTTATTATGTTTTATTTTAAACCTATATATTTTCATTTTATAGTTTACACATTTTGTGGTATATTTTAAGTTTAATGTCGAATTTGTTAACCACACACACACACACACACACACTTATATACATACGTATATATATATATATATATATATATATATATATATATATATATATATATATATATATATATATATATATGTGTGTGTGTGTGTGTGTGTGTGTGTGTGTGTTATGTTCTACTATTTTTTAGATTCATCCAGCAGTCGATGAAAAAATATGGCAAGCATCTCATAATTTAATGCAGTCGTATAATGAAGTTTAAGCAGTAGTAATCGATTAAAATGTAGATTGACTAATAAAAGAACACTGTTGCACCCTAATCTATTTATTTAAATTCAATCATCTTTAAATTCCGGAGGAGTACTCTCTCTCCATAACTATAATCTTAGCAAATCTCTATGTTACAACATACTAGAACTGTACAATGTATCTCATTGCTTACTGTAACGCCAACATCATTCTATTAGATATGCACTCACTTCGACAGCAAAATCCCTTGATCTCTGCCTTCGTCAGCTCGTTTTAAACTAGGAGCGCGGAAGAACAATTTCGTAACACGTGACCAATTTTAACCAATGCATGCTCAATTTCGCCTCACATTATCTTTTATCAATGAATTAATATTGAAGAAATGCATCTCTCCGACTTATGATTTTCTTTGATTATGTTTTCGGCGGGTAAAGAATTTTCTAGAATATTGCAGAAGATTAAAAGCGCAGGAAACTAATAGAATAATTTTAGGCTTTTGCGTATTGATAATATAAGTTTCTCGATAACAAAACAATTTAAAAGAATGATTTTTTAGACTATTAGGAAAAGGAAAATGGTGAATTACACAGATTAAAAGAAATAAAAGAGATTTAAATACGGGAATATTTAGTAAACATTTATTATAATAAAGAATTTAAGAAAATATGCTTTTTTAGAAGAAATATACTTATGAAATGTGATTTTTACGTATTATTTGATGGAAAATAAAAAATGAATTTATGTACATTAGGATAAAAAATGCTTTAAATATGGACAGTAATGGAATATTTTTAAGAAAGGAAATATTTTTATAAACTAGGGCTGTTAATGGAAAATTAATAAAAGGAATTTTTTGCAAATAAATTTTTAGGGTATGGGATTTTAAATCTTGTAATATATATATATACTATTGCATATAGCAAGTGAATACTTCTGTCTACAATTAATCTTAAATGCATATAGCCAATAGAATATGATAAGGTCTCGCCACGTTAATAAACCTACTTTAAATAGAGGGTGGCACCATTTTAGACAATTTGATCAGTGGTATATTTATGACCACTCAGCAGAATGTATGAGGGTCTCAAGAGTATTTATGAGACCAGAAGAGGCCTACAGAATGATGCAAGACCCACTGTGTGTGGATTATCTAGCTGTACTCCACACTGCTACACTGACACATTGATATGAAGACGGACAATGAGGGAAAGACTACAGCAAGATGATCCACCCTCCCCCTCCCATCGAATTATCCAATAGGAAAAGGGCTTCCATCACAAGAGTACCTGGTTTATAGTTTAAGAAAAATGTAAGGATAAATTCAGATGATAGAAAACTGTGGACTAAAAATGTTTGTTAGACACTCGTCTTACTTGAACATCTTGGACACGCACATCCCTCTTGAAGTTCCTCAGCCTATCACTTCAAGTTCCTGATAGAACACGCATCGCATGCGATGGACCTGATCTGACAGTCCCAATCGAAGTTTTCGGCATATCTTACAATCAGTAAAATTCTCAGAGCTTTTATGATCTTTACGTATCACCTTTGCTGAAAAGTTCTCTCAACAAAGAAAGGCTTTGCATCTTATCTCGAGAGCCAGTGATCGCCAATCTTCTGATTAAGTTACAATCACACAGATGGATGGACGAAGTACCTCCTGATGGAATTTACAGGATATTTGACCCCCTTGGAGCTCAAGCCCGCTATTACGGATGGAAATCCCTCTTGTCCTTATGCCTATTCAACTGCCTTGCGGAAAGAAATCCTCCAGAACATCGAGACCTCTCCAACAACTCATTTCTTATAAGCTGAAAGCATTTTATGTCCTCTCCTGTCCTCTCCTGTCTTCATATCCAGATGATGAAATGCCTACCTGTATAAAATGAACCGTCTCCCATTGAAGACTTTAAATTAATTACCTTTCTATGGCTATCGTACTTCCATTTTACAATGGGGAAAATTCACACGGGAGGAATATGTTTGTTTTTTTTGTGTGTAACTGATAAAATTTATCTTGAAATCCACAAAAATTCACTCAGAATCGTTAAAATAATAGAAAATAACTTTGAATTACTGTTTTTAATAATGCAAAAACATAAACAAAACCACGTGATACAAAAATGCGACCTGATTGGTTGTGACGTCATTTGCCGCTAACCGAGGCTAACGAAAAAGACAGGCTACTGCGGTGCATTTCACTTATCTTTTTTTACAGACCGCCAGAGTGACGTGATGCTCTTTTCTTACACCTGCATTGTTGGATTCGAGCATCACGTGACTCTCGCAATCTGTAAAAAAAGATACGCGTAAAGCACCGCGGTAGCCTTTCTTTCTCGTTAGCCTCGCCGCTAAACTGAAATGTTCACGCTTTGCGCGTATACTTTTTTTTCCCCATTGCTTTTCCTATTTGCAATCTCGTTTCATCTGTTTCTTAAAATTTATTTAACGTTATCAACTTCAAATTTGTGAAAAAGTGAGATCTAACTTATCTTAATATAAAATATATCGTTTATTTTTTATTTTCATTAAAATTTTGATTAGAAAATGTCGATTTCGGCCGGATATGTGAAAGGGCAATCGGACAATAAATAGATGCTCTTTCCATGTTTGCTTTTTCAGGAAAGAATTTTGATTTCATGGGTCCAGAAATATGAGGAGTTAAACCTAAAAAGGTATATATTTTTGTTCTACATTTACTTTGATTTATTAAATAATAATAATGATTAAAAGCTAAAATAATAGTACGCGATTCTTGATTGTTGTTCTTGAAATGAAATATTTTCTTATTTCATCATATTTCAGTTTAAATGAAATTTTAATTATTTTACAATACTGATAAAGTATATTTGATATAAAATAAAATATTGAGAAATAAGAAAGGCCTTTTATTTAGTTAGTGCTTAATATATATTTTCTGAGTAAAAATTTTCTCTGTAAACTTTAAAATATTGCATTCATTCTTTGACATTCCTTTTTGCTCTATCTTTCAAAAGTTTCCATGAAATTAAAGTTTTTTGTCATGGCCTTCCTTTTTTTATCCTAAAGCATTTATATGTTTACTTATTCATATTTTTCACCCCCCCCCCCCAAAAGTTCAATTTTTTTTTTTTTTTTTTTTTTTTTAAAGCCACCAATTTTTGCTTCATATATATATATATATATATAAATATATATAAACTATTTTTACTTTTTTTTTATCTTACAAGAAAAAAGTATTGGATTCATGAAAATTTCCGACTTCCGGTTTTCGACGGATTTATACGTTTTAGAAGGCCCTGAACACGATTTAACTGTTTTTAAAAACTGTCTGTATGTGAGTCTGCGACTCTTTCTGTCTGTATGTGACAAAAATTTTGTGGGCGCTCTATCTCAAGAACTAATGCACGAAATTTACTAAAACTTTATATTAAGTTAGTACCTGATATAATTTGGTGCTGATTAGCATTTGGTGAAAATCGCCCAACAGGTGGCGCTGCTATGCTGCATTTGTTGAGATTTCCACAATAGCTCTATTTCAAGAACTAATGAACTTATTTTCATCAAACATCACATTCAGTTAGACCTTGACATAAACGGACGCTGATTACGTTTTGGTGTAGATATCACGATAGGTGGCGCTGCTATACTACTTTTTTCATTACTTTTACGATAGCTATATCTCAAGAACTAATGCACGGAATTTCATCAAACTTCAGTTTCTGTTAGACCTTGACATAAATAGATGCTGCTTACGTTTTTGTGTAAATAGCCCAACAGGTGGCGCTGCTATGGTACTTGTTTAATTATTATCACGATAACTATATCTCAATAACTAATGCATGTATTTTCATCAAACTTCAGATTCAGTTAGACGTTGACATAAGTTGTTGTTGATTAGGTGTTGGTGTAAATCTCCCAACAGGTGGCGCTGCTATTCTGCATTTTTCAGGATTTACATGATTTTAGAAAGTCATATCTCAAGAACTACTGCATGGAACTTAATAAAACTTTAGATTCAGTTAAACTTTAATATAAATTGGTGCTGATTCTTTTTAGTGTATGCGAAACCAGTGTGAGATAGAAGAAAGTTTAGGGATTGGCACATCCGACTAGTTTTGTTTTATAGTCAGTAGCTGAAACACCAGGGAATATTTCAGCATCTGTTATATGTGCAGTAGTTAGTGCTTTATCATTTATGGTCAGCAAATTCATTACAAAATCTTCTGTTAAAGATTCTGAGACCTTATTCTTGCCAATTTTGGCAGACTCCGCTTAAATTTCTTGTGCTGTTTGATGTAACAGAAGCAAGTTATTAGAAAGTCCTCATTTTTAATTGCATATATTTTTTATTGGTACATATTTTGAAGATTCACTCTTTGCTTAAGAATTTGTTTGCCTGTTTGTTTAACAATTTATATTTATTAAGTCCTGCAAATTTTAGAAATTTATTAGTTATTTAAAGATTATCAAACCTTCACTATATTATTTCTTAATATTTAATATCACACAACATAAACATAACATTGAATAATATTCCTTTTCAAAACAGTTCTATAGCCAAGGGTGTTTAGGAGAATTTTAAGGGAGGTTCTAATCCCCTAAACAATGAATTCTCCAATATATTTAAATTTCTGTATATTAATATAGAGCAAACATTTTCCTACCCCCCCCCCCCTTTTTTTTCTGGCTATGCTACTATTGTAAAAATACTTATTAAAAATTCTGAACATGCTTTGCTCAGAATGTATGATTTCAGTTAAAATTTGTTTTCATAAGTTATTGCATTTTTTTTCATTAATAAAATTATACATTAAGGATGGATAGCAAAATTAGAGGTTTCCAAAAAGTTGCATTATGATTACTGAATAATGAATATATACATTTCAAATATGAACTATCGATTACTTGAAGACACTTCTTAATGTGTATAAATAAAATGAATGTCTATATGTATGATACATAAATATTTCTTTCTGTTTCATATGTGATTATTCTCATTCATATATTCCAAAAAAGAAAAAAAATACATTTATTAAAATTTTATTTAGATTCAATCAATAAATAAACATACAAATGAAGAATAGCAGATTATAAGTTTACAAAAACATTTCTATAATGTTAACATCATAATAAAATAAATTCGCAGATGCTCACAATTTCATATATGCTAAAGTTGGATACTATATTCAGGAAGATTAATCATTTCAGAAAAAGTTAACAGTTATTATTTTTTTTTCCGGAAACAATGAATGCAACAATTTATTATTCAAGAAAACAATCCAAAATAAATAAAAAAATACATGTAAGCTTTCAGATTACAATGAACTTAAAAAAAGACAAATCCAATTTTTTAAGATCTGATAAATGCGTAGCACCTTTGCATTGAAATATTGTGCAAAAAAAAAAAAAAGAAAAAAGTATACCTTATTCTATAAAATATAATATTGTAGTACGAGTATTAACTTGTACCGATACTTTATTTCTACATCGATATCTGAAAATGAAATTTCTTAGAAACACGATGGAATAAAAATCTCACATGGAATTCACAGTATTATTTATTCATTACAGCAATTTACAATACTTTTAATTTGTTATACTAATCATTTTTAAGAAAAGAAAAAAGCGTAAAGCATGCCATCCCCCATAGAAAATAACAGGTAGAAATACAGCGAGGGTTTGTTTACATGGCTAGTGACGTCAGAACGGCTTTTATCATGTGACGCGGCTTTTTTCCGCGACAACAAAAACTGCGTTTTAAAAATTAATTTAATGAATTATACATGTTTCAAATATATGTAAAAATGGTATCAAAATATTCCTTCTTTTTATACTCTATCAAATGCAAGGTAAATTGAAAAATCTGCAATTTCCCCATTGGTATATTTATTACTTTTCGGAATAATTTATGTGATGCACAGAACATTCAAATCTAATATCACATTCTATATTTAATCTGGGCATATTTGTCTTCTAGTTTATTTTGCTTTGATGGCACAAATAATAATAATAATAAATAAATGCAGTATTATGATAAATAATATGTATATCATATAATTCTGAATAAATTAAAATAAAATGATATGCCATTATCTAAACATAAACAATTGCATAATAAAAAGAAAATAAATATTTCAAATTAAAATTTATAAGTGTCCTCTTCTTTCATTTTTCTATTATTGTGTACTTAATTTATGTGTTTCCAGATATACGGTTTTTCAGGTTTCGCAATATATTTTTCTATGTTAGTAGTTTCTTTTAAATTTTGTTTCCTTTTTTCTCCTATGTTTTATTTATGCAGTCCGTAAAT
The DNA here is from genome assembly GCA_963931845.1 of Maratus michaelseni. NCBI lineage: Eukaryota > Metazoa > Arthropoda > Arachnida > Araneae > Salticidae > Maratus > Maratus michaelseni. The sequence goes on along the minus strand of OZ007596.1, from coordinate 266,885,274 downwards.
TGTTTATTTAATTTTTTTTTCAATTTCGGCTTTATAAAGAATTCTTATCTAATTTACCAGTTACTGCTTGTTAAATTTAAAATTGTGGCTAGCATTTGAATAGGTCAAGCAGTAATAATACTCGATATAATCTCATTAACCTGTGTTTTACAAAGACATAGGGAGGTACGTATCTACCCTACATATATATAATCCTAATGAAATGAATTTATGAAAAGGCTTTAAGAAACTATTTCATGAAACGACTGATTAAATTAATATGTTGTCGAATATTTCACAGCTATTTCTCCTAGACTATGGGACGTTGAGCGATTAAACTAACACCAGTTATCCGCATATATACGAGGATGTCAAAAGTGGTCTTATAATTTAAAAAAAAATGAATTAATTTCAATATATTAATTTTTTTTTCTAATTTGTAATGACATTTCTGTTATGATGACAACTAAATTACTTCATTTTTGTGACTAAAAGAGAGAAGAGGGAAAAGGTTAGGGATTGTTAGATTTCTTTTTCTTTTTTCTTTGTCGTCATTTTCAAACTGGAATTGAAAATCGAAATTATCTTTTATTTGAATATACAGGGAAAATAATATTATGATTGAATGATGTTTTTAAAGATATTCCTAAGATGTTATTTGTACATTTTCTTATCTTCAGAAATGAGTTTATTTTAGAAAACCAAAAACCGTCTGTCATCTTGAAAATTGACATATATTCTATGGACATAAAAAAAACTCCATCGTAGCTTTTTCCATTATTACCCTTATCCAAGGAGGTTAAAAAGGACACATTTGAGTTTCTTGCATTTATGCAAAAATTTTATTGTTCCCTATTTACAGGAAATGAAGACCGAGTTCTTCAAGCAATTATTTCTGATAGATAGCGATGAAAACTTTTCACAAATGCGCTTAAACCAAAATGGTTTAGCGAGAAAAATACAATTTTCTAAGCATTTATTATTTTGCATAAACTGGAAACAATTTGAATAAATTTGACAAAATGACGTCATTTGCACAACGCTGTTGTGACTAAGAAAGAGGAAAATGAAATTAATAGGGATTATTATTTAATGATGTCATTTTATAAATCAAAATGATATGAATATATATATTTAATTTGAGCAAGTGGTGAAAATAATACCGTGATTAAATTACATTTTCAATAAAATTTGGAGAAATATAAACTTGTTTTCACATATTTCAGCTGCAAAAATAATTTTACTAAAAGAATAAAATCCGTCGGCAAATTGAAAATAAATTATTGTAACTTTTCTAAAATTTACTTTCAACCAAGAAGGCCAAACAAAAACTAAATTAATATCCTTGCATTTAACTATAGAATTGGTGCTCCTTATTTGGAAAAAAATAAATATAATAAAGGGGAAAAGCATGTTTTCAAATGCATTCTTAGATGGCGATTAAAACTTTTCACAAGGTCATTAAAAACAAAATGTTTTAGCGAAAAAAGTACATTTTTATAAACATTTATTTTAATTCATAAGTATAAGATGCTTTTGAATACATTCGTCAAAACAAAGCCATTTTTACATGAGTTCACCCAAATAACGTCATTTCTGAAATTAGAAAAAAAAATCTTGGAAGAACGAAAAGCTTTTGCAAACAAAGTTATAGAAAATGTGCATTTTTGTTAGGAAAGCTTTTGACTTAAATTGTAAATATAATTTATTAGTTGAAATATTGTATTTCATAAAATTTATATTATAATTATCTTCTAAATTTATAATAAGTTTAGATTTCATTTTCCCTCAAAGTATCGAATGATGTCATGCAATCCAAAAGCAACACATTGGATTGCCACGCAGCTAATATATATATATATATATATTTGTTTTATGTGATAACAACCACCGTCAATTTGCGATAGTCAAAAAAAAAAAAAAAAAAAAAAAAAGGAAATAATGTTTTCTTCCTGAGTACGAATTCAATATTTAATCTAGAGACCTAAAATTGTACCAAAAATTTAAATAGTACAAATTAATAGTACAAATTAAAATTTTGAATTCCGCAATAGCCGAAATCATCCCAATGCTCTAAAACCCACAATAGCCCTGGATAGCTGAAAGGATTTCGCCACCCCTTAAATGGGTTGGTGTGATATCAAGGAGGTGGTCCCTCTCAGTTGGATGGGGCAATGATAAACAAAGGGGTGAAACACCAGTCGAAATTTGAATAAAAGGAGAAAGCAGTAGTGTCATTTCCACTACTTACCTAGTGAAAAAGGGAGAAACGAAAAAAGCGAGTATTTTGGAAGATTTTGTTGGGATTCAAGGTCATTCAGTTTTTTAAAGCTTGAGATTTAAGGAGTTAAACATTGTAACAAATTTAATTTTTCGTATAGTTACACCCATATTTGACACCATATTTGAGTTTTTTGGATCTAAGTACCTCGAAAAAATATATAATTTACGTACTTTATCTTTAATCTTCCTAGAATCATAAAAGAAAATGTGTTGTATGTTTATCCATAAAAGAAGAAGAAAAAATAAATCAAGATCTCAGAGTTAAAAATTCCAGATTCATATCAGAAATAGTTTTGAAAAAAATTAAAAATAAAATAAAATATTTTAATTTGAAAAAAAATATTTCGTATAAATTTTGAGAGTTTTCTTACGAATTTCTTATGTTGAACGATGCCATTCGAAAATTAAAATTACTCTCTAGTTCGAAAAATATTTTTTAGAGTGAATTGTAAACTTACACAACCATGTTTTTGATGAGCCTTACTAGGACTTCCCTCAAAGGGATTAGTCTGAGTGATATTGTTAAGAACATAGGATTAACAATTACGACATAATGAAAAAGAAAAAATTAAATGATAGCATTACAAAATATCACACATAAATCCATATACACTGATAAAAAATGGAAAAGAAGTTCCTTCCATCAGATTTGTTTTTATAACATTTGGCAAATAATCTCATTTTATTTGCTCGATCTTATAAAACGCCAAGCTTTCTAAAGTTACATAATCGGATTTCCAGTCAATACCATATTTTAGCAAGCGTAGCTTAACGCAAATTTAATTTCATTGTTGCAACATTTTCTTTGTGACAAATATTTACATTTGAATTACAAATTTTTCCTCTACCCAAACTCTACCCAACCCTTTACCCGTCTCGCTATCCATCTGTCTAACCGTCTTTCTACCTGTCTTGCTTCCCGTTTCATTACCAGTCTCTCGACATGTCTGTCTGTGTACATACTGCTCTCTCTACACGTCTGTCAACTCGTATCTGTGCTCGTATGTCTACCCGTCTCTCTATCCACCACGCAACCCGTCTCTCAACCTTTACTCTACATGCCTGTATATAGGTCTCACTACTCGTCTCGCTACCCGTCTCTCTACCCCTCTGTCAACCCTTTATTTACCTGTCTCGCTACCCGTCTGCCTGCCTATTCGTTTCGTAACCCGATAGCCTATCTCTGTCCCAACCCGTCTCTCTACCCATCTCACTATCCATCTGTCGACCCGTTTGTTTACTCGTCTCTCTACCTCTTCCCAATAGTTACAGACTTCATTCAATATACAGAAGCCGTTTACCTGTTATTAAATGCAAACACAAGTAACTTGTCTAACAAGTGTAATCAGATGCAATTTTTAAAAATACATGCATAAACCAGCATAATAATTCATCAGTTTTATTTTCATAGTTGTTTATATCATTTGGCAATAAATCTCAACTTTTTAAATCCGAATTGCGTCAAGCTTTTTACAAAAGCCCCAAGATCCGTATAACTGGGAAGTACCCTCAGGGCTAGATACATGTTATAGTTAAGTGAAAGTTTCATAATCGGGTTTGCAGTTAATTGCTTAAGTCAGAAAGTGTAGCTTAACGTAATTTTAAATTCAATGCTGTAACTTTCTTTTTACTTTTCTTATTTTTTTAGAGAGTTGATGGGAGGGGGAAAGATTAACAAATATATACATTTGAATTCAAACTTTTGTCTCCATGTTTATGTTAGTGCTGTTTGTATTATTAATTAATACGTACTTTGTTCACCGAGCTTTATTTGAAACTAATGTAAAAGACTTCTTCTACAGTTTTATCCAGGGGAAGCTACCATAATCGGGCCCAAAGCCATTCGAAGCATTTAATATCATTATTGTAACTCTTATAGAGTTAAAACAATGTTGTTGCTAGCTTTACTGTTGTTTGAGACTAACCTTACCTGTGTATCTGAATGGGGAAAAGTTCCGTGTCCTGTGCCTTTGGCGCGATTGGCCAAAAAATTAAACATGGTGCCAAAAGGCAGTTTTAGCATCTTACCAAATTTTACCAGAGAGCGGAAAAACATGATTTTCAAATATTTACAAACGTACTTTTATTAAACCCTGTTTTTTGCACCATCTTAAAAACATAAGTACGATGCTAAAATAAAATTTTATCGCCATTTTTGAAATTTTAATAAGTAATGAAAATACATAAACATATTTAACAAACCTAAGAGGTATTTTTATGATAAATAATTGTTATTGTCAGGGGGCAAATTGTAAAAAATTAATAAACGAACGAAAAACATACCTAAATTAACTTTTGGGAACCTCAGGAAAGAAATATCTGATGTAAATAGCATTTAAAATCTTTAAATGGAGAAGTGTTCCGTATAAAAATGCAAAACATTATACGCTTGATATAAATATTTTTGGAACAGCTATCGCTAGCGCACTGGGATTGGCGCGATTTTTGTTTGCGCCATTTTGGCCAGAAAACCCCGTTTTTGAGAACCCGTTAGGCCGTGCTTGTTAAAACAGCATGCCTGTTTGATTTTATTATGTTATAAAACACACACAATTTTTATTTTAAGCACACAGAAATTATTTTATGCACAAATGTCATATACGCACCACATTGGTGCGATTTTTTCCCCCGCCAATTTGGCGAAAACTTTGTTTTTGAATATTAGTTACAAATAGCATGCAATAATAAATGAACAGTTATAAATAATAAACATAATAATAAATATAAATATCACAATAAATCGTATATATTAACACTTATTAACACATACACAAAATAACCGGGTTACCATGTTTGGCATAAAATTGCCATTTTGTTGCAATCGCGCCAATGTGGTGCGTATATGACATATTTACCTTATTTCATTATAAAACAGACACAGTGATTAATTTATTATAAAACACACAATATTTAATTTAACATAAAACCACAGAATCTGCCCTACCGGGTTTCTACACGAAGCAAAATCTCACCAAAATCGCCAGGTTGCCCACACATAACATCGCCATTTTAGTACCAAAAAGATAACCTGGTGTGCCTACGACAGCTGTATCATCTTTTTTAATGCTTTAATATTTCCGAAAGCACAGATAAAAAGGTAAAAATCTCATTCCCAACTGCCATTACAATTTAAAGCATATATATATATATATACAAAATAAAAAAAATATCTGCAAAACATATGTTTACATAATTTTAGATCTGCAAAACATAACTTTAGAAAAGGTAGCCGAAATACTGAGATCGCAACAACCAAATCGAAACACTTATCACCAAAAAAGAACTCGCCAAATCTACCGGCACAGGATATGGAACTTTTCCCTTTGAATGCAGAATATTAGCTATTTTTATTGTACGATAGGTGGTTATAATAAAATTGGGTACTTTTCGGTTAGCCGGGCGCCAGTGATATATATACATGCAGAGTTGCCAAGTCTCCGGCTTTTTGGACACCAGTATTTTAGTACAGAGAATGTTGTTTTAAGAAATCGGAACATTCTGCGATTTAAAAGAACAACATTATCTCTAAAATAATACTGGTGTGCAAAAAGCCGGAGACTTGGCAAGTCTGTACACATGTATATATATATACACACGCATACATATATATATACACATATCTACATATACATATATATACATACACATATATATACATATATGTATGTATATATATACAAGTATATGTATATACATATGTATTAAGCCTTGCGCGGTAGCGCAAGGCTTATTTATTTCTAGTGTGACATCCTAATGTTAATTTAACACAGGAAATCCCATTGAACGAGTTAATTTACTAGAGTTTTTCCCACTTTTTGTACGCGCTTCCACAAATTTTCTTCAAAACACCTAATTCTGTAAAAAAATAAATCCTCCAATCAAAAAACTCTAAATGTAGTAAACGTGGAGTCTGTAAATTAAAGTCCAAATACTGCTTAAAGTGATAAAAACATAACACGGAATATTTAAAATAATTAGCTAAAATTTGGCACGCGATGATCGATAGATTGAAGAAGCAATAAAAATAAAAACAAATAATAATTTTTCACGTTTCCCAGTTTTGGCCAATTTAAGCACCTGCTAGCCTTGGACATGCGATCTCGTGGTATATGTTTACTATTTCAAAAATATGCGAGAATATTGTATTTATCTTAAAGATCCGAAGATGATCACCAATAGTTGTGAACGATCTACATTAAAAAGGTATTTTAAATATTCTGTGTTATGTTTTTATCACTTTAAGCAGTATTTGGACTTTAATTTAGATGCTACTGTCTGTATCAAAATTGGATGAATGTTCGATATTTACTTATCTAGTGATCCTGTGATGTTACGAAATGCGTTTTTAAATTTCTCTCTTAATCGATGATTACTAAAATTCAACATGGTGAAAAAATGCAAATTTTCTGGTTGCAAGAGTGATGCACGATACTTTTACAAAGACTATATGCTGGGAGTTTTGTTTTTCCCTTTTCCTAAACCACAGAAAAACTTGAGTAAATGTAACGAATGGCTTTCTGCTTGTGGTATAACAAATACAGAAACGGTGACTAGAGACTGGTATGTTTGCTCTCGGCATTTCATTGATTTAAATGGCCCAACTGAAGAGTATCCTAACCCTATACAAAGAGTATCTCTGTCTGAACCGTTAAGTGATACATCAAATAAATTTCACGATATTATCGAGGAAATCGTGAAATTATCAAAAATAAAAGAGCCGCATACTATAAAAAATGTAAAAGCCAGATACAGAAGCGTAATACTTCATATTTTTTGCGAAATAAATCAAAGGCTAATAAATATAAGCTAAAATACTGGAACAAAAAAATACTCAAATCATAATAGGATTCTCACCTCTAAGAAAATTAATCCTTCAAGATATCGACAGCTTGCTTTAGTGAAAAATCTGCTAAAGAGTTATAAATCAAACATAGCTCAGCAAAGCAGAAGAACAAATATTCAATTTGTAAAAACTCAAATAAAAGCTCAATTACTTGCGCGTAAAGCTATTCATACTGAAAATGTTTTGTATGCAAAAAGTTTATCGGCTTCAGAAAAATTTTCAAACAAATGTCAACAGATGTTATCAAAATCAACTCAAAATATCACTGCAGAAAATTTATGTGAAATAATTGGTGGCGAAAGAATTCACAACTCCAATGCAGAACCCTATTTTTGGGAAATAGCATATCACCCATTAGTTCACATACATTTAGATCATAATTATAGTAGTCATTCCAATTCTAAAATAGAACATATTCCTTTAGATGATTTACATTTCGAGAAAAACATTGATGGTCATCATCCCAAAACTCTAATGTGGAAATTTGGACCTCTCTGTAACATTCAAGAGAATTCAGTTCGAAGGTTATTGCATATTCTTCATATATTTGCTTCTTCTCAGGGCAGTTCTACAAAGGAATTATTTTCAAACATAGATTGTTGTGAATATAAATCGTATTACATAAAAGAAGATCAAATGTGTGCTGTTAAGTTGGGTCATCCAGTTCATTGCTTAGACAATTACAAATGTAAAAGCATTTTGAGAGTCATGACTGGTCACCTCACTATAGTGGCTTGAGAACTCTTCTTAGACATGTGTATGGAATAAAAAAAACTTTTTGATGCATACAATTTAATTGATAAAGCCATTCTAAATGCCGATTTTATTGATTTAAAAGTGGTAGTCGAAGAATTGGGAGGTCTCATAGAAAAAAAAAGAAAGACAATTGTGAAACAAATTCAAATACATCTGTCATAAGACCTATTTGGAAAGAAGCTGAATTGTTAGAACAATTTGAAAAGCCCTTGGCACACTGATTTCGAGAAATACATGAATTTCATGACACACCTTGCTATTCCTGTGAAAAATTGTACCAAAAAAGGAAACTTACACCAGTGTCTAAACTGGTTTCCAAGCATGACTTAGAAAATACACAAAATATTGCATTCAATATATTAAGAACAGCTTGGCTTTTGCAAAAACCAGGCTCTGATATAGAACTGTTTGAGGAATTAAATCTTTGTGATTACTGCTACAAGAGAATTAAATTAGTTAAAAAAATTCAGGAAAGCGTTATTGATCCTGGTCCTACAACAAAGGCTTTGAAACAAATATTCACTACTTTGCAAAATCCACAGATTGAAACCGTAGATGCACTTGAACTCAGAAAAACACTTCATGTAAAGTTTCATGATGGTACTGATCAAAACCCGTTAGAATTTCTTGATTACCTACTGGAAAATTTGTCAAAAGAAAATGTCAATGCCATAGATCTTTTTCAACTGAAGCAAGATCTTTGGGAGAAATGTAGTAATTGCCCAAGTTATCGAGATATATGTATTAGTACAGAACCATTTAATGCATTTATTGTGAGATTTCCACATGACTTTAATAATAGGGAAGATGCAGTTGATTTCAATGATCTCCTAAACACGATGGCAGACTGAAAACATTGCCTGTGTTCATTGCAAAAACAGAACTAAAATGTGTCAAACTCGATTAAATTCTTGTGGAAAATATTTGTTTGTGCAACTAGCCAGATTTTCTTCAACAAATGTCTCTATGGGTCCGAATAGAACTTTTAAAATTACGTGTCCTATAACAGGATTTTCAAACCAAAAGGTTTTAATAAATAATATAACCTTTCAAACAAAATCTGCTATTTTGCATAAAGGAAAGTTCATTGATTAAGGCCATTATATAACAATGGTGCATTCAAATGAAAACGAGATCAATAAATGGACTGTTTGTGACGATATGAAAATAACAGATCGTACACGTTTTGTAAAAAATTTTGCAGATGTTTACATTTTGCTTCTACAGAAATGTTAAATTAAGAAATTGTCAATATAAGGTAAAATATTTATTCAGCTACACAAAGAAATATTTTGCTGAAAATTTCATCCTCCATAACTACACATTTTATAACAAAATCAGAATACAGTTGTTTCATATATGCTTATTATTATTTTTATGCTTCTTATGTGATAAAACAGCATAAGATTTTATTAATAGCTTTCACACCCGCTAACTAGTGTCTCTTTCCAAAGTGGTTGCAAATGTATTTGGATGGAACACGATGGAATAAAATTATTTGCAAAAATGAACATGATTCGTTTATTATTATCATTATGAAGATGAGAAACAATCCGTTAAAGTCCGTTAAATACATTTTTTGTTAAAAATTACTTTTATTATTTTAATTGTTTACAGAATAATCAATGTTTGAACTGTATATTTCATATTATCAATACTGATTTTGATATGTGCAGTCTTTTACATACTTGCCTCGTTTGAATCTTATCTGCTTCATATTAAATTGTTAATAAAAAACTTGAGATATTAAAAAAAAAGGAACTTGCAAAGCAAATTAAAAAAATTAATTTATTTCCATATTGTTAAGCCCGAGAAGGGACAGATATTAAAATTATTTTATTTAGTCAATGCTACAATAATGTTGCATTTTTATATTAAATCTTGCTCAGTCTATTTAATCTTAAAAAATTAAATTTAAATTTGAAACATGATATTAAAACAACTTTAAAACATTTCATTTAGAAATCTAAATAAATCTTCAACTTTTTTTCCAGTTTTACATGCATTACGGAAAATTTGTATTGTAGCAAATTCTAACAGACAAGAAACTTGAGAAGTTCAAATAATTTAAAAAGTTGAAGATTTATTTAGATTTCTAAATGAAATGTTTTAAAGTTGCTTTAATATCATGTTTCAAATTTAAATTAAATTTTTTAAGATTAAATAGACTGAGCAAGATTTAATATAAAAATGCAACATTATTGTAGCATTGACTAAATAAAATAATTTTAATATCTGTCCCTTCTCGGGCTTAACAATATGGAAATAAATTAATTTTTTTAATTTGCTTTGCAAGTTCCTTTTTTTTAAATTTATATATGTACATATATCACTGGCGCCCGGCTAACCGAAAAGTACCTAAAATTGTTTCATTTCACATACTACATACCATTTGATATATTGGTACTTTTATGTTAACCTGGCGCAGTTGATAAATCGCCAAATATTATTCCTATAACATCTTCATACTGCATTCATTTCATTTAAATATAAATTTTTCACTCATTTCATTTGAAATGCATACATTAAAAATACACGTGTTTCACTCATTTAATTTAAAATACATCTTTTCGCTAATTCCATTTAAAATACTAAAAAGGAAAATAAAATAAGAAGAAATAATGCCATAAATAAAAACCTTTTACTTAAACATCAAAAAATTGTTTATAATTTACACACGCAAAATACAAAAGCTGGTATTGGTCAGATTTGCGCCAAATCTCTAATACTAAGTTATTGCGGGTTTTTTCTTTTAAACAGAAAAAATTCCAGAATAATTTTGAATTTTTTAAAAAATTGAAATATATTTTATTGGGTACTTTTCGGTTAGCTGGGCGCCAGTAATATATGAACAAATACATAGATAAATATATATGTATATACATACATATACATACATTTATGTGTATATATATATATATATATATATATATATGTATATATATGTGTGTATATATATACATATGTGTGTATGTATATATATCACTGGCGTATCTTATACACACAACATGTATATATATATCACTGGCGCCCGGCTAACCGAAAAGTACCTTTTATTGTACTGAATATTAGTGAGTGCATATTTTTTTGCTCCATGTACTCCATGAACTTTTCATTTCCGATTGTCTACGAAGATCTCCTGCCGGTGAAAATGACGTACGCACAAAATTTTCGTGACGTATGTACTTTAATTGTACTTTTTTTATCTATTTTTTTAATATAATTTCCAAACGGTTTGACATTTATTCTTGGTAATAAATAGGAGTCGTTGTCACCTTTATAGGTACCTGCTGTAAAAATTGGAACGAAATCCGTTAAATATTTTTTGAGTTATGCTTGACGAAAGGTTTTAATATCCATCGTAGCTATATATGGGGCAAAGTAATACTGCGCTGTAAATGAGTCTTCGTTGCACTCAGACAATTATTTTTATGCCAAAAATAATGTAGATCATAATTCATAAATTCTGAATATGAATTTATGAATAATTTTCAGAAATAAAAATATGCTTTTAGTAATATATATATATATATATATATATATATATATATATATATATATATATATATATATATATTCAAGGAACGCAAATCAAGTGTCAAACAAGGGTGTTATTATTTGAAAAAATTAATAAAATCAAAAGCAATTTTTATTATGTAAGCGATTCTTATTTTTAAAATTGCATTGATATTCCAAAAGAAGGTATTTTTCAGTCTAATGACACCATCTGTGTGATTTTATTATGCGAGAATTGTGAATAAAGACGGGTGTATCTTTTCTTTGCACATGCTGTGCATAAAAATCAGCATTGTCTGAAATAAATGATTAAACATATTTTAATATCTACCGCAGGAAAATCAAAAAAGAATTCTTAAACATATCTTCAAAATGTAAAAGAAAAAAAAGTTGATTTTTTAAAATTTTACTTCAGAAGAAACGATATTACATATGTAATTATCTATAATAATAAGCAAAGAAGTTTGTCTGTCTGTCTCTGTTTATATGTGTTGTTTTCTGAAGAGACCGCTGCCCGCAGAGGTACAAAATTTTGAAATGTTGAATGAGATTCCCCTATATTTGAAGTAAAGCACCTCAAAGCAAATTTTGGTTTTTTTGAATAGATTTTTTTAATTAATTTTTATGCAATTTTTAGAGTTTTTTTTTACATTACGAAGCGATTTTTCTACATTAATTAAATGAATACGGCTTCAATTTTCTATCCCTATATAGTAAATTTTGTCCTCTATCCATTGTTTTAAATTTCGTAAAATTCGGTCCATAATTACCCGAGATACTAATTAAAAACTCATTAAAAATCTCAGATAAAATATTCGATCATTGATTATCACAAGTACAATGGTTTAAACATTTTGACGAATTAGTTGAATACTTAATCGTATTTAAATTTACGTTCTGTGTAATTTATTAAATAATTTGTAGAAACGAGGATGAAAAGCAATTCCAATTATTTATATCCCTTTTCCACTTTATGAAAAAACAAAATGAATTTTTATAAGCGAGATAAATGTTTATCAAAGGACTAAAACGTAAACCTCTCTTGAATCAATTCAAACAAAATCAAAATTGTAAATAGTGTTTTTTGCAAAAAAAAAGGAAAAATCTGAATTCGCCAGTTGAAAAAATGTGACAAAATGCCAGACAGGTGTCGGCTTTCTTTTAAAACTGAATTACAAAGAGATTTACTATCCTGTTCTATCCCTCCATTTACTTTACGAAAAAAAAAGAAAATAATTGCGGTTTTCTGCTAATGAACCAAAATTAAGATAACTAATTAAGGTATTGATTTGAATTTGAGAATTGGAAGAGGAGCCGTCTGACGGCCATTTTAGAGCAGTGTCTCTCGTTATGTTCTAATAACCAGAATGGATTATAATTATTTGTTTAATGATCAAGTTAATGTTGGTGACGGGATTTTCGAACATTAACGACAGAAGTATGTTTTCGTAATTATAGTTTCAGTTACCACAATTTTTGAACAGTAGCGTCGCATTCTTTTATCGTCTTCTATGGACCCGATTTTAACGGGAATTGGTTCATTCATCTTAGCTTACGACTTAGCTATTTTCTACATCATGAATGTTTATCTTAGACTTCAGTTCGTACCATTTTTGAACAGCAGAGACGAATTCTTTAATCGGGTGCTATGGAACTGATTTCAACGGAATTAACTTCATTCAACTTAGCTCACAATGCAGGTACTTTCTGCATTATGAAAGTTTATCTTAAACTTAGACTTCAGTTAACACCATTTTCGAACAGTAACGTCGCATTCTTTTCTGGGCTCACATTCTTATCTCGGGTTCTATAGGTCAGATTACAACGGAGTTTGGCTCATTCAACTTGGTGTCGATTGTATCCGATGCGTGCGGAGCAGACAGTGCCGACAGTGCCAGCAGCAGACCGATGCGTGCCGACAGTATACGCCACCGTGTCGTCAGCGGGGATACAGGCCACATGCCACAGGTTCGTTCGAAAAAAGGTTTGTTTGGAAGACACTGGGTGCTGCCGAAAGCAGTATTCTTTTCTGGGCTCACATTCTTATCTCGGGTTCTATAGGTCAGATTACAACGGAGTTTGGCTCATTCAACTTGGTGTCGATTGTATCCGATGCGTGCGGAGCACGTCCAGTATACGCCACCGTGTCGTCAGCGGGTATACAGGCCACATGCCACAGGTTCGTTCGAAAAAAGGTTTGTTTGGAAGACACTGGGTGCTGCCGACAGCAGTAGGGGCCCAGTAAAGTAGGTTCATTTGAAACACTATACGCTGGCGAAGACAGTGGTTCCCCGGAAAATAGGTTCATTTAAAGCATTATACGCTGGCAAAAGCAGTTCGACACCCGAATATAGCAATAATAGACATATTTTTCAAAGATATAAAGTCATACAAACTTTAGGTATATTTAAGGTTATTATCACGAGACCGGACAACTCCGGACAAGTCAGCTAGTTTTAAATACTAGCGTACTTTACAAAACGAGCAGCGAATTTTAACTTTATAAGAAAAAAAAATCATAAAATTTAAAGAACAGAAAATCAAAATAATTTTTAAGTTCTTAAAAAAATTATATGCGTTATCAGCAATGATTTATCCAATTATAGTATGCTTATGATTTGCTTTTCTTCATACGAAATAATGCATGGAGTGAAGCATATAAATATTTTAGTATTTACATCTTGATTGTTCATATAAATGAAACATTTAAAGTGAATTTTCTTCATGTTATACATTGAGCTTCACAATACAACTTACTAATATTTTTGTTGTTAGTAATTATTTTTTCATCGATAAAAAAATAGCAGTTTGAATATTATGTAAAACAAAATACTGAACATGATGAGAATATTTTATGGCTACGTAACTTACATGAGATTTTTTTTTTTTATAATTTCCTTTTTATAAACTACATATGCATTTTTTACTAATAAAAAGTAAGGTTATATTTTCAAAGCATTCAAATTTGGCCGTGCTAAACGCTTTTTAGTCTTTTATTTATTATATTTATTCATTTATATTATCAGAAATTTGGAAAAAATAAAAAATATGTATGTCCAAAATATGTTTTTTCTTTTTAAATATTTCTGTACTAAAAAAAAATGTACAGTGAATTATGACTTAATTAGGAAAAAAAGCAATTTCAAAACAAAATATAAAAATAATTTTTAAGTTTTTAATATGCATTATCGGCACACATTAATTGATTACTATAATTATGCTTTGCTTCATAAGAAATCATAGATTAATTGGAGCATATCGATATTTTAATATTTACATCTCGGTTGTTCTCACAAATGAAGAATTTAAAGGTAATTTTCTTCATGTTGTTTTATTTATTGTTTGCCCTTTTTCACTTTGAAATGATGAAAAAGTTTTTACACTAATTTTTGTAAACCAGAAAAATTCATTTTTACTTTTATTTATCCGATTTTAAGTATGTTAGAAAATGATGTACTTACTTAAAATGGAAGAATTTGCATTAATGATTGGACAAGGACGCATTTACTCGGAAATTTTAGAATTTGCATCAATGATTTCAAATGCATCATATTAGAAGCTGTTGTTGTTGTTCTGTTATTTGGAAATGCATTTAGTTCTTTAAATTAAATAAGTCACAAATTAAGAATATGTAAAAAAAAGTGCGAACTTCCCAGGAAGATTATCTATTATTATACACGTTGATTATAAAAGAATATTTGCCATTGTGAGCCCTTATCGACAATGCCGTTGATAGAAACAGAATGCTATTTTGGATGTGGTTATTTTATGGTAGACTGTGGAGAATGAAGAAAAGAACAACAATTCAGCTATCATAATTACGATTACTGTGACAAAATTTTGAAACTGAAAAAAACCAATTTGTTTTAATCGCAAAATGATTGCCTAGGTAAAAAACAAAACAAAACAAAACCAAAAATTATAATTTAACAAATTACAATAACCATTGAAAAAAATTTTCCAAAAAACAAACAAAAAAAAAAACCAACAACATAAAAAACGTATTTTTGTGTTATAGCGGCCCCACAATTATGATTAGGCCAAGGTTGCAGTTATGATTTCGCCAAGATCATCGCAAATCTTATGTATATGTCGCTTGGCGATTCATCCTTGGGGGCCGCTATAGCCTGAAAGTACCAAATTTACAATATATTAATGAAAACAGAAACAAAAAAATTATAAGGCAATTTCTCATCCGACGTCAATTTTTGAATTCGGCTCTTTTTCACATCTGATGATTTGCATCTATCCTTTTTGTAGCTTTAACATTTTTGTAACGATTTTATACATTTCTATTGCCTATTCAAAGAAAATTTCTTCTAAAGTTACATAATTTCGTTAAAAATTCTTATAAAGTTACAGAATTTCGTTAAAAACCCTTAAAAAATAAATGATTATTTGTCAATCAAATGACCACGTCGAAAGGTCCATTCTCGATCGAAAACAACAACCATTTTCCCAATGGTTAACAAAAAGAAGTTAAATGCTAATTTTACCTAGAGAACTGGTAAAATAAAATAAACATAAATAAGACGAATTCGTGCTCCATGTGTGCTGGAAGAACAAATTGGTGACATTGTCGGTTACCACTATTTCGCGTTTCCGTGATCAGCAGGGCCTTCTGAATATTCTTCTCTCTTTTTTTTCCTTTTGTTTAATTTAAAATTCTAGGTATACACGTGAAATCCGCTAAGTCAGTCTGACATGAAAAACGCCACTAATCGTGAAATTTTCCTTTGTCTTCATGTCGTAATTTACTATTACCCATGGTCTCCCATATACGATATGTCATCGTCTGTAAACGCATTTACTTAAAAACTTTCTAACCCGAGTATAATTATTTGTTTTTGTCGGCTTTGTGAGCACATTTTGTCTTCTAACAGCTTTTGTGTCACCATTATGCCACCATATTTTCACTGCTAAACTGATCTTTTAATGCCATTTATGTTTTTCGTCGTGAAAACAGTTTTGCAATGAAGGAAATATGGTGTTTTAGTTTGAAAATTTTGAACTTTGGGAAGCCTGTTTGTTGGGAATTTCGGAAGAAATTACCCTTTTGCCATGATGCCACAGATGGGTTTCATAAGGGACCGCCCACTTCGAAATCTAACTTGTTCGCAGGCGGAGCGGGCAGGGATTTTTTTTTGTTTTTATTTTTTTTTGCTATAAGGGTTGGTTCTATAAAAAAACTTGTCAATATAAAAGTTTTAGATAATATTAAGAGAATTTATAATAAATTTAAGCGGATTTGATATCTTGTAAATTAACGAAGTTATGAATTTTTTTCTTAAAAACCCCTCTTTTTTTCCCGCCTTTTTTTAATGATATCAAAAATCTGTTATACATAAATTGTTGGGTCTTTTTCTATAAGTAATAATAACTTTAAACGGATTCGATACGTATCATAAATAAGACGTTATAGGGTTTTTTTCAGTTTCCCCCAACCACCCCACCCCCATTTCCCCTCACTTTGGTTCGATTTTGCCCATTAACGAACTTGACCGAGATTTTATGCCCCTTGATTTTATGTATCAGTTTGGAAGAGATTTGTAAAGAATTATTCGAGTTATCGTGTCCATAAAAAAGTGACATAGATAGATAGATAAAGTTTTGAACTGAGGGTGGTTTTGGGTTCTGGGAGTCATGATCGGCGTAGATCTACAAAATTTTTTCAAAAATTCCAACTTAGGGGAGAATGTAATAGGTAGTATTTCTTACGAAATCTACCTAAAATACACAAATACCAGTTTGCCAAAAATTATATGAATAAAAAAAAACAACGTAAATGGTATAGTTTTAAAATGATAATATTTCTTAACAAATTTAAATGTTGTAGCTATAAGAGTATTTCGATTGTTAGAGACAGACAGGCCGACACTCGAAATGAGTGTCTGATACATTGATGATTGTAACATTAAAAAAACAGACAAAAGTATTACTAAATTAAAAAGTATGCTTTAAATGAAACTTATTTAAAAGATAACATATCATCCATGAACAAGATCAGGCTACTGAAAAATTACATATTAACGAAATATCTAGTGAATGTTTTTTGCAGAACGAGTACACCTAAAAATTTTCTCTAATTAGAAAATATTAATATTATAGAATATTATTTTGGAAATATCAATGTATACAAAAATATTATCTGTAGTAAAACTCTCATAAACATTCCGAGATATTCCCAAGGGGAAAAGATTACTGTGGTAAACTACAAAATATACTCTCTACAATTTTTAACATATTTTATTAATAAATACTTATAGCGTGGATTGTGAATACTATATCACGCTTATTTTCCCAAAATACCCGTGATCTAAGTTTAAAGTTGAAAATGTTAACATATCAGTGTACCATATTTATTCTGACCTTTAAAAATTACACTAGAAATAATTTGCCTGTCAGTACATAACACAAAATCACTAGATAATCCAGTCCCTGACCTCCAGTAAATATACGTTATTCCTTGCTTTTTCAAATTGGAGTAATAGCTTCGTTTTTTTTTTTTAACACTTAAAAGTATATATCTTAAATGAGCATAGAACCATGACCTCTATGACTGACAACTCAATATTTTTCAATACATATACTTAAAAAAATGTTCAAGATATCTCTTTCTCTAGTCTGCTCACATAAAAATTATTAAAATCTCATATATGCTTTTTAGATTAAAACAATTAACAAAATGTGAATTTGAACCTTTTGGAAAACTATATGACATGATCTTAAAACTTTACTAATCTAATCACAAATGGCAACAATATTTATTAAAATAGTTTAAACTATGGCTATGTTTCACATTCTATGAAATTAGGTCTGTTTAGCTAATTTTTATTTTACTTATTTATGTTTTTGTTTTAGAATCTTTGTTACTTTGTATATGTTTTAATTTTGAAAATAATTTTTATGTGACTAGTCAATATGCGTTACAGTGTATTACAAATTTTGTATAGTTACATTGAATTGTTGCTTTTTCCCTTTCACGAAAGAAATATTTAATTAAATTATTTTGAAGCGCTACTTAAGTTGCTACAAATTAGAAATATCATGATGTCACAAAAATGTTATTAATGCACGACTAGATTAAACATTTTTTAACGTCTGATAAATAAAAGTCTTTAAATAAATTATCACATTTAAACAGACATAAAAGTTACATAAAGCACTTAAAGCATTAAAAAATACTGCAAAAGTTTCAAGCTATAATTTAGCCCCTCATCAGTGCAACTACGTGCATTGACCGGAGAATTTTCAACCATGTTTATAGTTAATAAAATTAACCAGTTAAAACTTGAAAAATTTTGACGAACTTCCATTAGAGCAAGATCGTGTACTGAGGTGGAATAGCACAAGATTCATTAATTGGCGAAGTCTGTTTACGAGTGAACCAACCCTCAAGAAATATTCTACTCTTCACGTTATTGCAGCTGGATCTGATTACTGCGATACTTTGAAATCCGGAATTTGGTCAGTATCCAATGAATGCTGTGCTAGTTTTGATTAAAGGCTACCAGATTTCTAGGCACGTTTATGTTCGGCAAGACGAATTGGCGCAAGTACGACCCGTTTCACCAATATAGACTGAGTCACAGACCCCACAAGGGATACTGTAGAACGCGCCGGTTTTAAGTAGGGGACGGTTTCTAGGTTTAAACTTACAAAGCAATTATTTTTAAACATCCTGTGGGCTGAAGGCTGTACTGATATTATTAGACGTGAGTAGACTAGGAATTTTTTTAGAAATATCTTTGTAATAAGAAATAGATACATATCCAGTGGGGCTTCTACGAACTAAAGACAAGCGATTCTCAGAGAGTAACCTTTTCAGCCACCGCAAAGGGTAACCATTTTTACTTAAGTCAGAAATTATTTTCTTTTTCTCCAATAAGAGAGCGCATCAGAAAACAATAACGATTAGCACGATGGGCCAACATTCTTACAACTGCGATTCGATGGAAAATTGGTTTTATGGATTCAAAATTTAAATACTGTGCAGAATTCGTAGCCTTACGATACACAGATGCTAATACTTCTTGAAACTCAGTATTTTCCACTCTTTCAACCATAACAGCGGGAAAAGGCAGTCTGCGGTTATTCTCCATCTCGATAGTAAGTTGGATCGCTGTACAGATAGAATTCACAACCTCTAGAATTTTATTCAAATCCTTTCATTCGAACCTTGCAACAAGATACATGTCATCGACATAACGTTTTCAAAAACAGATCCACTTACGGGACATTATTTCAGACTCTAGAAATTGCATCACCATTTCAGCGATTCGAACAGACATTGAAGATCCCATTGCCGTACCATGGACTTGTCTGTAAAATCTCACTTCAAAAACAAAGCAATTCGATTTAAGGCAAATCTCACATGATCACTAATGTCCGAATCGTCCAGACTAGAATCAGTGGCAAACTCATGCCATGCCCTCACAACGACTTCACATGCATACTTAATCGGTATAGACGTAAAAAGAGACACCACGTCCAACGAAGCCATAACGCAGTTACGTGGAACGTAATTTGAATCGTACGGAAAAACTAAAATACAAGGCGTAGAATTAAGACTTTTATGATGGGAAATTGTAAAAAAGAAATAATTTAATGTTTGGAGTAAGTAGGTTATTTGGGTATAAAATTTGGTAACTGGTATATATATATATATATATATATATATATATATATATCGTCATATAAAGTTGCTTAACTGCATCCTGACAAACTTTTCAAAGTACAAGTTTTATTTACTTCACAATATATGCCAAAATATTCAAATATAAATAAAAATTTTAATAAGAAAAATTCGTTGCATGTAAGTCCAATAAAATAAACTATATGTGACAATACCTGTTGCAAATAGGTTTACCGAAGGTTCAGTCTTAACAAATCAGCTATTTTAGAGGAAACAATAAATCACAATAGTTTTGTTTGTAGTTTCCTTTAAAAAACTTGAATATTTAATGTATCGAAACTTTGTTAGTTAATTTGTCTTAAACCTCATCGTCATGTATGTATGTATGTCTGCCTGACTTCCTGTCTGCCTATCTGTCGGATTTCCTATAAAAAAAAACTTGTTGCCAGATGATATCTCTTATAAGTCAGTTAAACAATGGCTTCGTATTTCCAAAAATATCATTTCATTAGAATCTCTTCTCATAATAGAAATATTAAAATAAATAAGTATATAATTTTTTACTTATCAAGGAATAAATTATCTTGCATCGTATGACACGGAAATGATTTTAGGGTATAAGATCTTCTTTTGAGCAGATAAAGTGAATACATATCGTTAGAGCTAGTATGTCCAATATTATGGTCAGTAGATAACGTATGAAAATGGCACAATCAACATCTTTCATTAAAACTGTACTCTCATTTTTCAGTTTATTGAGTTTTACTATTAGTTAAATTTAAATGTACAAGCTACTTTATAGTTACTGAAGTATATTGCATTATTTTTAAATTAATGATATTACTACACTTATTTAAATTTAATCATGACTTTGTCAAAATAAAGAAAAAAATAGAAAGTGGATCCGAAATTAAAAAAAGAAGATATATGCCCAAAAATTTAAATTATCTTGAACATAGTAATGCATTTTATTTTTTATATAATTAATTAATAAAATATATCACATTGATTTTATATTAAGTGAAGAAAACTAGTAAATCAACCGAAATTGAGAAATACAGATATATGTGTGCAATTTTAATTTATACCGAAATTAATATAATATCGTATATCTAACTTTTTATTATTAATTTACTATAATGCGATACATATTTATTAAATTAATTGGAATATTACACTTAATTAAATTTGTGAATGGGTTTGTAAATTAATCTAACACTTAAAATATAGATTAAATGCTTAAGTGATACAAAGAAAAACACTAAAAGTTTATAAAAACATTTTAATGATCGACATATATTTCAGCGTTCATATACGGCGCCATTTTCAAGTTATATAACGATAAACAAAAATATTCTCGCAAATGTTTGAAAATAAACTTGAACACATAAATCACGAGATCATATATGTAAAAAAGAAGGTGCTTCAAATAGTCAACTGTAAACGTGAAAATTAATATTTCCTTATTGCTTTTTTAAAACATATATATATAAATACATTTATAAACATATGTCGATAATTAAAAGGTTTTTATAAGCCTTTAGTGTTCCTCTTTGTATCACTTAAGAATTTTCTTTATATTTTAATTATAGGTACTTTTCGGTTAACCGGGCGCCAGTGATATATATATACATGTATACACACACACATGTACACATATCTACGTATACATATATATACACACCCATATATATACATATATGTATGTACATATATACATATATATGTATATACATATGTATTTATACATGTATATATATCACTGGCGCCCGGGTAACCGAAAAGTACCTAATTATAATTAGTGATCTTATTATGTGATCATGAATCTAACAAATTAATTCAAATATCAGAATTGTAAATATGCACCTAAAATTTATTTTATCCCGAACTTCGTTTAAATAGATGAAAAAAATGTTTTATATTTTGTAGATTTGTAAAACTAAAAAAAAATATATTGACCTGGAATTCAGAAAATTAATTTTTCTTTCCAAGGTGATATACCGCTTCATGTTGTCTGGGAATCTTTACAAGATCTGTAACATGAATGAAAGACCATTAACCTGAAATCTTCTTTGAAGTTCCTTATACTGATGTGAGTGACATTATAATTACGTGAGGAATAATGTCGATTGTAGGTGAAGGCATATTTTTTTTACAACAAGCAAATAAATTCATTTCTATTATACAAATGGTCATCTTATTATATCGTATTTTTGAATTTCATAAGAATTGCACAGACATTCATATAAAAAGGTATCATACATTTTTTAATAAAAATTAGAAAATAGTTTTTTACTAGAAATTTAATAATAAATATACTTTGTGAAAGTAATTGCAATGTGTAAGATGTAATATAAATTCCATTTATTAAAAGTGTGATATACTAGATGTTTGGGAATTTTTACGACGAAAAATGCTTTGTGTCCAAATTCAATAAAAATATGTTGGTATTTTAATATCAGAAATAAAGAAGCAACGTAGAATGACAATTATAAACAAA
The DNA here is from genome assembly GCA_963931845.1 of Maratus michaelseni. Lineage (NCBI taxonomy): Eukaryota > Metazoa > Arthropoda > Arachnida > Araneae > Salticidae > Maratus > Maratus michaelseni. The sequence continues at coordinate 266,862,762 of OZ007596.1, read as the reverse complement.
ACAATATCTAAAAATATTCGTATTTGGAATCTTCCTTATGTATGTCATAACATTTAAAAAAGTATTTAAAGTAATACAATTTTACTATGCGTTTAAACAATTGCATTTTTAATGTTTAAATGGGTATATTTAAAATTATAGTTTTTAATTTTTAAGCAATAATATATTTTTATATTTATTTACCAAATATGATTCTTGAAATGTATCATTGGCTACAAAAATAGTGTAAAATAAACAAACAAAACAATATCTAAAAATATTCGTATTTGGAATCGTCCATATGTATGTCATAAGATTTAAAAAATTGTTTAAAGTAATACAATTTTACTATGCGTTTAAAAAATTGCATTTTTAATGTTTAAATGGGTATATTTAAAATTATAGTTTTTAATTTTTAAGCAATAATATATTTTTATATTTATTTACCAAATATGATTCTTGAAATGTATCATTGGCTACAAAAATAGTGTAAAATAAACAAACAAAACAATATCTAAAAATATTCGTATTTGGAATCGTCCATATGTATGTCATAAGATTTAAAAAATTGTTTAAAGTAATACAATTTTACTATGCGTTTAAAAAATTGCATTTTTAATGCTTAAATGGGTATATTTAAAATTATAGTTTTTAATTTTTAAGCAATAATATATTTTTATATTTATTTACCAAATATGATTCTTGAAATGTATCATTGGCGACATAAATAGTGTAAAATATCAGAAGAGTTTTTTTTTATATTTATCAAAATGAAGTTGTTGTATGTTTTAATATACAGTGCCAGCCAAAGACAATCTTGACACTTATTGAAAAATGTAAAAGAAGTCGTATTTTCACACAACTACCAGAAGTAAAAATAAAAAAGTAGAAAGCTGAGGCATCTCAAGCTGCAAGCGTCACCACTTCACGTGACCAACGTGTGATAGAAATAACATAAAATAAAGAAATAAAATAAAATAAAAAATAAAATAAAACATCTGTCCATTAAGATTGTGGCTTGAGTGTATTTTTTTTTTTTTTTTTTTTTTTTTTTTGCCGGCACATTACATACCTAAAATTGCTGTATTTTTATTATAATGCAGGTACATTATTAACACATCTGTTAATTAACATTAACAAATTTTCAAAAATTTGACAAACATTTATACAACGTTATTTCACGAAATCCGAGATAATTTTTAAAACAGCAAGGGACAATTTTATGTCTTCTAGAAGTCTTATATAAACACATTGAAAGACCATTCAAATGCCTAAATTCTACTCCGAGGAATTGTAGCTTGAGAAAATCTTCAACTAATTATTAATAAGTTAAGTAATTAATGAAGAGTCAACTCTAACTTTCATATTTTAAGACATAATGTTAGTAGTTATACTAAATTAATAACTAAACATATGTTACATTGAAAATTATCTTGTATATTTTAGATAAAACAGTACTTATATTTAGCTATTACCTTTCAATTGGGATGGACAAGTTTTGAATAGAATTTTTCGCCATATTTGATCAAATAAAAATTATACAAATTCTACTATTAAACCATGCTATTACAAATTCTGCTATTTAATTATAATATAAAAAATTTCTAATCATAAATAGTGGTGCCAGACTCCTTAGAAATTCCAAAGATTGTACACACATCATATTAGTAAAAGTCATTTTCCACAGGCTTTATTTTTCTCTTTATAAATGTAAACTTTAATGTTTGACTTAAGTTTTTTATTACATTTACTATCTGACCCGCCCAGCCTTGCCCGGACCCGTGATATAAGCTTAAATAAACCCAAAATTTGTATTATTTTATATATTTTACCTGATTTTGTAGGAATTTATTTCTTTTACGAGAAAATCGTAAAATTCTAAAAAAACAATTACTTCTTTTTCAAGTAGGGTCGTTATATTGTTTAAAAAATATAGCTTATGTTTTCCAAACCCTTTGAAATATTCATTGATCATAAATATAACGGTTTTAAAGCCCGTGTGAAAATTACGTCATAAATATTGTTACCTGGTTGTAAAAGAAATATGTTTTCTTTTCGCGTCGGGTCCGTTAACATAAAAAAAAATATTCGTCGTCCGATCTCTCTGAAATTTTAGTCCTTTATAAATATAAATGTTTTCAAGTGCTATATAAAATTATGAAAAAATATATGCATTTGAAATAGTGAAAACGTTACCTGAAGCCGAGCGTGACCACGGAAAACATCCCGTTATTATGGGTTTTCGCTGAAAATATCTCAGATTTTATTTTTAAAAAAATGCTTGTTATCACTCGAACGCTTCGAAATTGTTGTAGGTGATGAAAATCTGGTCTACAGAGATGTTCTAAACAGATTGTATCGAAATACGAACTTTTAGTAACTTTTAGCATAAGAAAAAATTCTTCTTGTGAGGCGCAAAATGACCTGCCTTCGCCGGTGTTTTTGAAAGGGTTTAAATCCGTATTTTAATTTGTGTAAGGAAGAAAACATAAACCCTGGAAAACGACCCTTTTTCAAAAATGTTTTTCAAAGGGTTAACATATTTTTTTCGAATTGATTACGGCATTGGCGACGTAAGAGTGCTATCTTTCAGAATATGCTTTTCGTTTTTAAGTAAACCAAACGGTTTAGTCGATAAAATTTAAAACAGAATTGCGAATTAAACGCATTCTTCATGTAAATGGATCTTCATTCTCGTGCATTGTGGTAAATCGCGTTCTGTGCATGCGCGAGTTCTGAAAGCTGGCTCGCAAAGAAAGAGATGAGTTATTGATCAGTTTTTAATTGATATTTTTGTTAATTTTCAAAGAATTAAAATTCTGATACTCAGGTGCAGCATGTCAGGCTTTGGATTATCTACACCTAAATTTTCAGACTTCTAGGTGGGCTAGATTTTGCTAGCCATCGCAGACAAACAAACACACACACACACACACACACACACACACACAAACACACACACACACACACACACACACACACACACACACACACACACACACATACATACATACATACACCCACAGAGCGAAACTTTCTTTTATTAGTATAGATATAACAAATAAGACATTGTTTTTTTAGTTTACCCGAAAGTGTCAGGGAATATAATTAATATTTATTTACTAATGTATGAAAGCATAAATACTAAACTTCTATTTCATGTTGCTTTTAGCCAAGTTTTGAAAAAAAAATAACCGGCTCAATAATGTTTATGCTATGTATTTGAAATATTTTTCTTTCTTATTTTAAAAACCGTTATTTCTTTATAAAAAAGTTTCACGAAGCAAACCGTAAAAAATTTTAACTTTCAAAAGAGAATCTAAAATGACATGAAATAGAAAAACTGCGTATTTTTGTTTCTTAACAAAGACGATTTTAATCGAAAGAAACTCTTGTCGGAATTTCAATTTCCACTTTCAAAGAAACTTTACAATTTAAATGATGTGTCTATGTTTTGTTCAAAAGTTTGAAATGTATAAATTTAAAGCCAAGCTAAAAATAATTTATTTATAAAAAGGCTTTTATTATATATTTCTAATATATTTCGTTTTATGATATATTTCTCCAGCGTTTATGATATAGTGCTAAAATACAAATAAAATGAAATATTTCTAAAAAATGAGGGATATTTCTCAATTCACCAATGTATTATTTTCATTTTTAAGCAACAATCTGGAAGGATTTATTGATAATACATTTTTTAAACCTCATTTCTCTTGTGCTCTTACGTAGGTTTTAATAGGATTTAATGAAACGCTTGTTTGTCTGTCTGTCTACTCAAATTTTTAAACTCTTCTGGTAATATAAGTATACTTTTGTATCTGGTAATATATATATGATATCTTTAAATCTGGTAAAATATAATGTACTATTTTTTGAGAACACTGATCGTATGACCCAAAGTATTTATAATGACAATGATATCAATATAATAATATACAATAGTATTATTTTTACTCAAATAGTCAACGAAATTTGGGATAACAAATCTAGTTTGTTATGATATATTGTTTTAAGAATAAAAATGTGGAACTCTGCACAACTGTATCATGAGATAGTTGTTAATGTTCTATAATGAAATTATTTGATTTTCCATGTAGAAAATCTTCTAATCACAATACATATTTCGGATTTTAAACATTTGCAATAATTAAGTTATATATTTTGACTGCACTTTTAACCACATTTTTAAATGAAAATTTCTTTCAGAATTTCATGCGTTTTAGTAAAAATAAGATTTAAGCTATGTACAATAATGCATGACGAAACTCTCTAGAAATATGTTAAATCAAGCAAATTATAATTATCATGTTGTGTAGTAAACATACAAAAAATATTTAAAAGCTTTTTGTATCATTAAATAAATAGACTTTTAATGACTTTAGTTTTTAAAAACAGTTTTATGCATTGTGTTAGAAAGTTAAAATAACAGGGTATTAATATTTATTCATTTTAATATAAGTTAAATTCCATTACGTAGAAAAAACAAATATTAAACTGTGTATTTAAGTATTATATATTGCTAATTTAGTTTATTTATTAAAAGTATTAATATTTTTACATATATTATTTAAAGTTTTACTGAAAATGCATGTACTGCGAAAAAAAAAAAATTCATGAAAATTACAAGTTTCACTTAACATGAAATTGCAGTTTTTCGCTCACAGTACTCAAAATTGAATATGAAAGATTTGTTTATTATTATTATTTTTTTTTAATTTATAAGAAAAATTTAAATTAACTTTTTTTATCACTATTAAATCCTATTACATGCATCTTCGGATTGCATTGTGCCAGTGTTTATGGAGTATAGCACAAGTATTTAGTGTTTGATGCGTGCTTATGTAACGAGTATTATGACTTGCATTCCGATTTTTGTTCATATTGTTTATATCTGCTTCCTTTCCGCCTTTAATTGTCTTACAATAAAGAAGGTTATACAAATAGATTGTATAATTGTTTAATTTATGTCCTTGTATAAATTTTGAATGATTGCTTCGATTTTCATAAAATGTTTTTGTTGGAACGAACTTGTTCTGGTGGTAATGTGCAGTATAGGTTCCACTGATACACATAAATATAAACAGCGTGCAACGAAATATTGTAAACAATATTTGGGAAATGGTATAGCAGACTGAACCAAGTATATACAGGGTGTTTCTAAACTCATGGTACACACTTTAAGGGTAGGTAGAGCACACAGTAACAATCATTTATTGTAAAAGGAATGTATGGGACTAAGTAACGCATTAAGGTAAAAACACCAGGGGGGATAAATTAGGCCCCTTTTTTAATTTTCAAAACTTCATACATTCATACCAAAAAATTTTTATGCTATCATTTTCTTGACATTTCATAATTATTTAATAATAATATTCTTCTTTGAAAATTTTTGGTATGAAATCGAAATTTTTTTAATTGAAAATAGAAATAGAAATAGAAATTTTTTGAAATAGAAATGGAGTTTATGGTTGATTCCACTGGCGGTAGAGGGCAGTAAGTGACTGGTTGCCGTTCAATACCATGCATTCAAGTAGAAGAAATCGCCATTTTTAATTGTGCTATCGTTCGTCATGGAACACTTTACATATGCCGAAAAAGCCGACATGCATTTCATGTATGATCGTGCAAATGGCAACGCCAGGGCTGCCCTACGAATGTACCAGGAGCAATTTCCTCGCAGAAGAATGCCTGATCATAGAATAGTTCAGCGCTGACACCGTCAGCTTTCTGAAACAGGTTCTTTCCACGTCACCAGACAGGAAACTGGGCGATAAAGAGCTGTACGCAGTGCAAGCCTGGAAGAAATTATTGCCGAAACGTCAGTGAAGGCTTACTGTTGAGACCCGAAAAGTTTTTGGTTTCTGTCTGTCTGTTTGTCTGTTTGTCTGTCTGTTTGTCTGTCTGTTCCGCGATAACTGCCGTAAAAATGATCCGATTAGGTTGATTTTTGGTGGGTATGTTGGTGAGATACCCGGAATTAGCTGTATAGTTTTTGGTTAAATTTGGTTCATTCGTTCGAAAAATAGAGAACATTTCTTTTTAAATCATAATGCTTTCCTATGGGACTGCAGACGATTTTCAAATTTCATTTTTAACTGAAATGGAAATCGCATATTTGAATAATGGATTTCAACGTAAAATTATGGATGTTGATTTTCGATATGGAGGTTTTAAATATATCCAATTATTTTGAAAAATTGACGATACATTTATTAGAATTGAGATATTAATTGTTTAAATGATTGGAAATTTTTTTGCATCTGTTCCGGAAATATAAAACTTTTATTTTCATGTTTTTTACAAATTTTAAAATGCATTTCTTTTTACTTTTCTCTTTAATTTATCAGTTGCCTAGCAACGATATTTCAAAGAATATAAAAATAATAAAAGCAACACGCACTATTTTGTTCCAATAATTTATTAGCAAAATAAATTATTTTTGTATTCTATTGACATAAATGAAGAATTTATTTTAATACAAGTTTTTTTTTAATCTAAAATGTTACAAGAATAAGAAGTTCATAAGAATTTCAGAATATCATTGCATAAACCGTGTTTAATTTAACGTTTCTAATTTCTGAAACCTCCGAAGAATTGTATATGCCTGTAAATATGTATGCAATAGAAAAAAATTAAATTGCGGATTGTAAGATGCTAAATAATATGAAAAGTGAGATTAAAAAACAGTGACTTGAGCTGACGTTGAGGCTCCTGATCTGCAGATTTACTAGTTTTGAATATTGTGAGTGAAAGGCCCGAATCAAGTACAAGAGCTGTTGCACAGAATTTAAGTGTGAGTCATCCGACCGTTTGGAGAGTGTTAAATGAAATTCAATTTCATTCATTCCGTTTTCAACGTGTACAAAATTTGAATCCGGAAGACTATCATCTGTGGTTGAACTTTTGCCAGTGGATTTTGCAGCAACATGTATTGCAGCCAGACTATACTGCTCATATTCTATTTACAGATAAGGCAGTATTTACACGCGAGGGTGTATTTAATGAGCACAATTTCCATTTTTGGGCAACCAATAATCCACATGCAATGCAGCCACATGCTTATCAACAACAATTTTCTGTAAATTTGTGGGCGGTTATTGTTAATATTTTTTTGATTGGCCCATACCTACTACCAAAGAGGCTGGATGGTCGCTGTTACCTTATTTTTTGCAACAGGTTTTACCAGAACTGCTGCAAGATGTTCCGATCGCTATTCGTAACGGATATGGTTTCAACATGATGGAGCGACCGCGCACTTCACCACTTACGTGTGCAGTTACCTGAATGCCACATTTGGGACGCGATGGATTGGGCGTGGGGGACCAGTTCCTTGGCCACCGCGATCTCCCGATTTATCGAGCCTTGATTTCTTTTTATGGGGACATCTGAAGACTCTTGTTTATGAGACTCCAGTTGACTCAGACGAAAATCTAGTACCTCGCATATCCGAAGCTGCTGCACGTGTGCGGGAAATGCCTGACATCTTTAGAAGTGTACGCCAATCATTCCACCGACGCTGCGAAGCATGTATCACAGCTCGTGGGCGCAATTTTGAACACTTATTGTAATATTATTGTATGCATTGTTATTTACTTGTAAACTACTTTGTAAATAAACATTTTATCTTTTTTATTCATGTATTTCGTTTGATAAGTTTGCCAGTTCTGCGCTTTTTTTTAATTCAAAAATTTCGATTTCATACCAAAAATTTTCAAAGAAGAATTTTATTGTTGAGTAATTATGAAATGTCAAGAAATTTTCTGGTATGAATGAGAAATTTTGAAAATCAAAAAAGGGGCCTAATTGCCCCCCCTGGTGTTTTTACCTTAATGCGTCACTTTGTACCATACAAATGATTGTTACTGTGTGCTCTACCTACCCTTAAAGTTTGTACCATGAGTTTAGAAACACCCTCTATATATTTTGCTTAGTAAAGCAGGGTAGCAAAATATTTATTCAGTCACAAATGCAACATGTCTCAGTTCAAGTGAAACACGTATTTCTATTCCTATTTTTCAACAAACGAAAATAAACAATTTAATAAACTAACATTTTTTTTGTTTGTGTGAAATATGATGTCACCATGCGAAGTGTATTGCAATTAGGTACGTGGCACGATGCAGAGCTACGTTCCAAATTGCCGACGTCCAGATTAGGGCTGTTTAACGTGAGTCCAAGCCATTTCCAGCAAATATCGGGGCGTTATCACATTTCAGAGAAATCAATGGAATTTCCGTTGAACATACCATTGAAGCTTCTTTAATATTGTTAATTTTAGAGGGAAAATCCCGGTTTTGCATTTTAACACTTCCTACATAGTTGAAAAGTGTTTATGAATTCGGTTTGTCTGTCTGTATGCTTGTCCAATCTTTAACTCGCTTAAATATAATTGGATTGCCATGCAAGTGATATAAGTTATTGAGGTTTACTGTGGCATGTTCGGTATTAAAAATGAAGTGTGTAGCATTAATAGCTCATTTATAGTTCAGTGATACTCAAAAGAATTCCATTACATTACGGTCTGTGGGTAAAAATCGTTTGCGATTTATTCTAATGGTGTTACACTATTTCAAACATATTGAAATTAATGTATATCACTGAGGTGCACTAGGAGAAGTTTACTATAGAATATGGTGCACATAACATTCATCATTTATTTACAGGACCACACGAAAGAATTCGGTTACAGAACTGTTTATTAACAATAATTGCTAATTGGGCGTTTTCAGTTGTAATGTGCTTTTTAAAATCTATCTAATTTTCTGTCGATTACTTGGTGTGTATAAATTCTAAAAAATGTATACAGGGGAGCCTAAATGATCTCAAGTAAATTTGTTTTTATTGACGGAGATTGGTAAAGGTGAATTTTCAACTACGCGCTTCCTAAATGAGCTAAATTTTAGCATACAAGGTACTATATATACAAATTTATAGATAATATACAGGGCAACACAAAAGAATTCGGATATTTTTCCGGCTATTGATGGTAGTTCCTGAAATTGAGTTTTCAAATGTGTTATTCGTTTTACCAAGTAGTTTACTTGGCAACATCTTTCGTATTATTAAACGTTGAAGTTTCGTTAAAGTATTCTGGAAGAGTTGGAAAGTGTTTCATAATCTATGCTTGAAGGATGATTTTACTTTCTTGTTGTGAGATATCCTGAGTGAATAATTGGATTGTAAGACTTAGAAAAATTGAATTTTATAGTGGGCTAAATCACCTTTTAATGTTTGCACAAGACATTTCGAAGTACACTGTATTTTGTTCTGTCTGTTCTCTTGCCCCTTTTGCAATAATAGGTTCTAAAGCGTAAAATGTGTCCAATAATCCCGAATTTAAAATATTTTGTTAATGTACAAAATATTAATTAAAAATATAGTAGTCGTAATGGTGTAAAAAAATAGTAGTTGTAATGGTGTATAGTTCTGTACAGGGATACGTCAAAAATTCAATTTGCTTATCAAAAAGAGCGATATTGGCAGCAACAAGGCATAAAGTAAATGTGGATAACAATAAAGGGTTTACAGAATTCACTTTATTGTAGTAAAAACTCTCACAAGCACACTTCAGCTGGCGGGCAATAAATAAATAAATATCAGAGCAAAAATGTAAGAATCAATTCAATGAATTCGGTTAAATTTGTCTCCATAACGCTCATCTTTAAATATGAAATGGCTAATAATACGAAATTTGATAGATAAAATCAAATAAACAACTCGTAGGAATAAGTTACAGATTTTTTTAGTTCTAAATCGTGCAAAATTAAGAAATCTCGTCAAGAATTAAAACCTGGTACTACGAGAGTTAAACTGAAAATTTTTGTTTCATCTTGTTTCTCTTTTTAAATGACTGGAAACCGAAAACAGACTGTAAAATTGATATATCAAAAAGAAGAAAAAAGTTCTACTATTTTTTTATTGATCAGGAAGTAAAGTTCTTTTTACTGTTGATAAATTGAGTAATGAATGTATAAAATAGAAAAGTGATAAATTCGTCTAATGAAAGGAATTATGTTTTCTTGAAATATTTTACTGCCTTATATCATTCATAAAACTTTCTCAAATCGTCCTTTTTGTGAGTTGTTGTTATTTTTTTTTATAAAGACGTATAATCTATTTTTTTACTTATGCCTCCGAATAAGCTATTATGGTTGAAACATATTTTAATTAAGTATGGTAAAAGAACATAACATTACATACACAGTTACATAAGCGGTAGATTTTAAAACTTTTATTATGTCACCAATTACTGATTAAACTTTTTTCTCTATGTCGAACTTACACTAAAAGAAAATAACAAAGGAAATTTAATATAAATGTTGGACGATTACACCATGAAATATTACAACATTAAAGATGTGAGTATAAAACATCACAAATATTACTGAATGGTGTATACAAATTAAAAATTTTATACATACATTAAAATTAAAAATATCGACGTTTCTACCACCTTCTATGCCCTAAGGACCGTAGAAGGTGGACGAAACGTCTATATTTTTAATTTTAATGCATGTATAAAATTTTAAATTTGTATACACCATTCAGTAAAATTTGTGATGTTTTATACTCACATCTTTAATGTTGTAAAGGAAATTTATTTGTAATTTTTAATAAATACTTTATTTTTTTTTATTAAATGCAATTAACCGATAGAAAAGGAATGATGTTTAGGTGCATGATTACAATTTAACATTTGCATTTCCCTCTCTATGTGCACACCTGCTCTTAAATATTCATTAAATTTAAAATTTATGCGTAGTTTCGATGTATTATTCTAATTTGTAAAAATATTCTCCTAGAATGAAATAAAGAATAACATGATCATGATGAAATTTTTATAAAAGTGGAATGATTAAATTAAAAAAAAACATATTTCAGGCTATAATTTTTAAATATTATATGTGAATGTTAACTGAATTAATAATATTACATGTACGTTAAACATCGGTTTGAGGAAAATGTTTTTTCAGGATTCAAAATTTTATTTTAAATCTAAAAACATTTTATACAATCTAAAAATTAATGAAGATAGTAATTTCCATTCATTTCTACGATCTTCTGCCAACATTTTAGCAGATTGTCAACCTCCTCCTGCCAGAAAGGTGATGATCGCGACTGAAGAAATGCATCAACCTTTGGCTGAGTTAAAGATTGAAATTAAAAATAAATTTGTAGGAGCGAAAACAGAGAATAAACTGAAGGGAACATGTCTGAGATGTAAGGTGAATATGCCATTGAATTACACTCTAGCTGGTGATTACATTTGTATGTAGTCTGCCATTGCGCTGGTGAAAGAAAACTGTCTTTCTTCGATGTTTAATTTTTTTGTGCCTCGTTTAATACGGATAGAACTTTTTTTAAGCATCTCGCATCACGCGTCACTACCAACTGTCTGGTCGGATTTAGATCCCCTTAGTAGATAATTCCACGATAATTTCACCAGACACATTGCAAAGCAAAATCAATTGATTGTTTAGGGATCACTCTTGCGACGTTGCCGGAAGACTAACCAGTCTCAGATTAACAACATTTTCTGCTAATGGTTGTTTAAGATACATCTGCAGCAGTTTCTGACAAGTCTGCTTCCGTAAGCTTTTGGTAAGTTCCTGAGGCACCAAACGACTAAACTTGGAGGCGAAATTTATGAACTTTAAAGCATGTATAATTGTTGTTTTATTAACTTTGAGTTGGGCATGAAACTCTCGACTTGTAATACTCTTATCGTCTTCAAGTGCTTAGTGCATATCATGGTCATTCACAACAGCGAGAAGCAACTTCAAGCGTCACATCTCCGCTCCTGAATTTGCGATACTATTTTCATACGGTACGCAGGGAACTGACAATGTGTGATAAACCATCACATAATCTTTGATGGCATTCAGCAGCTGAGACATTGTCACTTTACTCATAACTGATAATACCCTGAAGCTGCTCACGTAATAACTCCATTTCAAACAATGGTTATATACAACAGTTTGACATATAGCACCTGCTGCAACATACAGTCAAAATTCTGTATCTCATCCAAAACTGGTTCGTGTTTACTGTCAGAAGCCGATTCTATGTATGTCTTCTGCATCCTTCAAATACATTTCACCAACATTATATTACACAGAAAATAGGAAATCATTCATCGTAACTTTACAGTTTTAAATGAATTTCTTAATTTTTATTTATGACAGCAAACCATTTGTTCGCTTTTCTTTGCTCATTCGGTTTTCATTTCATTCATTGAGCACCAACCAACCTTGCGTGTTATCAAGAATAAACAAGTGGGTAAGTGTGATCGAAGTGCGAACAAATGGTTTCGTTTAATATTCCTTTCAAAACACTTTGTCCTTTCTTTAATAAATTCAAACAATTTCATTTTCCAAACAAAAAAAGTCTTGTTTTTTATAAAGTAAAAATTTACTGGTCTATTTTTCTCGTTTTTTCGAATATCTGAACCAGCCCCGCTATTATAGTCTGTAATAATAATATCTGTCATGTGGACTAAAAGCGATATTAAAAAAATCAATTTCAAAATTTAACATGTTGTATAGAGATCTTCAAAATGTTAAAATATGCCAATATTTCCATAACCGGGTTTTTATCATGATTTAATACGTTCGTCAAACTCATATATTTACTATTCTCTATTACTCATATTGATACTATCTTTGTATTATTCTCAAACCTTTGAAAAATCCGTTAAACTTCCAATATGACGTCAGATTAATTTTCTTTTTAATTATCTAATGACGTCATATTACCATGCTTTCTGTATTTACACATACTCGTACTTGTATTATTGAAAAATGTTTGAAAATTTCCATTTTATTACCAATATGACGTCTTATTCTTTTTAATTGGTGAAACTTTTTATTTCATTTTCATTTTTCACATGGAAATATTTCAATAGAAAATTAATTATTGTAGAAAGAATTTTATTGTGGATTTTTAATTGTTGGCAACTGCTATAACAAAAAATGTTTAAATTTAATAGGAAAAGGCTGTTAGATTTTTGGTTTTTTATCTCTCTGTATTAAAATAATACGATTTTTTCAAATTTTATGATTTTGACCTTCCTAGTAGGTATTCAGATATAAATACACAAAATTTTATGCCTGCAATTTATATAGTTTCTGAGAACCGGCTCTGTGACGAACAGACAACGAAACGGGACTTATAGGGTTACGTGAGATGAACGAAACCCTAAAAAACGATTAATTCAACAAAATAGGAAAAAAATTATTAAAACACAATTTTTTTGCGAATTCTTTAAAACATTTTGAAGCTTTTTATTGCAAATCTTACATTCCTTTTTTCATTAGTATTTTTTTTAATGTTACATTACGTTATATCAATGATTTTATTTTTTATATAATCTAAATTGTGTACTATTATTATTTTATTATTCCATTCAGATATAAGTTTTATCATTAATTTCAAAATAATTTTAAAAACTATGTTACATATCGTCTTACTATAGAAATATATCAGAATATATATCAATCTATAAAAATCTAGATGATTAATAGCAGGTACAATTGAAAATATTTGCCACTTCCATCGGAGAATGCCGGCTGCATTGTCACCATCTGCTGCCATCAAACGTCAAATAATATTTTGTCTTCCATGAGTTATGACAAATTTTCCGTAGCTCAATATAGGAAACGATGCAAAAATTTTGAAATAAAACCACAGATTTTAAATAAATGTAGAAAGAAAGCAGAATATATTTTTTTCGTAGAGTATATTGCAATAAAATTATCAGAGTATTTTTTTAAAAAATGTGCTGTTTATTATCCCTATGCATTTATTATTCCTATGCATCCATGTAAATAATCACTAAGAATAAGAAGATTGAAAATTGACTGAAGTGGATATTTAAGCCTTTATAGTGGGAGTTGTGATTTAAAAGAAATATTCAGAATAATGAATTTTTATAAGGAATTCAATTATAATATATGATCACATAAAGAAAATATATCTAAAATTAAATAAATTGTACTCAAATCCATGTTTATCCAAATTGTGTTACGTGCACTTTCATTCACTTTTCGATAATCGTACACTCGCCAAAAATATTTGCTCCACAAACGTAGAAAGTATAGGTAGCATATTGTCGGAAAGCCCTGTGATTGCAAGACATTTTAAAGCTATTTGAAGAAATTTCCGTCTTTTTAGCGGATAATTTCAGGAAATTATGATCTTATGTCTGCAAATTGTTTGTGTTTGGATGAAAAAGGACATATGTAAAAAAAAAAAATTCTAATTCGAAAAGTACTCAGCAGCAAAAGGGCTGGGACACCCCTGTTATTTGACAAAAATACAGCTTTAGATTGGAGCATTATAGGTAATTTGTACGTTAGATTGGGGACTTTTCTGAATTTTGGGGGAAAATGTGTAAAACAGAGCATAAAGTTTCACGTTTTATCGAAATATAATCAACGGAACAATTTGTTCAATTCGCGGATTTTTAGATTGTTTACAAAGGCAATACATAAAACTATTATAAAATACATACTGACATTGCATTCTGATTTTAATTCGAAATTATCTGAAATTTAATGAATCGTCTCCTTGATGAACTTTGGTTTTGAACACTAACATATTTGACGTATATGCTTCTTTCTTGGTCTGAATGCTTTAAATACAAGAATTAATTTAGTGTGTTTTTCAGTCATTTTCCATTTAAGAAATACTTTTTTTTCATTTTGATTGACGGAAAAGGGGAATCAGTATAACCATTTGAACTATCTGATATAGTAAAACTGATATAAGAGTTAAACTAATATCATAAATATTAGTCATGAGGAGGGCGATCAAATTTTATGACTTTTTTTTATAGCAGGACTGTTTTTTAAGCTTTCATGACTTTAAAAAATATAACTTTATAACATTTATATACCCTTTCGTCCCTCAAAATTATCTTCTTAAATTACAGTAATTTTTTTAATAATAACATACGGTGACTATGTGAACTACACTCCACAAATTTGTGGGCATCCTCGAATTTCGTGGAGGCTTAGTCACTTTAAACATGAGGAGTTAAAATACAATATTGCTTGCTTAAGCAAATTCACACTTCATATTATACAAGTAAATATTATATATCAATATGGCAGTAAATCATAACTATTATAGTCCCTCCAAATAAAACAGCATTATGATATTGCAACTTTCATTAGTATGTAATTAAGATGTTATTTTATATTGTGAAATTTATTTAAAAATGCTAAGTACTTTTTATTAATGTAATCATCATCTAAATGGTATCGAACCCCTGTGAACGAGGTTTTAGGAAAATACAGTTATTTTTTACAGAAAATGTTAACCACATCATATGTACTTTCTTCTCCTTACACAACATTAAAGTAATACAGTTGTTTTCTTCGATATTGCCAAATTTATATAGCTTTCTACGAAGGTTAATAACATCAGGGAAAATTGTAGAAGTGGTCACTATCCCCGTCATAAGTACACGGAACATCAAGCACAAGACTTTGGAATGCAGCTGGTAGTATATACAGTATCATGAACATGAAATGGAAGCTTTGAAAGTTTGCCTCTTTTGCATAATTGACAGCTGTGTATTTTCTTAAATCCTACATATCCTTTAAAACGTTTATACTATAGTGAATAAGAGTTCCAAGATCGAATTTTGAAAATAATCACATATGAGTCCATGTCTATCTTTAATGGAAATTAGCAAATCTATCTTTATTGTTAGATTCGCTAAATACTGTGAAGTATCCAGATTCGAGCAAACGTTTACTACATATAGAGATATAGAGAGGAAAGTACAAATGACATTGTATTTTCAATATTTGATTCAGTTTTTAAAATTAAAAATAATTCATTGCACAAATATATTTTTTTATGTATCATAGTTTAGATAACTGTTTTTTATTAAGTTTAATGGTAAATTTCTCGTGACTCTATTAAATGAGAAAATATAGAATATTATTTAAGACTGAATCGAATTCCATAATTTTACTCTTAAATATGTGTACAAGTATGGCTGCAAAAGGCGGCTTTTTTAGTTTATTTTATGTATGAATATTTCCAACCAGTAATTTTTGTTACAAATTTATACAATAAACCTACTCCAAATATTATTGTTTGTAAATTGTGATAAAAAAATATTAAAAAGTAATCGTCTGTGGGAATGATGTAGCAACTTTATTTTAAAAAAATGGTATCAAAAATTTACTGCTATGTTGAGGAGTTTGGATAAGAATTGAATGATTTAATAATACAACTAAGTTAAATTTACAACCATACAGCTATAGTTGGAAGCACTCAATAATTAATAACTCTTCTACTTTTTAGTTAACAGCACACTGTTTGCTGTAATACAGGTAAAGGAAATTCACATTAAACTTCTCAAAAAAAGTGCACCATGTATTCATTTGAACTTTTAAAAAGATAAGCAAGATGTGAAGATAATGCCTTTTAGTTTATAAGAAAATATAAAAATTAAACGTTTGTAAAAGTATTAGTTTTGTTTGTCTTTTTAAAAATAAAAAGTACAGAGAAAAAATATTTTTTTGTTTATACTACAGAAATACATATTAATAAATTTTAATATTCAGAAGCCCCAAATGTTTTAAAGTAAACGTGTACGCAATCTCTAGTACAGCAAGCTGAGAAAACTCTATTTTCAAATACGAGATAGATATAAATTATATATATATGTCACTTATCTTTTATACAAATGAAATTTTAGAATGTAATCCTTTTCATACCATTTATGACCGTTTATGAAAATCAGTTATGGAATGATTGAAACGACAAGACAATGCTAATCTTTTCAACGCATGGTATTTAAGATTAATTTGTGGTATGGCAGCATTAAAAAGAATATCTTCTTTAAAAGCAAAAAGCAGTTTAAAACCTTTTTTGCTTAAATTTCAAATTTTGCAATTCAGAAAATGGTACGAAATAGAAAAAAAAATAATTAAAAGATAAAAAAAGACAAAGAAAATTTTAAAAGATAAAAAAAAGACAAAAAAGGAATGTTTAAACATGCTAGTACTAACAGTTGTCTGCCCTAAGCCTGGTTAAAATTTGAAGGAAAATTGTGTACATACAAAATAATTGTTTTAATCTACTTATGCAAAAATATATTTAAAAAAACATGCATTGGTTCCATAAAAAAACTGTTACACGTAAAAAAAAATCATTTTAATAATTTTCGCATAGTTAGGAACTTCCCTAAAATTGTTTGTCTAATTATCCTAACTTTTGCTTATCCGAACTAGCACTGGTCTCGATAGGTTCGGATAACTGGCACTGTACTGTATATATATGTGTGTGTAAGTAAATGATATATAAATAGGCACTTTACTGAACCAATATGACAAATAATCGATGAACAACAAAATATGCACTTTAATTTCAACTAATAACAATTTTGGTCGAAACTATACAACAAATTTACATTACGATAATCCAACCAGACCTAACGGCTATATCCATTTTACATATCTTGCTTCATAACAAAAAATAGAAAACTGGCTCTTTGCCAAAACTCGTGATCCAAAGTATTTTCAGCTCACGCATTTAAATCATGGACAATAGCATTAGAGTATCAGTTCATTTGATGAAGTGAAGTGTTCAAACTGAAATCCTACAAATCGGTCATCCTGACATGATGGCGTCTCGACATCAGCATCTTGATTTGTTATGTTTTTTTTTTCATACCTATTTCTTCTGGAATGATAAGAATTTGAATAAGTTTCTCGTCCACTATAATCTTCTTTAAATCCACGATGCGAAAAATTTTTATGTGATGGTTGTGAATATTTTGGTTCATTATAACTAGCCTTGTATAATCGTTGGCCACCATAATTATAATTATTTTGACCATGATAGTAGCCTCTATTCATGTATCTAGGAGGAAAATCTGGATTGTACCTTGCTTTTGAATTAGGTGAAGTATTTTCTGCTACAACTTGAGGTATGAAAGAATTTTCAGTTTGAAAGTTTTCAGAAATCTCAGATTTATTTTGGTAAGAATTCTCGGAACTCTGTTTCCCATATCCAAATTTATTGTAATTTCCATGGTTAAATGACTGTTTAAAATATCTCTGGCCATATCTATTACTGCTTCCGTTATCAAATGGTCTATTAAATTTTTTGTTCTTTCCCTTATGATCAAAATTCCTATCGCGATCTTTCACATAGTCTTTTCTACCATGTGCAGGACTACTACTTTCATAATTTTCTTCTGGAGATGCATTCCATTCATCGGGTAATCCTGTATCTTTTATCCTATTCGGCTTATATGGTTTTATTAATTTCCTTATTTTCTTTCTGTTCACCAAATTCGTAATTTGAGTCACATTCACCCCGTCATTTACGCAGTCGATTTTAACCATATCTTCACAACCTCGATTATCGTTGTTTATACTTGCTTCATTAATTTTTGTCGGTACTTCGTTAATTTTAATGTATCCTACTCGAACTTTGTTGCCGCTTGTTATTCTAACACTATCTTCCGTTACTTTTAACGTCATGTCTTCTCCTGCTTTCCTACCTATTATTAAATCGCAGTCCGCCTCTTGTACCACGTAAAATTTATCCTGGATTTCTGTTTCATCCACGTAGACTTTATGCCAGAAAAAACCAGTTGGCTTAATTTCTTCTCCACCTATGCCTGATACGTATATATTGTCTCTGGTTAGTTTTGGCGCGTTTATTGCAGTATGATATCTTGAACTGGCGATTGAAATATCACTTCCTGTATCAATTATTACGCTTGTTTTTATTCCACTAATATCTAAGATTCTTCCTTTTTTACCATTTAACATGCCTATATTAACTGTTTTTCTTTGCGTGTTTTGGGTCTCATTTTGATATTTTGTTTCTCGCCAAATTTGATTACGTTGCGGGTAAAAATTTGAATATTCTTGTTCTGTATTATTCGCCATGGCACATTTCGCACTCACGTGACCAGGGTTGCCACACGCAAAACAGATTATATGCGACTCTTTGCTTCCATAATTCATACTGTGTCTATTATCAATTTGGCGTCTTTGCAAATTGGCGTAATCAGCCACTCGCGATCTTCCGTCATCAAAAATCGCTACTTGTATCCTTAACTGACTGTTTATTGTAAACCCTTCGTGCTGTTTCGTAATTATCTAATTTATTAACTAATTCATCAATTTTCTTTATTACCAATAATTTCTCTATGACATGTGTCTTTGTTTCCGTAGGTAAATTATGCCTGATTTGATTAACAACAATTAATTCCGCCAAATCTTCAAAGTTATTTACGTGAAGACCTTCAATCCATTGTTGAAAATACACCTTTATCTCATATGCGAAATCTCGCCAATTGGCTGATGGCTCCTTTTTAGATGAGAAAAATTTCAGCCTAAACTCCTCTGGTGATATCTTGTAGCGTTTTAGTAGAATATTTTTTATATAATCATAATCGTGAATTTCAGGTTCGTTTCCCTTGTTATTATATTGATCACATCTAACGGCATTAGATTAATTAAATAATTTACCCATTCTTTTTTATCAATACCCGTTTGCGCCATATGCCTTTCGTACATAGCTAAGTATAAACTGATATCATTCGAGCTATCATATTTAGTTAATAATCTAAGCAATTCAAATTGCTTACCTGGATTTGTCTTTGAGTCTTCATTAATATGTTCTCTTGAATTTTCTTGTATCTGTAATTTCTTAATTTCAAAATTCTGCTCCGATTCTATTTTCCATTTTCTCTCTTCCATTTCCATTTCCATTTACAATTTCAATCTATTTTCTTCAATCTCTGCTTGTAATTTCTTCTCTTCTCTTTCTGCTTGTAATTTCTTCTCTTCCAGTTATGCTTGTAATTTCTTCTTTTCCAGTTCTGCTTGTAATTTCTTCTCTTTCTCTTTCTCTTCTCTTTCTTCTTTCTCTTTTCTACTTGCTATCACTACTCCCAATCGATCTCTTATAAAATCTTCTTCGTAACTCTCCCAACTCTTGATCAGCTTTATTAGGAAAGGTATTGTCGGTTTTTCTGGAGCTTCAATTTCTCATTCCTCGCAGAGGTTTATTAGATCAATTCTCTTGGCTTTATTTAGAGTTCCCATCTTTAAAAAATTGTACTTGAAGTGATACGATTACGGTTTCACCTTGCTGATTCGTAACCCAACTTTTGATACTGGCGTTTTACAATACTTTACGTTTGGTTTCGATTTCACTACTAGTGGCTCTTACTTTTCATAATCTTGAATTCCGAGCCCTCAAAAATGTAAGTAAATGATATATAAATAGGCACTTTACTGAACCAATATGACAAATAATCGATGAACAACAAAATATGCATTTTAATTTCAACTAATAACACTTTTGGTCGAAACTATACAACAAATTTACATTACGATAATCCAACCAGACCTAACGGCTATATCCATTTTACATATCTTGCTTCATAACAAAAAATAGAAAACTGGCTCTTTGCCAAAACTCGTGATCCAAAGTATTTTCAGCTCACGCATTTAAATCATGGACAATAGCATTAGAGTATCAGTTCATTTGATGAAGTGAAGTGTTCAAACTGAAATCCTACATATATATATATATATATACAGGGTTGTTATAATTAAAGTTCGCCTGTTCAGAAGGCTCTAGAGCCGGTTCTATGGCTCCAAACGAAACAAAATTTCACTAGTACTTAGTTGAAGAGATGCGCTCTGCAAAAATCGAAAAAAAGTTACATTTTTCGTCAGTAGGTGGCGCTGCGCCAATATTTAAGGCGATGTTTGCAGATTCATTATATCAATTTCAGTCAATCCAGACGAAGCACAAAAATATAAAATTTCAACAAACTTCGACGAACTGCGAATTGTCATAATTAAAGTTCACCTAATCAGACAGCTCTAGAGCCTGACCTATGACTCCAAACAATACAGCAAAATGAATATAATTTCATGTGATGTAATCTGCATCAACAAAAATAAAACATGCGCTCGGCAGCCAGGAAATAACGAAGAATAACATTACACATGCTCAAAGAATCCTCCACCATTTTCAATAACGCATTCCATTCTCAGAATTGTGCTTTCTACAGCATTGCGTAAACTCTCCTGTGAGATTGAGCGAATATGAAGTCTAATACTGGCTTTCAGTTAAGAGATTGTCTGACATCTGTCTTTAGATACAGAATCTTTCAAAAATCCCCACAACCAAAATCGCATGGTGTTAGATAAGGCAATCGTGGTGGCAAGACAGTTTGAAAATAACGACTTATGATGCGGTCTTCTGTAAAATGGCTTGTTAAGAAAGTCCGAACTGCTCTAGCAATGTGCGGAGGTGCACCGCCTTGCATAAACACGATATTTTGAAAGCAGACTGGCTGTTGCAGCTCGAGAATCAGAAAATTTGACAACATATTGAGATACCTTCTCCCATTTTCGGAACATGTAATGGGACCTGTGGATGTTAGTTCCTCAAAAACATATGGCCCTATCATAAACGTAGCTGTGAAACCGCACCACACCGTCACTTTAGCTGCATGCAATGGAACTTCTTCGACAACATTAGGATTCTCTTTCACCCAAATTCGACAGTTGTGTGTGTTCACTTGTCCGTTTAAATAAAAATGCGCTTCATCAGTCCATAGAATATTCAAGGGCCAAGAATTGTCCACATTCATTCGTGAAAGAAACTGTAGTGAAAATGATAGCCGACTTTCGGTATCACCCTGTATTAGTTGTTGCACCCTCTGAATCTTGTATGGATAGTAGCGCAAAATTTGACGCATCACTTTTCTCACAGTAGAAATCGGCATATCGACTTCATTCGCAATAGCTGGCACACTTGCATTACCAAATAATGACTGGCTTTCTAATTCCACGGCAGCAGTAGCAATATCTTCAATGCTAGAATTGTCTACCTTTTTTCGTCCTCTGCCAGGAAGAATGTCGAGTTTTCCTGTTTCCTCGAACTTCTTAATCATTTTGTGAACTCCACGATCCGACATTGGTTCACGTCTAACATATTTTAGTTTCCGGAATTCTCGAAGAGCTGCAGCTGCGTTGCTGTTATTTTGATAAAATAACTTTACAAGAAGTGCCTTTTCTTTCAAAGTTACCATTCTCCACAAAGCGTAGATTCAAATGCTTTTCACAAACAATCAACTGTTCCAGTGTCAAAGAAATCACAGACACACTTTATCAGCAAGTTTTAAATCGTCAAGTGGTTAGAAGGGTATTTCAAGTTTTCGAAGTTGCGACGTCACTTTGACGTCGTTCATCAAAAATTTGAATAAAATATGATCTTTTTCAAGCGTTGGGTGAAATTTTGTGATTTTGTGTGTTCATCTGGATTGCCCAAATTGATACAACGAATCTGAAAAAGTTTACTTTTACCAACTGGGAAATAAAATTTCCTGTATTTTGTTTTTTACAAAATAAAGGAATTGGCTTAAATATCGGCTTAAATATTGGCGCAGCGTCACCTATTGACAAAAAGTTTAACTGATTTTTTTTCAATTTTCGCAGAGCGCATCTCTTGAACTACGTACTAGTGAAATTTTGTTTCGTTTGGAGCCATAGAACCGGCTCTAGATCCTTCTGAATAGGCGAACTTTAATTATAACAACCCTGTATATATATATATATATATATATATATAACGGTTGGGTGGGTAGATGTTGCATTTGAGGAGATGTGTGGCGGTGTTGTATGGAAAAAACGCATGGTTAATTTACATATAAAAAAAGGGGGGGCATTTTGATTTACACACACGTTTGATATTACACATTTTATAATGGACTGTGATGTGATATTTTTATATGTATATTAATTTAGTTATATTTACATATTCATTATTTAATTAATTTTAATGAATTTATATTCATTAATATTAAGAATGTATTTGATCTAATGCATTTAGATTAATGCCTACGGTGGACAATATCATATTAACTTCGAATATAATGTATACTTTTCTAAAGTGTTAATATAATACATGTTTTAATTTTTATTAAACCCCTTACCACTTATATCAAGTGTATTTAATTTTTAACTTTGTATGAAGAAACATTATATGTTACTAATAATTTCAATATTCAATTAATATTAATGTTAAATCCTTTGTATATTAATTCAAATATTTAGTATTTTAATTTAATTTAATTTATGTGATGTTGCATTTCTGGCACAGCTATTTACTAGTTGCTATGTCATTTCATGGTACATATATTTTAATGTTGCTTTAATTATTAATTTTTTCATCTTACATCTTATTTTTAACATAGAATTATTCATTAATACATTCATTACTTTAATGTAATTGGATATTCTATTTATTATTTATTAATTAATTTCATTTATTTATTATTTAACTGATTGCTTTCATCTTTAGATAGTATATGGTTTAATTTTTAAATATTAATTTTCATCCAATGCTATTTTTATTCAGCGTATATTCACTTCTTACTCTAATACATGGCAGCACCATGCCTTTTGTTGCTTTACAATAATATTCATATTATTCTAACACCTATTCTGGCAACATGGTAAATCATTTTCTAAAACTAAATTTGGCAACATGTAATGATTTTTTGCAATTCATTCCCTCTGTTTGGTTGTGTTCATGTGTGATTCATGTGGCGCACAGATATCTTTTTTAATCCAAATGGATTACGTACTTTATGACTCTATTTCAAGTTTTATCTGTATATTTTATAGGTATGGTTTCTTTCCTTTTTAATATTGTATTTATTTTTTATTTTTTCACAGGTTTGATTCATTGTTTATGAGTGGTAGTCCCAAAATCATATTCTTTAGCAATGTTATGGCTAATATGATGATGAAACCACTCATTTTATTTCTGGTATTTAGGCATTTGGGACTTGATAATTCTGTCTAAATTCCACGAATTTCATTTTATTCATTCAATTTTTAATTTAATTTCTTCTTCTTTTAAATAAGTTTTTAGTA
Organism: Maratus michaelseni; assembly: GCA_963931845.1. Lineage (NCBI taxonomy): Eukaryota > Metazoa > Arthropoda > Arachnida > Araneae > Salticidae > Maratus > Maratus michaelseni. The sequence continues at coordinate 266,838,838 of OZ007596.1, read as the reverse complement.
TCTATATTCAGTGTATTGGGGAATACTTTCATTGTCAATTAATTATTACATACTTAATCATTATTTCATAGTTTAAGTTGGTGTTATGGGAATGTTTCATTTATGGTTATATATATATATATATATATATATATATGTGTGTGTGTGTGTGTGTGTGTGTGTGTGATTTTGTCATGCTGCATTTATGAAACACTCTTGATATGACTGAGCATGTTTACAAGTCTTACCAAGGTATCGAAAAGTTCGTTGGCCAGCTTATTTTACAATAATTACATTTAAATATTTCAAATTCAAAAAGATGTAAAAAAAAATAGAATTTCAAAATATTTTTTCTTTTAAGAGTATGGACCTAATAAAGAATTGTGGAGAATCGTTTGTCTCGCCTCAATCTTAAAAAATGGCTCAGAAATAAAAGTTTGAAATTATAGGGTGGCGGAAATTATGAAACAATCTGATTTTTGTCATGCGAAAGCCCTCGTATTTATGAACCAACGCGCAGGGAAGACTAGACCGACTATAGTCTTCCCTGACTTGAAGACCGAAGTTTTGACCAAGCTATGTTCGGTCCAAATTAGCTTTGAGCTTAAATATCATTACCATGACCAAAATTACCCACTAATCAAATTTTTTCGAACATGTGACCAAGCCCAATTGTCTTCTCGTGCCCGAAAATCATAGGACGCAAAATTTAGTCTAAATAGTCAGCCGTTTTTTAAATAAAATTAGCTATACCCACAGTCACCAAAAAATGACCCACTAATCGAATTTTCTCGGACATGTGACCTAGTCCAATGATTTTCTCGTGCCTGAAACTCATAGGATACAAAAATTAATCAAAATCGTTAGAGTGTTTTTTTAGATAAAACTAACTTAACCCGCGTTGACACAAAAATGGCCCACTAATTGTAACTTCTCGAACATGTAACCCAGCCCAATAGTCGTCCCGTGCCCGAAAATGGTAGAATAAAAAAATTAGTCAAAATCGTTTGAACCGTTTTCCAGATACAATTAATTTGATCCTGACCCCTGGTGACTCAAAGTAACCCACTAATCGAATTTTCTCGAACATGTGACCTAGTCCAATATTTTTCTGGTGTCCCAAAACGATAGGATACAAAATTTCGTCAAAATCGTTAGAGCCGTTTTTAAGATAAAATTTGCATATATATATATAGTATATATATAACCACACACAAGATTTCCTCGTATTGGAATATAGGATTTGGATGTGTCTGAGCATGTGTACAAAATTGCATGCTGTTTCGTTTAAATATAACTTCATGCATGTTTACGAAATTTTCGAGTTGTTGAGGGGAGAAAATCTTTTTACGGTGCTCAAAATATTCCGTCTTTTATTTACATAGATCTTGTTATTACTTTGTCTCACATTCATCAAACATATACCTCTGTGTAACTTTGTTCTACCGATATGAGTGAAATACCTTAAATGACAAACTGGAAATTTCGGAAATATTAGAGTCTTAGTTATCTGAAAAACGAAACTAGATTCTTCTTCAGTCAGAAAAAGAGCAAAGCACAATGTACTAGAAAAAGCAAGGCTGACAAAACGACAGAAAGGCGAAGGCTTAAAACTCGATGCGGGTAGGGAACGCGCCAAAAGCAATCAATGAGAGAAAAGCAGCATGAAGCAACTGACTGGACAAGTAGAGACATCTACGGAAGAACAAATGAAACAAAAGAAAACAAAAGAAGGGAAATTAAATTAGCGCATTCGAAATACTTGGAAAGTCAGTCGTACTAGTACTTATATATTATATATAAGTCATTGACTAAGGAGTGATAATTTTTAATGATGTAGTAAGTTTCCCAAAGATCAAGATCAAGGTTAGAAAGATATTTTTGGATAATGATGGCTGAGGAAAAGTTGAACCTATGTTGAAAAGATCAATAATGTTGAGCAACAGAAGAACACGTTTAAACTTCTGATTTTTAATATAATCTTCATGCTCTTTTAAACGAAATCTAGGAGCACGTTTATTCTGACCAATATAAGAGAGAACACACTGGCAAGAGATTTGGTAAATACCCCAGTTATCTATACATATAGCTATTTTGTGCATTATTTGTGCATTTTTAACGTTAGCATTCTTCCTTTTAATATTATTGCACAAAGGTTTTATTTGCTATTTTTAAGATAAAAGTATATTCCGTGCTTTATAACAATAAAAGTATATTCCGTGTTTTATAATGATAAAAGTATATTCTGTATCTTAAGAGACACAATTTCAGGTAAATGCAAATTTGCGTACAAAAACTTTCGTATATTGACGTAAACTGGAATATTTACACTGTGCATAAGGGAAATATATCAGGATAAAAACATGCAAATTATAAATATCGAATATAAAGTATTATGAAAGCAGTGCTGTTACGCCTTTTCCTTGGAAAACCTAGCGTACAGCCTGCAGCAAAATAAAACATATCTTTGAACCGAACCGTCATACCCATCTCACCCAAGGGGAATCACTTAAAAAAAATCTCAATAAGAACTTATACATGAGTTCCCTGTATTCGAGGTTGTGTAAGACGAAAGAAAAAGTATGAATTTATTTCAAATAAATATTTCCTCCTGAAAAGAGATATAGTGAATATTGCATTTTAACAGAATGTAGTCTAGTAACATAAAAAATAACTTTGGTTTATAATAGATTTCGGAGTCTTGTGTTAGGAAAGATATATATATATATATATATACTTCTTTTATATTGAATAGATTAGTTCTTTTGGATGATACATAAATATTTATACATTATTATCTCTTTTACGCCTCGTTGTTATTTATCAATATGCACAGTTTAAAAGGAACTCATTGAGTCATTTTTGCCTTTTATGAAAAAAAAAACACATTTTCTTTTGTTAGATGTGGAGGTTGAGAAAGCCACTTTCATGAACTCTGGGCAATTAATTGCTAAATGTGGTAATGCTGCCCTTTCAACTTTGTTTTCATACATTTTTTTATATTATTGGAATTGCTAGTTTACATTATTGTACCGTGTTTACTTTTGGGCTACGTGGTAATAACTACTATTACCACATTATAAACATTACTATTTTTAAATATCACAATAAACTTAGTAGTGTTACAGTTTTAAGTATGTATGTTGTAAGTATCGACAGTTAGCTTTGATATCGTCTTTAAGCAAGAGTCTAGTTTTTGGAAACTATTCTGACTTATACAGGGTCATGAAATGACAAATTAGGAAATTTCGGTCGTAAGATTAATAAAATTCACGAACAATATCGAATTCGATATAGTTCGTGAATTTGGTACGTAATATGTGATGTCCAGCTGAATTTGAAATAGATCTCCAGCATAATTGATAAACAAAGCATTTGGGTTTAATCGGTGGCTTTTTTGAGTGGTGTAAATGTGTTTTAATTTAAGATTATTTAAAACATTTTAATTGTACATTTTCTTCTCTAAACTTCTTTTAATTGTCAAAATATGGTTGACCACGGAAGTCTTGTTTACTTAGAAATGTTTGTACAGTCCTTCCACTTAATCAGATCACGGGTAACTGAATACCCGCTTAATCGAATAGAATCCTCCGGAACCGAATTTATCCACACTGGGTCAATGTTTTTTTACACCGCTTTAACGGAATACTTTTCACTAACTGTTCCCGCATAATGGAATAACAACTGAGTGACCAATGTTTTAAATGGGTGCGGAAAACACGTTTCAGATGGAAATCCCCCCCCCCCCACACACACATTTATCATTTTCGGTTCCTTTACATTTAAAAAAGTTTTCCAATTCTTCTTGCGTGTTTTTTCGCCGGGGAGTCTACTTTAGATGATATTCTGGAGATTGTGATTGTAAAGCTTGGTGACTTAATTAATCAGAAGATTCATTATGAAAACAAACTTTATTTAATAAAACAGAACACGGCCAAATACAGTGATGGTAAAAATTATAAAGACAAAGCAAAAATCACCAAATCTTGGCTACACTTTGCCGGAAAATTATGCAAATTAAATGGCTAGAAACCAATGAAAAATGAAGAAAATTTGTGCAATAATCATAGTCATAAAATTTATTATGGATTTATACAGCCATGTGATATGGACAAAATTATAAGAACAACTGCAGTTGTGTGTTATAAAAAGCAAAATTTGCACGTTTTTTGTTCTGTACGATATAAATGCGTAGTATACGTTTGGGATTGTCATATTCTGTTTTTCAGTCATGCCGCTTAGGTACAAAGCTTTTGGAGTTTGAGAAATGGAAAATGGATTCATTTCAAAGTTCAGGACTTTCTGTACGTCAAATTGCGACAAAGCTTAATAGATCAAGAACGGTTATTTACAATTATCTTAAAAATCCCGGTAAATATGGACGGCAAAGACATACAAGTACGTCATCTTCTATTTCTGTACGGGAAAAAATAATGATAATAAGGTGAGCTTGCTTCAAAAAACAAACGTCGACAGATATAAAACGTGAATTGAAATTAGAATGCAGTGCTCGAACTATCCGTTGTGTTTTACAAAACGGAAAAAAGGTTTGCTATGGTAAACATATGCCACGACCGCCTCTTACAAAAGTTCATAAGAGACTGAGGGGGGGGGGGGGATTTGGCAAAAAATGCATCACCATGTGAAAAAAGTGGGATGATGTTGTCTTTTACGATGAGAAAAAGTTTAATTTGGATGGGTCAGATGGTTTTCTCTACTTCTGATATGATCTCCGTTGAGAATAAAAATTTTCTCAAAGCGTGCAATTGGAGGTGGCTCAGTAATGGTCTGGGGAGGTTTTGCAACTGGTGGAACTACTCCAATAATTTTTGGGCTGGATAGAATGAATTCTGAGAGTTATGTTGATGTATTGGGCGATAATTGTTCAACAGAAGCACCGTTAATAACGAGTGGAGACTATTTCTTCCAGCAAGACAATAACCCAGTACATGATTCCCAAACTTCAAAATAATGCTTTGATGCTAATTTCGTGAAACTATTTGATTGGCCTGCCAGAAGCCCTGATTTGAATCCAATGAAAAATCTGTGGGGTATTCTGGCACACGCAGTATACAAAAATGGTACACAATATGAAAACAAACACGAGCTCATGTCCTCCGTCGAAAACCCTTGGTCAAAGATTTCCAAGAACGTTCTGAAAAACTGTCAAACGCCGTGACGTCAAGACTGATAAAAGTTATTGAGAAAAAGGGGAGGGGGATTATTAATTATTAGTATGTTTCAGGAAAAAACGTTCATTGTCCTTATAATTTTGTCTAATGTTCACAATGACATATTTTGTTAATTATGACAAAACCTTTTGCATTTTCCAATGTTTTGCATTCTACAATGATTTGTAGCATAAAAAAGCATTTCATGTATAAATTTCACTTTGTTTAGTGCATGTCGTCAACTTCACAGCGATAATAATACATGAGCGCAATGCAGAGCTTCTGAAATCCGACTGCGTATCACGCGATCAAAAGGTCTCCGCAGCAAAGCAGGGGGAAGAACGGCGCGGCATTCTTATGCTTTTAATTAATTATACTGTAGTTGGAAATTTTACCTTTTTATTACACATTAAATAGTACAGTTATATGATACAGTTATTATTAATCGAATAATATTTATGGAACTGTCAATATTGGTTTACGCGGGAAGTCTGTAATTAAGAAAATATTGGTCTCTTTCCCAGCTACGTATAATTATAAAAGCGCTTGGATACGAACGCATGGTGAACTTTGTCAGGCGTTCTAGTCTTGAGCAGAGCTTGGTGTGGCCTATAATTGAAAATTGTATTTTTTTTTGCCTCAAATTATTCAAATTCATGCTTTGTATTAACTATTTTGAGATAGAACATGTTTGAATTATTAAATATATTTTTTAAAATATTTCACATAAGCCAGAAAGTGGAAAATGTAAACAAAGTTCGTGTGAAGTTAACTTTCTTTTTCAAATAATATGTCATGTAAAAGTGTAATAATCGTATAGGACAGTGGTTCGCAACCTTTTTTCTCTCCCAAACCCCTTGCTTAGACATTTCATTTATGCGTACCACTTTTCACATAAACCCAAATATTTTTTTCTTTCGTTCATTAGTAATGTTCTTATGCTAGTTAGCAATGTTAGATGCAGTTTTCTTCAGAATTCGAATTTTTAACAACTTATCCATTTTGAACTACAACACAATATCAACATAAAGTCACTCAAAACACTAAATATTAGCTAAAGATTTCAAATTAAGCACTCACAATGAACGGATCAAGATCTACGCCTGTTAATACAAGTTAATGAGTTTCTGTTAATGCTGCCCAGTCGTAGAACAAAATGATAGCCTGCTTTCAATTGGGTTCTAAATGAAATCACAGAAAGCAGAAGCCATGATACGATTTAAATTTTTTCTGTGTATTTCTAGAATTACTAGAAGGAAAACAACAAAAAACAAGTTGGAAATTGTACGTCAAACGTGACAATTGAGGTGCGTTCGTACTATAGCTAGTTATATAAATATTCAGATCTTGATGATCTTTTATTTCTGTGAAATGAATTATATCGTCTGCAGATTAATTTCTGTCATAAAATAAGTATCTCGGTCGCTTGACGATGAAACTTCGGAAGCTCCTATAACAAGAAAGCACCTATTTAAAAAAAAATCAAATTTCTTAATAAATATTTTTATTAATATCGCCTAAAGTTTTGATTCGATTTTAATAAAATTTGAAATGTCTCTACAGAATTCTACAAAGATAATATATCTGAAATTTCAAACCATTCGGTTGGGTAGTTTTTGCGTTGTTATATGCGGACGGACGGACAGACAGACGGACGGACGGACGGATGAACAGAGCGACGACAATAGGTGCTACGTATTTATATAATTACGAACGCACCTAAATACAGGAGGGACACGTGCAAAATCGCAAGATATTATTAGAAGTGTGCGGATATGATGGCGACATATGAGCAACCAATCACTAGGTTTAGGTTTTTTCTTTATTTTATGTGATTTGCCTATTTTAATTTTACACTAGTCTCTCTTTGTAAACGAAAAAAATTTCTGTTTTCATTTTAACTTTTAATTTTTGCGTTATCCGCCATTGCAAATGTAATTTTCACGTAACCCTGGTTGGGAACCGCTGGTATAGGACAACAATATATGAAAGATCTTACAAAAAATTAACTGACATAAACATTCGACCATAAATGCCTTTTACAACAAGTTTGAAAAAATTTATTAGTGCTGCATATTATTAAAAATTTCTGTATATTCTAAAAGAGATTCTAGAATTTATAATTTTTATAATACATTCAAAACATACATGTATAAATAATACATGAAAAACCTATACCTTAAAATTATGGCGATATCCTTTTTTCTTTTTTTGTAAGTCATTCTAAGTTTTTCCGAATTGTTACTTAATTATATTTTAATTTATGAAGTTCTTCTTAGAAAAATTGTTAAATATGTCAATGATACTCAGTCTTTTATTTCATTTTACGTAGAGAAACGTTTAATATCTATATCCTTCTTTCCTAAATAAAAAAATTAAAAACATGATTAACTTTGTTTACCGGACTACTATTAAATTGTTTTATGAACAAAAAAAATTAATCAAGAAAAACAATACCATTCTGATAGTAAAATTTGAAAAATTTAATTAAAAATTAATTACGTTTTAAAACTACCATTTTAAACTTTGTACAACAACTCTTTTCATATTTTTCATACGAGTGAATTAAATTTCCAAAAAAATTAGCAGGTTTAAGAGAAAAAAATAATTTCATAACGTATGCAACTAGTTTGCTGTGGCCATAATAAAACGTTCTTATGTATTATTTTCTAAGATATTAATTTAAATAGCGTACACACCATCAAACACCAAATCCTATTTCTTGTTGTAAAATTACTACTTGAAAAAAATGGAAAGCAAAATTTAAAAGTATAATGAAAAATTTGTCATCTAGTTATATTTCATATTTATAATGTTAGTCAGATTTTCAGGAACATTTCATGTGAAAAAACTTTAAAAATATTATCATAACACAAAAAAGTTAAAAAATTCTTATTTTCCGCCATGTAATAACAACTTCTAATAAACTCATAGAAGGCGTGGGACTTTTATACAGCTTATGTGGGACATTTAGAATTATAAATGCTTGGATACTGTACGAATACTGTGGATACTGTGTAAATAAAGATGAAAGGATTAAATACAAGCCTATGAAATTATTTGAGTTTAGACTTCAAGTTGTTTATAGTTCTTGTTCGTACGGCGAAATGAAGATTTAGAAAAGAGGAAAATCATCCAAAGTAATCGAACTAGAGTTGCAAAGGCTAGAAAAAACCCGGTTTAAACATGGGAATAAACCGGGTTTTTTGGGTATAAACCGGGATTTTTGAGAACAAATCAGGTCTTTTGGGAATAAACCTGGGAATAAACCGGGTCTATTTGAAATAAACCCGGGAATAAACTGGATTTTTGCAACTCTAAATCGAACCAAAGATGAAACAAAATGCAAAAGCAAGTTACAAAATCCCCTTTCCATAAATACAATTTTAGGTATAATTTACTATCTTGTACATTGAAGTAAAACAAAGATGCAATTCACGATTATTTAAAGGTTATACAACGAAAAAACGTTTAACAGAGGATTTTCCATGGTGTCTAAACAAATATGATGATTTGTGAAGATTCATTTATCATAATTTGTGTGTGTAGAATTGTACAATAAGTAATGTGGGGTTAGTAAATAGCGAAACATCTTAATCAAAATATTTCAATTGATTACACTTAGTTATGAAGACTATTACAAACATTTAATAAAATACGAAGTACATGAAGAAATAAACAATATGTTACTGAATACAACATTTATCACAACTTAACATGGCCATCTGCCGATTTTACGATCGTAAAAATATAGAAGCACTTTTGTTTTTTCTCACTAAACATAATTAGGAAACTAAGCTTATGCAGTTCTGTTAGCCTTGAAAAAAACTGCACTATTCCAAAGAATACTAATCTAATAATTACATTATTCATTATCGTCCTGATATGTGACTGTTTAAACTCCATTGAGTTGAGAGGTTGCAGGTTTTCTCAAAATAATATATTAAAAAAAAACCTCTTTTCTTTTTACTTTTGATTTTAGTAGGAAATTGTGCATGTAATTATTTAAAATGTTATTTCTACCAATCACAATGATTTTTCTATAATTATGCACGTTTCCATGCTGTATCTATATTTTACTATACATTTATCGCAAATATTGGAAAACACCAAGCATAGAAATTCGTTTTAAATTTTTACTGTTATATATGTAGTTAGTAGAATCACATAAAAATTGTAAGTGAAAACACAAAAAAAATCATGCAGTATAAAGTTAATCTATTGACACGTGACATAGCGATAAACATGTTTTTTTAAATAATCTAAAGTAATCTTTACAGTAACATAAATAAATATGCAAAATTAAAAATAGGAACGTTTATGCTATTTGAGAATGTTAGCCGTATCTGACCACGGCCATTGTGAAAATATAGGAGACAATACCAGACCATAGAAAACAAATTACATGAATAACAACACTATTGTCTGACAGACAAAGAAGTTTCACTTTTGACTTTTTTAACGTGCCGCCCAGACAAACTTAGATGAAATTAAAAACAAAAGTCTTAACAAGATTTTAACCTAAATAAAATTATATAAATATATTCACACACACACACACACACACACACACACACACACACACACACACACACACTGTTTCTGCGTTTTAAACTATACACATACACACTGCTGGTTCTTAACTAAAACACAAATGCAATAATGGACTGTATACATGCGGTTTTATTCACACATAAATAAAGCGAGACATCACACGGCTTATTCCACAACATTCTTTTTGACATTCTAAAAACAACAAGAAGCAAAACAGAACACTGAGTGTTGCCAAACGCGGAAAGTAAGAAATAGAAACTTACATAAACTCGGAGCACATGAAATCAAGGAACATGCAGCTTTAGCTCGCTGCAGACGATAATTACACAAACATTCTGGCCCCCGTTGAAATCCCCTGGGATTTCAACAAGTGGTTAGTTGCTTACAATTTCTAACTATAATGGAAAAAGACAATTAATAACACAAACAAATTAATGCAAAAAATAAAAAAATATATTAAACAGTTCACAGTTCACAGTTTTTAGTTTTTATAGGAAGAGGGCACAGTTTCACTACTAGACGATTGATTACACCACTACTAGTCTTGATCGTCACAACTCTGACCTTATTATCTGAACCCGGATGAACAGTTAGTATTCTCCCTAATTTCCACTTAAGTGGTGGAAGATTATCATCTTTTCTGAGGACTATGTCATTGACTTCTAAATTTTGCTGACTTTTCTGCCATTTAGGTCTTTGCTGAAGTTGAGCCAAATATTCCCGGCTCCATCTTTTCCAAAATTGCTGTAAGATGAACTGTCTCACATGCCATCTATCAAGGTGACTCAAGGAACTGTGACTTAGATCTTGTTCGGGTATGGCAGTTAGAGAAGTTCCAACTAGGAAGTGACCTGGCGTTAGAGCAGTCAAGTCTGTTGGGTCAGATGATATGGGACTCAGTGGCCTAGAGTTGAGACAAGCTTCTACTTGTGTAACCAAGGTTTGGAACTCAGGATAGGTTAATACAGTGTCACCAACGGTTTTCTTCAGATGCGATTTCATGTATTTTACTGCAGATTCCCACAGTCCACCAAAGTGTGGAGCAGAAGGCGGATTAAATGTCCAAGTTATTTCTTCTGACGACAAAAATTTGAAAATTTCTTCATTCTGCTTGCACTGCAAAAGATATTTGTTAATTTCTTTTTCTGCACCTTTGAAGTTGGTTTCACAATCACTAAAAATCTCAAAAGGTTTCCCTCTTCTTGCAATAAATCGTTTTAATGCACTTAAGAATGCCTTTGTTGAAAGATCTTCTACGACTTCAAGATGGACTGCTTTGATGACGAAGCAGACAAATACACACACATATGATTTAAATGATTTTACTCCGCGTCCTGCACGATATTTAATCATGAATGGTCCTGAAAAATCTGTTCCAACTCGATGAAATAGTCGTGATTGTGTTACTCTGGATGCTGGAAGATCAGCCATTATCTGTTTTGCAGTTTGAGCTTTATATCTGCAACACGTAACACAAGCTCTTACCATTTTCCGAATAACAGACCTAGCAGTAATGATCCAAAATTGCTGTCTAATTAAAGAAAGAAGAAGTTCTGAACCTGCATGTAAGTATTTTTCATGATAATGTTTAATTATGATCTTAGTCACATGGTGCTTTGATGGTAATAAGATTGGGTGCTTTTCATTCTCCGACAGCTGTGCGTTTTTCAATCTTCCTCCTACTCTTAATATTTTGTTATCATCTAAAATTGGACACAAGCACATGAGACTGCTATTTGCAGGTAGCTCTTTTCCAGCTTCTAAATACTTAATTTCCTTACCGAAGTTCGCTTATTGAACTATCCGAATAATGCAGCGTGTTGCGGCTTGAATTTCACTGCTTGATAAAAAGGATGTATTTCTTTCTACACGTGTTACCTTTGAATTGGAGATGAATCTCAATATCCAAGCAAATATGCGTTGCAATTTGGAGAACGAAGATATTTTTGATATAACATCAAGCTCTTTTACAGTTTCAGAAGCTACAAATGATAAGGTTTTACGTGCTTCTGGTAATTCTTCTTCATTTATGGGAATAGGTTCATGCACTGGAACCTCACTACTTCTTAACCATAGTGGGCCGTTCCACCACAAGTCATGGGACAGTAGTTCTGCAGGAAGTAACCCACGTGATGCACAATCAGCAGGATTTTCTTTTCCGTCCACATGGTTCCAGTTCTCAGCTGGTAAAATGGATTGGATTTCTGATACTCTGTTGGCTACAAAAATTTGCCATCTTTTAGGATTTGATCTTAGCCATGACAATACAATTTGTGAATCACTCCATGCGTGCACAGAATCAGGTTTTATATGTAATGCAGCTCTGACTGCCTGTATTAAATGTGCCAGTAATACTGCAGAACATAATTCCAGTCTTGGAATCGTGACAGGTTTTAGTGGTGCTACGCGAGTTTTAGCTGTTAAAAGTTTCACATCAATGTTAGAGCTATCACAAGTTTTAACGTAAATAACTGCTGAATAACCCTTTTCTGACGCATCACAAAATCCGTGAAGTTCACATCGGGAATAATGGGGCAAAATTACTTTTCTAGGTATATATATGGAATTTAAGAGTTTGACTTCTTGGCATAAAATTTTCCACTTTTGGTCAATATTTTCTGGTACTGGATCATCCCATGATAATTGCAATTTCCACAGTTCTTGAAGGATCATTTTAGTTAGAATCACAAAAGGTGCAATCCACCCCAATGGATCAAACAGCGTTGAGACAAATGACAGAATAATTCGTTTAGTAGGGACACCTTGATAATTTATATCACTAAAACTACATTTGAACATATCATTATCAGGATGCCATTCCACTCCTAAAACTTTTGTGGCCTTATTGCCCACTACACTATGTATATTATCGTTAATTGTGTTTGCTAACCCAGCATTTTTCAATAGTGATGGTTCATTTGTGGACCATTTATGTAGCTCAAACCCACCTCTTTTTAGCATTTTTTGCAAATCAGATATCAATTCAGTACCTTCCTGACTATTCTCAACACCAGTTAAAACATCGTCGACATAAAAGTCTCTTAAAACTATTAGTCTTTGCTTTTGGGAAATTAAGACCCTCATCAATTGCTAACTGACTCAAAGCTTTAGTTGCAAGATATGGAGCAGCAGCAGTTCCATACGTGACAGTAATTAAGCAAAAGACTTGTATTTGTTTATCTGGACTATCTCTCCATAATATTCTTTGAAAATCCCTATCGTTGTCATGAATTTTTACCTGCCTATACATCATTCTTATATCCGCTGTTATGGCAATATTATGAAATCTAAACCTTAATAAAATGCAAATTAAATCATCTTGTATTTTGGGACCTACCATTAGAATGTCGTTTAAAGAAACACCTGTTGTTGTTTTAGCACTCGCATCAAAAACTACTCTTAATTTGGTAGTTAAACTAGAATTGTTTAAGACGAAGTGGTGTGGGATGTAATAATGTTTAGTTTCTAATTCACGATCTGTATTCGAAACAAAGTCCATATGGCCCAGAGATAAATATTCTTTCATAAATTGAACATATTGGTTGTAAATTTCTGGCATGGATATTAATCGTTTCTCAAGATAAAGAAATCTTCTGTGCGCCATTTGGCGTGAATCACCTAAAATATCTCGATCCTGTTTGAATGGAAATGCGACTGAATAGCGGCCTGATTTTTCTCTAAAATGAGAACTCTCAAAATGTTTTTCACAATGTCTTTCTTCAACTGTTAAAGGTTGCACATTTGGAATTTTTTCTAATTCCCAGAATGAATTTACTAACTCGTCAGTTTTTGTACTTAAATGATTTACATGTACTGGATCAGTTGCCAACGTTTCAAAATTTGTAGTACCCGAAATTATCCACCCAAGTCTCGAATTTAAGGCAAATGGAAGGTTAGGTTCACGTTTGACAATTTCACCAGTCATTAAATGCATAAATACATTTACACCAAATAAAATGTCAATTTTTTGTGATTTGTAAAACAATGGATCAGCTAACATTAAATCACTGAAATTATCGCAAATGACTGAAGGTAAAGACACATAGGGAATATTATCTGTCACTTTATCCATTACGAATGCTGATGTTGATACTCTAAGATCAGTTTTGAAGTGCGAAGTGAATAATAAATAGACTTCCCCATTACTCACAGTATTAAATGTTCCCAAACATGACACAGAAATAGAACTATCTTTTACCTTTAATCCTAATTTGTTTACACATTCTCTAGAAATAAATGACTTCTGAGAGCCTGTATCACATAAACATCTGCATTTTACAAATTCTTGTTTAGAATTTTGAACTTTTATTAATGCGGTACACAACAAAATATGACTCTTTTGATTACTCTTTTCGTTTGATTCATAATGAGAGGCACAGACTGTAGACGAAACATTATCACTCGCTGACTCAACTTTTTTAGGGATAAATTCTTGTGCGTGTGGGGACATACTATTCGTCTGAGTCTTATTCCTTGAATTGTTTACCATGTGCAAAATACTATGATGCTTCTTAAAGCAATGGTGGCACGTATTTGGACTCTTACATTTATTGAGAAAATGCATATTAGATAGGCAATTGAAGCAATAATGATTATGTTTTACGAAATCTATTCGTTGTTGAACAGGCAAATTGAGAAATTTTGAGCATTTAGCTAAACTATGTTCTTCTTTACAGTAACCACAACTCAAAGTAGCTATAAAAGCATTACTCTTATTTGGAAATACAGATTTAGGTACCTTATTTACCACTAACTTGCTATTTTGAAGAGTTCTTGCGTAATTCTTAAGAAATTCAATTAAGTTCTTAAGTTTCGGAATTTCATTGCTTTTAAGCTGACGTTCCCACCACAATTTTGTAGAAGGATCCAATTTTTGCAAAATTAAATAAGTCATTAATGTATCCCCAAATTTGTCAATGGTTTGGTTCAATACTTCTAACGAGCAAATAACTTCATTAATGTTATCAACTAGATTTAAAATAGCAACAGCTGATTCTGTTTGAATTGCTGGTAAACTTAGAAATCGTTTAATATATGCAAAAATTTGTTCTCTCTTATTTGAATATCTTTCGTCTAATAGATTCCATGCAATTTCAAAATTAGAATCCGAAATTTGAATAGACTGAATGACGCGATACGCTTCACCTTTCAATGAAGCCTTTAAATACTGCAATTTTTGAGCATTAGATATAGTCGTATTACTGTTTACGCATGCATTGAAAAGATCTTTAAAAGCTATCCATTCAGTGATATTGCCTCCAAAAGTAGGTAATGATAACCTAGGTAATTTAATATTCTCAAAAATTGTTTCTGAAATTACACTATCAGATTTATTTTCATTCTTATTTAACTTCGCATTTTCGATTTTCAATATTTTTTCACCTTTAAATTTCCACAAATCAATTTTATCTGAAATTTCCTGTGCGGTATCTATCTCGCTCTCTAATTGTTTAGAATCTGTAATTAAACTTTCAATTTCCCTATCAAGTTTTTTTAGTTCCGTTTCTTTCTGTTTTAACAGTTCAATATTTTCTTCTAATTCTGTTAAATTAATCTCACCATCTGCGATTATACTTTCTATTTTCTTAATATAATTCGTTACACTTCTTCGTAGAGCAGTTCTTTTCGTTTTAAAAGTTGTTAATTCACTCATTTTTACTTAAATCAAACACAAAACTAGTTCTAAAATACGTTAATAGGAAATTTAGTTTAAATCTAAACTATTATTCTCATCACAATTCTACAGTTTTATATAGCAAATTATTTTTACACACAAAAAATAATGTTCAAAGTTAACTTACCTCACAAGCTGAGGTAATATTTCACCACAAAAAAACATCACACAGCAGTTCAGAAAAAAGTTCCATTCTACACTTTTTTTTTTTTCACTAGCACTCCGGCTAGACTTCTACCAAGAATGTTTCTGCGTTTTAAACTATACACATACACACTGCTGGTTCTTAACTAAAACACAAATGCAATAATGGACTGTATACATGCGGTTTTATTCACACATAAATAAAGCGAGACATCACACGGCTTATTCCACAACATTCTTTTTGACATTCTAAAAACAACAAGAAGCAAAACAGAACACTGAGTGTTGCCAAACGCGGAAAGTAAGAAATAGAAACTTACATAAACTCGGAGCACATGAAATCAAGGAACATGCAGCTTTAGCTCGCTGCAGACGATAATTACACAAACACACACACGCACACACACACATATATATATATATATATATATATATATTCATATATGATATACTCTGTAAAAAATACTTTTTATTATAATAGATAAAGAATTGTGTTTCGAATTTCGAAATTATTGGTATTTTTTATTTACTGTTTTAATTCAAACAATTGTGTTTGTAAATTTACAGCAAAAATATAATTTTTGATTTGTACAATAAATCGTATTTCAAAATACTAAATTAATAAAAGCTGTTATTTATATAATTGCAAAGTTGATGATAAAATTAAATTGTTTCCCTCTATATTTATATGTAAAAAGTTCATTAAAGGAAACCTTATTTTACACAAAAGTGTACTTTTACATAATACACCTATATTTGTATTTGTACAGCAAATAAATTTTTTAAATATTAAATTAATAAAATATATCTTTACATTAACGAATATTTTGTGATGGAAAAAAAACTCTTTTAAACTCATCTTCAGAAATTCAATTAAAGTAAAATTTATCATAAAATAGGTTAATTATAAATTCAATTAAAATTGTGAATTATATTAATAAGTAAATTATTATTTCAAACTCGTTATACTTTTAACAAGAAACTCAATTACAACTAGGCATGTTTATTAAAATATTAATGTTTTTTTTTTTTAATTTATTATTAGCATTAGAATTGTGTTCTATTATTTGAAAAAAAAGTTAGATATAGAGTTTGTAGAGGACTGCAAATGAATGTACTAGTACAATAACGACACTTTCTAAAATGTAGATTTTTCTAATTGAATTATATTAATTAATTACAATACTTTTAGCAGTATATTAGGCTAGAAACTTCATTAAAGTTTTAATTTTCCAACGACTAGAATAACAAGAAAAATAAAAAATATGAATTATTCAGAATTCTTTAAAAATATATTCAATAAAAAATAAATGAATAATACTTAAAAAACTGCTGCATTTATAAACGTTTAAACGATTATGTTGTTTTAATGTTTCGTTTAAATTCTGTTTAATAATATATTTCGCTTTAAACATTATAGTACAAATTTCAAATTTAATGAATATACGTAAAATATGAAAACATTCATGAAAATGATTCATTAAAATTTACTAAAATAGGTGTTTGATGAAATATATACAAAAAGGTAAAAAAAAAATTAAAACCCTAGATATTAATAATCGAACTTTATTCTCCACTGATTTTTTCCTCCTTGATAATGGTTTGGATTTTATCCGAAAGCGCTCGGAGAGAGGTTTTTTACTAATAGCTAGGGTTTTAAAGTTTTTTTAAACCTTTTTGTATATATTTCATCAAACACCTATTTTAGTAAATTTTAATTAATCATTTTCATGAATGATTTCATATAGTATGTAATAAACAAAGATGAATTTATCGTTCCAATTATACTTTGCAAAGTTAGTTTATTGGTTAATGAATATAATCCTTTGATTAGGAGTCAGGACTGGCGACTATTTTTATTTTCAATCGTGCCACAATTCACAAAACTTTAATTTCTAGTAAGTTTCTCTTTAAAATACCCTAGTATATGTGTATAGCAGAGATTAATTTTGAAAAGCGATGCGAAAAGAAAGAGGAAAAAATCACTTGGACGCATATGTCCGGACATGTAGTCAAACGGTTAATGAGCATTGTGCATGGACGAACATTAAAATTAATCTAAAACTGTAATGCAGAAAACATCCAAATAATTAATTAAATATCTTACATACTAATTTACAAATTTTTATTCTAATAATTACACTATTCTTTATCGTCTTGAGTCGTGAATATTTATACTCCATAGAGTTGAGAGGTTGCAGATTTTCTTTGTGAATGTTTCTCGCATTAATAATCACATTAATCAAAATTACATAATGTTATTTTGTGTACGAAACTGAAATTTAAACATGAAGGTAAAACGACAACAAACTACTTGTTCTCAATATTAAAATAAAAGCAACTTAAAGTAATTCTTCCATTTATATTTATTACCATGACTCTCAACTCGTGTTATACTTCTTAAATTTCTGAAATATTTTTCATGTAGATGATCAATATAGAAAAATATATTTTTTCTTTCTATAATTTATTCCGTTACACTGTAAATTATATTCAGAAGGAAACTCACTATTTATATCAATGTATATCCGTACGTATAAAACATGCGTGCGTACGTATAAAACATTTATGTTTGCATAAAAGTTAATTATTGGATAATGTTTCGTGAAATGTATGTGTAATATATTTTTTATAAGCAGGATTTTATCAGATTAATATCTTTAGGTTTCCATGTTACCACATCTATCTATTAATTTTTCTATCCCAATTTAAGCAATTTTTATGAAATTCGCCTATAAATAACATATTTGAAAGCGACATGTGTGTATCTAAAATGCATATGTGTATTCATGGAGACAATTGTTTCTATTGTGAATAGATTTTAAACTTTTACTACTTCCGAGTTTACCGATACGGTTTGAGTATATTACAAGGTGTTTTTTATTAAATAGATTTTCTCAAACTTTGTCATTTTCCCTTTGTATCCCATAGTAAGCTAATGATAGACATGGTACCATCAGCATCCAAATGCTGTATCAGACGCTCAATATTTCGAATTTCAATTGCAATTGGTATTATATGCAGTATCATGGATCAAATTACTCTGCATTTAAAATTTTTCTCGTATTTATAGCCCATTTCACAAAAAGCAGTTTTATATCGTATATAGTCGATAAAATACACATTAAAAACATCTTTAAAAGGTACCGAAAAAAAGATGTTAAAACATATTCATTTACTTCCGAGATCTTTCGAACGCAAACGCGTTCATCATCAAATCTTTTTTGGCACCTTTTAAGCATGTTTGTAATGTGTATTTTATCGTTTTTAACTGCAAGGTGAATCTTTCATTCGACTTTAAATTCGTTTTTCGAATTTTTCTGTTATCGTATATAGTTTAAATAACTTGTTAAAGTTTTGAAAAAAAAATCCGACTTCCGTTTCCAGTGAAGTTTATATAAAAATAATCTACTGGATTGTGCTCTACGACCAATTAGTGTTTGACTACTTTTTTTAACACTGTCCCAGATACATGAAAAGTGTTTGTGAATTCGTTTTGACTCTACGGGTACCTAGTTTTCACTCTGCTGGCCATCTATCTATCAGGCCATTTGTAAATATACTCACATAATTATACTCGGATTGTCATGTAATTGATATGCGTTTTGAGGTTTAGAACTGCATGTTCGGTATTGGAAATTATATGTGTAGCACTTTTAGTATATATACAGGTATTCAAAAAATTGTACTCAAAAAATTGCGTTAGTTTATGGTCTATGGGGTAAATAATTTGCTGTGTATTTTAATGGTGTCACACTATTTCAAACATATTAAAATTTATATAGATAATTACAAGTGCATTAGAAGAATCTTACTATAAAATATGGTATGTGTAGCACACAGAGTTCGATTACAGATACACTCAAAAGAGTTCCGTTGCATTATGATATACGGGGAACACCTTTTGGTTTGTATTTTAATAAAATTACTGTATTACACACATAATAAAATTGTTATAAATTTCTGAGGTGCATTAAATCACGCTTTCTGTTGAATATGGAGTGCAACGTATTTATCATTCATTTACAAGGTCACACAAAATAAACGAGTTCCATGTAGGTTTATGAAGTAAGTATTTTTGCAGAAAATTTTAATTTTGTTATACTATTTTTTAAATGTTACTCCGACCTTCACCGGTAAGAAAAAATAGCTTTCATATCCCTTGTTCTTAAATTTTCAACTCATGCTACCCAAACACCTGATGCTAAAATGCGTGAAACCCGTTTATAGAATATTCAATCCCAGTTTTCTTTAATACTACTGAATTTGAATGAGAATTTCGCCAAATAAGTCAGCTATATCCAAATTGACTTTCATTTATCGCGAATAGTGTTTGCCGACAAAAGTTGTGATATTTCGTATAGAATGGCCATGCTTGGCAAGAATTTCACGCTGGTGGATAAGGCTATGCCATTTGAAATGTATGAAAGTAACAACAATGATTACAACAATAAAGCAAATGTGCGAGATAACATATTTTCTAAAACTCACAAATAAAACCTATTTATGGAAAAATCAGCAACTCAAACTGCTATATCTTAGTCAATTTTTAGGATAGAAACAGAACCAAAAAATTTTCCTGAATCCTTGTATCATGGTGGATTACTTCAGACGGAAAAGCTTTTTAGATTTCTATTTTTGTGTACTTGTTTTTTAATGTGAAGTATTGAAGTTGCCGATATTTTAAAACAAGATGGCACATGAAGCTGACAAACGAACACGGTCGAGACCTACGTAAGTCATTTACACATGCTCAGTCGCATACAAATCGGTAAATAAATGCAATAATTGACAAAAATCAAATTAAATAATTGACGAAAATCAGATTGTTTCAAAATTTTAGTGTTCCTGGAATTTCAAACTGCTATATCTCAAACATTTCTTAGGATAGCGGCGCACAGTGGGGCGTTTTGATGATCTAGGTGGACAAAATTTATTTTTCCGATTTTCTCGGAATTTAACAAGACCGCGTATACTGGTAGCTGAATGTCTCTTTCGTCGAGATCCGTACGAGTTTTGTCGAAAAAACCCGATGTGTCGATTAACTACGACCATAAAGAAGACAGTTGATTTGAGAGACTTTCAACAGTTGCATTATTTTTCTGTAAGTTCGAAAGCAAGTCGTGACTTTTCTGTTTTATTCGAAAGCAGGAGTTTACTGGACATATGTCACATGTTTGTCACAAGATTTAACCTATTGTTGTTTGAAAATAAGCGCCATCTTGTTTTCAAACTTCATCCTGACTTTTAATGCAGTATTAAGCATTATTAAGCAATAAGCATTTTCTTACATCAAAGTGCCATTCCTAAAGTATTGAAAACTTAAGAAAGCTCCTGCGAAAGTTTGCGAATCATTAAGTTATATTAACTTGAAGTGTGTGTCTGAGTGTTTAATTGAAATCAAATTTGAAAATTATATATTTGAAATTATATAATTTTGAAAATATATGAAATATTTGAAAAATTTGAAATTATATGAATTATATAATTGAAATCAAATTTGAAAATTATATATTCAAATTTGAAAATCAAATATTTGAAAAGATTTCAAAAATCAAATTAAATAATTGACGAAAATCAGATTGTTTCAAAATTTTAGTGTTCCTGGAATTTCAAACTCCTATATCTCAAACATTTCTTAGGATAGCGGCGCACAGTGGGGCGTTTTGATGATCTAGGTGGACAAAATTTATTTTTCCGATTTTCTCGGAATTTAACAAGACCGCGTATACTGGTACCGCGTATACTGGCGAATCATTAAGTTATATTAACTTGAAGTGTGTGTCTGAGTGTTTAATTGAAATCAAATTTGAAAATTATATATTTGAAATTATATAATTTTGAAAATATATGAAATATTTGAAAAATTTGAAATTATATGAATTATATAATTGAAATCAAATTTGAAAATTATATATTCAAATTTGAAAATCAAATATTTGAAAAGATTTCAAAAATCAAATTAAATAATTGACGAAAATCAGATTGTTTCAAAATTTTAGTGTTCCTGGAATTTCAAACTGCTATATCTCAAACATTTCTTAGGATAGCGGCGCACAGTGGGGCGTTTTGATGATCTAGGTGGACAAAATTTATTTTTCCGATTTTCTCGGAATTTAACAAGACCGCGTATACTGGTAGCTGAATGTCTCTTTCGTCGAGATCCGTACGAGTTTTGTCGAAAAAACCCGATGTGTCGATTAACTACGACCATAAAGAAGACAGTTGATTTGAGAGACTTTCAACAGTTGCATTATTTTTCTGTAAGTTCGAAAGCAAGTCGTGACTTTTCTGTTTTATTCGAAAGCAGGAGTTTACTGGACATATGTCACATGTTTGTCACAAGATTTAACCTATTGTTGTTTGAAAATAAGCGCCATCTTGTTTTCAAACTTCATCCTGACTTTTAATGCAGTATTAAGCATTATTAAGCAATAAGCATTTTCTTACATCAAAGTGCCATTCCTAAAGTATTGAAAACTTAAGAAAGCTCCTGCGAAAGTTTGCGAATCATTAAGTTATATTAACTTGAAGTGTGTGTCTGAGTGTTTAATTGAAATCTTGCAAGTCAATTTTAACCACTTTTAATTATTCTATTGAGCTGAAACTTTGAATACATGTGTAGTTTCAATGACAAACCAATATCATAATATACATAAATAATAATAATATAAATAATAATAATAATAATAATTATACAAATAATTAAATATGCCAAACATTTATCACTGTTGGATTATTTTATTACTGATACATTCGAAAACCCAGCAAAACCTAATTATTCTTTAACGCAATAATTTTGTCCACCTAGATCCTCAAAACGCCCCACTGTGCGGCGTGGCAAAAATGCTACGGAAATCTTCTATTAAAGTCGGACACGTAAAAGAAAACAAATATTCAATATATATATATATATATATATATATTGAAACCTTTTCGAATCTTTAAAAAGTAAAACAAAATTAAGTGGCCGCCATTTTAAAACAGGACGGGAAATGAATCTGGCCAACAAACTCGGTCGAGATCTTCGTATGTCCTGTATACAGGCTCGGTCACATCCAAATTTGTAAATAAATGCAAGTGCAATCGCATGACAAATTTGAGATTGTTTTCAAATGCCAACGTTGAAAATGTTAGCGATTTCAAACTGCTATTTCAGAGTTTATTTTTAAAATAAAAGTGAAACAAAACATGCTCCGGAATCTTTGTACCAAAGTCAAACACTTGAAGGAAAATATTTTTTAATTTCTAATTTGTTTATGCACATCTTTTTAAATTTAAAAAATTCAAATTGTTTTTGAATTTTTATACATTTATTCATTCACATTGTTTCAAAACATTTTAAAACAAGATGGCGAATGAAGCTGGCCAATGAACTCAGTCGAGACCTTGGTATGTTCTGTACACATACACAGTAACATTCAAAAACATTCGGTTCATTCATACGAAAGTTACATTCAACAGTAACATTCGGTTCATAAATACGACAGTTACAACATGAGAAATGTCACACACACACACACACACACACACACACACACACACACACACACACACACACACACACACACACACATATATATATATATATATGTTATGGTCAATATGATTAATCCGGTCATTATTAAAAATAATCGGTTATTATTAATAATGACCGGATTAATTATATTCACCGTAACATATATGCGTATATAATAAAAATTTTGGTAATAATAACCATTAAATCACATAAATAATGGCCAATAGGTGAACCCATAATTATAATACAATAGATATATATATTCAAAAATGTAACACACACACACACACACACACACACACACATATATATATACACACATATATATATATATATATATATATAAATCAACATTTAAATGGGTGGTTTTTGGTTCCAAGGGTCATTATTGGTGAAAATATCCATAAGATGTGTAGAATCATCGTCTATTTGCAGCGATACACTAAAATATCGGATACAGTATTGCCTATTTGCGATCATTGCGGTGTCAGAGTGTTTTCATTTATAGTATGCGTTTTTAAATGTAACTAACGTTTTTCTTACTACATGGTGCGTATAATTTTTCTGGATTATATATTGGGATATACAAAATAATTCGTAAGCATTACTGAGTATTTGCCTTATTTGCTTAATGTGGTCTTAATTCAATTTCGCAATTTTAAGCTAAACTATATTTATTATTCTAAAAGGTGTTTGTAGAACATAAATAAAATTCATATGCAGAGCTACACAAAGAACTGGATACATGGCTGTTTTCAATTGAAAATTTTTGGAAAAATGATATGAGTTGTTTGAAGCGTTTTTCTTCTTAATTAGATTTTAACTTAATATGTGGCGTATATAAAAATCTGTAGGTAATATACAGGGTTTTAAAAATAATTGAAGTATGTTTCGTCTATTGGTAGAAATTGCTGAAGGTGAATTTTCAACTGTGTTTTGCGTTTTTTACTAAACTAAGTTGTAGTATACTATGTAATATATCTATAAATCTATAGATTACATATAGGGCTGTATAAAATTATTTCAGTGGTTTTCCGGGTATAGACTGTAATTTCTAAAATCTGGTTTACAAATGTGTTATGTATTTTCTAAAATGTTTGCTTGGGTATCTTCTTTACCCTGGTAAACGACGAAGTTCTCTTAACATATTCTGGAAGAGTGGGAAAAAGTTTCATAATCTATGTTTGATGTATTTTACTTTCTTGCTAAATACCGGGTTTGATTGAAAACATGCTTCACTGAACTTTGCTAAATGCACTCTTATGCGTCCACTTCAATGTATGCTTTGTGATGTTACACCTGATAAAATGTTCGGCTAATAACCAAATAATTCCGCACGGTGATAGCTGTGATAGCCTTCATGGTCCGCAAATACAAAATATGACATAAATAGAGTCTTTGAGGAATAGATATACATCATAAGTGTCATTCGCAAAACGTTTAAAGTCATTAATGTTTCACTTCCCAGCTAAAAATGAACTGCAGTTTTTCTGTAGAAGTGAAGTATTTCTACAGTCAACTGTAGAATTTCTGTAGTGCAATATCGACTGTAAAAATACTTCAGTTATTTTGTAGCTAATTGTGAAGTAATTTTGCAGTAATTTATTTCAAAAATACTCTGAGCTATTATCTGAAAAATACTGCAGTTTATGTGAAATCATTTTACAACCATAAATTAAAACAATAATGAGACTTTACATTTGTAGTAAAACTGCAGTAAATTTGAAGTATTTTTACAGTAATTAATTCAGAAGTATATTTTCTGATGTATCTTCAGTATAACTGTAGTTACTGTGGGGTAATTGTACAGAACTTAATTTATAGAAAGAGTATGTGTTATATTTTCTGTAGTTTATCTGCAGTTTTAAAAGTGATGTTAAAGCTTTTCAGTTGTTGTTATTGTTGCATGGAAATTACTTTATTTAGTTTACTAATAATAATTAATACTGTTTTCAATACTTTTAATTTAAGGACCTAATTTGAGCACCTGTGAAATTCCTTTCCTCTCCCCATCTTTAAGTGAAACAAAACAAATATTTAAATATATTAAACTTTAAAATTCAGGTATATACGTATAAAATTCATTCAATGTTGTTTATCGTTAAAATGTTAGACCTAACCTAGTGCCGACTTACAGACTTTGGGGGCACTGGGCAGAAACTATAACATTTTAAGTGCAAAACTAATGCATTAAAAGCATATCGTCTATTATACTAATTTGCTATTCATACAATATTATTTCATTATCTTATCATTAATTAAAAAAAAGAAAGTGCTATGAATCATACACTATGAACCATAGACTATGAACCATTCATATTATAAATTTCAATTAAAACTTTTAATTATGTAAAATAATTAAATATATATACTTAATGGTATATAAAATTAATCGTAGAAAGAAAATAAAACTTTTTCGCAAATTAATTCAACTTATTTTTTAAATTACGTATTCATTTACAAAACAACAGCTAATTTTCTTATTTTATTAAAAAATTATTAATTATTAAAATTAAATTAAAATTATTTTACAACCTATAACAATATAAACTGGTCCCTTCACAGAAAAATGAAGGAAAAATTAATTCACAAATGAATTCATCTTTTTTTTTAATTGCGCATTAATTAAAAAAACAAAAACTATTTTTCTTTTTTTTATTTAAAAGTTATTAATTATTAAGATTAAATTACATCTATTTCACAAGCTATACAAATATAAACATGTATCTTTACATAAAACTATTAATAACCTTACCAATAGTCACTTCACAAAATTACTATTAATAATAAATTCCTTCACAAAATTCTTTTAGGGAAATATGCGTCTTCACAAAACCTATTTTTATAATAACATACTATTTATTAATAATTTTCCTTTTCGAAATTACTATTTATTAAAATTATTCTTTTTTTAAAGTTAAAATATATAACACATTTAAAAAATATATATCTCCTAAAGGAATTCTATATAAATGATATACGCTAAGATATTTATTCCACACATTTAAGTAATAAATTAATTACGAAGTACACACGCACAGACCATTTATAAAACTTCACGTCAAAATCCCTTTTTCCACACAGTCCAACGAGAAAAATTCCTGCTTATCTGATCACCCTCCCCCTATGACCCCATGCAATCAAACCTATAACAAAACCCAGTGGCTCAGTGGATAAGACGCTGGACTTCCAAACGTAACACCCTCCTCTAATCCCGGAATCTAATCCCAGCAAGTGGGGAAAATATTCTTTTAAAATATCAACAAATAAATATGCTAAAAAGGCTCATAGATGGTGCCACTAAAAAAATAAAGAAAAACAAAATAAAATTTTGACAAAATTACTGTAGTTTATAAACAGTAAATTTGTACAGTAAATTTGTAGTTATGTCGAATAAAAAAAAACTGCAGGGATTTGTGGCAAATCCCTAGTCTTCCAACTGCATTTTTTAAAGTTTCACTACAGTTCATTTTTAGCTGTCTGTTTCTCACATTACGTTGTACTATTTAATTGCTGTTACATGGTACTAGTTACAAGAAAATTTTCACTGTTTTTTAATAAAATGGCTGATTTTAGAACAAAAGACAATTTTGACAATGGAATTAAAATATACTGCGACAATATATTTAAAGAAACAATACATTTTCGATAGCAATGAAGGATTTAGATTTGCCTAT
The DNA here is from genome assembly GCA_963931845.1 of Maratus michaelseni. Taxonomy (NCBI): domain Eukaryota; kingdom Metazoa; phylum Arthropoda; class Arachnida; order Araneae; family Salticidae; genus Maratus; species Maratus michaelseni. The sequence goes on along the minus strand of OZ007596.1, from coordinate 266,812,120 downwards.
ATTGTATTCTTTTGGGTCGTAGTTTTTGACAGCCCATAACTTTACCAAACTTGCAGTGTGTTGACAGTTGTTCAAAACATGAATTATCCAAGTCTGATTGACGACATAAAATTAATGTTTGAAATTTAACTCGCTCAGCTCAATTTTGCGCAGGTCCTGCGTGAACTTCGCTAGTATAATAATACACTATTACGTTTTGACATAGAATTTCTTTCACCTTGTAATAAAATTGATCTACTATATATTTAAATTAATACTTATTAAATATAATTTTTATAAATTTAATACTATAAATTATAAGGGAAGTATATGATTGTGACACTTTAAACTATGCTATAATAGATATGTTCTTGTCTTTAATTTATTATATTTAATATTTAAAAAACTGCATATAAATATATCAGTAAATTTATTTGTTTACAGAACACATTTCAAAATTTTATTTAAAACATTAATACTGTTTATATTTGTAAGAGATAGTGAATTGTTTTAAACATTCGCCCAACTTTAACAAAAGCAACCCGTCACTTGCAAAGTTTAATAACACTGACATTAATCCACACTAATTCATACGGAAGAAAATTTCAAGTGATATACCTGGAATTTGATCCAACGATTTGCGCTTAAATAACTGAAAAAATGCATATGCAAATTTGCTAGGCTTCGTTTAGGAATTCATATCACTTTATTTATCTCTTTATAAATTCTTTCTATTCTATTATACTAAAGAACTGCCATTAACACAAAGTCTTTAAGCATCTTACGCAGATGTGATTGACATAATAATTACTTAGAAAATAATGACATTTTTAGTATAAGGCTTACACTGGTATATCAAAAGAGATTCCGTTTTTATTTTCAATACATACATTGTGCATTCTCAAACAATGATAAAAATATAATTAGTATTTGATACTCATTCATGAAATAGTATATAATGTAAGTGCGATGTTGAAATCAAATATAATTGTTCTTGAATATTTAAGTCTATATTTGGAAAAAAGAAAACAAAGTCGAGTATTTACACAGTCACTGATATTTTACATTCATCCTCAAATTAAAGCATTAAATAAACCAATTTAAATTCCAAACAAATGGACAAATTTTACATTATTGCAAATTTAACTCGTAAAGTTTGGATTTGATCCACGTAAGCTTTCTAATATTTTTCAGTAAGACATACAAGGTGCGTTTCAAAAGTAATGAGAAAAAATTCGTAAAAAAACAAAAACACAAAAACAGAGTAAAGAAAAATGCAAATACCTTTACAATTTCTGTTAATATGACTCCTGGACATCAATACAGCGAATCCCGCGTTGTTTTCACTGCTAACAATGTTGTCCAAATGTCAATATTGTCAATATTGTCAATAACAATATTGTCCCTTATTTTGTGATGCTTTCCAGAACTGTGGTCACAGCATCTTTACTGTTTGCTATCGCGGCAAAATCATGTCCAATTAACGTCCCTCATAACTTTTAGAAAGAGAAAGAAGTCACAAACGGCCAATTCAGGACTGTATGGTGGATGGGGAAGCGAGATGATATTTTTTAAGCCATATTATCCTTCACCAATAAAGCGATTTTAACCCTTTCATTGTCATAGTGGAAGTTCAAGCTGGTGGCAATCTGTCTTCGAAGTCTGATGAAGCTTTTACTCAAATATCCCAATACTTTAGCATATAAATCTGCATTTACTGTTCGCCCTGGGGGCACAAACCTCCTTTGTGGATAATCCCTTCTGTCAGAGACACTCACACACACTTCGTCATTATTTCGCCGCTGCCAAGCCTCCAATTCCTCGTCGTGGAGTCACTCCCGTTCACCTCAAATTAACTCATCCCACGATGTTTTCATAGAGTTGCAGGCACCAGATGTTTTGTGAAAAATATCTATATATTTAAAACGCTAAGCGATTTCTTTCGACAATCCGTTAGAACAAACTACTGCATCAAATTGCACCATTCTTTTTTTAAATGAAAGATATTAGGACACAGATTTGTTATCGTGCATTCGTTTGTTCAAAAATTTAATTAATTAGCTGTAATTTTCAATTAAACATTTACTTCTGCTTATGACGTCATAAAGTTGACAACTCCCACTTTTGAGGGCATAGAGTTTTTTCCCTGAACTCTGTGGTTCGCCAATCTTTTGACATTAACTAATATCAACCAGGTAATATTTTAACATTGTAGTATAAAATCTTAAAAAAAAAAAACTTAATTAGCTAGAATATAATCATAATAAAATATCTAAACGTAAACATATCAATATGAATAACAAATCTCACGTAAAATGTTGCAATTTAAATGATTCCAATTGAAATAAGATTTGGAGAGTTATCCTTGAAGCCCAGCTAACATAAAAGTACCTATTTTATTTTATTTATTTACACACATATTCAAATTTATTATAAAACACCAGGTTGCCATACAAAGCCAAAATCGTCATTTAGGCGCCAAAAAATAACCCAGGTGCGTCTGCGATATCTGTACTGATTTAATAAAAATTATTTTGGTTGCACCACATATTGCAAAATTAATTAAATCCATGATTATTGTTTCATTCTCAGATTAAAAATAAGAAAATTGGTACTTCTCTATTATCCCGTCGACCACTTTTCATAACAAAAAACTATCGCTAAACTGTAACGCCAAATAAACGGGAGAACGTTGCCATTGGAATATCAAAATAAATAAATAAATAAAATACATGAATTTAAGGACACAATTGTTATTTTAATTAATGAAATAACTAATAAATCAGTAAAACATAATGAAAAATAGAGGCAAATCTCGAATTAAAAACCACTTGATGACGTAACAAACACGTATAATGCTTCTGACATCAAGTAAATCGGACTGTGTTTTTGGCGTTTAATTTTACAGTTTGGCGATAATTTTTTGTTATGAAAAGTGGTCGACCGGATAATAGAAAAGTACCAGAAAATTTAATGTTTAACGAAATTCAATTATTTAATCGATCGCAAATTTTGGTTATTTTCCGTTCTACCGACACCATGCCATACATGTAAATCTATGCTTGGCGACAATGGTGTCCGTGTAATGGGAAAGTACTCAATTTTTTCTTAGATCGGGCTATACCAAAAACAAACATTTTACAGGTAACAAACAAATCGCCGAAAATGGCTGCTTCATCAGCTGTTATGACAGCAAAGTTGGATAAAATCTAATAACATGAATTTTACAACGTTTATGCGAAACACCACAGAGAACACACGCTATTTTTATATAAGTAGGGTATATTTAAACGAATAAGAGAACTAACAACCTTCAATAATATAATGCATGAAAAAGTAAACAACTAAGTGATTCAGCAAATCATAAAAATATGTATTTCTTAATATAACTATAAAATACAGAAAAATATGCTGGTACCATAAAAAATATTCATTATCCCGTCGAAATTCCGAGCATTATCCCGTCGAAATTCCGTGCATTATCCCGTCGTCCGATTAAGAAAAAAAAAACTATATGCAAATTAGGTACTTTTTGGTTAGCCGGCGCCAATAAAGTATATATATATATATATATATATATATATATATATATATATATATATATATATATATATATATATATATATACACATAATAACGAACTCCAATGGAAAATTAATAGGATAATCATTATCACAAAAGCCAACCAAAATCTATAAACCACATAAATTCAATACTAGAAAAACAAAACTATATACATTATATATATTTGTATATATATATATATACTTCATTGGCGCCCTGCTAACCGAAAAGTACCTCAAATAATTCGCCAAACTGTAGCGCCCAATAAACAAACGGAAGAATGTTGCCATTAAATCTCAAAAAAAGAATAATAATAATAAGAAGAAGAAATTAATTAAGAAAAGCCCCATTTACTAAAGTATCATTTATCAGTAACTTTTAACAATAAAATTTACAATATATTAATGAAAACAGAATCAAAAATAATCTTGGATATTTATTTATTTACATTATTTCTCTTAATTATGGAAAAGGAATAATCATCCTGATTATGTAAAGGAATGAAGAAACCATACAAATAAATTGCACTTGAAAACATTAAAAATCTCCTTTATCTGCAGATTGATTTATTATTGTAAAAAAAATTCTTCATCTTTACATAAAAATTTATTAGCCTAAAACAATAGATGCGTTTCAGAAGATATGGATTTAAAACGAACAATAATTAAAGAAGACATTTTAAAAATTTTGATCAAAACATTTTAAAACTTTTTTTTAACGTCGAATTTCGACGGTGCGTTTGGGGAGAAGCAATGCACATGCGCATAGGGGCTCATTTGGTTGCATTATCACAGGGGGGGATGTGTGCCTTATTTAATATGTTCTTTTATTGACTGAATATGAGATGAACGTAGGGATATGCTATTTGTATGATACTTCATAGGTTCAAGAAATTTTCTTTCTTGCCGTGGGGAATAGGGCGGTAGTGCCAAACTGATTTCCATTTTGTTTACGGATTGTTTGTTTGGAGTTTGCATCGGAAATAATAACGTAATTCACTGGGGGATTTTTTTTTTAAATAAAATATTTGAAAGATTGTTTTATAAGCACCCCTACTTATGTAATAAAGAAGCTTATTTTACTAATATTGATATTGTAATTTTTTCCGTCAAGTTTTGACGGGTACCATCTAGTTGTAATTACTGTTGCAACAATATTATCCTTTCTACTTATTCCATTATACGTATATATATATATATATATATATATATATATATATATATATATATATATATATATATATATATATATATATATATATATATATATATATATATATATATATGTAAGAGGCAATTTTGCACTCCACAAGATGCAAATTTGCATTTTGTTATAATTTTTAGCAGAAGGAGCATTTTACAATTTTAATAATTAAATATTTATAAAGTGTAATTCTATAAGCAAGAAAATGCGAAATATAAACAACGCTTACAGCTGTCTCCAAACAAATTTTATTTGATAGTTAATGATTTGTTCTAATCGATCTTATAAAAATTATGGGACATTTAGAAGCGAAAATAAATGCAGCACAATTACTTCCAGTTTTGCGACATTTATACTAGGTTAAAAAAGTTGTTGAAACCACCATTATGACATCAGCGTTACTGAAGGACATGTTTTTGCTTTATATTACAGATTTCATATGACACTATCAATAATTTTCACATAATTAATTTATTCGTTAACTAATATAATACATATATAGCATAAAACATTTTTATCTAAATATTTATTGTAAAATATCTATTTATAAAAGTAAATGCATACGAAAAAAATAATGATACAAAATTGTTTCAAAATGATAAAAGCTAAAATTTACCGCAACAAAAATTCTAACAGGAAAATGGGTAAAATGTCTAATTATTTAATCTAAATTCCAAAATCGCTTTTTCATTTGGATTAATTTTTTTCGAATTTCAGAATATTTAGAGATATGAAAATGAGGAACTAATTGTTAGTTATTGAAAAATAAACTAGTTTAGCGCATTGATGTAAATCTAAATAGACAATGAATAACAGGACAAAGTGTTTTTCAGGATTAAAGATAAAATATATGCGATTAAGATGCATATTTTGAAATAAACGACTTGCCAAAATCAACTTTTGACAATTATAGCTTTCTGCAGTTTTTTAAGAATGTTTGCAACAGCGGAAGAGCTTATACAGAGTGGTTCAGAACTATATGTCAAAAATTTAAAGGCAGGTAGAGGAGACATAAATAAGTAGATTTCGTATAGGAATGTGGGTGCAGAAATCCAAGCGTTGAGGCAGTGGAGAGCGCTGTTGAGTTCGGCGGATGAAATCATTTCGCTGACTTGAATCGCCATTTCTCGCATGGATATCGACTACATGCATCTTTAAACCAATGCGAAGCTTGCCGACATGCATTTCATGCACGCTGCTGCGCAATGAAATGGAGCGGCTGCTCAAAGTATGCGCACGCACAACATCTCTTGATCCTGTCGAAGGACTATCCTCTACTGTTCATAATACATATTCTTCTACTACAAGAATTCTGTGATATCGTCCAGGGCCTGTATTACCCCTGGAAGCATAAATCAATCCACTCTCACACAATACCCGATGATGATGCTCAAAGGTTCGGCGATGCCGCAGATTCCTACCCGGGAATAGTTCCACGTACACCCTTTGAGCAGCCGTTCAATTTCGTTAAGCAGCCTCATACATGAAATGCATGTCACCAAGGTGTAACGATGTATGTTGTTGGAAATCCGGGCGGGGACTGACGATTCAAGCCAGCGAGTTGCTTTCATCCGCCGAAATAAACAGCTCCCTCTATTGCTTCAACGCGGGATTTCAGCACCCACATTCCTACAAGAAATCTGCTTATTTAGGTACCCTCTACTAGCCTATTCATTTTTGACATATAGTTATGAAGCACCCTGTATATTCCGTAGACTATTTGAAAAATCTAGCTTTTTCCAAATAGCCTAAGCTGTTTGGAAAGAAAGAGAAATACTTTTCCTGAATCATCGGTAATGAATCAGCTAGTGTTAATCTTGTGAATGCAAGTTTCATGAAATAGTAAAACTATTCGGAGAACTCTTAATATCGCTAAACAACATAATAATAAACTAGACATTTTAAATACTAAATAAACTAAATAAACTGGACATTTTCATATAATGGGGTATCAATCTGTTCCCAGGCGAGTTTTTATAAATGGCGATGGTGAGTTTAATATACGGTGTTATCTTTCAGATTCTACAAAATTTGAACTTAATAAACAATTGTTTTTAATAATCACCTCTGATTTTAATAAGCAGTGAGTACCCTATTTATGAGATATTGATGATATAATATTATATGGTATTTAATAAAACATACTTAGCTTGTGAAAATGTATTTTTTTAATTCAATGAACGGAAAATGAATTTCTAAGTTAAATTAGTGTCCTAAACAATGCTTTTCGTAAGTTTCATTGCATTTATAAACGTAAGATAATGTGTATAGAATTTCATAATTATTCTCCTTTTAAATTTTAATCTAATGAAAATTTTCTTCCTCCCGTGAAACTAACAGTGAAAAGAGTAAAAATTGTATATAACAAAGATCTACAACTTTAGACGAATGGCCACAGATTAAATTTGTACAATGTGTTTCATAAAGCACCAGCTAACTTTAAAATTAAATAAGACATTAACTATAATATATACGGATAAGATAAGAAATAAGTGGAACACCTATCAGGTTGCTCATAAATTTTGTATAGATGAATTTAAGAAAAAAAGTTTAGTGTTTTGTCAATAGAGGGAGTTGTGCTGTCTCAAATTGAAACAATGCTAAAAATGTTTTAAAAAACCCACCCCAAAATACATTTTTATTTCGCCTTTATATAGATAAACAGAATACAAAGTAAACAAAGAGATATTTTTAATGCAGATTTACATGTTACTTTAATAAATACCTGATTAACCACTAGGCAAACTGCGGCCACTTTTTTCGTAAAGAAAATTTAGCCTTAAACCAGAATTCTGCATTAAATTAGACGAAACTGTCTTTTTGAAAAAAAAAATGGTTCACGTTTCCATAGGCGTTAATCAGGCACCTACTTTGAGACCTTCCATCATTATATATTGACAAAAATTTTGAAAACTTTTAAAATTAGTTCTAATTGATTGCATAGATAATTTATGGACTACCTAACAAACCTTTCACTTTTTTCATCTTTTTATTTATTATAATTATTGAATTAAATAATTTTAAAATAAGACAATCTTTTACGTGTTTAACGCTGTATATTCTAAATAAAAATATTTGAGATTGTTTGGGAAAATTAAAGTATTTATATTTCTTAAATAAAGAGCACCAATTGTATTCTGATTTTTTGAAATTTCGATTTATAACATTGCTGCTGCAGTGAGACCTTGCTTTATGGACATTTCTCTAAAGTAGTCGTTCGTTTTACGGATAAATTTCCGATTCTACATCTACATTGTACGCACGCGGTGAAATAAGTTGAATCCTCATAGATGAATGATAATGGTTTAGTTTTGTGTTGGAAGATGGCACTTTATGTGGTAGGTAAAGAAATTTATACGCTGACTGAGAAGAGTATATCGTACATTATTTGCAATGGTCAAGTTGCTTGATGATTTTTGCTTTTGCGTATTATAAGATGGGTCAAAATAAAGACATAGCTGAGTGGTGGAAACAAGTATAAGCTTTTGGGCTTTGAAAGAGGTAAAGTGTACATTGTGTAGCTGAATTTAGTGTTGTATCACACAGTATAGTGAAACTTTTTTTAGAATGAAGAAATGAATACTGTCGACATCGTATCAGCATGTGAAATGCGGTGGCATGAAAATAAGCATTCATCGAGATCGCGGAAGATTATCACGTCAATTGCTGTCAAATTGATAAGCAATAAGGCCATAAATCCAGGAATACATCCATTCTGGGACAAATATCATAATTTCTGAGTGTGGAGAGAGCTCCATAATGTTGTTACATGGAATACAATGCCACCAAAATCATCCATGCTAACATGAACACTAAAAGATACGTCTGCAATGGGCTATAAATTATAAAATCCTCACTTCAGAAGTCTGGAGACGAGTCATTTTGTCTAATATGACCTGTTTCTGTCTCCGCAGTAATGAAGCCAGACGTAGAGTGCCTCGCAGCCCGAATGAATCTTTTCATGGGGGCTGTATTCAAGATGTGGTGCAAGTATAAGGTGGGTCTGTAATATTCTGGGGAGGTTTCCTGTACTTTTATTTAGGTCTCCTTATGAAAGTTACTAAGACATTAAATCAGCAAGACTACATTCAAATTCCGGATGCACATTACGTTTTTCTTACCATCTGTGTGGGAACCAAATTTTCAAGAAACGTTTTTTCAAAGATGGTAAATATCGCGTTCTCCAAGCTAAAATTGTTTGAGATTTGTTTGACCAGAATTCAGTCATATATTCCGGCTAGCAAAGTCTCATTCCAAATGCATAGAAACATGGATGTTGGAAACAGAGATGATACATATGATAATTTATATTTGTTACATTGTTCTAATTTTTTGTCTTGTGCCTAATTTTTTTGTGTATGTCCCCTCTTTAAAAGGAACACTGAGTTTTACATTTTATCTGCTGTCCATTGTACCGAGATTTCACTGTTTTTGCATCTAATTGTGCAAAATTTGATGAAATTTTTAGATTAATAAAATGTTAATGCAATGACATTATTTCGGCTATTTTGCGACAATTTATTACACTATTGTATCGCACGTATCAATTTTGTTTTTATATCCGTAATGTTATTATATCTCTATTAAAATTTTAACATTTTCTGAATATTAATATTATTTTCGACATAAATGGCGCCTTAAATTTATCGGCAAAAATATTTTGGGGGGATAGAACACGTGTAGAAGTAGAGAATTACGAGTAGATAAGCACTGATTGCAATAGTATGCAAGGTTCTAAATCAAGCGATAAAGCTATTCAAGAGATGGATATAATAGAAACACATTGTGATTGTGAAAAGAAAGCTGTGTATAACACAATATCGAGTGTAATTTATTGCTAATTTTTATAAAATGCAGAATGATTTTACCAATCACAATACTTATATGGATGACAAAGTACAGATAAATATTTTTCGCTTTATGTGCTTGTTATTTAAGCTTGTTTTAAGACATTGTGTTTTCTAGTTTTTAAAGAAATAAATTTTAATCCAGGTTTCTAACAAGAATATCTCCTTGTAATTATAAAAGTTAACTGCGCCAAATAATTCCAGATAACATAAAAAAAATATATATATATAAATTGTAACAAAAATATTCTCAAAACAGTAACAAAAATATTCTGAAAACAAATTATAACAATTCCCTTTTATGCGTCGGGAAAGAATAAAATGTTTATAGTAAAACTATTTGCCTGTTGGATTTCTAAAGAGAAGTTTCCTATTGATATTTCTTTACATTTATATTTAAAGTAATTTTCTTTTTATTTAAAAAATCTTTTCAACTTCCATAAAAAGTAAAACATAGAATCTTTTAACTTTTGAAATACAATCCGAAATGACGTTGAATAGAAAATGTTATTTGTATTTCTTTGTTACAAAGATAATATCAAGAAAGAAAAAAAGGTTTGCAGGAGTTTGAATTTTTAGTTTTGGATTAAGTATGGCAATTTAAACGTCGCGTTTCACTGCCCGCTAAATAATTTACCGTTGTGTAAAATTAAGACGAAATAGATATTTTCTTGTATTTCTATTAGATTTTTTTAAACATAAATTAATTGATTTTATTCTTTCTAGATAAAGTAAAACAAATAATTTATGGATAAATAGAGTTAGAAACGAATGTATTTTGTCCATTTTAGATTTAGGAAAATATCCTGCGATATTTTAAAGCTCCAGAAAAAAAAATCTATTTAATATCATCTAACGAATGTTATCATTTGCTTGACAAATATAATTCTGTAGGATTTTTGAAACTGTATTTATGTTATTCAATGTCAGCCTAATGATCAAATCTTTAAAAAAGACTTTATTTCTGCAATTTAAAACTAAATACTGTATCAATATTTATACATAAAAAATAGTTAAGATTTTAGGCGACATTTGTCAGTAATTTACTGTTCCATCTACAATTAATTAGATTATAGTCATTTTATCAACTAAAATTTAATACATATGAGGACGAGAGTTTCAAAATTCGCCTTATCTAAAAATTTAATACAAAATCGAGATTTCTCTATCAATCTATTCTATAGATTTTACCTAATCTATCTGCACCGAAAAAACATTACAATACGCAAAAAATCTAGTTTTAGCATGTATTTCTGACATTGTAAAATCTTTGTTTACAATGAAAACAAATGAAAACAGTTAGAGGTTTTTCGCGATTTCCCAAAATTTGATTTTCTGGATAAAGCGAGTTTTGAAACTCACGTCTTCATATACCGTGCGTTAAGAAATTATAAGACCACTTTGATGTTGAAAATTATGAAGTAAATAAACGTTCTAATTATAGTTTAAACACATGAGCTATCAAAATACAACCTATTTATTAAAATAAGTTTGCAATAATTTTGAATAATGCAATAAATAAGTATGTTAACAAAAATATAAGCAATGATTGAAAAATACACTGTTAACAAATTATAATACCACATGTTCTTTAAACAAAAATAATATGTAAATTAATACGATATTGGTCCTCCATTTTTACTTATAACCTCAAACACTTTGGTTTTCATAGAAATGACCAGGTGATTAAGTACAGATTCAGAAATATTATACCATTATTTTACAATGGCTAATTCTAGTTCATTGGCATATAAAATTCGTTTATTATTAGCATAAACTTTGCGACTTAATACGCCCCAAAGATTTTCCATAGGGTTCAAGTCTGGACTTCGACTTGTCCATGACAAAACATGATTTTTTTTCTTTTTTAAACCATTGCTGTGTGAATTTAGACACATGGCAAGAAGCCTTGTCGTGTTGAAACATCCAGTTAGCATGTCGACATTAGTCGACTCCCGCACTAAAAAAGTTTTAAAAAATCACGCTAAAAAGTTATTTCAGAAACAATTAGATGCACTTTTCAGACAAATTACATCTTGTTTCCATTCGATCGTGTAAAAATTAAAATCTGGCGATGGATAGAAGTTAATAAATTTGAGGTATAGATTGTTTAGGTCGTTGCCATCGTCGGAATGAAGTGAACGTTATTCGTTTTTGTTTAAAAATATAGATTAGCAACAGAAAGTGTACACCAGAAATGAACGCAAGCTGCATTGAACTCACGCAAGAAAACATTTACAGTGCTTGGTACTTACTGGTATAGAATTAAAAACAGTGTCAAATAATGTGTTCTGGAGTGTGAAAAGATTTTTAGACTGAGCGATGATTATTTCCTACATCTGTGATTTGTAGAAAAAAGCAATCCAGTGTCTCCCTCATCTAGTCCAGGGGTCGGAAAAACTACTTTTATATTGTAGCGAACTACAACTACAACTTATTTGTCGAAAATGTGGTTAACTACAACTATAACTACTTGTTTTAAAAAGTAGCTACTACAAACTACTTTTCAAAAGTAGTCACTACTTCTCTACTTTCAAATTTTGTCAAAGTGTTCAATTTACACTAGAAATTGAAGACACGGTTTAGATAATAAATTGACCCCTCGTTATATGTCAGGATACAATTAAATAAATGCGGCATAACCGGAGGCATTAAAAAAATTGAGAAAGATAACATGCAAGAAAATGTTTTGTGTTTATCTCCAAAACGTTAGTTTATACACACTTAATGAATTCGGTAGCAAAATTAAGAAAGATATTATAATCTAGAAAATTACAGAAAAACAATAAATAAATCTGTAAATAGAGCAATTCCGAATAATAAGAAACCCGGCATTAAAACATGAAGACTTAATAACGAATAAATCGGCAAGTTTTGGCGGGTTAGTACTTGATTTTAGCAGAAAGTAACAATGAAAAAAATATATGACTTCACGCAATGCGTTGCTATATACTGCAGCTGAGATTTGCCACTGCGATTTGGAAATTGTTGCCCAGAACAAATTCTGCACAAAAGAAGCAATTTCGACCACGTGATTTGCAGAATTGCACTTTTTTCATGAAGCAGCGTTAAAAGTAGCGTCGGCTCCTGCTACAAACTACTGATTTTATGTATCGCGCTACTCGATACGCTACATTGTTCAAAATGTAGTAAGCTGCACTACAAACTACTGTAAAAAGTAGCGACCATAGTAGTTACGCTACTTGTAGTGCGATACTTCCGACCCCTGATCTAGTCACACTATCAGGAAGTTTCTTACTTTTTAATAACGTATTATTTAGTAATTCACGTTGATGTAATTTTGAATAGACAAAGGTAGAGATGTATTAACAATATTTATAGGCGTGGAATGTTTACAATGTTATATTACTTTAATTTTAGGTAGATTTCATAAGAAATACTACCTACTACATTCTCCCTTATGTTGAAATTTATGAAAACTTCTTCCAGATCGGCGCCGATCATGACTCCTAAATCCCAAAACCATACCTCCAATTCAAAACTTTATCTATCTATATATATATCTATAATCTATCTACCTATCTAAATATATATCTCACTCTTTTATGGACACGATAACTTCCATAACTCTGCACAAAACCAAAACGATACATAAAATCAAGTGGCATAAAATATTGGTCAAGTTCGTCAATGGGCAAAATCGGAACAAAGCGGGAAATGGGGAGGGGAGGGGAGACTTTTACAGAAAAAAATCATAACTTCTTAATTATGATACATATCGAATCCGTTTAAAGTTATTATTACTTCTAGGAAAAGGGACAAAAATTTATGTATGACAGATTTTTGATATCATTAAAAATAGCCTCAAGGGGGAGGAAATAGGGGTTTAAGAAGAAAAAAATTCATAATTTAGTCAATTCATAAGATATCAAATCCGCTTAGATTTATTATAAATCTTCTTAACTCTTTCCGGCGCGAACAAATTTTCACATAAAATGACGAAATGATTGATTGACACCAGAATTTACAAACGTATTTTTTAGAAAATAAATACCTGTTTTTCTTCGCGTTCAAAATAAAAGTAAAATCTTACTAAAATATTCCGGGTGCAGTTTAGCAGTTCGGATTTAAAATTAAGTGGTCACAATTGTGACTACCGCCGGTGAAAGGGTTAATATTATCTACAACTATTATATTGACAAGTTTTTTTAAAGTACTAACTCTATCAGCCAAACAAAATTAAAAACCAAAAGATCCTGCCGGCTTCGCCTACAGGCACAGGTAGATTACGAAGTGGGTGGCCCCAATTTTTGCATCATCAAAATGGTTCTTCTGCAAATTCCTAATAAACAGGCGCCCCACGGTCTGCGTCTTCGAAATCTACCTGTGCCTGTAGGCCGACCCGTCAGAGACTTTTTTTACTTAAAAAACGATAAACAAATTTATTAAGCAAATTAATATTTGAGGCGTTCAGTACTAAAGTGGATCAAATCCATAAATTATAGTTTTGAGATAATCAAGGTTAAAGTTTATTAGCACTAGTTGAATCTTAAACTGATTTAGAGGATAATTCTCTTTTTACTGTTGTAGCATAAGACTAACTTAAATAAAAGTCATAATTTGAAAATTCAAAACAATAATTAAGGTGATAATTCAGTTTTAAATAAGAATTTACTCGAATTGATCCACTTTGGCCGTGAAATATTTTGTACCTAATGTCGATCAAATGAATACGGCGCTGTGAAAATAGGACTTGAAAATATGAGCCGGAATATATACACCATTGACTATGACCCTGATAATATACACCATTAACAAGTATTAATAGGCAACAGACACATTTTTTTATACTTTTGGACTTGATCCACTTTCGCTCTGAACGCTCCATATATGTATAAACGTAAATAGTTTCCAGAATGATAACAAAGTTCATTTATCCTTAAAAGAATATTGGATAAAATTTTACTATTTGTAATTAATTGTTTCAAAAACATTCATCATCGATTAACACAGAATTTTTGAAATAACGAATATTTACAGATCATGAGATTGGCACAAGTACCACAGGGAATATATATTAAATGCATTAATAAAACAATTCCTGTTTACTTAAGTAATTGTAATATTATCAGGATGCAAACAACTTTAACACAATTTTTAATATACATTTTTGTCTTAGATACCCACAAAAAAATACAGGGTGTTTCAAAAAGAAACACACGATTTGAAATGCGTTTATTATGAAAAATATTGAACGTTGACACTTAAGATTAATTTTATTTTACATGGCTAATCATAGAGTTTTTTCACAAACCAAATTAAAGGTACTCGATATTTATGCTTCACCTTTGGAGTGCCAGTCTGGACCATATGTCTATATGGTAGTCAAATTCGGTCCAACCATTTGCGAGCATGTCTGCATCCACTGCTTTCACAGCTGCTGGATGAGTATCTTCAGTTCGGCTATTTGGCCATTCCATTGTGACGGGTGTGACATCCAGAAAAAATTTTAAGAGTTTATATCTATATTTTGGGAAATAAATTAGCTAAGAAATCCCTGAAAAGTATTTTAATTATGTTTTTCCATGCATATGCTCTGATAATTGAGCAAATGTATAACTTTAATAGCTTTCAATTAAAAAAAAATCTTTTAAACTTGTGACGGGTGTGACACTCTCGGGACAAAAGTTTTCACTTGCATAAACATTTGTTAAAATCCCTGTGAATATTTAAATGTGCCATTATTAAAACATTTTTTTCTAATGAAAGAGATTCAAATTAAACTTAATAAGTAATTTTCATAATAAATTTTAATTATTTTAATGAATAAGAATTTTTTTCCTGCTGTGACGGGTGTGACAAAGAAGTGACGGGTGAGACATTGTGCAAAGTGTACAATTTGAAGGTTGTTTACCAGAAAAATACAGTTATCAGTATAGACAGTAAACTCAACAATCGTAAATATACAAAAGAAATTTAATAAAACTAACATATTTATGCAGTTAGTTTAAAATTTGTAGTGCCCCCTACTCGTTATAAGTGATAGGGGAGCTACTTTTTTTTTACAATAGCAGAAAAATTTTCAATTGAAATGTCCTCTTCCTCTGGCCAAATCCAGTGTGGCCCACTGGCTTGCAAGCATTTTAAGCTTATTTCTTCCTTACGGAAGTTGATATTCAAGACATTAGCATAGTCAGGGGGTCTGCCCAGACTTTTCTCCCAGGGTCCTGTTCTTGTGAAATTGTGAACAGCTTTTTATATTCGTGAAAAATCTAGTCATAATTTTGTGAATTGAAATGATCGTTATATTCAGGTTCTTGTTTATACATTTTTAAGAAGATTTATGGATGTAAAATACATATATTTTCTTTATATGTGTAAAAGGGACAGGTCGGATTTTATTTTTAAATGATTAATTTGTGAAATGTTCAGTTTAAAGATGGAATAATTTTGGGAAAAACCTATTTTTAAGACAAAGAATTTTGTGAGGAGTCCTGTTTTAGGGAAAATAGTTTTGTGAAGGATCCTGTTTTGAAATAGAAATTTTTGTGAAGGGGTTTTTAAAGGGCCCAATTTTTTCTTAAACAGATCCTTGATAGTACCAGCTATTACGCTTTTTGCTACTGGCCAGGGAACCCAAAAGATAATCACCAATATTTAAATCTGACATTCTCAAAATCTTTCCTTGGGGGAAGGATTCACAATTAGCAGTGACTGCCACTTCCCTCAGTGTTGGTTTGGCAGTCTTTCAGATCAAAAGGATAGTATTATCACTACTTACTTTAAAGTGGTGAAAAGACTTGATGCCTTTCCATCTTTCTGTCAGCATTTCTTTATTTTCTAGTATTTTCACTGCAGAGACATACAATGCTTTTATTGCACAAATCTTCTGAACACATTTAAAAAAATCCAAAGCAGAATTAACTTAAAAGTAAGTAAGTTAAAAGTAAATTACTACCAACTCACAATTTGCTAAAATAATTCAAATATATATTTCATGATTTATCTTCTTTTTTAGGCAAATTGGTCTTAATATGTTCAGAAACAATAATGATTCAATCTTACAGTTCATTAGAAAAATATTTAAATATATTTTAAAGCAATTTAAAATGTTGCCATACCTGTCACAAGAATTTTGCCACACCCATCACAAGGATTTTGTCACACCTATCACACTAAAATTTCCCACAAAATAAAAATTTAATGAATTTTAAACGTTTTGTAGTTATTCAGACATGCAATAGTTAGACTTTCCGAAAGTTTCATGTATTTTCATGGAAAAATGCATTTTGTATAATAACTTAAGCATCTTTTTTGTGACGGGTGTGACAGAGAGAGAGTGTAAATATATTTGTATTAAAAATCGGGTCCTTTAACTTTTTTTGAAAATCAAGTGTTTTAAAAGGTACACAAAGGTCACAAATAGTAATATATACACATATATTGAAAATGCTGCTGTTTTAAATATTGCTTCTGGCAGAATGAAAATACCCTATTTTACATGCTGAAAGTTTTTCAAATTTTTCCAACTTTGAGCCTAGATAAACTATAAAAAAAATATTTTTAGAGCTTAGTTCTCTGTAATTTCATATGCGTCATATTTTTACCTTTAATTTGGTATATTATTTGTAGTAATAAAAGACATTTGAAATTTCAACCCTCATGTCCACTTTTTCATGGAAATGCCCTAATTTCGCTGGAAGTGGAGGAACATAAACGTAGACTTTTATAAACCCCCACAAGAAGAAACCGCACACTGAGAGGTCCGGCGATCATGGAGGCCAGACAAACACTGAAGTGGCGGGCGAAGGAAGAGCGTTAGTGATACCTGTCGGCAAGTGCGTGAAACTCGAGATTTCCCTCTTTCTACCGATACATTATTCGATGAAAACGGGTTTAAAAGCTGAATAGTTATGTTTTTTTTTTCAACCGGATGATTCTTTTTGAAACACCCTATACTCCAAATTCTGCAAATGAACACAGTGATTACGAATTCTGCAATTTAAATATTACATAGAACATTTCGTATCTTAAATAGCGGTTGTAGAATCTTTTAAAATTCCAAGAAGTTTATACACTTTGGATAGGTTTGTATTGTCTCTAAAGATTTCATTGAAAACTGGTATTTAGTATTTAACTCAGCAATCAATGTTAAATATCTTTTAACTAAACATTAACTGTTTACGTAATAGGTAAATTGCTTACCATTATTTAATTCCAATAAAATTTAAGGCAATATAGATGCTTTTAACTGAGTTTTTTTTGTGTCTTTGGATGTTTCAAGATGTCTTAGGTTATAAATATTAATTTATGTATTAAAGTATTATAATTAAATAATTTGAAATTCCACTTATTACATTAATAGAAACATTTTAGTCATATTAAGTATATAAATGTAAGAATTTTTTTTTATTAAATATAAGCTACCTTATCAAAAAGACTCATTTGTAAGATTGCGTAAATATAAAAAGATTATTATTATTATTTATTATTTTTTGCAATCTTCTAGACATCCTTTTAATTTTTTTTTCCGGCAGATATTTTTTTCTTCAAAATCTTTGTTCAATTCAAATGTCTTAAAAATGTATAAAACAGAAATCTGACGTATAAAAAGAAAATCTAATGTATTAAAGATATAATCTGTCTCCCGTTTTGACAAAATTTCTTTTTATAAAGAACTTATTCTCGATTGTAGAAATATTCTCTGTTTAAAAAAGAAAATTGATGTCGAACTTTTTCAAAAAAAAGTTTTCATTTCTTGTTTAATAATAACTTGTTTTTACAGAAATAACATTTCTGTCTGTAGAAAAAAATAAAATGTTTCATAAATCATGAAAGGAAAAAGAAAAACTTTCCGAACAAATTGTTATATACTTACTTAAAGAACAGTATTATCTATTACTAAAAACTTGAATGCAAAAAATTAAACTCAGGCACTAGTTTATTCTAAATATTGTGCTAGAAAGGAAAAAAGTATGTTTCTTATAACTTTACTTTTTGTTGTCATTTTTTCATTTCATTACATAACAAATCTTTTCAAATCAATTTCCTATACACACGCACAAACACAGATCTACCTGTATACGTAAATAAATAAATATATATATACTTTTTACCATTAAAACTAATTTTAACTAAACCTTTTAGTCAAAAATAGTTTCAACTAGTCAACATTAATTTAAACTTTTCAAAACTAATTTTAACTGAGACGATTGGTCAAAACTAATTTTAACTGGGACGCTTGGTCAAAACTACTTTTGAATAATCTGCACTTAGTGAAAACTAGTTTTATCTATGAAGATTAGTATTTTTTAACATTCTTGAGTTAAAAATAACATTAACAAATAATTGCAAAATTTTCGCTTAAATACAACGTATCACACGAGCGGTCATTTTATGTTAGAAGCCACCTTTGTGGGAAATTTTGTAACTATTTTTAAACTTACTTAAACGTACTTCTCATGTAGGAATTTCGTTCGCATCTTCAAATTAATCATCCACCATTATCAAATTATTAATCTGATAAAAGAAATAAATCAAGCCAAGGATTTTTTTTTCATAATATGTCCCGTTGTGAGAAATCCGATAATTGCGCAAATTAAGCCAATTTTCCACGGACGAAAACTTTTTCAAAAACTTTTCCACGGGAATAAACTTTTTGTAAAGCTACCAACCATGGTGGAAATATCATAACTTAGCATTTAAACTCATTTTCCAGGAACAAGTTATAAATAATTATGTAAAAATTATTATCTTTATTCATTTTAAATAAAAAATGCATTGTACATCTAGATATGACGTTCAAAGGGTTCACATATTTTCAATAAAACTGCAGAATTTAATCAGCATTAAATAATTTTTAAGCAAATAAATATAAAAAATACTTCATTTAGATTAAAATGCATATTCAGTTTTTAAAAAATCACATATTTATAGTTAATTAAAAGTAGGGGGTACTTTATTATTATTTCTAAATAAGATATCAGTAACCACTTAGTTTAAGCGTATTTATACTCATTGAGTACTGAGGTCCACTTATGCGGACTTTAACAAAATTATACTTTTAAAATAAAAATAAAAATTACAAAATAAATAAAAAAAAAGTTGCCTAATGAATATTTAAAATATTTTAACAATACAAATAATTATCACATCTGCATTGAAAATTTAATGTAGATAAATAGTGCTTACGTTTACACAATCGCTACGTTAGCGGTATTTTTGAAAATCTCAATTTCAACCAACTGTTTACATGTAAAAATAAGTCATCTTATAAAATCTGTCGGATTCAGTTTGAAGCATAAACTATCACAAATGTGAATTAGTAATCAAATTTAAGATATTTTTCATGTTTTTATTGTAAACAGTTAACATCCAAGGTCCATGTATGTGAAACTCCGTAGCGAAGAGGTTATTCAAATAAATAAATAAAGAATAATAATTTTTATGAGAGTATCAATATTCACGAATGAAATATAGTCTCGTTATTTCAAATTAAAAATCTATTTTATTTTCACTTTATAATATATCCCATTCTTAGAATTTTAAATATAATAACACATATATTGAATTAATAAATCACTTAAATGTGTTCCGATAATATTATAAAATAATTTAAGAGAGTATTAGTATTAAATAATTTTCTATAAATATAAATAAAATTTAAAAACTATATAAAATTATTTATATACACTATGTTTCATATAGATAAAATTTCAAACATTATACATCTGCCATTCGATATCTTAAAACATATAAAAAACTCTGACATACAAACAAATCGCATAAAGTTAGAACACATAAGATCACATCAGCCTAATAGCTGTAATTTTCTAGAAGAAAAATATATTTTCCTTAATTATTTCCCAGTTAGTACAAATGAGAAATGTGTGAATAGATACTTAGCAATTATCCGAGAGGTATTCAATGTGTCATTATCAGATTATCGGATCTTTCCCTAGTAAATAAGCGTCATTTTGCAGCCGTAATTATAGGTAAGTACTTTGCTTAGACATTCTTTGGAACAAATGTTGTAGAATATATTCATAAAAGTTGTATTCTGCGTATTAATGTTTGTTACTTTTTCAAACTAAACCAAAATACAGTAAATCATAAGATGTTTAAAAATGCAAATACATATAAAATACATGTAAATAAATCGCAAGTTTTGATAAAATTATGATATTACTTGTCGAATAGCTGCTATTATCCTAAAGAGAATTTTTTATATTTTTAAAATTTCTTTCAAGTTTTTACAAATGAAAATTTTTTGAATATATATTTAGCAACTATTAGAGAGCTCATCAGCGTGTCGTTATCAGATTATTGCACTTTTTTCGTGAAATGAGCATCCTTGTGAAAGTGCAGTTATAGGTTGGTGTTTCGCTTAGATTTTCATTTAAAACTAACATTCAAAAGTGCGTCAGAAAACATTTTCTTAAGAATCTCTTTATTCTAAAAAAGAGTAAGCAACACTGCTTTTGTCGCTGCTGTAAATGAATATTTTGTGGCCGTAGGTCTCTCTCGGTTATTATTAAAAAACTATTGCATGTAAAAAAAAAAAAAATCGATAGTTTTAAACAGAAACGATAAACACGCTGAAGCAGGCAGTTATGTAATTTGACAAATATTTGAAGCGTTTTCTAATGTTGAAGTTGATCAATAAAGTTTTATAGGATCAATGAATATGCATTGCAATTTAATCATCTTTCGCAGGGACATACTTGATGAGTTTGTGATGTGGAATAGGGCGTCCTTCTGTATATTCGACATTTTTTTTTTACTGTTTATACAAAATTTTATTATCTGAATAGAGATTTCTTTAATATGTCAATAAAGTTTTTTTTTTTTTTTTTTTTTTTTTTTTTTTAACTGTTGGCAAATTTAAAACAGCGCAAATAATTATATTTCCCTTCAGTTAAAAAATGTATTTATATATGAATATTAAAAACAGAATGAAAATATTAAAAATAATTAAGTGATTAGTGTTAAAAGCAGTAAATGTGGAAAATGTCGTCATAGAAAACGTATTTACACTTCAATATTAAGAAAAAGAATAAAGAAAACAGAAAGGTTTAAAATAATAATTAAATTATTAAGTGTTAAAAGCAGTAAATGGGCAGTAAAAACAAAAAAAAAGAACACTTTGGTGAACATTTTGTTCGGTTTAAAGCGACACATTTAAAACGTCTTATTTAAAACAATTTTCTTACAACGTCGTGATAAAATTCCGGGAAGCAGCGACATTGTCTACATAGCCATTTTATACAAGATGATTTTCAAATCTTTAATTGACCTTGTTTGATCAATCACGATACAGTCGTTAGCTGTTGTATCAGCAGTTGAATTGGCCTTAAGAAGCAAAACATTCCTCAATCAAAGGGAAATGAATCACAATTCGATTATAGAAAACTACCACTGGACTTTTAATTACAATCCAATCTTCCATAATTTTTTTTAGAACTGAGAAAATTAGCGGGTCTTTAGAGGTTTCTGGGTGCAAAAGAGGTTTATGGGGATCGTAGATCGTAGGAGGCAGGACTCACCATTTAGCTATATTATTATTTTTACTTAAATCGATACAAATAAAAACAAAATTTTCTAAATTACAAAATAAATTACCAAATTTAGATATGAAAATAGATCGCAAGTTCTTTTCACAAATATGTCAATATCAGTTGAATATATGTCATTATTCTAAAGCTATATACATTTTCGTTAATTATTTTGTAATTAAAAAAAAAGAAGAGAATATATACTTAGTAATGACTCTAGGGATAATCAATGTGCCTCTTTCAGATTATCGGATCTTTTTCTATCAAATGAGCATCACTGAGCCGCAGTAATTATAGGAATATCGTTTCTCTTAGGTATTCATTTAAAGCTATTGTTTACAAAGGTATTAAGAAAAGATTTGTCTAAGAATTTGGTATATTAGTCTTTATCAATTTTCCAAAGGAAAAAAAAAAAGTAAAAGATTAATTGCTAAACGCTATAGATTAAATTTACAGAATATGATATATAAATAGATTGCAAGTATTTTCAACAAATTTTTAATTTCAGTCTGTAGTTAGCTGTAATTATTGTGACGAAAAATAGGTTTTCCTTAATTAGTTTCGTTTTCACAAAAAAATAAATATGTTAAGTGATACTTAGCAATGATTATAGAGGTATTCAATGCATAATTATCATATAATCTATCTTCTGTTTTTAACTGAGCATCATTGTACAACCGTAATTACTGGTATGCGTTTTGATTACGGATTTTATCTCAGACATATTTAGGAAAAATGAGTTGAGAATGCGGAATAGTAAACTCTATTCCTTTTAAAACTATAAAATTACTGAACAACCTATGAAAACGGAAACTGTGTGTAACAGATTCTGATTTACAGGGAAAATATTATTGGTCATGAAGAAAAGAATAGCATACAATTATAACTGCATAGATAAAAATCTATTATAAAACGGAAAATTTCAGTTAATGCTTAGGATTCCGTCTTAGCAGGGCTTTTAATACAATAAAACAATTAAAAAAGAACATGTTTGAAAGGAAATCTTTGATTAAAATTAATGTTCATAATACTGACGAAAATAATACAAAATATTTACAATTGACGGCGTCTGTGCTAGTTCGTAAATGTATTTAATACATATTTTATTTTTTTGGTTCCTTACGATTCCGGCTTAGCAGGCTTTAATGTATTTCCTAATATATAGCGCATGGAATATATACATTTAGTCACAAAAGTAAGTATACACCACATATCTCAAAGAGTAATGTCTAAAATTTTCCATTAAAAACAAGACATATATTTCGTTGGAGATTATTTACATTGCATATTAGTTAAGCTTAAAAAAGAAAAATAATAACGGAATATTACATTCCTTTAGAATTTGTGGGTTGATTTTCTTATATGACAGAAAAAATGACATCATCAAAGTATGTATGCTCTCTGAGAGTTTAAAGGCTATAATCTCTTAAAAGGCAGACATACATTCTTTATGTAGGCTTATACATTCTTTTGTTGTTTAATTCTTGGCAATTTAGAAACATTTACAATACACTTTCAAAGTTGGGCCTTAAATAATGCTACAGTCGACAGCAAAAAGAACTGAGCACCGGAACCCCATCAGAAAAATTCAAAATCAGATTTCCCCCCTCCCTCCATTAACGTACTCGAATCATTTACTTTGAAAAAAAAGCATTCATTTATTTATCCAACGTTGGTCATACAATCGGCGCAAAAAAATGGGATCGAAGATTGAAACCATACGGTTCAATCTTCGATCCCATTTTTTTGCCTTCTTCATTTGCAAAGAAGAATTTATTTTATACATCAAAGGCTTTTAACAGATTCATCGCGTCCTCATTATAAGTATTGAAAAGTTCTTCAAAAGTGAAGTAATTGGGCGCAGCAGCAGGTATGTTTACATCATTCGTAGCAGGTGTCAAAGAATCATTGTCATTCCTATACACAACGTCATTCGGAGAGGGGTTCACTGGCGGCATCGAATTCGGAGAAGAGGTCTCGGCATTCACGTACACAGATTCATTCGAAGAGGGGTTTACTGTCGACATT
Organism: Maratus michaelseni; assembly: GCA_963931845.1. Classification (NCBI taxonomy): domain Eukaryota; kingdom Metazoa; phylum Arthropoda; class Arachnida; order Araneae; family Salticidae; genus Maratus; species Maratus michaelseni. The sequence goes on along the minus strand of OZ007596.1, from coordinate 266,787,984 downwards.
GAATTTGGAGAAGGAGTCCCGGCATTTCCATACACATATTCATTCGGAGAAGGGTTCACTAGCGGCATGGAATTTGGAGAGTCATACACAAATTCATTCAAAGAGTTTGGCATCCAATTTGGTGAAGGGGTCCCGGCAGCAGCATACACACATTCATTCAAAGAGGCGTTGACGGACGACATCGAAGGGTTCCTGGCAGCCTCGTTATCCATCTGTATCGCTGCAGTTGCCGCAGCAGTCTCAGTCATTGTCCCGGTCATACTCAAATCCATCGGTTCGGACTGGTCACTCAGTCCCCAGTCCGAAACCTCTTCTTTTGGGTTTTCGTAGAGTTTGTATTTGAACATGCGTCGATACCAATTCAAAACGTCCGGTCTGACCACCTGGACAGTTTTTTCCAGAGGAAAAGTCATTAGAGTAATCACCTTATGCAAAGTCGTCGTCGTCGTCGGAGGCACTTTATGCAAAACTGCCGGAGGTGTCGGGGGCGGGGGCATTAACCTACCCTCCGTCACCCGTGCCCCAGAATCTAGATCCAGAAGCACGGAATCGTTGTTCCAGGTACTCGTAGCAGTAGTAGCAGTAGCAGTAGCAGTCGTCGCAAAGTAGGGCGAGGTCCGTATCGGCGGGGGCGCGGAAGCTCTTCTTTTTCCTCTTCATCCCCAATCACGGCTTCCTCGATGAGCGGGGTTCTCACGGGTCGTCGGTAAACATGGTCGACAGGATTGGGTCTCGGCACTTCCCGGATCGGGTTGATGCACTCAAATGGCAAATGGCGCAGTTGATCTGCCCGCAAAATGTGTAGCGAAAAGAAAGACTTGTTGGTGCAGTAAATGAGGTAGATGGTGCCTTCCGGAATGCAGTAGCTCTCGTACGGTCGCAGCGTCTTTTTTTTGTACTTGTACTGGTCGTCGACAGGCAGAAATTTACTTTTCTGCTTCACTTTATGCACATTATGGCGCTCCACGTAGTAGAAGAGCATTTGCACGGCCCCTATCTGGTAGACGTGCACTCTTTCGTCCTCCACTTTCCTCTGGCCAAACGTAAAACAACTCTTGACCAGGAAGAAATTGACCTCGTATTTGAAGCAGGTCCTCGTATCAATGTTTTTCCGCAAGTTGTCCGCCACATCCTTCTTGAGCTTGCGGGCCGCCCAGCTCCAGGGTTTCTCTTCGTACTGTCGCAACGGCTTCACGCTGCTCGCCGTGTCGAGAAAATGTTTCTGGTACCGGCCATTCCACTCGACCAGATTGTAGTAGATGAGCTCCCGCTCATCCATGTAGACGATGAAGCCATATATTTTGAAATTGCTGACGACCACCTGAAAGTTGGGACCCGGGGCAGCTTCTTTACATTTCTCGGGTCATCTATCCTGGTAGGGAAGACATCCGTCTTACTGCTCCGGTCGGTAGCTATCGTGTATGAGTGAAGATGGGAATCGAAAGCTCTATTTATACGTATGACTAGGGAGAGGGGCGGAGGAGGTCAGATACTGGAACGCGGAAGAATGCGATGCAGGAAGAAGAAGGGGAATGAACGGAGCATTGACTCGGCTCGGTTCAAGGTCTCGGAAGTGGAGGGAACGCGGTGGGTGAACGATCGGTTCAAAGTTTTTTTTTTTTTTTCCCTCAGGCAACTAACTGTAAACTACTATCTCAATCCTATTTTGAACGTCCCGGGACCCCCTATTTGCCCTGAAACTATTTTTTAATCAAGTCTTTACGATTTGGTTGGTTTATCCCGAAACGTCTAAATGCGAGCCGAAAAAGGTTTTATTCCTTTCACCTTTTTCAGCTTGCTTCCTTTCCAACATTGGTGTCTCTCCCTTTACAAAAAAAAGCGAGCCGAAAAAGGTTTTATTCATTTCACCTTTTTCAGCTCGCTTCCTTTCCAACATTGGTGTCTCTCCCTTTACAAAAAAAAATGAGCCGAAAAAGGTTTTATTCATTTCACCTTTTTCAGCTCGCTTCCTTTCCAACATTGGTGTCTCTCCCTTTACAAAAAAATGAGCCAAAGGAATTTTTTTTTTCCTTCGGCTCATTTTTTTTGCCCTTCTTTAAACTGATTGTTCATCAGCATGCAAAGAAGAACAAGAAGAAGATGACTTTATTCAACCTTACCTTTTTTAGAGGGGCCCGTAATTTCTCTTGAACGTTCTCAACCAGGACGGGAACGTGATGCCGTACACATCGTGAATCTGGATCACTTGCGGAGGCAATGAAGGGTAGTGAGGCAAGTCTCTCACCGACCCGTGCTTCAGCAAATCCCGTAGCGCTACGGCTTGCGGCGTCCCCCAAGTTTCCAACTCTTCCAGCAAATGATCCTTTCTAATCATAAATATATTGACATTCTCCCGCGTCAAAAACTCGAGCTGCCTGATGTTGAGACTCCGAGGCCATTGACTATTCCGGAGCGGCCCTTCCACGTCCCCTCTCAGCATTTTATCCACATCCGCGGTGGAAAAATAAACCTCTCCATCGTCTTCGGCCAACACTGCTTCCATTCGGTATTCTTTTTTATCGTAAACTGCAATGAGTCTGAAATACGCCATCTTGCCAGAGCGCGAATAAACTCTCTCAGCTCAAAGCATCCCGAACCCGTCAACCCGAAGGTCACCCGCTTCCCGAAGCACATCGCCTGCGGAGGCTTTTCAAGGGCATCCGCCGTCGCGCTTCAGTGGTTTAAAGTAAAAGGGAGGGTATGAAGCGGAGATGCTGGAGGAAAAGAAACGCTAGGAGGGTCCTAAGCGCAGATTGGGGGGTGGGGCAACGATTCCTCGCTCTCTGAGGCCTGAAAGGCAAAGCTTACTTTTCCATTTTCATTCTCTGCCGCGTTAAATATGGCGGAGGCCATACCTGCTCCCATGCATTTACTCGACTTGCTTCCCGAACTCGTGCCTCTGCACGATAAACTCCACTCTCTCTCCCAGATTCCCGAATTTCATCCATACCTGCACGACCGAGGCTCCTACGTCGACTCCCCCCTTCCCTTCCCTTCTCTTCTCACTACCTCCGCGTGCTGCGACTCTTGCGGCCCGGTATGTACATGGCCCGGCAAAACTGGTCGCACCGTTTCCTCTTGAGCATCGACCCGGGCACCCTGCACTTTCACCTGCACCACTTTTTACTGGAATGCCATCCGAGCCTCTATAGGCCCCAACCCAAACGGGACTGCACTTTACGCGAATCCATCGACCGCATGGCTCGCAACTTGACCTTTTTCATGACCGACTACCTCTGCCTGGACGACCTGACGCTGCTCGCCTATCACCTGAGAGGGTACGGGTTCCTCCTGCTCGACCACTCGTTTCCAGGCCCCGTGCAAAACCTCCGCTTCTACGACTGGACCCGATGCACCCTCGAAACTAACGTCCCGAGAGACATGCTGAACCGCTTCGAGGTGAGCAGTCACTTTCGGGTCACGCTCACCCCGCATCGGACCCTCGTCGTCGAATGCACGCTGCCCGAATGCCCGTGCCCGAGTCGCATCCAGCACCTGACCCCGTTTTCTTTTCAACCGAGCCAAGACTGTCGCACGCTCACCTGGCCCGGAGGCGATCCCATCCGCCTGGCCGCGCATCAAGAATTTCAGCTGAACGAGGACGGGGACGTGGAAGGGGAGACGACCTCGTACGTTCATTACCCCTTTAAAATTTCGATGCAGCACGAAATTGGACTGAAACGACTCAAGAGAGTCGTCATGGAAAGAAACGTCCCCCTTTAAGCTGATGAGACGATCAGTGAAGGTGGGGGGGGGGAGCAGAAAAAAAGGCGGTATTTGTAAAGATGTTTAGCCATCTTTACAAATACCGCCTTTTTTTTTGCCGCTGCCTTGTTACCAACCTTGGAACCGTTTTTTTTTTATTCTTTAACTCTTGTTTTATTTTGAAAAAAAAACAGATTTTGTAAAGTGAATCGTCTTTTATTATTATTATTATTATTATTATTATTATTATTATTATTGACGCACGCCAAGAACGGTCGAGGAGTCTCTGCCCTTCAGCTCGCGTCCTTCAAAAACCAGTTGGATGAGAGGAGAGGAAGGGAGGGAGGAGGAGAAAGGGATGCAAATGACGGGCATTCATTCAAACGCCGACTCTTGAGATGGCCGCTCCTGCCTCTTCTCGTTCCGCCGTGTCTCCGCCGAAGCTGCTCGACTTGCATCCGTACATTCTCCAGCATATTCTCCGATACATCCCGCTCGAGGATAAAATGTGCATCCTCTACAAGATGCCCGAATTCAAGCCTTTCCTCGAGCACCGCGCTTCGTACCTAGACTGCCGACTCCCCTTCTCCTTTGACTACCTGCGCTATTTCAACCTGCTGCGGACCGGATGGTACGTGGACCGAAATAATTGGGGTCATCGCCTCTGTCTCCTCCGAAACGAAAACACCCTGCAATTCACCATGCGTCATTTCCTCATCGATGGCTTTCGGGGCCGGTACGCACCCAATGCGCGCGGCGCATTCTACAAAGGCACTTTTGAACGCATGCGAGAAGTGATGGATCAGTATTTAAACAGCTACCAATGGATGGAAGATATGCACCTGTTGACCTATCACCTCCCCGGCTACGGATACATTATGATCAATTTCTCTCCCTACCTCAAAGTGCAAGAAATGCGCTTTTTCGACCGCGGTCTACACGAAATTGAGACCAACGTGGCGACGATCCTGAGACCCCGAAATCATCCCTTTAGTCACTTTTCTGTCATGGTCCGAAGTGATCGGCGCCTCCTCGTCGAATGCATCCTGCCGCCCAATGCTCACTGCCGCTGCCAATCCCGCCTTCAAGAACTGACTCCCTTCACGTTTGGAGTCTCGGAAGGCCATCGCTTTCTCACTCGGACCGGAGGCGAATCCATCCCCTTTGTCGCCTATCAAAAACTGAAGCTGGAAAAGGACGAGAAACATGTCACCTGCATCATTATTTACCACGTCAACCGCGACCTGAACAATACAGTCGCGTTGACCAAACCCATGAAACGCAACCCGGAACTGAAAAGACTTTTAGATGAAGGTAATCCCTTTTATAAACGTCAAAAACTATGCTAAACTGTTTCTCTTTTTTCCCCGTATAGACTGGTGCCGTCGGCATCAGGGGGAGCAAAAAAAATGCGATACAGGTAAATTTGGAAATTTCCAAATTTACTTGTATCGCATTTTTTTTGCAGACGATGGCTCTCCAACATTGGAACGCATTCAATGAAAGTTTATGTTAATGGAAAGAGACTGGGAGGTGGGGTGGGGGGGGTGGAGTTGAGAGCCGACTGGATAAAGACAAATTTTACTTTTTTACCCCTCGGCGGTCGCTGCGCTCCCGCCTCGCGGGTAAAAAAGTAAAATTTGTCTTTATCAGTCGGCTCTCAATCCTTTTTCAATTTCATTTTTTTTTATTTTATCCGAGTGGTGCTTCTTTTTCAGGTTCATATTTAGGTCTAGGGCTGTAAAAGCCGAAACGAACTTTTAAACTCTGAGCAAACCTGAGGTTTTATGGACCTCAGTTTTCATGCGGGTTTTTAAATCTGTCCACTATTATCACTCATAATGGCTTTTTCTTCTTCTTCTTCAGTTTAAATACTCGAGTTGATGTATTTTAGCAGAAAAAGTTTACTGCTTAGAGCAAACTTTTATGATGATATCAAAAACAATTTTGGATAAAGTATAAGAAGCCATTGAATAGTGGAAAAAGAAATTTTTTTTAAATACGCTTTGTATGTGATGGTTTCATGCGGGATTATATATTTGTTTAAACTCTAAAGCTCTCGCTTGCTTTCATTAAGGAAAATTTTTTGCAATGATATGCACACTTATGGACTGCCGTTCTATTAACTCTTAATCCATCATTATCCAGAAAATGCTCTTTTATTGAGGAACCATTAACTGATGTTATTAAGCAGCTGAGCCATTCAAGAGGAAAATTGTCAAGCTTCCCTTTAGTGTCAAAATTGATCTTGCAAGGCATTCAGTGGGGTTTTAAAGTCGTTATTCTAGTTATTTATTTTTCGGTTGATTCTTTTAAGTCCTCTAAAGACTATGCAAGTAAGCTAGATTTAATGCAAAGTTATCTTTTTCTTGAAATGTTGGATGGAAAACGTTTGCAGTAATGCATGATGTGCCGCTTTCACTTTAAAGTAAAAGTGCATTATCTGACCCCGTCAAATTGTTTATAAAAGTCTAAAGGAGAACATTATTCAACAATTCCCCCGAAAAATATTTCAGTGCTCTTCTGGGTGTGGATACCGAATACCATCTTCTCGTCAAATTGTTTATAAAAGTCTAAAGGAAAACATTCAAGAAATCCAAATATTTCAGTCCTCTTCTGTGTGTGGATACCGAATACCATCTTCTCGTCAAATTGTTTATAAAAGTCTAAAGGAAAACATTATTCAAGAAATCCAAATATTTCAGTGCTCTTCTGGGTGTGGATACCGAATACCATCTTCTACGTCAAATTGTTTATAAAAGTCTAAAGGAAAACATTATTCAAGAAAGCCAAATATTTCAGTGCTCTTCTGGGTATGGATACCGATTACCATCTTCTCGTCAATCCGCTTACATTCATCCATCGTGAAAACCAACCATGAGGAAAAGTTTACAAATAACCCATCCCATCGTCTAGTCAACACTCTCGGCTTCAGCGTCAGCCTGCAAATTTTCTTGAAACCCCGACTCATTTTTGATTGTTGCAAAAGTCTACCTAAACTCTTTAGGTTACCCCCCCTTGCAATGGGCATGCGGGCCCATACCATGCTGCCCTGAATTGAGGGAACGTGGTACGAGCCGTCACTCGCCTGAAAGGACGTTTCCAAGTCATCATCGGTCTCATTCTACTCGCCACTCGGTGACGCGCAATCCCATTTCCTCTCGTTCCATCTGCTTCAAGTACTCCTGCCGTCGTTCCCCCCCCAGGCATTCTCGAAACACGGCTCCCAGAATACCCCGTGAGAAAGGATACGTGGACTCTCCCGCGCCCCCCCGTCTAAAAGAGGCACGTCAACGACTGACATTGGAACGCAAAGCACGTAAACCACGGCCTAGCGAGATGAATGGAAACGCAAAGCACGTAAACTGGAAGAAAATGTAGATTGAATCATTAAACAGTGTAACTTGTAAACACATCAGAATCACTCAACTAAAAAGTTGTGGGAAAATTTTAAAACTGTTTAGAATGTCGCGAAACGTCAAAATATTTTGCAAACTGAAATTCGAAATATATAGCCTCAAAAAAAAAAAAAAAAAAAAAAAAAAAATTTTTTTTTTTTTTTTTTTTTTGACGAGTTAGACTTGGAGCTTTCAAAATATTATAGAAACTGAAATCTGAGTTGACAGCATAAGCTCCAAGTCTACAATGTCAAAATCAGTTCAAATTCAGCGTAAAAAATTTCAAAGTCACAAGTCTAAGAAATATTTATTTATTTATTTATTTATTTATTTTTCTTATTTATTTTTTCTTGTAGGGTTATTAGTGCAGATTCAGTGCAAAAATATTTTCAAAGTTACAAGTCTAAGAAATATTTATTTATTTATTTATTTATTTATTTATTATTTATTTATTTTTTTATTTATTATTTTTTTATTTTTTTATTTTTTTTTTCTTGTAGGGTTATTAGTTCAAATTCAGTGCAAAAATATTTTCAAAGTTACAAGTTTTTTTTTTTTTTTTTCGTAACGTTTGACTTTAAACTTTACACTCTATACAAAAATTTGGAACGGCTCAACTTTCGATACTGTTTTTTGAACACAATTTTAAGGATTTCTTTGCGACTTTTCAACATGCCTCCGCGTAAAGTCAAACCGTCGCCCAAAGTCAAACCGCCACCTAAAGACCATAGAGTTTTAAATAATTACATCAAACTCTTGCATAGCAAAACTGTACCTTTCCCTTGCCCTCACTGTTTCTATTCTGTTTTACCCAAAGATTACGAGAAACATTGTAAAAAACTCCATAAATTAGAAACTTTACGCTGTTGCGCTTGGTGTTTGGGAAATAAAACTTGGCCGGTTAAATGTAAATGCGAAAATACCGATCACCTGATGGAATGCGCTCGACATTTTTTAATTCTGCACACGCCTCCTCCCCTGCAAACCTTCGTCCCCTCCGCTTTCGACAGGAGGCCTCTCTGCCCCGCCAAAGATTTTTTCGATCGCACTCCCGACCCGCAACCCCGTGCTTACGAACCTATCTGGCCCCTGCCTCTGTCCCCCAACCCAATCAGGTTCGACACGGACTCTCTCAACCGGGCCACATCCTGCGTTCGCACGTACCTGGATCTCGGGAAGGACGCCGAATGGCATCACGTGATCGTGCGCTCCGTGGCCTTCCAGAGTTTCCTCGAAGCCATGGATTCGGACGAAGGTCACACGCGCACTCTCTCATTCTCCTGCTGGTGCGACGGGGGCAAGTACGAGGAGGCCCGGCATCGCCAGCATCGCCATTTGATCACAGTCTCCCCGCCCTCTCCCCATTTCGAAAGGAACGTCTGGAAAAAGATTAAAATCGACCGAGAAGACAGGCCCGGTCCGCGTTTCCGCATCATCCATAAGCAACCCATCCACTCGGCCCTGCATCTCATCCACACGCTCGGTTACCTCAGCCAGCGCGAGTCGGTCTGCGATTTTTCCGGGGACGACCCCCATGCTCCCGAGACCCCGAATCACTACTATTGCTTCGAAAGCCTGCCGAGAGACTACCGGCTCCCTCTCGTCCTGCAATGGGAAGGCGGGCTCCAAGAACTCTTGAATCTCGAATTCCGAAACCTGAAATGGGGTGACTTGGTGCGCGCGGACCTCACGTTCATCGGAAGAAAGTGGCGTTTCCTCGTCAAAAACATTCCGGGCGTCCGGTTCGGACTCCTTCTACCCATCGCTCCCGATACGGTGCCCTCCCTCCAGCCCACGAATCGGTTCCTCCATCTCCTGAACGGTCGAAAACTCTATTTCAAAGACCAGCGGCACTCTGGTCGCTCGAATCCCGACACCCGACTCAGGGAGCAAGCCGACATGACTTTTTACGAAACGGTAGGCGAAGACGCGTGGACCCCGAGGCCTTTCCACCAGCAACTCGTCAACGAATTCAAGCCCCTCGTCGAAAGAAACACGCAACTCGAATCGAAAGTCGCGGCCTTGCGAAAAGAGGGCGAGGCTTTGCAACTGGAAACGGTCGGATGGCGAGCAAAGCACGATGTCGCCGAGCAAAGGGTCCAGTCTCTGCAGGAAAAAAATGACGAGCTCAACGACCACGTCGTTCAAATGACTCTCAAAATTGTTACTCTGAACGATAAAATCCATTGGGTGAACGAAGGCGAAATTGCCCGGCTCAACAGAGAACTGGCCGAAACGAAACGGAAATGCGAAGAGCTGGAAAAGAGAAACACGGAATTGGAGAGGGCTAGACCCCGCATTTCGGTCCACGTGACCAAAAACAATGATTAGAGGGCTGACTGAAGCTGTAGAAAGACGAACCGCATAAACTTTTTGACCCACTCGGCGGTCGCTCCGCTCCCGCCTCGTGGGCAAAAAGTTTATGCGGTCGTCTTCCTACAGCTTCAGTCCATTTAATTTTAATTTTTTTTTCTTTATTTTTAAATTTAAATTCTAATTTTAAATTTAAAAATCATTTTTTTTTACTTTATTTCAAATTTAAAAACCATTTTTATCAGTCTTTCAAAAAACATCTCTACCCATTCGATGCTTCCTCTAAATCCCCCTTCACTTTACATGGGAGCTGGGGGCTAAGGTCTCCATTTACATTTAATAACAGTTGAACCTATAGTTGAACCTATAGTTTATATTATAGTTTATATTATAATATAAACTATAAAAGTTTGGTTCCTCCTCTCCCTCCGGTCAGCGCTTGCCCTCCGAGTCCACGGTGACCTAAAGCCTGACCTCTAGTGAAACACCAACCCGTTTCTTTCCCCCCTTGATACATGACGTCACGATCTCACGTGGCCCGGGTCAACGACCTCATGCCAGCGCGATTTCATGGCTCCAAGGGAAAAAAGATTTCATCGAGTCATTCCCTCACGGAACCCCGGCTACGTGACGTCATGGAATCGGGACGTCACGTAGCCAGGGTCAACGACCTCATGCCATCGCGATTTCACGGCTCCTCGGGAAAAAAGATTTCATCGAGTCATCCCTCCCGGTGCAAACGAAACCCCCTAAAATGGCTACGTGACGTCATGGAATCGGGACGTCACGTGGCCCGGGTCAACGACCTGCAAGCCAGCGCGATTCCCGTGAAGAAATTTCTGTCTAAACGCAAGCGGCCGGTCACGCGTCAAAGCCCTGCATGAAAAAAAAAAAAAAATTAAAGACGAGTTAAACTTGGAGCTTTCAAAATATTTTAGAAACTGAAATCTCAGTTAAAATCTAAATTCATAACCCTACAAAAAAAAAAAAAAAAAAAAAAAAAAAAAAAAAAAAAGTAACAATTTTTTTTTTTTCAATATATAAGGTTTAAAGATTTACTGCACAAAACTTGTTCTTCATCATGACGACCGATATGCACAAACCTTTCCCGTTTTTCGACTTACCCCAGGTGGTTCAGTGGAAAATTTTGAGGCAGTATGTTCCGGTGCTCCGCAAAATCTATACGCTCGGTCAATTACCCGAGTTTTCAGACTTATTCGATTGTCGTTCTTCATGGATGAACGTTTCCAATGAATTTTCCCATTTAATTCCAATCTTGCGCTCGTTGAAAGAGAGTTTGTACGTCATCTCGAAAGATATTCCCGATCACGGCTATTACGTGTCGAGAGGAATTTGACGTTATGAATTTAGATTTTAACTGAGATTTCAGTTTGTAAAATATTTTGAAAGCTCCAAGTCTAACTCATTAATAAAAAAAAAAAAAAAAAAAATCTTACAATTTTTTTTTTTGACGAGTTAGACTTGGAGCTTTTAAAATATTTTAGAAACTGAAATCTGAGTTGACAGCATAAGCTCGTAACCCTAAAAAAAAAAAAAAAAAAAAAAAAAAAAAAAAAAAAAAAAAAAAAAAAAAAAAAATTCATTTTTTTTGTACGGTTATGAGCTTAGAGTGTCAACTCAGATTTTAGTTTCTAAAATATTTTGAAAGCTCCAAGTCTAACTCGTCAAAAAAAAAATCTTTACAATTTTTTTTTTTTTTTTTTTTTTTTTTGTAGGGTTATGAGCTTATGCTGTCAACTCAGATTTCAGTTTCTAAAATATTTTGAAAGCTCCAAGTCTAACTAGTCAAAAAAAAAAATCTTTACATTTTTTTTTTTTTTTTTTTGCGGTTAAGAAATGTGTTATTTAGAGTGAGTTTGTTCATAATGTTTCAACTAGTTCGCGACAATATGATAGACTTAATAGAAGACATTGTTTTTTTCAAGTTTAACATTACAGATGAAACGGCTCAAAAGATAATCGAACGATATCCACCCGACAAACAACAGCGACGTATTTGCGACAAACTTCTCGTGCCTCATTTATTATGGTCTTTTTATAAAGGAGAAATTTTGAAACACGGAGAGTTCAATTTGGCGTACAAGCTTTGGCCCTTCGAAGTTGAAATAGGTACTATCAAAATGCCTAATCATTTGGATTTTAGTGATATGAATTTAAACGACGAGGAAAAAAAATTCATTACCCATCACGAGGCGTTGGAGAAAATTCGACAAAATTGTGTCTGCGTTCGACATGTCCCGTCCCGTTTAACAGATCAGTGCGTGAATAAAATCATCGAAGAAACTCGATACCAGAAACACGAAGGAGGAGACTGGGCATTCCTTTTACCCAAAATGCTTTGTCAACAACTCGCATTTTACCGACGACTTTTGTCTTCCAAATTTTACTTTCGAGTACAAATGCCTTCGTGGGATCCGGAAAGAGTGCAACTTTTTAGCGTTGACGCACTGATGAATCTGTTTAAAGAAAAGGACAGAAAGTTTTCCAAAGAGTTTGTAGTCTGGTTAAAGAATGATGACACATTTTCTTTCAAACAATTTGAAAATTCACATAGGTTAGTTTTAATAACATTTGAATATCTTTTAGAGGATGATTATTTATGTTTGGAATGTTTTAAACAATATTTCAGAGGTTATCGACTTGTATGTTTCGTGGGAAGATGCTATAAAATTAGCTACGTTTCTTTTTTTGACTCATTAAAAAAACGTAGACGATACTGGTGCCTACACTGTAAACAAGTACCCCTATTTCAAATTTTAAATTTGCAAGAATTATGTGACCAATACGGTACGACGACAAATCCGATTCAATACGAATTATTTATTTAAGTTGGACTTGGAGGTTTCAAAATATTTAAAAAACTTGAAATCCGAATTTCAAATTTTTTTTTTTTTTTTTTTTTTTTTTTTTTTTTTTGAAATTCGGATTTCAAGTTTTTGAAATATTTTGAAAGCTCAGGTCATGGAATCGTGACGTCACGTGGCCCGGGTCAATAACCTGCAAGGATTCCATGGCCCCCCGAGAAAAAAGATTTCATCGAGCCATCCCCTCCTCGTGCAAGAAAAACACTTTCAATGGCTCGTGACGTCCCGATTCCATGACGTCACGATCCCACGTGCCCCGGGTCAACGACCTGCAAACCAACGCGATTCCTCGACTCCCCGGGGGAAAAAAAAATCTCATCGAGTCATCCCTCTCGCTGCAAAGAAACCATTTCAAATGACGTCATGGGTCAACGACCTCGCGCCAGCTCGATTCCAAGGCTCCCCGGTTCATCGACTCATACCCTCTCGCTGCAAAACTCCCCGTCGTTGACGTTCAGACGTCACGATCCCACGCGGCCTGGGTCAACGACCTCAGGATTTCATGGCTCCCGGTTCATCGAGTCATTCTCTCACCGTGCAAAATTTTTTTTGAAACGCCACGTGACGTCACGATCCCATGACGTCACGTGGCCCGGGTCAACGACCTGCAAAGAGATTCCCGTGAAGAAATTTCTGTTTGAACTCGAGCAGCGAGCCACGCGTCAAAGCCCTGCATGCCAACACGATTAAAAAAAATTGTTTTATCTTTATCACTTTTATGAATGATTCTACTTTGGCACACAGCGGTCAGTAAAATCTTTGGAAATCGATTTTCTTGGACATTTTCTTTCCATTCGAAGGGACAAATGTTTCTTTCTGAGCTAGTTTTTTTCACTTCTTCAAACATAGAATGTACCGTGCTCTGGTATTCAGTGTCATATCCGTGGACAGAAAGCTCATAGAAAAGATATTCCATATCAGAATTATTTAATGTATCCACTTGCTGAGGACTGGAACATTCATATGGCGTAGAATTTCCGTTCTTTAACACAGAAGCCAATACTAAATTGAAGACATTAGCAACAAAGATATAATAGAGGAAAATTTCCATTATTATTTGAATTTTATAACTAAATAAAAGTTTGTTGAAAGTAACTTTGAAGCCATGGGTTATATATACGTAAATATCAAAAAATTAAAATTAAAACCCTAGCAAAATACGAAACCAAAATTTATATTTTCGAAAAAGTTTCAGAGACGTTCAGAAAGTTTCAGACGAGTTAGACTTGGAGCTTTCAAAATATTTTAGAAACTAAAATCTGAGTTGACACTCTAAGCTCACAACCCTGCAAAAAAAAAAAAAAAAAAAAAAAAAAAAATTACATTTTTTTTTTTTTTTTTTTTTTTTTTTTTTGACGAGTTAGACTTGGAGCTTTCACCAAATCTTATATTTCTTAGACTTGTAAATTTGAAAATATTTTTGCACTGAATTTGAACTAATAACCCTACATGAAAAAATAAATAAAAAATAAATAAATAAATAAAAAATAAATAAATAAATAATTAAATAAATAAATAAATAATTAAATAAATAAATAAATAAATAAATAAATAAATAAATATTTCTTAGATTTGTAACTTTGAAAATATTTTTGCACTGAATTTGAACTAATAACCCTAAAATAAATTAATAAAATAAATAAAGATTTAGATTCTCACTCACTACTCTAACTCAGATTTTAGTTTGTGAAATATTTTAAAAGCTCCAAGTCTGGCTTGTCAAAAAAAAAAAAAAAAAAAAAAAATCTCATCGAGTTTTTTTGTACCTCGTGCCAACTTCATTTCATGGCTCCCCGGAAAAAAATAATCTCATCCCTCCCAGTGCAAAAAAAACACGTCCGGTTCCATGACGTCACGCGGCCTGGGTCAACGACCTCATGCCAGCAGGATTCCACGGCTCCCCGAGAAAAAAAAGATTTCATCGAGTCATCCCTCTCGTTGCAAAAATCCATCTCAGACGACCCGTGACGTCATGGGATCGTGACGTCACGGCTCAACGACCTGCAGGCCAGCTCGATTTCACGGCTCCATGGAAAAAAAAATCTCATTGGTGCAAAAAAACACTTTAAACGGCTCATGACATCACGTGGCCAGGGTCAACGACCTGCATGCTATGCCCTGCATACCCAAACGTTAAGAAATTTCATCGAGCGGTTGCGAGCTCAAACGGCCGGTCATGCGTCGAAACCTCGAAAAAAAAAATTGACAGGTTAGACTTGGAGCTTTCAAAACATTTCACAAACTAAAACCTGAGTTGAGTCTAAGCTTGTAATCCATTAAAAAAAAAAAAATTTTTTTTTTTTTTTTTTTTTTAATGGATTACAAGCTTAGACTCAACTCAGGTTTTAGTTTGTGAAATGTTTTGAAAGCTCCAAATCTAACCTGTCATTTTTTTTTTTTCAATTATTGAAAAATTTTTTGGATACAAATCTGCTAATCATTCGAACTGTGGTGTACAAGAGATATATTCGAACTATATTATACCAATTCAAATTCATGTTCAAATACAAAGTATTTTGAGCCTGATTTGAATTTGACATGGCAAATGGATTTTTTTGTTGTCTAACAACAGATAAACTTCTTAAACCACCCCAACCATTATGATCGTCTATCCATGTTTTTAATTTTTCTTTCACCAATCTAGAAAAGCATTTATAAATCACATTCACGATTGATTTAGGTAGCATTTTTATGATACACATGATAGTCAATTCTCCAATGAAAGCAAAGAAAGCTATTATTCGGCTCCAGGTTATACCTTCAGAAAACAATTCGTTAAATACATCTAATAAAATAGAGTCTACTGTGTTTTCTTCTATGACATTTATTTCTGCACACATATTTTTCAATGGAGTAGCATAACTGTCTCTAAAGGCATCGATAATTTTTTTGTTGCTTCTAAAACATGTTTTTCTTTTTCATTCATCGGATTGATCGCATCGAAATTATAATGATTACGCAATAGGTGGGAAAATACATTTTCAAGAATAAAATCTGTTCTGATATTTTCTTTAGCGTAATGTTTTCTTTCAAAATCGTCAAGTTCTTCACGCACAAACGTTGATTGAAATAAATTTTGCGCCATCTTGCTGTTAAATATACTATATATAAGAGCTCAAACGACAACTTTAGAAAAAGACGTATTGGTCCACGCTGTTTCCAAATCAAAATAATGTAAGTGTTGGTCATTGATTTGAAAACAGCTTATATAACGACTCGGATTTTAGTTTGTAAAAAAATATTTTGAGAGCTGCAAATCTGATTGGCTTAAAAAAAAAAAAAAAAAAAAAAAAAAATTTTTTTTTTTTTTTTTGAGGTTATACGATTACAGTCAACTGAGATTTTAGTTTGTGAAATATTTTGGAAGCTCCAAGTCTAGCTTGTCAAAAAAAAAAATTTTTTTTTTTTTTTTTTTTTTTTTTTTACCCAATCAGATTTGCAGCTCTCAAAATATTTTCAAAGTCACAAGTCTGAAAAAAAAAATTATTTATTTATTTATTTATTTATTTATTTATTTATTTATTTTTTATTTATTTTTTCTTGTAGGGTTATTAGTTCAAATTCAGTGCAAAAATATTTTCAAAGTCACAAGTCTGAAAAAAAAATATTTTTATTTATTTATTTATTTATTTTAGGGTTACTAGTTCAAATTCAGTGCAAAAATATTTTACAAGTCAAAGAAATTTTTTTATCCGTAAAGGACCGGGAAAGGACTCGTCGGCCTCTTCGGGTCGAGTCTCTCGAGCTTCATAATTTCCAAAGCCACGCGATCGCACGCCTCTTTCATCCACCGACTGTACTCGACCATCTCCGCCTGCACGTGTTCCATTTCCGAGGCCACGCGTTCGCTCAGTTCGCTCTGGTGGCGGCTGTGCTCGTGCCGCAGGCGTTTCACCCCCGCGGTCATGCGTTCGCACGCGGAGGTTTGCACGCGACTCTGCTGCTGAAGACTCGCTTCCAGGCGCTGGGCGTTTGCGTTTTGCTGGACGAGCCAGCTCCATAGCTTACGCATCTGATTCGCATCCGACTCCAACGCTGCCAACAATTGGTCCCGCTGCCGATTCGCCCCTTTCGTCATTTCGTCCACCTGCCGGCGATGGGAGCGTTCCATCTCCTAGATTCGAGCTGCGAGCGACTCCTTTTCCAGCTGGCGTTTCATCGCGTCGTCTCGCAGGCGGAGAACTTCGCGCTGCAAAGCCTCCCGCTCCCAGTCTTTGCGCTGCAAGGCTTCGCAATGGGCGTGCTCGAAATCTGGAGAGCTCTCGGAAGACTTGTAGTCAAGAAGCAGGGCCCGCACGCGTTCCAGTTCGGCCTCTTTTTGCCGCAAGGCTTCCCGCTGCTCGTGATCGTGCTGCTCAGACTCGCGCTGCAAGCGTTCCAGAGCCTCGGCGCTCCGCTTCAGCTCTTCCGCATGCTTCACCTTCAGGGTTTCTAGCTCGGCCGTGAGACGCTTCACCTCCTCCACCTGGTCTTGCAGCATCCCCGTGAGGCTCAGGTTGAGACGAGTGAAACGTCTGGAGTCTGGGCAGACGTGCGGGTCCACCGAATCCGAGGAAGTGGGATCCTCCTCGTCTTGGAGAGGTCGCATGCGACTCTGCGCCTGCTGCAGTTCATAACGCAGGCGTTCCATTTCGGCATTTTTGTGTTCGAGCTCTTCTCGATGCAAATGAGCCTGTTTGACGAGCTCGAGCTGCAAGCGTTCAATTTCCGCGTTTTTATGCTCAATTTCCTGCAGATGCAGATGCACCTGTTTGACGAGCGGATAGTCTCCCGGTTCGGCCATGCCAAGTCACGCACTCAAGGCTTTGCGTTTTCACGGGGTTGTCCAGCACGTGTCCAGTTACGAGAGGCTGGTGTGAACGAGTCTTGATGAAGGGGGGGGGGCTTTAGTCTGGGGGGGTCATGAAAAACTCGGTGAAACGGGGGAGGAGGGAGGGAGTGATTTGGAAAGAGGCAGGTTTTAAAGACTGAAAGTGTTTGCTCTTTTACCGATACCAAGTATATAACGTGCAAAAAAAAAAAAAAAAAAAAAAAAAATTTAATTTTTTTTTTTTTTTTTGAGGTTATAGGTTTAGACTGTCAACTCAGATTTTAGTTTCTAAAATATTTTGAATGCTCCAAGTCCAACTCGTCAAAAAAAAAAATTTTTTTTTTTTTTTTTTTTTTTTTTTTTTGAGTAGCCTTGATAGGAATTTACTCTTTAAACAAGTTTACCATGTCGTCGCAGTGTATGCATAAATATCTAGAGTCTCCGAGTTGCTTTTTCAAGTCCAAAATTTCTCGTTCGAGTCGAAGCCTTTCGGAATTCATCTCTATGTAAAAATCAATCACCTCTCTATGAAACTGGTCCATTTTTTTACGCAGCCGGTTCTTTTCGCAATCTTCCTCTCCCTCCTGAAAACTGCTACTGTCGATGGTGTCTTTAAATTCCGAGATTAAATGTAGCATGTAACGCGTAATGTGTTAATCGTGGTAATCCTCGTCTTCGGAATTGCTGCAAGATCCCGTCACGCGGTCCTCGTCTTTGAAACTCGAAGGATGACTGGATGCCATAAACTCTGGATGTCGGGAAGCTAGACTGACGTTTCACGTGGTCAATGAGAGAGTGAGAATGAGAATTGCAAACGAGTCGGAGGGATCCCGATGAAGGAGTCGATAAAGTATGTCTGGAGAGGCTAAAGCGGGGAAGCATATATTTCTGAGTCATACGCAAGCTCTCAAAAATTTTTTTTTTTTTTTTTGAGCTTATACGTTTGGACGGACGTTGGTTGACTACCCTCGATAGGATTTTACTCTTTAAACAAGTTTACCATATCGTCACAGTGTATGCACAAGTATCTAGAGTCTCCAAATTGCTTTTTCAAGTCCAAAATTTCTTGTTCGAGTCGAAGCCTTTCGAAATTGAGCTCTAAATATAAATCAATCACCTCATTTTTAAACTGGTCAATTTTTTTATCAGCTTTTTAACACTTTCCAACCTAGTTGAAAAGTGTTTATGACTTCGGTTTGTCTGGCCGTCTGGCCGTCTGCCGTCTGGCCGTCTGGCCGTCTGCCGTCTGCCGTCTGCCGTCTGTCCGTGCTCTAACTCCCGTAAATATGCTCGGATTGCCCTGCAAATTTTATATGTTATAATCGTTATCTATAGCATGTTCCCTATTTCAACGGAAGTGTGTAGCACTTATAGTTTTTTTACAGGGATACTCAAAAGAATTCCGTTACATTGCGGTCTATGGGGAAAAATCATTTGCGGTATATTTAAATAATGTTTCAATACTTTAAACGCATTGAAATTTATATATATCACTAAGGTGCATTAGAAGAAGCTTAATATGGAATAGGGTGTGCATAGCACTTATACTTACTTTACAGGGACAGTCAAAAAAATTCCGTTACATTACGTCTATGGAGAAAAATCGTCTGCGGTTTATTTAAATAATGTTTCACTATTTTAAACGCATTGAAATTTATATAAGGTTCATTACAAGAGACTTACTACAGAATAGTGTGTGTATAGCAGTCATCGTTCATTTACAGGAACACACAAAAGAATTCTCTACTGTATGTTAACAATAATTCCTGGAAGTGCGTTTTAAGTTACTGAATGCGATTTTAATTTTAAATCGCTTTTTGTATATTACGTGGTGTGTATAAATTCTGTAGATCCTATACAGGGGAGTACAAAAGTTCGGGAACACATTTCCGTATTATTTAACTCCAGACGGAGAATTTTAAACTGTGCTACGTGTTTCCTAACTGAACTAAAATTTAGCATCCTATGTAGTATATATACAAATCTATAGATCCTATACAGGGCTGAATAAAGTATTCGGATTACTTAGATGTTATCTTTTAGCTTATAAAAGAGTATGATTCGTAAAATTATTTTGAAAGCGTTGGAAAGTGTTACATAATCTATGCTTGACGCATGATTTTTCGTTCTTGTTCCTTTCGCAATCTTCCTGTACCTCCATCTGAAAACGGCTGCTGTCGATAATGTCTTTACATTCCGAGATTAGATGTAGAGTGTAACGTATAATGTAGTAAGCGTTTTCAATGTCGTCTTCGGAACTGCTGGAACTCGAAGATCCCGTAACGCGGTCCTCGTCTTTGGAACTCGAAGGATGACCGGATGCCATGAGTCCAGGATATCGGGAAGCTAGAGCGACGTTTCACTTTGATGGGGTGTTTAATGAGAGAGTGATAATTGCAAACGGGTTAGAGGGAGGCAGGTAACGCGATGAAGGAGTCGTAAAAGTAGGTGCAGAGGCAGAAGCGAGGAAACACAATTAACTCTGAGTCATGAGGTGAAAAAAAAAAATCTTACAAATTTTTTTTTTTTTTTTTTTTTTTTTTTTTATCAGTTCAAATTCAGTGGACAAATATTTTCAAAGTCACAAGTCTGAAAAATATTTATTTATTTATTTATTTATTTATTTTATTAATTTATTTTTTCTTGTAGGGTTATTAGTTCAAATTCAGTGCAAAAATATTTTCAAAGTTACAAGTTTAAGAAATGTTTATTTATTTATTTATTTATATTTTATTTATTTATTTATTTATTATTTATTTTTTCTTGTAGGGTTATTAGTTTAAAGTTCCAAGTCTAATTCGTCCAAAAAAAAAAAAAAATTTTTTTTTTTTTGGACGCATTAGACTTGGAACTTTAAACTTTAATTTTTTTTTTGACGAGTTGGACTTGGAGCATTCGAAATATTTTAGAAACTAAAATCTGAGTTGACAGTCTAAACCTATAGCCTCAAAAAACTTACATTTTTTTTTTCGTTGGTTAGCCAATCAGACTTTGAGCTCTCAAACTACTTCTTTGCAAACTAAATTCCGAGTCGCTATATAAGCTGTTTTCAAATCAATCACAATCTTGTTACCAAACATGCCACCCAAATTGAAAAGGCCCCTCAGTCGTTACTACAGTCGTTTGAGGCATTTTAAAATTCCATTCAAGTGTCCGCACTGCGATCTAACCTTATTACCCAAAGCGTTTGAAGAACATTGCAAACAACATCATCTTGATCGCGAAACGCAATGCGTCTGGTGCAACGGACGCACCTCTTGGCAAAAAGGAACTAAATTTAAAAACATGAACCATCTCCTCGACTGTTTTTCAAGTTTCGTGATTCCCTTCAAAAAGTCTCGCAAACCTCCCTTCAAAAAACCTCCTCCCGTGGAGGAGCCTCTTCCGACCGTCCTAGAGCCTACCCTCTCGTGGCCCCCTTGCCACGAAAACTTTGTCCTCGATGACTCGAAACCCCTGTGTCAAGCGAGGTGTCTCTCTGGTCATTCCAAACTCTCCAATCTTCCGCCTCAAGCCTACCAACTCTTTTCGCAAGTCGACCTGGATCCCCTACCCCTTCCCTTCCAGGACGAAGGATTGAATTTAGCGGCGGGCTGCGTTCGAAAGTACTTGCAGTTGGGAAAGGACTTTGAATGCCTGCACATCATGGTGCGAGCCGTCGCATTCCCCCCTTTCCTAAGAGCCCTGGAAGAAGGCGACGCGGGGCAAACTCGTTTCCTACCCTTTTCCTGCTGGTGCGATGGAGGCACGTACCGGCAAGCACGTCATCGCCAGCACCGGCATTTGCTCCTCTTTTCGCCTGCGGGGCATTTCGTGCCCAACGTCTGGAAAAAAATTAAAATTGCTCGCAAAGACAAACCGTGCAAAAACTTTTATTGCATTCGCAGCAAAAAGATTGAATCCCCTCTGCATCTGGTCAACACCCTGGGCTACCTGAGCAAACGTCAGTCGAAATGCGACGGTACCTTCACAAAAAAGGGTGCCCGAGTGATCGAGAAACCCAATCATTTCTGGATCTTCACCTCGCTCCCCGCTCCTTTCAGACTGTACGCCTGTCTGCAATGGGACGGAGGCATCCTGCAACTCCTCCATCAAGAGTATCGGTTCACGAAACCCGAACTCTTGGCCGAGACTGACTTTGTTCGGAACGAAACGAAAGGGTTCTTTCAAATCGCCATCAAGCATCTCCCCAACATTCGCTTCAACCGCGTCCTGCGCGTGGCCAAACCGTATCGACCCATCACAGGATAGGGTCGCGAAACGGAGCACTATCTTCATCTCAATCGAGGCATGAAACTGTACTTTGAGCGGGACGACTCCCTGGCCTCACTGGGCGACCCGGCCTGGGGCCGCCTGCAAGCAGAGGCAGGCAACCTGTTTTACGATGTCATCTGCGAAGAATACTGGACTCCCTCCCCTTTCCAGCAAGGAATCCTGACCTGCATCCATCCCTACGTGCTCAAAATTGAACAGTTGGAAGAAGAGCTCGAAAAGAAAGACGCGGCCCTGGCCGACATGCGCACTCAACTCCAAGACTCTCGCGAAACCGTGCAGCGCATGCGCACTCAAGTCCACGAGCGCTCGCATCACGACGCCCTGCAGCCTCAAGACGCAGACATGGAGCGCATGCGCACTCGCATCGACGACCTCCATCGCCTGCATCACGAAGCCTTAAAACAAAAAGACGCGGACATGGAGCGCATGCGCACTCAACTCCTCGAGCTCCATCGCCAGCAACTGCAGCGCAAAGACGAGGACATGGAACGCCTGCGGAACGAATCTGCGGAACTCGATCGCTCGCATCGCGAAGCCTTGCAGCGCAAAGACGCGGAAATTGAACGATTGCAACGGGAAGTCTTGCTGCAAAAAGACAGGGAAATTGTACGCTTGCGAAAAGATTTCGCCGAACAGAGTCGCGTGCAAAAGGAAATGTACGAGCGTCTGCGGCAAGAGAGCGCGGAGCAGAATCGCCTGCAAAAGGAACGCACGAACGCAGAAATTTGCGTTCTCAAAACACTTTTGCAAGAAAAAAATCAAGCCCTCGAAAAGTTTAAAATGAAAAGAAAACAACCCTTGTCGGAAACTGACGGAAAAAAATTAAAGAAATGAAAAGGAAGAGCAGGGAAGGTCTCTGACTGAAGAGTATGAAGATTGGGGGGGGGGGAAACAAAACTTTATACCCGCTCGGCGGTCGCTGCGCTCCCGCCTCGCGGGCATAAAGTTTTGTTTTCCCCCAATCTTCATACTCTTCAGTCGCTCTTAATTTAAATTTTTTTTTTCAATTGAAACATTTTTGATCCGGACCCAAGTTGAAAATTTTTTTCCCAACTTCTTAAATTATAATTAAAATTAAAATTATAATTAAAATTATAATTAAAATTATAATTAAATGTGAATATTAATTAAAATTTTAATTAAAATTAAAATTAAAATTAAATATTAAATATTAATATTAAAATTAAAATTAAAATTAAATGTTAATATTAATTAAAATTTTAATTAAAATTAAAATTAAAATTAATATTAAATTTAAATTATTAATTAAAATTTTAAATTTAAATTTTAAATTTAAATTTTAAATGTAAATGTAAGTCGATGTTCACGAAGCGCGTAAGTGGAAATTTGTCAGGTATTAAAAAAAGCCAATGGGAATCCCATGTTAAACGAAAGATCAAATCAAACACCTCTTAACAGCTTTCATCGGCTCCAGGGAAAAAAGGTTGGGCGAGCCTCCTTCCATTCCAGAGCTGCCAATATCTCCCCATTCCCTAATCACGTGATTTGGACGCGTTCCAAACTTACCCAGTTGAAAAAAAAAAAATTTTTTTTTTTTTTTTTTTTTTTTTTTTTTAAATAGAGTTTTTAAAATATTCAGTTTTTAAAATATTTCAGTTTTTAAAATCTGAGTAAACTGTCCAAACTTACCCAGTTGAATTTTTTTTTTTTTTTTTTTGTGTGTGTGTACATATAAACTCCTTCCCATCCACCCCTTTCCCCCGACTCGTCCCGTTTCCAAGGTTGGTGTCCCACGTGCTGCAAAAAAATGGGCCAAAGGTAAAAAAAAAACTCTCGAGTTTTTTTTTTTAACCTTTGGCCCATTTTTTTGCAACTTTCACACCGCACGGGTTTACAAAGTTATTTTTTCAGTTCATTTTCCCTCTCTTCCTCGGCACATTTTTTCTGATAGTCCTTGATCCACGATTCAAACCGCCTTCCATCCTGTTCAGGGCACTCTTCAATTTGCGGCATGGTGCTTCCCGTCACTTCCTTCACATTTCCAAATTTCAGCAGGTAGTAGAGCCTCCTCTCGTGCTCCAACTGCAGCAGGTTGAGCAGGGCCGAGAGTTCAATCAGCCACGCTTCGGGTCGCCTCTTGCACGCAGGGCTCACCTCCTTCAGCTTGCAGCTCGCCACGTCTTTCACCCACCTCTGACTCCGGTGGACCGCCAGCGCCACGTCTTTGGTGGAAAAGTACACTTTGCCGTTCCTCCCGACCACCCCAAGAATGCAGTAGAAAAAGTGGCCTTTGGTGAGCAAGAGTCGAAACAACATGGTGAAAAAGTGAAGGAGCCCGCTATGAGCCGCGTCTATTTATACTCGGCCGGGAAGCTCCGCCCACCGAGAAAACCAGTTTTAAAAAACGTGGAAACGAGTCCAATGTTGGTGAGGGATCCGACGCAAAAAAAGGGGCCGAAAAAAGGAATGGGTTGAAAACCCATTCCTTTTTTCGGCCCCTTTTTCTGCATCTTTGGAAACGCTGCTTTGAAGTTGAAAGATAGAGTCCAGACCCCGCCCGGTTGAACGCTTCACCGCTCACGTCACTAGAGGTTTCGGGCGAGTGACCTGGACGGGAAGCTCCGCCCACCGAGAAAAACCAGTTTATTCCAAAAAACGTGGAAACGAGTCCAATGTTGGTGAGGGATCCGACGCAAAAAAATGGGCCGAAAAAGCAATTGGTTGAAAACCAATTACTTTTTCGGCCCATTTTTCTGCATCTTTAAAACACTGCTTTTTTTTTTCAAAGCAGCTTGTAAAAGATAATTAGAGTCTTTGCATGCATTAGGTTACAAGTCCAGCCGATTCAAGATTGCTACATACCCTTTTCATCCATGTCCGAAAGTATATTCCAATGGGGTAGCGCGTTTGCATCACGTTCATCACCCCGTCATAGGTCCCGAGGGGCATCACGTACCCGAAATGCAAAAAGAGCTGCAACTCTCTGAGCACGGGTCTTTTGGCACCCTGCGCAATCTCCCTATCCAGCAGGGCGAGCAGCCACGTTTGCTCAATGACCCAGGCATCCCGCAGTCCAGGATGCGTCAGATGAGGCAAGACGTCGCCCATCTTGCAGCTGGCCACTTTGCGAATCCATCCGAGGGCCTCCTCCTCCCCCTCGAGGGTGGGCTTCCCCATCAGGATCGCCACTGCCTCCCCGTGATAATACACCTTGCCGTTCCGGCCGATCCCGGCCTGAAGAGAGGTTCCGTTCCGTAGATTCACTCTGAAAAGCATGTTGACAACTGAACGGCTCAATCGACTCTGAGAAGAAGAACGGGTTTCAGTCACTCGACCTTCACGGTGGTGATCACGTGGTCTCGGCTCCCCGCATGAAACGACGCGCGCAAAAAAAAATGGGATGAGAGAGAAAAACAATCTCATCTCATTTTTTTGGCATTGCAAAAATGCAGCATGGAAACAAAGTCTAGTTCATTTTGGGAATAAATTCCTGGGAGCAGTTGCCTTGCATGACGATAATTTTTTTGGGTGGGAGGCTGGAAAACCAAAACAGGATTCCGTCATCCTGGGTGTGAAATCTTTTTTTAAACGGGAGCGTTGAAGGATCAGCGATGGGAGGAATGGCAGCAGTAGCAGCAGCAGCAGCAGCAGGTTCGGCATCTTCCTTTGGGTCGTAAGGGGGGCAGCTCGGAGAGTAGGGCGTGAAATCGGGCGGCGACCGGGGACTATAGACATTGGAATCGGCAGCAGCAGCAGCAGCAGCAGCAGGGGGCGAGGCGGCAGAGTAACCAGCAGCAGCAGTGGCCTCGTCCTCCACCACTTCGTACTCTTCCTCCTCCTCCTCCTCCTCGTGATCGCGGTCCGGATCCGAGTCCACTTCCAGCGCTTCTTCAAAGAGTTGGTACTTATAGCCTTCGAGCCATAGGAAAAAATTGACGGCGAGAGGATCGTTCTGATTACACAGTTCGGCTCTCGGGTAGCGAGGATCCGTGTCCACTCGCACGTAAAAGTTGCCTCGATTGAAATGGTCGTAAATGAGCTGGGCTCGCGTCATTCGGGAACGGTCGAGCACCGAGAGCAGGCGGTTATGATTCATGAGCCGCGTCTCCAGGAACCGGTGGTGTTCTCGGGCGTGATAGCGGGAGGCAATGTCTTTGAGGAGCACGTTGGAACAATGGCGTGTAAACTGGTAAAGGGATCGATACCCCAAGAGTTTGGCGACAGACAGGGCTCCCCAGTACAGGCCGCCGTTTTGACCGATGGCTCCCCAGAGCACGCCGGTTCCGAGCTTGAGTTCAAATAGCATGACGCGCACAAAGAAGGCCGAAGAGAGAGCGGACTATTTATGCTCGCGGGAGCCAGGGGGAGGGGAAGGGAAGGGAAGGAAAGAAGCAGAGAGAGATGGTGAATGAACGCGGGGAGGGCAAAATACCTTTTTCTTTGAGAGCCGCGCTTCAAGGACAGGCAAGGGGAAGAGTGAATAAACTAGAACGAAGCGACCGCGCAGAACGTGGGTTCATGCGTATCAATCAAGATCAGAGATTTTTTCAAAGAATTGGACGCAGGTGAATGGGTTCAATGGGTGAGTCGCTATTCAATGGATGCATAGGAGGCGGGCAACTACATTTACATTTTTTTGACAGTCTGGAAACGTCAACCATGGCAAGAAAATGGGTGCCGAGGAATAGTGTGCATCAGCATTCTCTCGGGCACCCATTTTTTTGCGGTTCACTCGTCACCAATGTTGGTGACGAGTAGACTGCAAAAAAAATGGGTGCCCGAGAGAATGGTGTGCATCAGCATTCTCTCGGGCACTTTGCCATGGTTTACGTTTCCAACATTGGTGACGAGTAGACTGCAAAAAAATGGGTGCCCGAGAGAATGGTGTGCATCAGCATTCTCTCGGGCACTTTGCCATGGTTTACGTTTCCAACATTGGTGACGAGTAGACTGCAAAAAAATGGGTGCCCGAGAGAATGGTGTGCATCAGCATTCTCTCGGGCACTTTGACATGGTTTACGTTTCCAACATTGGTGACGAGTAGACTGCCAAAAAATGGGTGCCCGAGAGTTGTGCATGCATCAGCACAACTCCCGGGCACCCGTTTTTTTGCCTCTAGATAGAGAGTTACAGTTCGGTATACGTTTTTTCAGCAGCAGCAGCAGCAGCATCTTCATCCTCAACGAGTTTAAATTTTTTCAGAGTTCCTTTCCACTCAAACAAAATTTCAAGAGGACAGGCATCCTCTTGACGTGATTCCAGTATGGTGACTTGACTGCTTTCCGCAACGACGGGCGGGTTCATTAAAATCTCTTGGTTACATTTCATCATCGTCTCCATGAGGGGATCCGGGTAGAGTTTAAACACGGCATTTTTTTTAAAAGTTTCGAACCAGTGAAAGAACGTGGGGTGCCGGACCATATCCGGTATCCCCGGTACGTTCAGGATGAGCAAAATATTCGGATGACTCACGTCTTTTTCGTCCCATTCCATCAGGATGCGGACGTACGTTTGATCCGAGTCGAGTCTCCTGCCAAACTCTTGCACCGACTCGACCCTGGACATTTGAAACAGTCGCATGGCCGCTTCGTGCCGCATCACGCGTTTCTTGAGGTAGTGAGGCGGCGTGTTCTTCAGGGTCGGGGCCACGTGCCGCACTTGCACGTTGGTCAGGCTTCGCGAAGGCCTATGAAGGCCCACGACGCTGATGACATCTCGGGCGAACCAGTAGAGGAGTTCGTCTTGACCGATGAGTCCGGTCAGGACGTAGTGGTGATACGGTGTCGGCTGATACTGGATGCAAAAGGACATGGCGAGAGCGAGAGAGAGAATGCCGCGCGGATCGAAGCGGACGAGCGACTGAGGCTGAGGAGGCGGAGCCCGCTCGAGGGGCTTGACGCGGAGCGACGAATCGGGAGAGAGCTGCGTGCGCTGCCGGTCGAGCGGCGTGAACGGGTTTGGAAAGGGGTGGGGGGAGGAGGATAAAAAGACGGGAAGGGAGAGGAGAAGAAAAAACAGTCATGCAGTTTCGAGTGGGCTTGATCGACCGCCAACTGTACTTTAATCTTTTCGGAGCCGTGGGAAAGAATGGAAAAATGTATTGGGGAACGTTAGAGTTGGCTCTGTTGCTAGGGAAACGCAATGTTCACGCCTGGGCTCGAGAAGTGGGTAGCTGTCTAAGCAGCGACATTTTACCAGAATTGAAAACAGAATGGGTGATTGAACCCACGGCCCTGATTCATTTCCTCGCCTACCGCTTGGCATCGGGGTATAAGGCCGATAGGGAAGCGAGACTCTACGAGTTTTTGAACAATGGACGCATCTTGGAGCGCAAACGGGTCGGCAAAGTCTTGTGTTTGAGACAATGCGGCGAAAAGGAGGGATACCTGCTGCCCGCCTACTTGCTCGAATGGCGGGATAAAAATGCAGACGACATGCAAAAGGGACTAGAATCTTTCTGAATGACAGAAAGGGCAAAAAAAATGACCGAAGGATAATTTCCTTCGGTCCATTTTTTTTGCGTCCGTGGACAGGCCAACGTTGGCGCAAAGCGAGTGAAGCGCGAAGGGTATTAAGGTATTTTTTTTTGGGGGGGGGCCTACATGGGCCGACGGGTTGGACGGGCATTTGAAAATTTTCTGAAGGGGTTCCGGTGCTCGATTCATTTTGCAGTCGACTGTATAATTTTGTAATGGTTCTACGAAGAAAAACAGTTTTTTAAATCTTGCTGTATTAATAAAAAAAAATTGTCACAAGAGCAAGATTCAATGACAAGTCACTAAAATATTTTACATAAATTTCCGAACAAATCTGAAAATTACGCGAAAGCTCCAAACTGAGTACTCGAAACAAGAATTGGGCAACTGTTAATATTCACGTATAGAGAAAGTTGAAATTGTAAAAATGGGATTGTGAGAAAAAGGCAGCTTAAAAAAATTATTTGTCACTTCAAATAACCACCAAAGGAAATGTGAATAAAAGTTCAAATATATAAATCAAGTTCAAGAGGACAGGAAAGATTAGACTAATAATGTTTATTAAAAATTAATAAAAAACAGAATGGTTCACAAATTCCCTTGATATTGTCCATCATGGATTTCAAGGAATATAAGAATTAAATATTAATGCAGCTTGCTGAACAATAATGAGCCATATTTTCCTTTTCAATACAGAGTGAGAAATACTCTAAAAAGAAGTTTCGTACTTAAACAAATCATTAAATACAATACTCTTATCAGCATATCATAAAAGCACATTAAGTCACTTTAAATTCTTATAAAATAATAATGAAATTCTCTAACAGGAGCAATAAATGAAATCGAAAACAATTTCTGATATCATGATCAATAACTATTAAGGCAGGTACATTTCATGACAAAATAAAACTGAAAAATATTTACTTTTATCAAGATACTATACATGAGTAATACAAAACAAAACAAACACATAGTAGCAGCTTCATAGCTGACGCGCCAAGAGAACTGGCATTACTCCAAAACAGCAGTAAAAATCTAAGAATTATTGCACTAAAATTAAAAATTGATGTAAAAAATATTTTTTTAAGCATATGGAATCCTTAAAACTTATGTTTGTGTTACAAAATTTGGGATATCACGGATAGGATACACAAAGAAAACAGTTTTTAGGCAACGGTAGAAAGCTAACACTTTAGTCTGTTAAAGAATATGAAAAATTTGATCTAATTTTCTGAGGATTTTTTTTTTTTATTTGGCGAGAAAATTCTGCCTCGACTGGTGGAATAGGACACCAAGACGTTTGCGGAAATTAAAATAGAAAGTTCGAATCTAGGAATAAGTTAAAAAGTTTAGAAAACGCAGTTTTTTTAATTTAATTTAGGGGTGCATATGAGCATTTGAAGTAGATCATTTAACAATAATTGATAGAATAATAAATTAACAGGCTACTTGACGTCACTATTTTGACGTCACCCTGTGACTGTGACTGACGATGTGACGTACTGTGACGTTGATGTAAAGTTGCGCTGACGCGGATGTGAGTTCGTTATAGCCGTTTTCTAACTGTTGTGACCAGTTTGTAAAGTTACAGTGTGGCAGCAATGTGAAAACTGTGATTTTTGTTACGATTCTGCATCGGATCGGGTGACGATATTTTATCAGAATCCAACCCCTAAAAGTTGGGTTGACTTTTTTTTTCCCCTGGTGATTGAATTCGTATTAGAAATCAGCCATCGGGTTAGGAAACCTAGCTTTGGGGGATCCCAATTTGGATTAAGGCTGGATAAACAGTTTTAACACGTACCAGGCACGACCCGGTCAACTGTATTTATTTATTTTGAATTTTGTTTGAAATCCGGTTTAGATCAGAAATCTGCTTCAGGTCGGGTAACGCGATTTTGATACGAGTTTATCAGGTAACAAGATTTTCCCGATACGAGTTTATCAGGTAACTAGACCCGGGCTGTATTTTTTTCCTCATTACGAATTCGTATTATATTCTTGCCTCCGTTTACGTAACCAGATTTTTCCGGAATCAAACCAAGGTCAATTCGACAGTAATTTTTATCGCTTGAAGCCGGATTCAGATTATAATCCTGTATCGGGACGGGAACTATATTTTACCGTATTTATATATTAATATTTTTCCTACAAGTTGGAATTTTATTAAAATCCTGCCATTAAATCCGATAACTGGAACTTCAACGGACGCAAACCAGTTTGGACACTCGTTAAAGAGAAAATTTGGATATGCATGCATTAAAATTTATTATAATCAAAAGTTTAATGTATTTAAATTAAGATATTATGTACCATAAATGCAATATTTTATGTGTTATTTCAGCTCCGTATACTATTTTGTTAAAGAAATGTTTTTAATAAAATAAATAAATACTTCGTGATTGTGTTGTTAAGATGAAAGTGTACTCTCTCAATATTTATTGATTATTTTAAGAATTATGAGGAAAATTATTACTGCATTGAATTTAAAAATTTAATTAAAAGCATACATTAAAATAATTCTTTTTAAACTGCACACTTACTTAAATTTAAATAAATAAATAAATATATATATTTATTTATTTATTTACTAATTTTTTAATTTTTTACTAATTTTATTTATTTTAAAATAGTAACATTTTTGATTGGTTATGTTTTTTTTTTACTACGTTTACGAAAATATCTTCCACAAGAACCCTAATATTAGATTTAATATTATTCTTTTACTGTCATATATGGTGAAAAACCTGTAAAAACATGTAAAAACCTGTTAGATATATAATTAGGGATAATTTAAAAAATATCTATATTTTTCACAATTTTCGGGATACTGTCTCCCCTTTTAAACACTGAAATTTTATGGTACATTTTATTAAATATTTTAATAGTTTCTACAATATACCTGATATATTTAATTAATGAAAATATCAGTACAATATATTCTCTCAAACAATTCATATCTAGATGTCCAGCTTTTGGATCACATTTTTAAAATGTAACTGTACGCTTTCATTCATTAAAAGTGATTTCTGAAAAAAATATTTAATAAAATGTAAATTTTAAAAGCATAAAGCAAAAGTTTATGCTACAAAACCTCATGTACTGTAAATAATGCATGGAAATTTTATTTTATATTTATATTTCTGTAATTTAAGGATTTAACAGCCGTTACTGTAACTAAAAAACATTTTTCAAAATAATGTTTTCTTTGTTAAAAAAAATATTAATTGATTCCAAAATTTCATTTTCATTTATGAAATTAAAATATATATATATATATTAAACCTTGCAATGTATGATTTTTGGAAACACTAATCATCAATTATGTATAGCAAACAACGCCTCATCTACTCTATTTTGCATGCGATGTGAATATTTGTTTACGTTTTCACTTTCTTCTATCTATAATAGAAGAATGTATTGTAATCGAATTTTTTTTTGACTTCAAGTTTTCGACGGATTTACACGTTTTAGGAGTCAGAGATCCCGAAAAACATGTTTTTAAAAAACATTTGTCTATAAGTGTGTCTGTCCTCATTGTACCATCGAAAAGTGTATGAAGTTATGCATAGATTTGAACCAGATTTAATTTATAGGTTTGTGACTATGATCAGCTTCTCCTATTTTAATTTGGAGATATTTCTCCGGAAATAAGCGTAGTAATAGCGATATTTGTGCCATTTTCATTATTATTGTACCATCAAAAAGTGTATGAAGTTATGCGCAGAATTGGAGAAATTTTACGTGCATGTTTTTGATTATGTCCTGTAGGTCCCAATTGAATTTGGAGCTATTTCGAGGGAAAGGCGAGCTGTGATAGTGATTTTTGTGAGATTCTCTCGATTTTTTGTAGTTTTGTTTTGCAGCGGCTGCTTGTGCAGTGAAGGTAACCCAGCGGTTTGCAAGCAGCTGACGTACAACAGGGTGACAAAAAATATAGATTTTTTTGGCGATGTGATAGCGAATTTTGAAGTATTAACATGTATGAAATGGAAGAAAGGTTTGGGATTAGCACGTCCGACTAGCTCTACTGATTTTCGATACAACGATAACGATACATGTTGCCGATGGAATGTTTATTTGGCTTGATGTCTTGTGCCAGGGTAATAGACTCTGATATCATCATAAATAGTGCAAGCGGGTTTGAGAAAATCTACTGCTTCAATTTTTGATTAAAATCTATTACAAATTATATTCTATAGTTCCACGGTCATTGAAGTTATTATTTGAAATGCTATCATTCGATATTTATATAACAATATAATAAATTATAAAATCTTGTAATAATATATTTCTTTTAAATAATAAGTTCATAATATTGAATTATATAATAAATCAATAGTAATATTTCAAGTAATAACTTCAAAGATAGCATTTCAAATAATAATTTCAAAGAACGTGCAATTATAGAATATTCAATTGTTTTGGTAAATGGCTCAGAGTGAGCCGAAACATGTCAACAACCTATTAAAAGTTATTTTACTGTATATTATGTTGCTAATTTACAGCGTTTTGCATTTAAAGGAAATATATTATTACAAGGTGTTATAATTTATTATATTGTAGTGTCTTTTATTTTCAAAAAAGTCTGTTAAAGCGACAACATCATTGGTATACATATACGATGAAAAGGTCAGCTGCATTGTAATTTTTTTCCGGACTGAGATTTAATTTTGTCTTAACCGGACTCCTTACCCTTTTTTTTATATAAATTTTAAAATCCAGACAAACTCTACTTTCAAAAGACAGCTTTAAAAAAATTCCCCTCTAATCTAACGATTATATGCCCTGCTTGATTATTTTATACACAATCTTTTATTCAGTGGTCTGCACCAACAGTGAGCAGAAACCGCAATGTAATTGTATTGTTTTTTGCGCTTTTATATCTTCCTATGACTAGGAAGTTAATTGCGCAAACATTTTGATGAAAGTGCATCTAAATAAAATTACCAACTCCAAAAATAATATCTCTTATAATTTTCACTTAACTTAAGAAATAATTAATGTATAAATGTAAATATAGTAATGTTTAATTTTACTCTATTCTTTGTAATTAAAAAAAATAGTTGTACCATTTTATGTTTATTACATTTGATGATAAAAAGAACATAAAAAAATATTTGATTGATAACTACTTTTTCTTTTTGCAGCAGAGAATTGTCAAGACGGGTTTTAACTCATTATTAACTATTATAGAAACTTTTTATTGTTTTTGGGCTATTTCGAGCATATGCATGGCCTGACCACAAGAAATTGAAAATAGCACAAACTCATCACATTTAACCTTAAATTTTGATACAGGAAAGTAATATTTTTGATGTCAAGAAAGCAACTTTCAAATATATACTGTTAAAACTTTGCCGCAAACTGTCCAGTCATTTGACCGTTTTTACAGAAAACGGTAACATAACCGTAATTTAACTCTATTCTGACCGTATTATTGTTCATATTATGGTCAGAATAGAATTAAATTACGGTTATATAACCATTTTCTATAAAAATGATCAAATGACTAGACAGTTTGCAGCAAATTTTTAACAGTGTAGGATCCATAATTAAATGTTAAGATTTAGAAAATATTAAAAAATTCGAAAGAAAGTCGAAACATGGTTGACGAGAAAAGAAGGTTCCTGTTTTTGAAAGCGAGCTGTAACTGTCACACTGTGCTGTTTGTATTACTGTCACAAGCTTTGTATTACTGTCACAAGCCTTTCTTGTATCATCCGTTATAATACGGGCCGGTTTACGGGCCGGCCCGTCTCCAAGTGTCTCGCGGTGACTTCCCGTGGTTTCACCGCGTGTCGCAACGGCCTACGTCGTCAACACGTGGGTTCAAGGTTAGAGGGTCCACAGTGTGGAGTATCTCTCTGACCGGCCGAAGCGCCATAGCGACACAAAGCTACTGGCGCGATAAAAGTCTATCAGGACTTTGGTTCGGTGGTCGTCTACGCGTTGTGCGCTCCCTCAGGGCGTCTGCGGCGCAGCTTACTTTTATCTTTTACAATTTCTAATATTACTTATATTATTATCAAGTACGTTTCCTGGAATGTTTGCTTCAATTTATTTTGTGTGTTAATATCCCTGAAATTTCATGAAAATAATGGTTAAAACAAAATATTAAAGAAAACATAAAGTAAAATTAAACGTAAACTAAAATTTTAAATGTAAGAATTTATAAAATATTGTATATTTAATTAAATTATATTAAATTATATTAAATCAATTTTATATATTTTAATTAAGAAAAAGGTATGAAAACACATAACGTTTTCATTTCAGTATTATAATATTTTTTAAACGTAACACAAAAGAGCAGCTTAGAAATGTCAGACTTCTAAATAAGAAAAAAAAGGAAAAGAAAATTCTGTTTCTAGTTTGCTTTTTGTGTAAAAAACATTTATTTGAGAAAATCAAGTAAATATACTTCAGGTGAATTTTTCACACATATCTTCAATAAATAGTTTCTTTTACAGAATATTAAAAATGAATTATATCTCATATAAATATAGAAAAACCATATTAATTCCTAAAAAAATTGCTTTTCGCTCTTGGTTTCGCTCTAATTCTTCTTTAATTCAGATAAGAAATTTTTTAATATAATTTCGTCAATAAATAATTATTTAAAGAAAAATGCACCTTATTCAAAAAGTGTTTGGAAAATTATTTTTAAAAATTCATTTTTTCTCTATGCAGATTGTGCTTTTGAAAAAAATTTCAAGAATAATTAGATTTCACGCATTTTATCTTCACTGAATTACTTTATTTAAAAGCGTTTCCTTAATCTGAAAAAAAAAATCCATGCATTATTTCATATATTTTAAAAAGAAAATTCTAACGTATACGAAACTGTTTACTCTCCAACAATTTTTAAAAGTTTATCGATTACCATTAAAGTGTTCGAAAAGAATATAAATGAATTAGCAGCTGGAAGCTTTTAAACTGTTAAATCCGAAAAAAAGGAAAACAAAATCCTTTTTCTAAATTTATTTGTCATAAAAACGTTCATTTCATGAAATCGAAATGTAACTTTTGTTTAAGGTGAATATTTCACATACTACTTCAATATACAGTAAAAGATTTTTCTAAACGTCATTTACTGTATGTCAATAACAATGCTCAAATTTTACAAGTATTTTCTAATTATGTTTTATTAACGAATTTTAAGTATTTCGTAGCATGCTCTCAATGTTTATTCTTTTAACGCATAAATGTGAAAAATTTAATTAACCTTTCCATTCATAAACGTCATTATGCATAGGGCATAAAACAAGACATCAACGTCCGAAATGAATGTTGGAAAGGCATTTAATAATATCTAATGGAGGAAAAATTCAAAGTTATTATACAAAGCAGAAACATATCTTCTAAATGTTGGTAAAACGAAATATTTATCGATTCAGAACTGCTATAAATGAGATGCTTTAATCATTTTAGGGATAATTGCTGGTGCAAAATACAGCAAAATCTCGTGTACGTGCTCATTGAAATATGTGGTGTCGATATCAAATACAATGACAAAATCATAGTACTGAAAGTCCCATCCAGGGTACATTTTGTCGCATATTTAAAAATAGCTATCGCGAAAATAAAATGAAACCTTCAGAGAATTATCTTCATTTGAAAATGAACCCCTTTCTATTTCATTTATTTATACGTGATTATTATTTATTAGTCTTAAAACTTTGGAAATCATCTTAACTATATGGATGGTCTTAATTATCCTTCATGTCCTAACTATATGAATTAATTTGGTCCAGACCAATGGGCCCAATTAATTCTTCAAGATACTTCATCTTTAAAGACAATTAAATTATACAATGTGTAGACGTACTAGAGTTTACGCAATACCTTTTTTATAATACACTTTACCTTTTTTTCCCGTCCAAGGACATTTTCCCATTTTAATTGACTACTAAAAAAACTGCTGCTGACTACGGACGTTATTACCCATCACCTATATATGGGTTTTGTGTACATCTACCCTATATATATATATATATATAAATCCTAATGAAACGACTTTATTAAATAGCTTTATGAAGCAATCTTATGCAAAGATTTTGTGAAACGAATTTATAAAATGATTTTATGAAACGACTGATTAAACGAATAAAACGAATGATTAAAATAATATGTGTTATTTGCGGCATTTGTAGAAAGCTGGCGGTAATGAAATTTTTGTATGTTGTTACAATCACCCGCAGTATGTTTTTTTCTAGATTGGAGTGTGTGGAAAACACACCGTTCTTTTATTCATGTTTAAGCATGGAAATTTCAGCCTCGAAGAAGATGCTTGCGCTGCATACCATCGTCTGTAAAGAGATCCTCTTTAAAGAAGCTATCTCTGAAAATCAATGTTACACAGTTCAGGAGCTATCACAGAGATTAAACATTCAAAAAAGTATAGTTTGTATCATTTGATAGACTTTTTTAAGAGAATCACATCATCCTCGATCACGGGGGCCTATCGCAACGATCTCAGTTATGCCTGGTTACAGCGCCTAGAATAAATAGTGTAGAAAACGGCTACAAAATAGTACTAAAAATTTAATCCGATAAATGTACAACAATTTTGAATGATAAGAGGTCGATCGCAGCCACATCTGCTAGCTGTTTTTCAATGCAACTTTTCAACTACATTCAAGAGTAGCATTTATTTCATAAATTGCATGTAATATTCCTAATAATCAATTTGCAGTATGATGTATGTATACAGCGGAACTAATTCATATGTGTACGTGCATTAGTGATTCAGAAATTTCTTTGAATAAAAATCTGCTTTTATTTTTTTTTTTTTTGAGTAATAGCCTAACGTTGTCCGGATTCTCATTTTCACATGTTTGTAAAAATAATTTTTTTTTGTCAGTTTATTATTGAAGCGATTTAGCAGTGATGATAAATAGATATCCTCTTAAAATATATTCTGCAATTTATTTTATTTCATTGCTGGATTATCAACTTACAACTTCAAAATACATATATTTACTAATTTTTTGCAATACAATGTTTACGTTGAAAAGAGCTTGCAGATGTCTCTGCGATCGCCCTATTATCGTACAGCATCGTTCACATTTATGGGTTACACTTTTTTAGCACTTTTCACAGCATTACTGGGATAGCTGGTTTCCACACTGTGTATTATAGGCGCTGTAGCCTCGTCATGTTCAGTAGTAGATGGATACCGCATGGGCTAATTTTGTTTTACAGATGCTTGTCATGCAAAGCGGGCTATTTGATAACAATATTAGTGTGACAGGATCTTTACCTCAATGAAAGGACAAACAAGAATAAAAAAAATTGCATCCGGCATGTATTATGAAACAATTTCCATGCTAAATGAATATTGTTATGCAATTTCTTTTTTCCATATATAAAAATACGATATCTACAAAAAACAATTTAAGAAACGTATAATTAAATAAAAATTCTTTTTCTGCAATTGTTGTCCATTTCTGTTAATGTGTGCGAATTACTTCGTGAACCTCTGTACGTGATCTATAGTATTTATGCACAAAATGTAATATTCTAAAAAATAGTTAAGGTTAAAATAACATACCACACTTGAAAACGCACTTCCAACAATTATCGATCAACGTCCATAACGTAACCGATATTTTTGAGCGTCTCTGTAAATGAAAGGAAAATGCTATGCACTCTATAATCTATTGAAAACATGTTGTAAGTCACCTCAGGGATTCTTAACTATTATGTTTGAAGTATATAACATCATTAAAACGCACCGCAAATTGCATTTCCCCTATAGATCGCAATGTAATATAATTTTCTCGTGCATCATCGTACACGAACTGTAAATGCTACTTATTCTATACTATGCACAAAACATATTGTAGTCCATCTCAATGCTGTATATTAATGTAAATTTGTTTGAATTGTAGGTGTATTAACATCATTATAATGCTTTCGAGACGATTTTTTCCACAGACCGTAATGTAATGGAATTTCTGTGTCTCTGTAAACGAACTGTAAATATGCAATATCCGAACTGTAAATATACGAACTGTAAATATACTGTAAATATACGAACTATACAATTCTTTTCCAATAGCGAACGTAATATAATGAGTTTAAATAACATATAATAATTCCATGGTAATCCGATGATAGTTACAAGAGTTGCAGCATGGCCAATTGGTCGGACAGACAAACCGAAATCATAAATTTTTGGAAAGGGAATGTTGGAATGTGTGAAAAAAATGTATTATATTCTAACCGCTTGCAAAGAGCTATAAGACAATATCTGCCTTAAAATACAAAAATAAAAAAGATGCATTCTAAACAAGAAAGAAAAAACATGCGTCAAACATAGATTATTAAGCACTTTCCAAAACATTCAGAATACGCACATTAAACGTACCCGTTTAATAAGGCGAAGGATGATATCTAAGTGAAATGAATGACTCATTTAAAAAACCCAATGTCTGGTACATAACATACACCCAGTAATATTAAAAAAAATAGCTAAATTCAAAAACGCCAATCACATTTGAAAACGCAATTCCAGCAATTATTACTGATAGACAGTACAGCAATCTAATTATTTTGTGTATCCCTGTTAAGGAACGATAAATTGTACACTCACCTTATTCTATAGTAAGCACTTGATGCACACCTCAGTAATATGTATCAATTTAAGTATGTTTGAAATATCTTAAAAGTATTAAAGTTCATCCCAAAGATTTTTCCCCATAACTGTATTCCTTTACGTTTCTCTGTAAATGTATGATGAATGCTATGCGCACCATATTCCATTATTTTTTTAGTCTACATTAAATGCCTATATTAAATGTTTGAAATATATCTCAGTAATATATATCACTTTCAATATGTTTGAGTCTAAAATCATTAAAATACACCGCAAGCGATTTTCCCCCATATACCGTAATATAACGGAATTCTTTTGAGTGTCCCTGTAAATGAATTATAAATGCTGCACAATCCATTTTCAATACCGAACAAGCCATCAATATCTTATATCAAAAGCATTGTAATCCAAGTATATTCACGCGAGTTAGAGCACGGACAGACGGCAGGCATACAACATACAGACAAACCGATTTCATAAACACTTTTCAACTATGTTGGAACGTGCTAAACAAGTGCAAAGCGCAATTCTCGGAAACTTAAAAGAAACAGAAGAATAAAACAATGCATAAATAAGTTTTTAAAGGATGTTATTTATAATAACGTTAACTAAATATTGTGACAAATTGTTTTGCTAGGATGTTTGATGATGATAGTTGAATGTATTATGGGAAAAATAAGGCCACGCTATTTTTTTTTTTTCGTTTTGCAATTTAGTTGCAATTCTGTCGTGAAAGAAACAACTGTTGAAAAGAGTTATCCTAAAGAGTAAAATAAAAAATACAGATATTTACGCATGAAAGAATAAATGAAATTCTATTTCCTGTAACGTGCCATTCCGAAGCTTTGTAAATGAAATAAGCCTCTTTAAGATATTTTTGTATATTTATTCAAAATACTTTGCTTTCTTATAAGAAAAAGTTCAATCTTTGTAAAAAAGTTCCACAAGGCAAACCCTACAGACTTTTAAACTTAAAAAAGATAATCTGAAATGACATTGAATAGGAAAGAATGTTTTTGTTGTTGTTGCTGTTTGTTACAAAGACGATATAATCCAAAGAAAATGCTTGTTAGAATTTGAATTTTCAATTTAAATGGAATTTGGAATTTAAAATCATGTGTCTTACTTTTGCTCAAAAAGTTGCAATTGTGTAAATTTAAATCCAAACTGAGAAGAAATAGAAATAATAGTCCTGCAAGTTTTAGATGTTTTTACAAGGCTTTTGAAAATGAGGATTACTCAGTTTGTCAATGTAACGTTTTTCTATTTTTTTCGTAACACTTTTGAATAGATGCTCCAATTTGAAGAACTTTTAACATTTTCAAACAAATATTAAAACTTCGTTTTGACTTCGGTTCATCTGGTCGTCTGTCTGGTTGCCGGTATTTTGGAGATCTAAATCCTGCGAATATGTTTATATTACCATGTAATCCATATACGTAAGGTTATTGATGTTAACAATATTATTACATGGTATTATTATTGCTCAGTATCACATAGTAGTATTTAGTAGGATTGATAAATTGTATTTTTAGAATTTGTATTTTTGGAAGCTTTTATTTTCAGAATTTGTATTTCAGAATTACATAGTATAATTAATTCTCTATATCATTAAGTATAATTTAGTAATGCTCAGTATCACTAGGTAAACAACAATAGTTTAGCATACATCTAGGCGAGGCTAGTTGAGCTTAAGCCGAAAGGTAGGCCACCTCGCCCGGTTTGGCCTTGAGGTTAACAATATAACGTCCCTATTGTTAATGAAATGTGTATAAACTCAGAATTCACTTACAGGATATTCAAAATAATTCGGATACATGGTATGTTATCATATATATTATTTCTGCTGTCAACATCCGTTTTTCTATGAATTTATGAAACGTACACCAACGAAGTAGGTATCATTCAAAAGATGTTTGAAGCGGCTTCTGACATAGTACACTCCTTAAACGTGTTTTTTCATTAAAAATTGCCGTTAATTAAAAATTAAATCGACATTGTTTTCATAAATGAAATGGAATGTTTTCCTCAAATTAGTGTTGCCACAAAAATAAAATACCGCATTATAGGATGCTCAACAATGATTATATATAAAAAAAAAAGTACAAAAAAAAAATAAAGTATGCTTTTTCGGCACTTGTTTATTTTATATTGATGATTAAAAAGGAAAATTCAAACTCAAATGTTTAGAAGAAAAAACCCCATCTAAAACGTTTGATTTGTTATATTAAATTAATTTGTATTTTCTATGTATTCAATTTAGCTTTCTTTGTCCCATATTTTTACCAAAGTGGCTGATGTCATCCTTCTAATACAGTTAAAATAAGATTGTTTTTATTATTTTTTCTCGAGCGTGTCTTTTGTATCTTCTTTTGTACAGGGTGTTTTTTTTTTTAACTGACGCTATTCAGAGCCGCCTGTATGTCGTTCTAATAACTGGATTGATAAAAAAATTTTGTGAATGGAATAAGAAAACCATGGGAAAAAAGATTCCAGCAAAAAAAAAAAATAATTCCAATCACCGTCGATAGGGGGAAATGTGGCGTTGTACACTGAAAATAAAACATCAGAAACAGACAAAATTAATAATTTGGATAAAATGCCATGTTTTATTCATCATTTACACTTTCCCTTTCGTTGATTGCAGTTGAAACATCCATTATCACTTTTTCTGCCACCGGTTTACGTCGTCTGCCTGACCGAACTGCTAGCGAGCCTGTTTCTTCGAATTTCAGAATCATTGCTTAAAATACATTAACGGATAAAGGTCCTTTGCGCAGTTTATGGCGTGTTCTAAGTAAACGTACAGCGGCTGGTGCATTGCACTGGTTACAATAATAGAACTTCATAAGTAACGCGCACTGCGGGAGATTCATTTTCAACCTGAGCTGAAATTGTTTCTCGGTGTTTTTCGCATGCATTTATAACTTAAACTATTGGCGCTACTGTCGCTTGCGTAAGTAAAAATTTGCATTTTCCTTTATTGCCCGTATTTTATGCTAATTCTCAGTTGCATAAATTACCACAGCGCCACATTTCCCCCTATCGGTGGTGATTGGAACTAATTTTTGTTGTTGGAATCTTTTTACCCATGGTTTTCTTAGTCCATTCACAAAATTTTGTATCAATCCAGTTATTAGAACGAGCTACAGGCGGCTCTGAATAGCGTCAGTTAAAAAAAAAAACACCCTGTATATCTTTTTACAGTAACTTTGATGGAATAAATGAGATGATAATTTTGCCAAGG
Source organism: Maratus michaelseni (assembly GCA_963931845.1). Classification (NCBI taxonomy): domain Eukaryota; kingdom Metazoa; phylum Arthropoda; class Arachnida; order Araneae; family Salticidae; genus Maratus; species Maratus michaelseni. The sequence goes on along the minus strand of OZ007596.1, from coordinate 266,746,311 downwards.
TATACAATATAAAGAAGGCATACTTATTTGCTTATAGTGTGTCAAGTTAATCATCAGTGGACGCTATAGCCAGTGACCAATCGTGCAAAACATACATAAAAACTGAAGTCTGATTCTGATCAATCGGCTATCTATGCAGTGTAGTCCAGTCATTTGGTAGAAAATAAAGGAATGTTTTGGTGTAATTTTGATATTTGTTTCCTTTATGTAGTTTGGGTTCCTGAAAACGAATCCGAGGTTTTCCGAAAACATTTTTTCCGGAAAATACTTTTTTTTTTTTACAAACCAGTCGGATGTGTCAATCCCAAAACTTTCTTCTATCTCACACAGGTTTCACATACACTAAAAAGAATCAGCACCAATTTATATCAAGGTCTAACTGAAACTCAAGTTTTATTAAATGCCGTGCAATATATCTTGAGATAAGACTATCGCTAAAATCGTGTAAATCCTGCAAAATGCTGCATAGCAGCGGCACCTGCTGGGCGATTTTTACCAAAAACTATTCAGCACCAATTTATATCAGAGCGTAACTGAATCTAAAGTTTTATTAAATTCCGAGCATTAGTTCTTGAGATAGAGCTATTGCGAAAATCGCGAAAAATACTCCACAGCAGTGCCACCTGCCGGGCGATTTTTACCAAAAGCTAATCAGCACCCATTTATATGAAGAACTAACTGAATCTAAAGTTTTATAAAATTCCGAACATTAGTTCTTGAGATAGAGCTATTGCGGAAATCGCGAAGAATGCTGCATAGCAGCGCCACCTGCCGGGCGATTTTTACCAAAAAACTAATCAACACCAATGTATATCAGAGACTAACTTAATCTAAAGTTTTATTAAATTCCGAGCATTAGTTCTTGAGATAGAGCGCCCACAAAATTTTTGTCACATACAGACAGAGTCACAGACAGAGTCACAGACAGACATTTTCTAAAAACAGTCAAATCGTGTTCAGGACCTTCTAAAACGTATAAATCCGTCGAAAACCGGAAGTCGAAAATTTTCATGAATACAATACTTTCTTCTTGTAAAGATAGAAGAAAGTAAAAACGTGTAAAAAACGGACTTTTCCCCGGTTTTTAAAAATAACTCCAAAATTATGATGCTCTACAATGATTGTAAAAAATAAATAGTACAAAAAAGGTAAAGTATGCTTTTTCAGCACGGGTTTATTTTATATTGATGATTAAAAAGCAAAATTCAAACTCAAAAGCTTAGAAGAAAAATACATCATCTAAAATGTCTGATTTGTTATATTAAATTATTTTGTTTTTCGATGTATTCAATTTATCTGTCTTTGTCCTGTGTTTTTCCCGAAGCGAATGATTTCCTCCCCTAATGCAGTTCAAATATGGTTGTTATTTTTTTTTCTCGAGCGTGTGTTTTGTATCATCAATTAGTTTTTACTGTAATTTTGATGGAATAAATGAGATGATATTTTGGTCAAGGCATACAATATAAAGAAGGCATACTCATTTGCCTATAATGTGTAACGTCTATCATCAGTGGACGCTGTAACCTTTCTAACCAATCGTGCAAACCCTGCATCAAAACTGAAGTCTAACTCTGACCAATCGGCAATCTGTGCAGGGGATAAATCAGCTGATTGAATGATAATTTGAAAAGGGATTGCACTTTTTTGCGCGATTTTTGGCGAAATGATTTGGCCTTTCTACAGGGTGGTTCAAATGTCCCGCATCATAGAAAACACTTGTATTGCTACATATGTTCTCAATATGATTGCCTCCGTTGTCAAAAGACAATTGCAGGCAATCGTTCATGTTCCTCAGAATGTTAGCCACTAAGATTTGGCATTATAGCATAGCACTCAGTAGCGATTCGCTCACGCAAATGGTTTTTATCCCTGATTTTTTGACTGTAAACTTTCGATTTAAGGTAACCCATGCAGCAAACTCTGCACGCTCTTCAATAGTCAGCATTTTCACCTACAAATAAAAAAAAATTAAAAACTAAATTAAAAATTAAAAAACTCCTATGATGAGGGACTTTTGGCCCACCTTGTATAATTACGCAGGCTACGTTCTGGCTTGACTAATGCTGTTTGCATATATTTGTAAGCTTAATTTGTCTGTAGAAGTTTAAACCTGAATCTGAAAAAAATATTTGATATTACAAAAAAGCATTAGACTTCAGTGCGAAATACTCGCACGGGTTCACAGGTAGGAGATAATCTTTAGACGTATATTTTGTTGAGTGTCCACTACTTCAATTCTCAAATGAATAATTTTCAGATGCGTAAGTAAATTTATGCATACAAAAATAACAAAATAATATAAATTTTGATGATAATGTTAATGCTGTTAATTTACATGTTTGTTTGTAAAACATGTTTGTTGAGCACGCAAATGTTTAGTTGAGAATGAATAACATTCATAAAACCTATATTCTGTCTTGAGAAAAGTGATTAATACACTATACAAATACCCGGAAAAGTTTTTGAAAATCAGTGGCATCAAAAGAAATTTTTTTGTATAAATGCGTCTTTAAATCTCGGAAATATATTAGTTTCAGAGGCTTCTAATTATATTTTTACTGTGTATGCTTAAATGGTTATCAATAGCTATGTCATTTAAAGACAAATTATTCATTTATATATGTTATGCCAAATATTAAATATGACATTAATTATTTATTTTACACTGTATGCTTAAATGGTTATCAAGAGTTATGTTATTTAAAGATAAAATATTCTTCCAGATTTCTCTATCTTATGCCAAATTTTAAATATGATATTAATTGTTTTCTTTTTTTTACAGTGTATGCTTAAATGATTACCAATAGTTACGCCAATTAAAGACAAACTATTCTTCCAGATTTATATATATCATGCCAAATATTATATATGATAGTAATTATTTTCTTTAAATGTCTATTAGAAGTTTGCTACTAATATTATACTTCATTCTTCTGTAGAAATATTTAAGTTCTATTCGTTTAATTAAAGTGTTGTTTATAATATATATATATATATATATATATATATATATATATATATAATATCTATGAATTTCAAAAAACATATCAAGTTCTATTCTACTTAAATCTCCAAAGAGATAATCAATGATACTGTGTATACAGAATACCACATAGCTAATAATTAACATGTGCAAACATAATATTACCATAGCTGATGCTTCAATGGTAATTGGCCAAATTTTACTCATACCAAAAGAATATTGAAAAAAGAAATAGAGAGAAAGGGGAAAAAAAATTATAAATTGGAGTTGCAATTAAGTAAACACAAATGGATTAACAAATTAAATATGAACCATACACAATGGAAAATTGGACCACATGAGAATTAAATATGAATTGGACATGGAAAAACACATGCACATGTACTCATCAGCCTGGATGCACCCACATGTGTTTTAAATAATAATTCAGTGTTTCATAATTCTACTGGCATAATGCTAAGATCAGTAGAATCATCCAGGTACACTGAATTATTACCAGACAACAATTGGAAATATTAAAATTTGGAAATATTTAAATAGGAAATAAAAAACCATTAAGAAAATACAATATATTTCACTCACATCGATTATCCAAAAAACTGTAATTAACACCTCACTAAATTACCACGAGATAACAGTTTTGAAATAATAAAATTGGAAATATGAACGCGTAAAGTGTAGATAAAATATTTTACTCACAATAATTATACAGAATCCTTAAAATGTCACAACGTCTACATAATATTCACATCCACATGGCAATGCATCATACATGTTAACTAAGTCGAGTTGAGAGAAATGATTTGTAAGACAAGTTGAGAGCACACTTTTTTTTAAAACACAACCCCATAAATGACACCCAATCACAAAATGATTCAAAAACACTCAAAATAATTCTGGTTTTAATACACTTATAACAAATTTATATCCGTGAATATATATTACTCCATCCAATTTTAATTCCTGAAAGTAAAATTAATATACAATCAATAGCTCCCTCTATAGTTAAATTAAATATAATATTAACAATATTATCTACAACTACCTGAAAGGTAAAGTGTCGCCATCTATTGGTATTATAATAGTTCATAATTAATATTTAGTTAAATATCCACTTTATTAGTTACATACTCACTTCATTAGATTTATTTATATAAATAAACTTTAAAAAACAATACTAACTTGTAGTTTTACTTAAAATTCAAATAAAATATAATACTACTATATGAATAAATCTACACAGAATTAATTCAACTTGCACAGCATTTCAGATATTCTTAACAAGAATATATTATGTAAAAGAGATATTATTTTAATTCAAATTATTTTTGCTGCCAGCTGTGTTAATCCACTGATATTATAGACATTTATTAAATAATTAATGTTTTATTTTTACTACTACTTAAATATATATTAGACTTGTTTTTAAATAATTAATGTTTAATTTATACTACATTGTAAATATATTTTATATTTATAGATTAATTTAAATATCTAATTAAATAATTCATAAACAATTCAAAATATCTCAAAATTTATAATGTTGATAATTAATAGTATTACTACTGTTTTTCAATCAAATTAATGCAATGCAGTAATTAAAATACTTGTTAATTTTAATTATTCATAGACAAAAATAAAAACTATATATATTTATTTTTATATATATTGCAAATAGATATATATATATGAGTTATAATCACCAATGTTATCATTGTATAATTTAATTTTTTATTGTATAAGTTAATTTATAAATGTATGAAAACTGCACATCAATAATACCTTAAACAGAGGTGATCGGCAACGCACAATCACAACTATACAAAGTATAAATAATGTTCAATCAAATATTAAATTTCCTAATATGTTATAATTGTAATTATGTATGTTATATTTGTAATTTTCTACATAAAGTGTATATAATGTTCAAACAAATATTAAATATTAAATTTCCTAATATGTTATAATTGTAATAATGTATGTTATAATTATTATTTTCTATATCTTTTGTTATATGTTATCGCACACTAAAACAATAATTTATTACATACCATGTTTATATTTAAATTATATAATAAATGTTATTTAAAAGAGTTGATGATTGAATTTATCATAAAAATAGGATATCCATATATTTTTGCTTGATCTCGAATATATCTAATATTTTTGTTTTTATTTATATCTGAGCATAAGTATTTTATACGATGTAGATAATTGATAATTATATTTTTATAAACAGATTTATGTAAACATGAAGCATAATTGGTAAAAATATTTACTTTAAATGGGAAATCAAATCTCTTATCATAAATATCAAAAATTAATTTATAATTATTAGTAATATTAATTTTTAAGTCAAGAAAGTTTATATTATTATTAATTAAATCATTTTCGCTTAATTTAAGCTGAGTAGGATAAAAATTGAGTGGTGATTATATTATAAATTGGTCTACCTAATTATATCAAACAAAAAGACAATTTTGCTTGAAATATATAAAGAAATCTCAAAACACAGCTTCTTTCTATAAATATTTTCATGCGTGTGAAATATCAATAATGAATAGAAAAGATTGCCAAAATATTTCAACAAATAAAAAGTTTATTAAAGGATCGAATCTTCCGTGTTAAGCTTAAAAATATACGCATATTTGTCTTAGTATAATTTCCGTTGAATTATGTTTAGATCGAGGACAAAATTTCGTTTTGAATACTTTTTCGTATTTTTTCTTAATTATAAATTGATACCTTAATTTTAAGTCATTTCCATTAGTCGGGCGCAGGTGATAAATAGCCAAATATTCTATAGGGTTAAAAATGTTTACGAGTTCATAATCAATAAAGTTAATAATGCGTCAAAAACCTCTCGCCAACAGGCTGTGAAATGAGCAACAACAAAATATTTTAAACACTAAAAAGTAGAAAATATAAATAGAAAAATAAGGAGTGGAAAAATTTAATAAAGGAAAATATTCCTTTATCTTTAGTTTGATATTAATTGAATTCTTATTATACGTTGAGAAAACAATTTAGAAACCCCGAATAGATGGTAATTTTTTTTTCCTGTTGCCATATCTTAAAAATGAGACAGAGCAAAATATTTTTTAATACATTCACTAGTTTCTACATTGTATCTAGTTTATATCAAAGCGGTGAATTTTTCATAATCTTGGCGCCCGCTAAATTAACGATTTCTAACGGAAATGTTTTGGAACAACTTGAATTGCAGTCATGAATTTAAGCTTGATTTTTTAAGATAAACATTGATTGCTTATGAATGAGTGTTAAAAAAATATTTATACTTTTATTTTAAGTTTAAACGTTTTAATATTTTTATAATGCTGTGAAGTCCTGATATCAAAACTCACTGTCCCAAGTCATTTTTTCGCCAAATTGTCTCAGTGAGATACAAGCGATGCTATGCGACAGGGAATTGAGTCTACTCACCGAATATTAAAGAAAAGTTTGAAATAGTTGAAGTCCGCAATATTGAACATTTTACGAACTTCGAATTTTCAAATGGGGACACCCTCTTCTGACACCATATTTCAGTTTCTTAAATAAATGCATATCAGATAAAGTATAGTTTTTATGTAATTTTCTTAAATCTTTATACAGCTATAGTTTTAAGAAGCTAATGTTAAATTAGAGGCAATATTTTTAACTTATATATTCTCAATAAACTAGTCGATAATTTATTAAAAATGAGATACAATGGTCAGATGAAAGCCTTTCCCAGGTATATATTTGATTCAGAAACATATTTATAGTTATGAAAAATATTACCAAGTCCATATTAAAAATAGTTATATTATGGGTTATGATTTAAGACCTACGTTAACTTTTACATAAAACGAACTACAATCGTGAAAAACATGGATATGGAAGTTTAGAGCTAATTCCAATAAATATTTTTTTAGATATGGATATAAACTTTACTTTTCGATGGTGTAAATAAACGTCTACAGTTATCGAAGCAACCACAGAGAAGAAAATTTAAAAAAGTAACCGAACAAAAATTCTGGAATATTTTTTCATATAAAGTGAGTGTTTTTTTTATATTCAGAAAATTTCTACATAATCTTTCTGGTAAATGATTATGTGTTTAAGATAATATTCATTTTAAGATCTTAATTTTAATTTTTGAAATTTACTGCTCGTATTCATTTTCTGTTATAATTGTATGAAGCCTGAATAAAAAAAGTATATAAAGTATTCCTTTTCCCGGAAAGCTTGGGTTTAAGGAAGTGAAAAATGTTACAAAAGAGGGTGATACCTTTTGAAAAATGTATGTTAATGCAAATTTTAATATATAAACTATTATTATTTCAAAAAATAAATTCATATTCCGAAGGTAGACACATTTTCCTGTCGAACGGTACCCCATGAAATTTTCTGCGACAATTTGCTGATAAAATAGCGTACGGTGGTGCGTTTTTCTTTCCTGTGCCCAGCATAATTTACCGAATATTTTCCAAATGTTATTTTAACATTCTTTATATTTATACCGTTACTGAAGTTGATGTTTATAACACAGTTCAGATTACAATTAAGAGAAATAAAAGAAATTGAATTTTTTGTTTACCTGACATCTCAAAGCGCCTAAAAACATTTTTGAGAATTAACATAATACCGTATATTTCCGTGAATAGGCCAAGTTTACGACTTTCAGTGAAAAATTCTCCAAAATATGAAACCCCTATATAAGCCGATGTTAAAAAAAAGGTGATGAACAAATCCAGCTATCGGAAACATAGCACTTTGTTGCGATTAGCGTATAGGGGAAAAAGGACGTTTGTCTAAGACACTTAACGACAGGATCTTTACAAAATGTACTAAATGGACGTCATTTGAGATGCAACTGTGACTAGGGATAATCTTGGATTAAGCAGCCAAAGTTCTACCACACTGAGAAAAATGACACTTTCAAATAAGAGTAAATCGATGTTTTCATTTTGTAATGAAACTTTTTTGTTTCAAATAGGACGACACAATGCTTTCAATTCTGAAATACCAGAAATACTCATAATATTGAAACATGGACATACTCAAAACTGAGCGCGCAGAGGTCAGTTCATAATCATTTTTGAAACTTGGAAATACTAAAAAATGATTAGAATCAGTTCAAACTCATTTTTGAAACATTGAAATACTCAAAAATGAGCACACAGAAATCAGTTTCCATACTCATTTTTGGAACATGGACATACTAAAATATGAGCACATGATGTTTTATTCTTGAGTGTGTGCATGTTTTCAGAAATGAGGATATACATGTTTCAAACTTCAGTAATTTTGATTCAGAGCCATTTTGACTATGCGACATACTCAGATTTGAGTATTTTTTGCTCAGTTTTCAAAATGTCGTTTTCAGAGTGTAACTGAGCAATCGCAGACAAATCTGGCGGATATGATTCACTCAGTTAACCGAGCCAAGATATCCCTAGTTCGAATCCTGGCCCGGCCTTTCCACCAGTTGGGAAAATTACAACTTATGTGATTTCCTTACCAATTTGAACAATTATGTCAAAAATTAATCTAGTGTAATCGTTTATCCATTGTTTACTGAGTTCCAAATTACCTGCGATTTATTCTGTTGAGCTGATTCACATATCAGATCAGATGCTACACTACATTGTCAAAGGTGATTGGTTACTTGCGATTTTAGACGTTTTGCTAACTATCTAGAAAAATGCATGAGGAATTAACCTGAAACTGCAGGCGTGTAAACAATATAGTATAGCTTATATATTTCCGAGAATATTTTTTCCCGAAACCCCATAGGGGACTATCAACAAATTGAAAAATAACGAACATCTTTTGGATAACCCTGTAAAAACTAATGTAGCAAAGGCTTTCAAACTCGAGATTATTAATAAGTGGCTTATTGTAATATACTGTGTTCATGTTTATGAGGATAGCGTGTATACTCGTAGAGAAATTAAGGTATTATTAAAAACAGTCCCAAATTTCGCATAGTTTTTTGCTCATAATTTGCAGAGTTCTTAATATAAAAAGAAGTTCTTTTCAGAAAACATGACAAACAACATTGTACATAATACTCTGCAATCAGAAATACAAAATAATAAAAATTGGATAAAAAATGAGCAGGTTTACTAAAAAAAAATGTTTCAGTGTGCATGCGCGAATGCAATCAAAATATAATATGCATAATGTATTAGCTAAGTATATAGAGCAACTTTTGTGAAAGTCTCAAAATCATAGCTTGAAAATTCTGAAAATTATCGTCAATAGAATAAGCTCGAAATCCGTTGTTCCCAAAAGGAAGCAAAAATATTAGGGGTTGTATCTAAATATAGTAGTACGTGAAATATTGTGTACGCTATCTTGACACTAATCAACAGATATTTGATACAACCCCTCATCTTTTTGGGAACAATGGATTTCGAGCTTATTCCATCGACGATAATTTTCAGAATTTTCAAGTTATGATTTTGAGACTTGCATAAAAGTTGCTCTATATACTTAGCTAATATATTATGCATATTATATTTTGATTGCATTCGCGCATGCGCAGTGAAACATTTTTTAGTAAACCTGCTCATTTTTCCTCCAATTTTTATTATATTTTAATTCTGTTTGCAGAGTATTATGTACAATGTTGTTTGTCATATTTTCTGAAAAGAACTTTTCTTATATTAAGAACTCTGCAAATTATAAGCAAAAAACTAGGCGAAATTTGGGACTGTTTCTATAAAAACCTTAATTTCTCTACGAGTATACATGCTATCCTCATACAAATGAACATAGTATATTACAATAAGCCACCTATTAATAATCTCGAGTTTGAATGCCTTTGCTACATTAGTTTTTACAGGGTTATCCAAAATATATTCGTTATTTTTCAATTTGTTGACAGTCCCTTATGGGGTTTCGTGAAAAAATCTTCGCGGAAATACAGGGTCATTCATAATTCCCTCCGGGGTTTCGAAACGTTATAGTAAAAAAACGAAGACGAATATGAAAAAAAGAAACATGAAATTATTCCGAAACTATTCAAGTTTTACTTACATACATTACAGGTGTTCTATGTGTGAACCCTTGGTCACACGGCATACATCCATGCGATAGTCCAGTTCCTGCCATACTCCGTTTCTTTAAATCTGAATCAGTGGTGTCAGTTCAACGGGCCTTTCGTAATAAATATCGAAAACAGGGACCAACTGACAAAACAATTTATGTGTGGTACCGGAAATTTAAAGAAACGGAGTATGGCAGGAACTGGACTATCGCATGGATGTATGCCGTGTGACCAAGGGTTCACACATAGAACACCTGTAATGTATGTAAGTAAAACTTGAATAGTTTCGGAATAATTTCATATGTTTCTTTTTTTCATATTAGTCTTCGTTTTTTTACTATAACGTTTCGAAACCCCGGAGGGAATTATGAATGACCCTGTATATAAGCTATACTATACTGTTTACACACCTGCAGTTTCAGGTTAATTCCTCATGTATTTTTCTAGATAGTTAACAAAACGTCTAAAATTGCAAGTGACCAATCACCTTTGGCAATATAGTGTATATTAAATAAGGTTAATTAGGTGAATTAGATCCGCCAGATTTGTCCTCGATTTCTCAGTTGGTAGAACTCTGGTTGCTTCTGCTAAGAGCTCTTAGGTTCGAATCCTGGCCCTGACTTTTTCGCCCAATTGGAAAAATTACATCTTGTACGATTTCTTTACCAATTTGAATGATTGTGTCAAAAATTAATCTAGTTTTTTAACGTTATTTCCACGTTAAATGCTTTTACTGGCTATCTTCAAGTGTGCATTCTTGAAACGAAACACTTTTTGCCTGTTGAGAAGTCTATATTTAAAAATATTATGGACTTAAAGAAAATAATGACAAGTTTCGTACATTTTAATAGAAGGGTTAGGAGAAAAAAAAATCATAGTCATATAGCTAATTTCCATTTACGCGTGCGGTGTAGTATTTTCTTAGTATTTTCAATTATATTTTCCAAAGGACCACTTTATATTTTTTCCATACACTAATAATCTGATTAAGCTATCAGAAGTCATTGCCATGTCAAATTCTTCTCCCCACGGATTCTTCAATTCCTTTATTCCATAGATTATAGGGGAAATTTATTTCATAATTTTATTTTAAAAAAATTAATATGAAAATTGGATTGAAAATTAGATTGATATTTTACACATTCATTTACACAAATCCGTATAAACTGCGATTATATAGTTACTTAAAATCTATTATAAAAGGCAAAACATGCAGGAATTATTTATATTCAGGATGTCCAAATAGTCCTTCCCACCCTCATTATAAAATTTATTCATATCCTCTCTACATAAGATTGACAGGCAACCGGTGCCAAATTGTGAGAAAGTGACAAAGTTTTTTTTTTTATCCAATGATTGGAGTATTATAGCTGAGATTCTTCCAACAGAGCAAAAATATGCCGGGACTAGGACTCGAACCTGGGTACTTTGGTTTGTCGTACCAATGTTCTCCATTCTGAGCTATCCCGACGATATACTGGTTCGCACATTTCACTCTTATTTGTTGGACAAGGCTGCGAACTGTAGCGCTAATTTCATCCTTCCGAGCTATAACTATAGCATTTTACATGATGAATCGGAAATAGCACGGAAACTCTTGTATACCATGTAATTAGGTCATAATAAATAGAGGAAAGTATATTTAACAAGGTAAATTACATCCAATGTTTGGAGTATCATAGTTGAGATTTTTCCAACAGAGCGAAAATATGCCGGGACAAAGACTCGAACATGGGTACCTTGATAAGTTTCTTTTGTTGCAGAATTCCGTAACGTGGATGTAGTGTAGCAGTGTACCAAAGCAGTGTACGGCACACCAAAGTACCCAGGTTCGAGTTTTGGCCCCGGCATATTTTTGCTCTGTTTGAAGAATCTCAGCTATGATACTCCAATCGTTGGATAAAAAAAACTGATAGGTGCCAAATTGTGAGAAAATGACAATCTTATGTAGAGAGGATATGAATAAATTTTATAATGAAGGTGGGAAGGACTATTTGGACATCCTGAATATAAATAATTCCTGTATGTTTTGTCTTTTATAATAGTTTTTAAGTAACTATATAATCGCAGTTTATACGGATTTGTGTAAAATGAATGTGTAAAATATCAATCCAATTTCCAATCTAATTTTCATAATTTTTTTTATAAAATTATGAAATACATTTCTCCTATAATCTATGGTCCAAGAAACCGGACCATGTACCGAAAACTGACCGACCATCAAACTCAGTTGAAATGATGGAAGAAGTGAGAGAGTCTTTTTTGCGAAGTCCCAAATAACCAATGCGTACGGCTTCACGTGAATTAGATAGGCCAAAAAGGTCTCGTGGTACCAGAGGACACAATGAGCTTACTTCCGATTTGTGAACAATTCCGTTTTCCAGGGAACTGATACTGCTACACCAAAGCCACGTTACGGAAAAATGGAGTAAAAAACTTTGTTTTCCAACATTATGGCATCAATTTCGCTGGTCTCTCTTACATATAGCGGATACGAAAATATTTTGTAATCAGGAAAAAACCTTTCCGGTACTTTGTATTTGGTTCAAAATTATTTATAAAAGAATGTTTAATCTATCGAAAACTTCAATACAAATATCGTTTTCTATTGTATTTATCATTCAAAATATAATTGTTTTTTTTTTTTTAATTATGAAGTTTACATTGGTTTTATAAAATATATTAATAAAAAGTTGAACAAACGTATCTTTTGCGTTAAAAAATAATAAAACTCATATGATAAATAGTTTCTCGTTACTGAAGGATCATAAATTTAAATATTTTAGTTAAATGATGCTTTGAAACATCGTTGTATTTGCTTGCTTTTGTAAATAATGATAAAACAAGAGGCTCACAAAAAGTTTTTAAAGAAAAAAAAAACATTATCCTTATTAAAAAATCATTGCAAAAATTCAAAAAAGACAAAATTTTATAATAAACTATGCATAATGAAACCGTGAAAAAATCAGGTAAATAATTCGAAATATTTTTTTATTTCCTTTTATTCATTTTTAATAAACATTAATAAAAAAAATCCTTTTTTCGATATGAAAAGTAATAACTACAAAAGCAGATTTAATTGAGTTGTGGCTGATAAGGCTTAATAAATACTTTTTTTACCTGTTTTTTGTATCGATAAATACTTTTTTAATTAAATGCATTTGCAAGCAAAAAAAAAAAATAATAATTCATTATTATTTCTTTTTTATAAAAAGTATTCTTTAATGAGAAATAAAATATTCTTACCTTTCACATCTAATGTATATATATATATATATATATATATATATATATATATATCTGTGTGTGTGTGCTTTTCAAATGAAATCGTCTGTGTGAAAATCAAAATAATCTATACTAATATTATAAAGGAGTAAAGATTGTTTTTTTGTTTGTTTGTTTGTTTGTTTGTAGGAGGTATCTCTGGAACTACCGAACCGATTTCAACAGTGATAGTGGCAAATTGATAGTGAATGCCCCTGCTCCAACATAGGCTACATTTTATGTCGGTGCCACTACCCCAGGGGGGTGCAGGAGCGAAAAACGTTCTAAAATTGCGATCTTTTTTATACTGAAGCAGCTAGAAATTTTAAATTTGGCGTTGTAGTTACTTATAACATATAAATGCTCTCTAAGAACAAAATAAAAAAAATTCGAAATTTAAAAGGGTGAAATGAGCGAAAAGCGTTCTAAAAACATTCTAAATTACAATTTCTATGAAATCTCTGGAACTACGGAACTGATTTCAAAAGCGATGGTGGCAAATTGATGGTGACAACCCCTGCTTCAACATAGGCTATATTTTATGTCGGTGTCACTAAGTCCAGGGGGGGGGGGGGGTGCAGGAGCGAAAATAGTTCTAAAACTGCGATTTTGTTTATACTGAAGGAGCTAGAAATTTGAAATTTAGCATTGTAGTTACTTATAAGATGTAAATGCTCTCTAAAAACAAAAAAAAAAAAAAAAAATTGAAATTTAAAAGGATGAAATGAGCGAAAAGCGTTCTAAAAACATTCTAAATTACAATTTCTATGGAATCTATGGATCTACCGAACCGATTTCAAAAGTGATGGTGGCAAATTGGTGGTGACAATTCCTGCTTCAACAGCCTCTTTAATAAAAAACTATGTGTTTCTGACAACTGGGTTTTTCGCTAATTGTTGCCACAGATTAATCTTGGAAAATGAAACATTTGAAGTTACTGAAAAAAAAAATAGTAGCTCGAAAAGTATTTGTCAGAAATTTGTTAGGCAAAGTGCGTTTGAAAGGTAAAAAATTATATCTTTCATGATATAAATTTCAAATATAATGATTATGCCATTTTTCAAATATTGAATTTGAAAAATTACCAAATTTCACAATGGAGTACCATAGCAAAACCTTCATGCGTAAAAAGATAATAAGGGCGACGTGTCCTGGCGTGTATATTGGCTATAGCACGAGTCACAAATTATAGTAGCCTTATTATTCTGTTAAAATATGAAAGTGAATTATGAAATGTCAAAATTTTGTTGAATTAAAAGCTCGATATAAGAAATTGACCAGCGTAGCGGGCGTAGCTTGCTAGTAGATAGTATAAAAATCAATGGAAAGGGCACTACAAAAATTAAAAAAATAAATGAAAATACAAATATGAAAAACTGAATATCTTATAGATTCGTCAGAGGAGCTTCATAAGAATACTTCATTGTAAATATATGTTATTTCGTCAAATATTGTCAACATTAAGCCTGATAAAGACAATATTAATCTTCTTATAGCATATAAAAACTTTCAAAAAACATGAAAATAAGAAAGAAAATCAAAAAAATTATAATCCATCAGTAATAGCTAAAAACATAAAAAAAAAGATAGCAGCCACAACTCATCTGCAAAAAAAGTGTATCAAGAATCAAATTAGATGCAAAAATGAGATCCCGATACATATCCATTTCTAAGCACTAGGAAATGCAGAATTATGGGGGAACAGATAATAATAATAACAACAACAGAGAAGCTGTTTTTCCATCTTGCTCTAAATAATTGAAAGAAATGCTTGTGCTGCTATCTGTCTTTAAAAATGAAACAATATACTAAAGATGAAGATATTATTATCATTCTAGATACAAATAGATATGCCGATTAAAGGTGGATAATATGATAGTAAAAAGTAATAATATTTAATGGTATGGAAAGATAACTATAAGTAATCACTTAAAATTGAATAGATAAAGAAGTTAATATAAAATTAAAAAATAAAAATAAATAAAGAAAAGAAAAGAAAGAGATGAAATATGTAAATGTTAAATTAAAATTAATGTTAATAATTTATGAGGGTGAAAATATACAACCATGTATAAGGAGTCATTATGTAAAATATAGAAATGGTTGCGTTAAATCCATGAAGCCCATTTTTTATATCTATTAAGTTTTGAAGCTTTTTTTTATCTGTCTCACCACGACCTTAAGTAATGCCATTTTGATTTTATAATTTTTTGGAAAATTATTATTTTTTTTTTGCATTTTTGCAAGATTTTACATTTTTTTCAGCAATCCACGCCCAACCTCCATAATATTGTTTTCCGATTTATTACTTTCTATACATATTTAATGCCCATAATGTTAAAATAAGATGATTATTTAATGTTTGAACCCTGAAGTAACAAAAGAAATGGTATAATTATATGGCAATGCAGTGTTTATTAATTTTAACGAAATTGGCCGTATAAAATGGGAGGAACATAAAACTTTAATACGATTGCAGTGATTTAGTAGAATATTTCTGTAAACCGAAATATGTACACATGTATCTACTTTAGTAAAAATAATAACATTAAATGTAAAATCATTACGTTTATCATAAATATTGAATGTTAGAGTATGATAAAAAGGAAAAGTAATATTAACGTCCATAAAATAAATTTTAGAATTATTTAAATAGGCAATACTATATTAAAATGATACGCTACAGAAAGTCATATAGATTGGATATCATTAAGTTAAAAATAATTGTATCATCTATACATTTATAGACCAAAATATTGTTGTTTTAAACTTTCTTTCATAGTAATAAAGATATAAATTTGATAGCATGCTGAAACTAACTGCGTTTTGGGGAATACCCTGCATCTGAATAAAAATGTGATTATTTTGGAAAATATAGTTATGAAAGAGTAAAAAAGAAGTTAAAGTTTTGCAGTAATTATTATAAATATAGTCAGGCAGTTGTAATGATGAGAAAATTTCTATATATAGTGTATTTATGGTAGAGGGTACATCTGCCAAATGAATATTATTGAATAGTTAGTTCCTTTAAGCCATATGTAAAAATATTGTTTACGTTTGTTAATGCCTTGATATTATTAACTAACACAAAACTATTTTTCATAAAATATATAAAAAAGGCTATCCAGTTATTTATATGCAGTCACAGCATATTGTGTCTTTTGCTAATCGAGAGGGAAGTGGAAGGGCGCTTAATCTAGCGTAGGTATTTCATAGTGTATGTAAATCCATTGAGATGAAAGTGGGTCTGCGTCATTGTTTGCGTCACAGCTTAGCAGCATTGGTTGTGATTCGAGCAAGAATCGACAGATTAAAAGTACCCTCGACATCATCACTTTTCTTCTAAAGGTTATCCATTTTGAAGGGATAATCATCACATGATGCCGATGAAATAGGGCATATCAACGTTATGGGAAAGTTTTTGTACATGAACATGATCATGATGAGTATTTCCGAATGCTTCATCGACTCGTTCAGCCTAAAAAGGTTTGTATGTTACAGCTCGCATATTACCCATATGGGTAATATGCTTAATGTCAAACTGTCCCTGTATAATAAATATTTTATTCTGTTGCATAAAACCCGCAAGTTCATTGTCACTCGGCGAAATAGTTTTTGACTCCAAAAATGCTTTAATTTTTTGTTACACGTAGCCTTCTCACTCATATGGGTAATATGCATTAGCGGATTTGCTTGTGTTTGCTTGGCATCGTTTTTATCATCTGCATAGATTTTATTGAGGTTCCCATTCAGCAAATCATGTTTAAGTACATTTGCAGCACATTTCGTTGGTGACTTTTAAATTAAAACACAATAGGTCAGTTAATATTAAAAATATTTGAAATAAATTAAATTGAAATATTTATTTTAACACAAACATCGTTGGTTTCTAAGCGCATATGACACAAAGAATTCTATTACAAAAACCTAAAAGTTATTATTTAATAAAGTTTATTAAATTCGTTTTTTTTTCTATTTTATTGTGTGGATTTTTTAAATTCTATACTATTAAGCATGAAATTAGCATTACAGCAATGAAATATCTTTTCATAACGCACATTTATCTAGTTTATAGTAAATTTAATTTATTCTCTCAAAGGAAAGACTGATAAATCTTATCATAAAATCTTTTAAAAGACTGAATCTTTCTTTAAAATCTTTTAAAAGACTGAATCTTTCTTTACCTGAACAATTCACGCGAAAAAATTAATTAAAACTCCAAGTAATTACTATTTTTTTAAAAAAAATAAACTGAAAAAAGGTGTAACACGAGGAAATTAATTTTTTTTCAATGTAAGACGATTTGTTCTACACCTCATTAAATGAAATTTTCTTTCAACATCTATAGATAATTTTTTCTTAATATAAAGACCTATGTTGAATTGTTACACACAAAGTAATTAATTAATATGGCAAGCATATTTGTTAAAAAACTTTGCTAAAGATAAAATGTACACTGATAAAACTAATTTCGGTCTTCTCTTAAGAAATTAATAGCATATAGTTTTAAATACATATAATTGCATCGTTATAGATAAATTTTAAATTGTAATTGAATTATTTTCCCCCCAAAAAAGAAAGCTATTGAAATATTATTTTTAAATATTAATCTTATAAATTTATTTACAACAAAGAAATTTTTATTTTAGAATGAAATAAATGACACAAAAAAGATAACTATAAAAAAGTTTGAAAATTTATATACTTTTTTTCATAGCTAAAATTCAATGAAAATAATCTAATCACAATTTAAAAAAAATATTTAACGTGATATAACATAAAATATTTGAAGCAGTTTACCGTTTTAAATCATCTGTGGTGTAAGAGTACAAAATTATATGAGTTGTAATTTCCAAACTGGGCGAAAAATGTCCGGGCAGCTTTTTCAGAAAGCCTCACGTTTTCAGCACCTTGGTGCGAGTACAACGGTTGGCGTGGTGATGAATTCGACGCTACGTACAGAATATGTAACCCTTCTTGTTTGTGACGTCACACGTATAGCAAACTATAGCAAACAGCAACACCATTTATTTGCTGCTGTGAAAGTCAAAGAGAGTGTTTTGTTTTTTACCCAAAATGTTATCAAGTGGAGAATATAGTATGAGGAACTGTTATTTTACCATGGTTAAATGCTTTTAATTTTAGAATACATATTTTTTTTTTACACATGCGCATAGGTTATTTCGTTCGCCGCGATTTTAAATTCAGATCAAAACAAAAAATATGGACAACGATTGGCGATAAAGCTGGTTGCGCTGTCTCTCTTTCGCCAATTCTCCTAGCTGGATCGCCCTGGTTGAAAATTACAACTCATATCAATTCTTTACCAATTTTAATAATTGTATTAAAATTAATCTAGTACAAAATTAGTTCTGTTATCTGTAGCGTGATGCTAAATCATGTCAATGCTAACAGAGATCATATTTTCTTTTGTTTTTGGTCCAAATAACTCGAATTTACGGGGCTTTAAAACATTCTTCTTATTTTATCATGTTATACGAGCTATAATATTTTATCAAAGCACGGCACTATGCAAAACGTTCCAGAGGGTATCTGATGCATTTCTAGTCACATGATGCTTTAAATAGCAACAGGCAGCTTCTTTGGGACTGCTAAAGTGGTAACTGACAGTGACAAGTTAACTATTCTGGCAATACAATTTTACGCCTATAAAAAACGCGAGCATTTGTATTATACCCTTATTGCTCTACTGTCTGTATATTTTAATTTACTAACTTTTCTCTTTGCGGGTTACTTACGGAACATCCAATATATAATTGTGGTTTTCCACCAAATAGTCTCATAAATCATTATTTTGCTTTACAGTAAATCATTGTGTATTAATTTTAATAAAACGCGTATTAAAAAAATAGTAGGATAGTTTTATATATTTTATCCAGTCCATTTCTTCCTGTCATCATGTTATAACGATTGTAACACATAAAAATTGTGATACGACGCAGACTGTTGCTTATAACACATAAATATCTTTTTTTGTTCTGGTGTACTGTGTACACTAGTTTATTTATTTTTTACTATCGACAAATAAAAGCTTCTTTGGAAACATTGAATGTAAAATGAATTTAAAAAAAAAAAAAACTTTCCTAAAAGAAAAAATATCGGTTAATTAATACGTAAAGCTGCTTTTTTTTTTCTTTTTTTTGTCTCTCATTATATATTTAAAAAAGTAGAAAAAATAGTTTTGAATGCTTAAACTCATTTATGTAAAATAAAACTTTCGGTAATTACTTTTTCGAAACGGATGAAAAAGAACAAAAAATTACTATTGAACTTTTAGCTCATTTTTTTCTGGAACAAAGTTTTTTCAAATGATTATTTATTGCTTTATTGAAAATATAAAATTTGGTTTATGATTTTCTTTTTTGAATTTATGTAAAAGAAAAATATCAATAATAAAGAAACAACAAAAAAGCATTACCTGGATAATCACTTAACTCAAGCGTAAATGATTTTTATTAAAATATGTATGCGTTAACGATTAGTTATGTATTTTAATAGTTTAAATGATATTTTTAAGAAATGGAAATGTTTACAATATTTATAAAATAAATTAAAAGTTATATTTCAGGAAAAATATAAGTAAAATTTTAGAATAGTTGAAATTGTAAGTATTAAAAAGGCTGCTTTAGAGACGAAGACTTGAACATTACGTAAGGAGATGATATGACACATTAAAACGGACAACTTTTGCATGTAAAATTGGGGTCGTAATACATTTTATCTCTCAAGATTACGGATTGTCTCACCCCATTCTGAACACGAATATACAGTCCCTGGCCAAATTATTAGACGCAGTTGTTTTTATTATAATTTGTTAAATATCTGGAAAGATACATGAGGAATTATCCTGAAACTTCAGGAGTGTAAACAACATGATAAACGTCATATTTCCGAGAAGATTTTTTTCTTGAAACCCCATAAGGGGCCGTCAACAAATTGAAGAAAAACTAATATCTTTTGGATAACCCTGTAAAAACTAATATCGCAAAAGCGTTGAAACGATATCACACGCTTAGGAGGCTTATTGTAATAATTTGGGTTCATTTTTATGAAGATAGCATGTATACTCGAAGAGAAATTCAGGTTTTTATAAAAACGATCCCAAATTTTACGAAGTTTTTTGCTTATAATTTGCAGAGTTTTTAATATAAAAACAAGTTATTTTCAGAAAATATGACAAATAAAATTATACACAATACCCTGCAATCAGAATTAAAAAATAATAAAATTTGCATGAAAAATGAGCAGGTTTACTAAATATTTTTTCACTGCGCTTGCGCGAAATCAATCAAAATATACTGTGCATAATATATTAGCTAAATATATAGACCAACTTTTATGAAAGTCTCAAAAACATAGCTTGAAAATTCTGATAGTGATCGTCGATAGAATAAGCTCGAAATTCGCTGTTTCCAAAAGGATGCAAAAAGATGAGGGGTTGTATCAAATATAGAATGAGAGACGCTTCATTCTTATTATGTCAACTTTCAAAAAGCTAGTATATTTGGATACAACCCCTCATCTTTTTGCTTCGTTTTGGAAACAGCTAATTTCGAGCTTATTCTATCGACGATCACTATCAGAATTTTCAAGCTATGTTTTTGAGACTTTCATAAAAGTTGGACTATATATTTAGCTAATATATTAAGCACAGTATATTGTGATTGATTTCGCGCATGCGCAGTGAAAAAATATTTAGTAAACCTGCTCATTTTGCATGCAAATTTTATTATTTTTTAATTCTGATTGCAGGATATTGTGTATAATTTTATTTGTCATATTTTCTGAAAATAACTTGTTTTTATAATAAAAACTCTGCAAATTATAAGCAAAAAACTTAGTAAAATTTGGGATCGTTTTTATAAAAACCTGAATTTCTCTTCGAGTATACATGCTATCTTCATAAAAATGAACCCAAATTATTACAATAAGCCTCCTAAGCGTGTGATACCGTTTCAACGCTTTTGTGATATTGGTTTTTACAGGGTTATCAAAAACGTATTCGTTTTTCTTCAATTTGTTGACGGCCCCTTATGGGGTTTCAAGCAAAAATCTTCTCGGAAATATATGACGTTGAACATGTTGTTTACACTCCTAAAGTTTCAAGATAATTCCTCATGTATCTTTCCAGATATTTAATAAATTATAATAAAAACAACTGCGTCTAATAATTTGGCCAGAGACTGTAGTTCATAAATTTAGCTAACATAAAGATATTTTAAGGTAATATTTAACATATTCTTCTTGCGTTACGTGAAATGTAAAGGTATCATTAAAAGTGATAGAAGTGTACGGTATTTCGGCAAGTGAAACTATATGAAGCATCAATTACATTCGACAATGAAGTGAATTTTTAAGTATTAGCATGTTTCAGATAGAAAAAAAAATTGAATTGGCATATCAGACTAGCTTAAATTAAAAACTTAATTCTCATGTAGTTTTATACTACATGACTTAAATTTTCAATGGCTCCTAAATGTTTCGGTAAATCACTTAAGGCAAGCGTTTTCTTGGATAAAAAGTGACCATGGAACTGAGAAATTCATAAAAGAGATTAGTAGTTTGACAGTTAATTCTGTTGTAAAAATAAATATAAAAGAAACATTGTATAAAAAAAAATAAGTATTTTTATGATAAATCCTGTCAATTACAACAAAAAATATACAATTTACATACGACTTTTAAAGAAGGCCCACAAAATTGCCGTCCAAATCCCTTTCACGTTAGACTGGCGAAATCTATAATCATAAGCGTGCAGTCTAGTTACTGAAAAGTAGTTTGAGCTAGGCGATCAGATCAATTAGAGCGTCGCCTCCCTTACAAAAATTTCTTATAGAATTCTATAAATAATATTTATAGAATCTTATAGAATTATGGCCGGTTTTTCTATAATCTTGTTTAACCTAAAGCTATAGAAATATCTGTAGAAGTTCAATAGAAATGTCTATAGAGCGTCTATAAAAATATCTATAGAAAATGCATTATAGAATCCTATAGAATTATAGCCCGTTTTTCTATAAACTTTCTTAATCGAAAACTATAGAAATATCTGTAGAAGTTCAATAGAAATGTCTATAGAAGTTCAATAGAAATGTCTATAGAAGTTCAATAGAAATGTCTATAGAGCTTCTATAAGGATATATATAGAAAAAATTTACAGCTTCTATGAATAGCATTTTATATAGAACCCTGGTGGTCACCCTCCCAACTATTAACCACGCTCGATGCTGCTTGACTTCAACGACCGGACGAAGAACAAGTACTTTAGGCATTGACAGACTGCTAAGTCTTATTACACTATTTCAACTTTATTTCTTTTGTGATTTGCATTTCCAATCATAATAGTCTTGTAAAAATATTTAAAGTCTAATAAATTATTATTTGTTAAAACTGAAACAATTGTTTAAATATTTATATTTCAGATTAAAATATTTGAATAAAAATTACAATATTATTAGTGAATAAAATTTATTAAATTAGATGTGTGGTTTTATAAATTTAAGAGCAAATTATAAAATTAACCAACAAATTAATGAAATATAAATTAATTAATTAATCATAATTTAATTCAATAGTTTGACTGATATAATATTACATCAGGGGCGTAGGAAATGGGGAGGGCTCAAGCCCCCCCCCCGCCCATTGGAAATCAAATCTTTTGTTGTTATTGTTGGATTATAGTGTCTCTTTTAAAGTGAACGTTAAAAGTATATTATTATAAATATATATATATATTTAAAAATCATGAAAAAATGTTTTAGAGCATTTTTTTTGTAACAAAGTTGCTACCTTTTTACTTTCTTCTATCTTTACAAGGATAAAGTACTGGATTCATGAAAATTTTCGACTTCCGGTTTTCGACGCATTTATACGTTTTAGAAGGTCCTGAACACGATTTGACTGTTATTAGAAAATGTTTGTCTGAGAGTCTGACTGTCTGTCTGTATGTGACCAAAATTTTGTGGGCGCTCTATCTCAAGAACTAATGCGTGAAATTTAATAAAACTTTATATTAAGTTAGTCCCCGATATAAATGGGTGCTGAGTAATGTTTAGTAAAAATTGGCCACAAGGTGGCGCTGCTATGCTGCATTTTTGCAATTTCCGCAATAGCTATATCTCAAGAACTAATGCACTTATATTCATAAAACTTCAGATTCAGTTAGACCTTGACATAAACAGAGGCTGATTTCGTTTTGTCGTAGATATCCCACCAGGTGGCGCTGCTATATCACTTTTTTCATGATTTTTACGGTAGCTATATCTCAAGAACTAAAGCAAGGACTTTCATCAAACTTCAG
Organism: Maratus michaelseni; assembly: GCA_963931845.1. Classification (NCBI taxonomy): domain Eukaryota; kingdom Metazoa; phylum Arthropoda; class Arachnida; order Araneae; family Salticidae; genus Maratus; species Maratus michaelseni. The sequence goes on along the minus strand of OZ007596.1, from coordinate 266,722,704 downwards.
ATTCTGTTGGACCTTCAAATAAATGGATTCTGAATACGTTTCGGTGTAAATAGCCCAACAGATGGCGCAGCTGTGCTACTTTGTTTATTATTATCACGATAACTATATCCCAAGAACTAATGCACGGAATTTCATCAAACTTCTGATTCTGTTAGACCTTGACATAAGTAGATGCTGAATACGTTTTGGTGTAAATAGCTCAACGGGGGCGCTGCTGTGTTACTTTTTTATTATTATCACTATAACTACATCTCAATAACTAATGCATGGATTTTCATTGAATTTCAGATTTAGTTAGACGTTGACATAAGTTGTTGTCTGAGTGCAACGAAGACTCATACACAGCGCAGTATTACTTTGCCCCATATATAGCTACGATGGATATTAAAACGTTTCGTCAAGCATAACTCAAAAAATATTTAACGGATTTCGTTCAAATTTTTACAGCAGGTACCTATAAAGGTGACACCGACGTCTATTTATTACCAAGAATAAATGTCAAACCGTTTGGATATTATATTAAAAAAATAGATAAAAAAGCACAATTAAAGTACATACGTCACAAAAATTTTGTGAGTACGTCATTTTCACCGGCGAGAGATTTTCGTAGACAAACGGAATTGAAAAGTTCATGGAGTATACGGAGCAAAAAAATATGCACGCACTAATATTCAGCACAATAAAATATATTTCAATTTAGTAGAAATCGAAAATTAATCTTGATTTTTTTCTGTTTGAAAGAAAAACCCCGCAATAACTTGGTAGACTTGGTATTAGAGATTTGGTGCAAATCTCAGCAATAGCAGCTTTTTTTTTTTATTTCGCGTGTGTAGACAAAAAAAAAAAATCTTTGGTGTTTAAATAAAAGGTTTAGATTTATGGCATTATTTCTTTTTTTTTCTCTTTTTAGCATTTTAAATGGGATTAATGAAATGCATTTATTTTAAATTAAATGAGTGAAAGGTTTACATTTAAATGAAATGAATTCTATATGAAAATGTTATAGGAACAATATTTGGCGATTTATCAACTGCGCCAGGATAACATAAAAGTACCAATATATCAAACGGTATGTAGTATGTGAAATGAAACAATTATATTATAATCACCCGTCGTACAAGAAAAAAAACTAATATTCAGCATTCAGAGGGAAAAATCCATCTCCTGCGCCGTAAGATTTAGCGAGTTCTTTTTTGGTGATAAGTTTTTCGATGCGATTGTTGGGATCTGCAGGATTTGGCTTACTTTTTCTAAATCTTATTTTTTTTGCAGATGTAGTATTATGTAAATATATTTTTTTTGCAGATATTTTTCTATTTTGTATATTTGGCATTCTATTTTGTATATTTTCTATTTGGCATTTGGAAAAGAGATTTTTACCTTTTTACCTGTGCCTTCGGAAATATTAAAAAATAAAAAAAAGATTTACATATATCAAGCGTATAATGTTATGTTTTGCATTTTTATACGGACCACTTCTCCATTTTTAGATTTTAAATGCTATTTATTATTTACTAGCCGTTTATTAATTGTTTACAATTTGTCCCCCTGACCATAACAATTATTTATCACAAAAAATGCCTTTTAGAATGCCTGTTTGTTAAATAAGTTTGTTTATATATTTTCATTACTTATTAAAATATCGAATATGGCGATAAAATTTTATTTTAGCATCGTGCTTAAATTTTTAAGATGGTGTAAAAATTTGCTTTAATAAACGTATGTTTGTAAATATTTGAATAACATGTTTTACCGCTCTCTTGAAAAATTTTGTAAGATGCTAAAACTACCTTTTGGCACTATTTTAAATTTTTTTCGCCAACCGACATAGGATACGAAACTTTTCCCCATTCAGATACACAGGCAAGGCTGGTCTCAAACAAGAGTAAAGCTAGCAACAATATTGTTTTAACTCCATAAGAGTTACAATAATGATATTAAATGCTCCGATTGGCTTTGGGCCCAATTACGAAAGTTTCTCCTAAAAAAAACTGTAGAAGTCTTTTACATTTGTTTCAAATGAAGCTCGGTCACCAAAGTATTAATTAATAATACAAACAGCATTAATATTAGCATGGGGGCAAAAGTTTGAATTTAAGTGTAAATATTGAAACCCTCCCCCCCCCCAAAAAAAAAAAAAAAAAAAAAAAAAAAAGTTACAGTAATGAATTTAAAATTGCGTTAAGCCACGCTTTCTGACATAAGCAATTGGCTGCAAACGCGATAACGAAACTTTCACTTAACTTAATAACATGTAGCTAATATAGCCCTCAGGGTACTTTGCAGTTACACAGACCTTGTGGTTTTTTTTTAAAAAGCTTGAGACAATTTAAGTTTAAGAAGTTGAGATTATTATTCAGGTTTATGTATGTATTTTTAAAAAAATTGCATCTGATTACACTTATTAGATAAATTATTTCTGTTTGCATTTAATAACTGATAAACGGATTCTGTATATTAAATGAATTGTTTAAATATTGGGAAGAGGTGGCGAGAGGTAGTAAACAAACAGGTAGCCAGACGGGTAGAGAGACGAGTAGAGACATAGGTAGGCTGACGGGTAGCGAAACGAATAGACAGACGGCTAGAGAGAAAGTTAAAAAGAGGGTTGACAGAGGGGTAGCGAGATGGGTCACAAGACGGGTAGAGACACCGGTAGACAGGAATGTAGCGAGAAAGGTTGCGAGACGAGTAACGTGGTAGATAAAGAGACGAGTATAGAGATGAGTACAGAGACGAGTTGACTGACGGGTAATGAGATTGGTAGCGAGTCGGGTACAAAAACAGACGGATAGTTAGACGGGTATACAGACGAGTAGAAGAGACAGTAGATGGGTACGGAGATGGGCAAGAAGATGCGTAGAGAGGCGTATAGCCAGACGGGTAGAGAGACAGATAGACAAGTTGTGAGACAGATAGACAATGGATAGCGAAGTGGATAGAGACACGGCTAGACATACAAGTAGTTAGACGGATAGACAGACGGTTACAGAAATAGATTGGAGGGTAGCGAGACCGGTAGAGAAATATAGAGAAAGGTAGCGAGACGTGTAGAGAGATAGACAATCGGTTAGAGAGACAGGCAGGAGAACAGACAGGGAAACAGACAGATTGTGGAAAGCGAGACAGACAGGCAAAAGAAAAGTCTGCGGATTGGCGCAGTAAAGGCGCAGTAAAGGCGCAGGGGGCAGAATCTCCTAGAGAATAATCAAGAAGTATCTGTTAAACTTAACTTTGAAATACATATAATTTTTCAATTTTGCCGATATGGAGATTTAATGTATAAGTTATTTTTCAGAAGTCATCGAAAGATTTTTTGTATACTTTAATAGTAATTTAGACTATAGTTTTGCAATCTGGTTTGTAGTAAAGCATGCTATCAATGTGGTTTGAAGTGTAAGAGTTTCTATAAACAGTTATACAAATAATAGATATATAATCAAGGAAGAAAAATTTTAAATTCACACACAAAAAAGGTGCAACAATGAAATTAAATTTGCGTTAAGCCACGCTTGATAGAATAATCTATTGGCTGCAAATCCAATTACGTAACTTAAAAAAGCTTGGCGTTTTAAAAGATCCGGCGGTTTTTTTTTTCTTCAAGTTTTGCGCAATACGCGCTTAAGAAAATGAGATTCTTTGCCACATGTTAAAAAAAATTATGACAACACATCTGATGAACGGTACTTCTTTTCTATTTTTTTAACAGTGTATATGAATTTATATATGATATTTTGTAATTCTATCATTTAATTTGCTCTTTTTCTTTATATTGTAATTGTTAACCCTATGTTCTCAGCAATATCACTCAGACTAATCCCTTTGAGGGAAGTCCTAGTTGTAGATTAGGTTTTGGTCTAAATTTTCCAACTGGTGGCGCTGCTATGCTACATTTTGCAGGATTTACACAATTTTAGCAATAGTCATATGTCAAGGACTAATACACGGAATTTAATAAAACTTTAGATTCAGTTAGACCTTGATATAATTGGTTCTGATTCTTTTTAGTGTATGCGAAACCTGTGTGAGATAGAAGAAAGTTTTGCGATTAGCCCATCCAACTAGTTTTAATCTGTCTCATTGTCGCAGTTTTTCACATACAAGACAAGTAACACATCGGCCCAAAAGTCCCGGAACTAACACACAGATGGTGCCAAAAATAAAATATTCATATGTATGTAAGATAGTACTAACCTTCAAAAGATAAGTGTCAAAATTTCATGATATTTTGACATTTACTTATCGAGGCAAATGAAGTTTTAGAGACGCTACTTTTTATTTTTTCAAATGAATGGAAAAAAAATTTCGTGTGTTGATTAAATACTGTTTTTCGATAGAAAAAGATACCGTTCAAGCTTAACAATGGATTGAAAAGTCTTACAGAGAATTTGCCCCGTCAAAAGTAATGATTAGTTACTGATTTGCGGAATTTAAACATGGCCGAACGGACACTAATAATGTTGAACTCTCGGGACGTTCGAAAAAGGTGACTACACCTGAAAACTTTAAAAGAATTCTCAAAATTGTTTTGGATGACCATAAAATGAAGTTGCAAGAGATATCTGACATCATAAAGATATGAAAAGGCAGTGTGTAGAACATTTTACAAGAAAATTTGGGCTTCAGACAACTATTTTCCGCATGGGTGCCGCCTTTGCTCACAGTGGAACAAATACTAAAGAAAAAGTGTTGTTCCACCAAGACAATGCACAGTGTCAAAAGACCAAGGTTATCAGGGCAAAATTGTATGAATCGAAGTTCGATTTGTTTCTCCATCTGTCTAAATACTGTTTTTCGATAGAAAAAGATACCGTTCAAGCTTAACAATGGATTGAAAAGTCTTACAGAGAATTTGCCCCGTCAAAAGTAATGATTAGTTACTGGTTTGCTGAATTTAAACATGGCCCAACGGACACTAATAATGTTGAACTTTCGGGACGTTCGAAAAAGGTGACTACACCTGAAAACTTTAAAGAATTCTCAAAATTGTTTTGGATGACCATAAAATGAAGTTGGAAGAGATATCTGACATCATAAAGATATGAAAAGGCAGTGTGTAGAACATTTTACAAGAAAATTTGGGCTTCAGACAACTATTTTCCGCATGGGTGCCGCCTTTGCTCACAGTAGAACAAATACTAAAGAAAAAGTGTTGTTCCACCAAGACAATGCACAGTGTCAAAAGACCAAGGTTATCAGGGCAAAATTGTATGAATCGAAGTTCGATTTGTTTCTCCATCTGTCATATTCTCTAGATCTGGACAGAAGTGACCTGTTCGAAATGTTAGAGAAGCGTTGTATCACTATTGAAGGAGACTAAGTTGATGAATAATGTTACATTTAAAAAAAAAAATGTTTTTTTATTAGGTAGTCCCGGGACTTTTTGTCTGACGTGTTAATATACCTGATTGCTTTCAGAATTCTTGGAATGTTACAAGAAATTTAGAATAGACTAATAGGGGGGATTTGTAGCAGGAACGAATCAATCAATGCAAGAAATTCTGAAGCTCCTACAGAGAACGTTCTGTTCTCTGTTCACCTTCCGTCTACTGTGATTAATCGAACATTCTCGATGCGTCTTTTCTACAGTGCTGTCATATTTCACAAAATTGTATAAAATCTAACTTATTCCTTAATGTTTACTTTGAAATAATGCGCACACACACTTTTAATTATGAAAAAAAAATTATTATTAATTCATCAATATAATTAATTATTAATAATCTACATAATTACTTATTAATGAGACATTTTATCATTAATTGATTTTTTCAGTTCGCAGTTAATTTGAGCATACTGAGTTAGAGACTATTTGAGATCTCCCGCCCCCCCCTCCTTCCATAATTTTTAAATTGCTACTTTACTATATTACATTGACGATTTAATCATAATGTATTAGAATTGAATTAAATTATATATATATATATATATATATATATATATATATATGCAATCATATTAAATCTATGGAGTACAATTATATACTAAACTGATGCATTAAAAATTAATTATTTTTTAATTTTAATATATATTTATAAATAAATTACTACACACATAAAATTTAAAAGACCAAGAAATATTTTTTTTATTAAAAAAAAGTCTGTAGAATCATTAGTCTATAGAATTTAATTCTATAAGATCTATAGAACCCTATAGAAAAACTGTTCTATAAAAACAAATTCTATAGAACTTCTAAGAATTCTATAGAAACATTTTCTATACAAAAAGTATTCTATAGAACTCATTAAAACTCTATAGAAATAATATTCTATAGAATGGCTATTCTATAGAACTTTGTATAGAATTCTATAGAGTTCTATACAGCTCTATGAACTATTTTCGTAAGGGCTAGCGGCAAACTGAGGAGTTAGCGTTCAGAACTCGAAAACGGTAAGAGGTAAAAATCACTGAACGTTGCAGTGCCTCTTAGGATTTTCTAAACATTTGATTAATATACTTTTAATCATCTTTAATCATTTAAGACATTTAGCATAAAATGTCATAAATGAAAAAATAATTTAGACGCCTTGAAATATACATAATTTATATCCTCCACAAGCCTAAATACATAACTACTTGTGCACAGAATTGTGTCATTATGTCAGCGCATATATAATCTTAAAACTAACATATGGAAGCAAGGTGCAGTTTATTTTAATTTATAAGATGAAGTTAGGTTGAATATAGAAACCAGCGGCCGAATGTACTTTTTTTTTTGAGAAAAAATCGTGTATTATCACGTATAATTTTGTATCTCTAAAACACAGCTTTTCATGTAAGTTAGAAAAGACATGTCCTGATAGAATAGGAAAACAAAATCATTAGATTCTTCTAAAATCTTACGTTCTTTCAACGTACAGATCTTTTGACATTTTCTATATGGGTAAATTTTTTTCATAAATACTATCAGTCTAAAAAGTACCTTTTCTTTCGTTTTGATTAATTGAATTTTGATCAACTTTTATATAACAGATTCCGACATACCCATCATACTATTAGCTTTAACAATGAATAAAACTCCAGGACAGTAAAATAAGTGTTTGATGACTTTTGGGGATTTTTGTTTGTCATGTACTCCCTCAGGTGTTGTTAATACCACAAACACATAGTCACTGCCTTGTGGGGAGTTGTCCGATAATTTGATGAAGATAATTGCTGGATTAATCTGGCCTTCTTTTTAGAGGCTTCATTTATTTTAAGATAGTGTAAACTCATCATTCCTTAATAGTATTTCACATTTCATATGCATTTCTAATTTTTAACTCTTCAGTTTTATCAGATATTATCACCATTGACAGATGTTAAAATTATTTCAATTGCTACCCTATGACAACGATTGAATTTTTTAAAATAAAAAGGGAACTACTTCATTTCCTGCGAGACGGGATGAATATTCTTCCATGTCCGGTTTGAGTTATGTTTAGCTTATTTAGTTTGGGTTCGCGTATATCCAATTTTTAACAAAAGGTGTTTATTTACATGAATATAACCATATTCTATAACAAAATTTTAATAGAGATAATATTTTACGCTCTTATATAACATAATTCCATTTAAGTATCGTATCAATTTTCTTTTATTAATGGTTTAAGAAACGTGTTCGAGTTTTAGCTATTTGCATTGAGGTCAGTTTTCCGATAAAGGGCTTTGAATTTGAATAAAAGAGAAGTGTTGTTTGCGGTTATGGATACATTTGCGGGTTGATTACAGTTAATTTTTGTATTTTTTTTTTCTAATGACGTTCGATTATTAAGTAGATAAATAATCAAAATATAATAATCAAATCATAACTTTTGGAGTATAGCCAAAAAATGTACTTTAAATACAATCAAAAAATGATTAAAAGTATATTAATCAAATGTTTAGAAAGGACATTTGGAAAATATTACTGAATTGGATATATCAAATAGATTTTACTAGAATGAAAATTATAAAATAAGTCATTTTAGGTTGCAACGAAAAATGATAATTTGTATTCTAAAGCACAAAAATTAACAAGCATGCCATAAAATGAAAATGTGGTAAATGAATAAAATAGTATTATTCTTAAATAAAATCAGTTTACAAATTAATAAAATAAAACAAAGTAGATAATAAACAAACATGTGATGTAAAATGTATTCTTATATAGTAAATAATTGCAGCTATAATATTTATACAAAAATCATATTTTCAAATAAAAAAATCCTTTATTTAACCTCTTAGTTATAAAAATATAAGAGAAAAACTAATTATTACAAGTTAATAAAATTAAAATAAAAACATAACTTTTGTAACAGGAAAAAAATAATTTTGATACCTATGCATTTTGATAGTTTACCATGTACAGAATATTCAAAAAATTGTAATTTTATAAAATATAACGTAATTATTTGTAAAATTCAAAAGATTGTAATTTTACAAAATATATAAGTGCAGAATATAATATGCAAAATGTACTTTTAAACTGTCAATATTTGCAGCTATAAAATTTAAGCAAAAAACATTTTCACATAAAAAATAGTTTATTAAACCTCAATAATAATATATAAGTTCATAATTAAAAAGAGTAATTAGTACAAATTAATAAAATAAAATACAAATATAACTTTTGTGATATGACAAATAATTTTGATACCTATGCATTTCGATAGTGTACCATGTAGAGCATATTTAAAAGATTGTAATCTCACAAAATATAACCTATCAGTGCAGAATATTTGCCACCAAATAAATACAAAATAAATGAATAACTTATCGCACATTCTATAGATATGGTGATTACATCTTATTTTTGTGTAATCCTATGATATTTCAATGTGCTTGATTGCTTAAATGCCTTGTTACGAAATTCGAGTTTGAATGTTTTGTTTTTCGGGTCGAGAATCTGACTTTCAGCAAGTATTTGGGTTCGGGAGGGCTACAACTCGACCCGTGGAAATCTCTAATATGGCTCACTAGATATAAAATTATAAACATTTCTAACATTAAAACAAAAAAAAACAGATTGTTTTTGCTTTCAGTATAAAATTCTTTTATTATTCAGACAAACAAATATCAAATTTGCAATAAAAAATAGAATTTGCATTATGTCTTTATGTATGTTTGCGTAAATAAACGCATTAGAAAAGTTTACCCTGTCAAAAAAACTCAAAATATTCTGCTATTGTATAATCACAAACACACTTAAGGCATATTATAACTCTAAATAAAATAACACCTAAATTGTCTCCACATATTTGCGATTTTTTAGCGCAATTATACTGTAATAATAATCTTTTTTTTCAAATGAAAAAGCATATCTCGAAGTTTTAAAAACAATTTTTTATTTGGAAATTAGTTGAAAAATTGTCTTCTGGTGGCCTTTGATACAAGGGTGTCAAAAAACTGAAGTGTTCCACGGTACCATATGAATTGCGGAATCTGCTTATCTGTAACAAAAAATACCTTTAAAATTTCAGATATTTTCTAGTCTTTCTCGGATGGGTTTATCACTTTTCGATCCTGAAAAAAATGGCGGTAGTTAAAATTTGAAGTTGTCGTTTATATACCAATAGTTTCGGATTTAAATCGCGCAAAAAAAAAAAATTACAATTTGAATGTTTAAAAACGCGTCCGCGAGGGTCTATAAAATAGCATTTACTAGAAAAGGATGTAAATTTCAACCAAATTGGTCGATCCAATCTCGAGTTCTACCTGATACCGATTTGTAAAACACATTTTCGAGAAAAACAGGTTTAAATTTGTACAACGTTTTTAAACAAACATAGGTAACAGTGACAATTTTCAACTTACATAAAATCATCTATACCAGGTTTATATAATGAACCCTCTTTGATATCCTCTCACTCAATTCTTTTGTTTCTACACGCACAACACACAATACCCTAAAAATTAACCTATTCACTGCAACACGAAAAAGGTGGATAGTTTTTGAACCAATACGAATTTCAAAAAACCTGCTTTACCAGAAAGTATGAGGATTTAAAGAGTGAAGATTTCAGAAAAACATTTTTCGATTTAAAAAAAGTTATAACATGCCTTAAAAAACACTATTCGTAGACCAGAATACTTGCTAAGAATTAAACAGTCAATACACAACATACCACAAAACTTATAAATGAGGCGTACACATCACAAGTGTTTATTAATATGGAGTCTCAAGCTATTTGAATGTCTAAAACGTGTGTTACAAACTTTGCAACAATAAGGTTTCTCTCCAGTATGTAGAAGCATATGACGTTTTAGATTACTTGGATGAGCAAAACCTTTATTGCATATTTTGCATTTCTGTGGACGTTCACCAGAATGCACGAATAAATGCTTTTTTAAGTCATTTCTTTGATAGGTGGAATATGGACAAATATTACATTTAAAACGTTTGAAAGAATCATTATTACAAACAGTTCTGTTGTGTGAGGTCAAGTATCTGTCAGACATGAAGCCACTTTCGTTGTTATGACACTGCAATCCTGAAAAAGATGGAACAAAGTTAGCTCGCGAATTATAAATAAAAGTAATAATGAAAATTATAGAATACGCTGATTGCGCACTACTTCTAAATTGATATGAGAGATAATTACATTTTCATTAACTACGGCACTCTTATTAAAAACATATCAAACATGAACAAATAGAAGCAACAAGATTTAGAAATCACTCTTTCACAATCAAAAGGTTATCGAAAGATTATCGCAACGAGCATTTAATCTTGTTGTAGAAATAAACTACCTGGTGAAAAATTACTGTAATTACATTTTTTCTAATCTTGCACATTACTATAACTAGAGCATCCAACCCGGGCTTCCCGGGATAGAGAATATATGTGAAACCTATTTTTCTATTTTTTGTTATAGAAAGCTAATAGATTTTTTACATTTAATAATTTTTGTTAAATTGCCCGCTAACATCAAAGAAATAGCTAAAAATTTCGATATCTACAGTAGTTTTTTTTTTTTAACTATTCTGATAATTTCAGCAGTTTTAAGCGTTTATTTCAATTACATGTCTATTAAGTCTGTGTTTTATTTATACTATTTTATTTATTCCTTAAGGAAGTTTTAATTTCGTTATTGAATATTTTAGCTGGAGACAAATGCTGAACTTTTTATATTGCTTAAAGTGCAAACTGATTATTATTTTGTAATCGTCTGCAAGCGATAGAGATAGATTTAAAAAAAAAAATCATGCTTGAAATTTAATTTAAATGTTCTAATAAATCAGTCAATTAAGATACATTTTTCAAACAAATTCCATTTGAAAGAAGATTTTTTTCCCTAAATAACGGTGTAAAAAATTAAAATGTGCGATGTTTAGAAATTTAAAAATTCCAGTAGCAAAAATCGCAATACCGAAATCCCATCGTCTACTGTTGCCATTCGCAAAATGACGTCAGCGTTACGCACGGACACGTTTGTCCTTTATAATATAGATAGATAGATAGATAGATAGATAATAGGATTTCCATATTAGAACAAATAAGGCTAAAAGGATATATATATATATATATATATAAATGTTGGTCTAATAAAACTACATTATCACCTTTGAAGAAATTTACTTTCACATGTTTATGATTTAAAAATATTGCAATGAACATATGTTTCCAGATAGATTTAGATTTATATTTTTTCTGGTATTTCTTTTCTTTTATTTTCTAATTCAGGCAGATGACAACATAAGAAACATAAGAACACAAAACTACGCAATATATGAGAACATTAAGACAAAATAACAAACAACGCTACACCGAAAATAAAACATATGTTTTTTTGTAAACGTACACCATAGAGTATATAATATACAATAATTCGTAATTTTAAAAATATAATTCTGTATGTAATAAATAATAGCAAGTGATTTTTGGTGTAGTCTTCTATATATAGATTCGTGATACCTTCCCATACGTTATCTCATGATATATTATCCAATGTCAAATTGTAAAAGATAACAATTTAATCTCATAGTAAATATTTTAATTTTTAATTTTTAAATTATAAACAAAAAATTCATAGTTCTTCATTCCATTCTAAAACCGTATTGATTTTCACGAAATAAATTATTTTTCTAGTCCATGTAAGTTTATTATTTAATTCTCATTTATACATTATTCCTAACATTGGCAGGGGATCTTTTAAATTTTTATTTTGAGCGTGAACATTTTTTCATGGTTTAAAAAATATACTAAATTAATTTCTTTTTATTGGTTGGTATTTGGTACAATAAAAATAATGAAATAGTTGATGAAAAAATGAGAAATCTTACCTTAAAATACCCTAATTCGCAATCCTATCAAAAAACGACAATTGAATGCTACAATTGAATAAAAAGTTCACGCTTTGCCGGATAAAAATTAATTTAAAATTAAGTTATTAAAATCACAGAATGTAATTTTTAAAGAAAGATACAATGTATCAATCAACATCACTGTTGATACATAAAACCCACAAAAAGTTCGTTTAAAATCAAATTATTTTATTTCAATTTACAATCCATTTGTTATGTCAGTCATAAAAACAAGTTGGAAATTGTACGTCAAACGTTACAAACGAGGTGCGTTCGTACTATAACTAATTATATAAATATTCAGATCATGTGATTTTTAATTCTGTGAAATGGAATTATATCGTCTGCAGATTAATTTCTGTCATAAAATAAGTATCTCGGTCGCTTGACGATTAAACTTCGAAAGCTCCTATAAAAAGAAAGCACCGATTTACAAAAAAAAGAAAATCAAATTTCTTAATAAATATTTTTATTAATATTTTCTAAAGTTTTGATTCGATTTAAAAAAAAATTGAAATGTCTCGACAAAATTCTATAAAGATAATATATCTTAAATTTCAAATCATTTGGTTGGGTAGTTTTTGCGTTGTTATATGCGGACGGACAGACAGACGGACGGACGGACGGACGGACCAGACGACGACAATAGGTGCTAAGTATTTATATAATTACGAACGCACCTAAAAAAATGCACAATTAAGTAAAATTAACAAAAATATAATTTACAAAATAAAATTTAAGATATATAAATATGAATGTAACACGAAAATTTACTATGTAGACCATACTCTGAATATCATGCTATTATAATGTCACAGCTTGAAAATTATTACTTCCACTATAACAAAAATATATTCTTCTCTACATACATAATATTTTCAGGGGAACTTCATCAATATTAAGATGTAAAAGAAATAAAATTTGTATCCTATGCAAGTAAGAAATATGTTAACACTTCGCAACGAGCAAACAAGTTTTAATTATTAACATGCACTACATCCGAAAAGTAAACTGCGATTCTTTATTTCGTAGAATTTTTTTTAACAATGTGAAATTGAGTAGTGAGAAAGAGTGGTAATCAAAGTTAAGGACTGGTAGCATTCTTCACTTAAGACTGCTCGTCAGTAAACTTCCTGATTCCTCTCGCTAATATTAATCCTATGGACGTAGGATGCATTCGTATATTCAAAATATCTACTATGTATATTTACTATGTGTATCTACTATGTATATCTACTATATATATCTACTATGTATATTACGTATATTTAAAATATCTACTACGTATATGTTATGATAGTCCCGAAGGTATTAAAGATACTTCTCGAAATTTATTATTTAATACAAATTTTTGAGGCATGAAAAATGTTGAATTCTACTTACGAAGCTGTTCTTAATTAGCACATAAAAATGATGAATCTTACAGCATTACCCAATAATTAGCTATTATTTCATAAAACTATTGTGTGATAAGGGAAATATATGTTTAATAGTATACATATATTTAATTTTAAAGATTATAATTAATTTTGTGCCATTTTACAGTGCGTCTCAAAAGTATATGGACAGACAATTATTTGAAATAACAGTCCAAAAAATGAAGCAATAATGATGAAAATAATAAGCATTTGGAATCATAACATAAGTTTATCACAACAAAGAAATAAAGTATAAGTGTTACAGAATTGCAGTAAAAAAAATCAAAATAGGCTGTCCTAAAAATATATGCAATTTTCGAGTATTCTGTATTTAAATTCAAATTCTGGATCCATTCCTTCGAATTATTTTGAAAATCTTATCAGGCATGTTGTGAACTAGTGTTTGGAGAGAGAATAAGCGACTGTAAAGAGACCCAACTCTGCTCTACTTTTTGCTGTAATTCCTGAACAGTCGAAAACTGACGACCATAGGCATACACCTCTCGTGCAAGTACTCCCCAAAGGTTTTGAATTGAATTAAAGTCTGGACTGGTGGCTGGCCAATTCATAACAGTTACTTGATTCTGCGTAAACCGAGCTACTGTTAAGTGGGAAGTGTTAATCGATGCATTGTTCTGTTGGAATTTCCAGTTTTCCTCTCCTAAGATGTTACCAATTGGAAGTAGATTGCTTTTGAGAAGATTCAGGAGGAGGAAGTAGATTCGCTGTTCTGTTGAAACAGAACGTACCCCACACCATTACAGAACACCCCCTTTGTTGCCAAATAAAGAACTCGCAAGGTTCACGTCGTAAATCTTGCTAAATGTATACGGAACCATCAAAATTGAATTTATTTCGTCACTGGAGAATGAATTTAACCATTCATCCGTCCAATGCATGTGTTTTTGCAAAAGAACGGGTGCATTTCTATGGTGTAATTTCAGCACAGGTTTCCGACAGATTCTGCGATATTTATGAAATTTGCTTTCCTGTATGCGACAGTGAACAGTAGATCTCGAAATAGGAAACGCTAAAATCCGCGCAATTTAACGAACAGACTTGTTTTTAGTTGAATCTCCTAGCAAAATCTCTATATCTTGTCGCTGAGATGTTTTTCTTGGTCAACCTGAACGATTTTTTGCAATCGCATTGTCATACTTCGATAATTTTTCATAAATTCCAGATCTGCTACGCTTCATTTGTTTAGCAATATCAGAAACTTTGAGCTTTTAAACGAAAAATTTTAGCTACGTCAGCTGCAGAGAAGTCAACGTTGAAAAGCATTGGCCAACTAATCGAAAACTGACGAACGAGCAGTTATTTTATATTTCGAAGTGGTTACGTCTCATGTTCTGACCACAGAATATGCAATTTTTTTCATATGGTGGTAATAAAAGCGATTCCTTTCACAGTCCATATATTTTTGGGACAGTTTATTTTGAATTTTATTTTTTACAAGCAATCTGTGATATAAGCATGATATTTCTGTATTGAAATAAAATTATATTATGATTCCATATGCAAATAAATTTTTTATTTATTATTGCATGAATTTTTAAATTGTTATTTTAAAAAAATCGCCTGCCACCCATATACTTAAAGCTAACACGCTTTTTCGTTTTCCATGAAAAAATTGCTTTTATACGCGTGCGCGAGCATTCAGCCAATCAGCTAGAGGCTTTTACTGTCCAGAGACAAATTGGATTCCGGTATGTTTCAGCCAATGAGGTGAAGGTTTTTTCCTCTCTCTAAAAGCGTATTTGGATTACAATTCCATGTGGGTGTTGAAACTTTATGGATTTCTTTTATTAAGGTATTTTTTCATTTTACCGTATTTATTTTCTTTTTATGTCGTATGTATTTTACTACTTTGAAATTTTTATAACTAACCCTTTTTTGAGAGAGAGAGAGATTCAGTGGCACGAAATTCCGCAAATCGTTTCCGATGTAAACAAACTATTGAGATGCAAGTGTAAAATTTCAGTTTTTAAAACTTTTCATGTCCTTCTGTACACATTTTAATATGTAATTCTGTGTGATATGATTAAATTCATTTCTCAGCGACGATCACAGTATTTTTACCAAATAATTTTTGTATTAATCAAGCTTTTTTGGTTATTAAGCATAGCTAAACACGAAAAAAAACTTTGTTATTTTAAGATTTTTATGTGAATTATTTGCGTACATTTATAAGGCGAGTTTCACTGAATAATTCAAGAAAAACAAATCTCATCATTATACATATTTAGTTATGCATTATTAATTATTTACTTGGCCTTTACTTTTAATATTTCAAACTTACAGCTGAATGTAACTATTAAAACATTTGAAATACTGTATTCGTAAAATGAAATTTCAGCTTAAACACTCGACAATTACTTTTAGTTATGCATTATTAATTATTTACTTGGCCTTTACTTTTAATATTTCAAACTTACAGCTGAATGTAACTATTAAAACATTTGAAATACTGTATTCGTAAAATGAAATTTCAGCTTAAACACTCGACAATTACTTTTAGTTATGCATTATTAATTATTTACTTGGCCTTTACTTTTATTATTTCAAACTTACAGCTGAATGTAACTATTAAAACATTTGAAATACTGTATTCGTAAAATGAAATTTCAGCTTAAACACTCGACAATTACTTTTAGGTTAAATTCAGGTTTTCTCAGTGACGATCACAGTATTTTTACCAAATAATTAAAAGTACTACATGCATGCATCTCTCTCTCTCTCTCTCTCTATATATATATATATATATATATATATATATATATATATACCCTTAAATCTGCATAGCTTAAAACCGGAGTTTATGCAGATTTTAGAATTTTGCAGGTTTCTGGTCACTGTTTTGTTTACATATTTTAAACAAAAATTTCAATTTAATAATGCACTGAAAATTATAATGAATGCTTACAATTAAACACAAATAAATTGTCTTACAAAAGCTCTCTAACCACATCGTTAACAAAACAAAAAATTTCACGAAAAACACATTATTTCCCCGATATTTTCCCACAACTAATCAATAAATTTCATGATATTTTGTTGTGATTTTAAACCATGAAATTTAGTATTTTTTTGTTATATGGACACTATGCCAAAATGTATGTATGTATGTAAATGTATGTATGTATGTTTGGCGACAATGGTGTCCGTATAACGGAAAAGTGCCTGAATTATTATTTTTTTACGAAAAACACATTATTTCCCCGATATTTTCGCACAACTAATCAATAAATTTCATGATATTTTATTGTGATTTTAAACCATGAACTTTAGTACTTTTCTGTTATACGGACACTATGCCAAAATGTATGTATGTATGTAAATGTATGTATGTATGTAAATGTATGTATGTAAATGTATGTATGTAAATGTATGTATGTAAATGTATGTATGTAAATGTATGTATGTATGTAAATGTATGTATGTAAATGTATGTATGTAAATGTATGTATGTTTGGCGACAATGGTGTCCGTATAACGGAAAAGTGCCTGAATTATAATTTTATATATATATATATATATATATATATATAATATAAACATAATTGGCGACACAGCAAGTTTTCTGGATTTCTCCCTGGCTCTCTAACCACATTGTTAACAAAACAAAAAATTCACGAAAAACACATTATTTCCCCGATATTTTCCCACAACTAATCAATAAATTTCATGATATTTTATTGTGATTTTAAACCATGAACTTTAGTACTTTTCTGTTATACGGACACTATGCCAAAATGTATGTATGTTTGGTGACAATAGTGTCCGTATAACGGAAAAGTGCCTGAATTATTATTTTTTTATATATATCTAAAATATAAACATAATTGGCGACACAGCAAGTTTTCTGGATTTCTCCCTGTATGTGAAAGTCGAAGATGAATTTCATTCATTCAATGACCTTTTTAAAAGTTTCAAGTTTGGACTGAGTGCACATGAACATAAAAACCGATACCTATTTCTATGTTCATGATCGAGTTATTTGGATATCTTTTCGTATAGCACAGAAAATCATTTCTCCCGCTTTCGTAATAGAGATAAATTCTGGTGTATTTTTTTTCTTCTTTTTATATCATAAGTACTTTTCTACTTTAAATTTTTTTAACCTAATAGTAATTGTTGCGTTTCTAAGCTGAATTTTCATTTTTCGAATGCAGTATTTCAAAGGTTTTAATAATTACATTCAGCTGTAAGTTTGAAATTTTTAAAATATTAAAAGTAAAGGTCAAGTAAATAATTAATAATGCATAACTAAATATGTATAATGATCAGAATGACATATTAAAATGTGTAAAGAATGACATGAAAATTTTAAAAAACTGAAATTTTGCACTTGCAACTTAATTGTAAATTTCGTTGTTTACATTGGAAACGGTTTGTGGATTTTAAGAATTTGCGGAACTTCGTGTCACCAAATTACTAAATCTCTCTCTCTCACTCTCCAAAAAAAAAAGGGTTAGTTTAAAAAAATTCAAAGTAGCAAAATACATACAACACAAAAAGAAAATAAATACGGTAAAATGAAAAAAAAATACTTTAATAATAGAAATCCATAAACTTTCAACAACGACATCGAACGAACGTATCTCATCTTTTGTTTCTGATGTTTGTGATAAGGAACGCTCCTTTGGCCCCCTCCGCTCATTGGCTGAATTGTAAAGGGCAAAATTGGGGGGGAAAATGACTACAGCCTTTCTGAGTAAAGAAAAAATCTGAAATTCACAGAAAATTTTCCGAAAGGTTTCAGCACAGGGAGAGAGGGTAAAGGCCCTCTCGGCAATAATTATTTTTGTTGCAAGTTGGGTTAACTGTCTTTATGGTTCGAGTCGATTTCAGACTGAGTGTAGATTTCTGCAAGTTGGATTTGGATTAACCCGATTTTTCAAAAGTTAGTTCAGCATATTATTTCAGATTAAAACTATACCTATAATAATATGTTTGTGTGTATTGAGGTTTGTATAGATGTTTGTGTGTGTGCTGTTTTTAATAAAGACAGTTTCATTTTTCACACGAACCTTTCAAAAAATTCACATTCTTTGCGCAATCCTTTATCAAAATTCGCATTTTTTTCGTGATCCTTTAACAAAATTCGCATTTTTTCTGTATCTTTTTTTGTCGAGATTCACATTTTTTTTTCAGCTATCCTTGACGTAATTCGTGTTTTTTTCAGTGATAATTTGACGAAATTTGTGTTTTTTCTGCAATTTTTTTCGCGAAATTTTCGTTATTTTCTGCGATTCTTTTACGAAACTTGCGTTTTTCTGTGATCCTTAGAAGAAATTTTCATTTTTCGCAATCCTTTGATAATAATCGCATTTTCTCTGCTGCCTTTTAATGAGATTCATGATTTTTCAGCAATCCTTCGATGAAATTCGTCTTTTTTCTGTGATCTTTGAAGTAATTCGCATTTTTCTCGCGATACTTTAACGAAATTTGCGTTTTCCAGCGATTTTTTGATAATATACATAAGGAAATTCCGCAATTTTATATTCCGCAATTTTTAGACGAAATTTGGCAAAAAAGCGCGTTTTTTTTGGTGAAATTTCCTGTTTTGCGATTCTTTGACAAAATTTGCTCATCTTTTGTGAGCCTTTTGCATAAATCATGTTTTTCTGTGGCCTTTTAACAAAATTTACGTTTTACATGATCCTTTGATGAAATTAGTGTTTTTCCCGTGATCATTTGACAAAATCTAGGATTTTTTTCCCGCGAAGATTGATTATATGTATTTAGTCTTCAGGTGCCCTAAAAAGTTTGTGACGCCCGTCGCTGCATTGCACACATTCTGCCACGGTGTATCAAACAAACAAAATTCATCCTAAAGAATTATTGTTTCGTTTCTGGAAATGAACAACTGTCAACTCATTGGCTGAATTATAAAGGGTGAAATGTGTAGGCACTGAGTATCATCTATACTATTAATGTCGGTAAACGTCTGTCTGTGTGTGTGTTGGTGTGTCTGGCGTCTGTAAGCACAAAACTCTGCATGCAGACGACGGACCTAAGCGCTTTTGGTATAAAAAAATTCGGAAGGGGAGTTTTTAAAATTCACAGCATTTTGCGGGGTGAGAGGAGGGGTGTGAACGAATTTTAAAAATGAGTCCGCATCAAAAATTATGGCGGCGGGGGAAGTATGTTTTGCCCACACGGGGCGGAGACTTTTCTAAATTTTGCTGACACCACTCATATGATATATCATTCGAAAGGCCTGCGTTAGTCAAGTTCAACTCATTGGCTGAATTATAAAGTGCTTAATGTGTCAAACATTAGCAGAAAGAAAGTGCGCAATTTGTTCGTTCATGGAAAAAATCATGAAATTCGTTAATCGATAGTCGATAAATTGCGAAATTCGTCAATCGATAGCGGAAAAATCACAAAATTCATTAATCGACAATTGAAAAATCACAAAATTCATCAACTGGTTTCGGGGGAAAAGTTTTCGAATATCGTCGAACGGCTTCGAGAAAAAAAATCACATCCGTCAATTTCAGGGAAAATATCGTGAAATTCGCCAAATGGTTTCGAATTTGTCGAGCAACATCAGAGAAAAGAAAACCTTTTTCCATTTAATTATCGCAATTGGTGAGTGTGACTATTATGTTTGACCAGTGGTGGCAATAAAGTCCACTGCCAAATTTTCAGTATTACTCGCTGTTTGGCAAGTGCTAATTTTGACCTATACTTCAAAACTCTTTTGATCATCACATCAGTGTGCAGGACAATTTTTTTACGGAAGACCATTTGATGACTTTCGTGATTTTTCCGTTATCGATTGACCAATTTTACTGCTATCGATTGTTGAATTTTATAATTTATCAAATATTGATTAGCGAATTTCATGATTTTTTCCATGAACGTTTGACGAATTGCGCAAAAAAATTAAGAATATCGTTAAATTGTCTTGGGTAAAAAAAAAAAAAATAATATTGTCAAATGCCTTCGAGAAAAAAGTTGCAAGTTTAAATGCCTGTGACCTCTTTTTCATGTTATGCATCTCTGGGGTCCATCCCCCCACTCCCCCCCAAGTTTCTAAATTTTACACACACCCCTTATGTGATATATTGTTGGAAAAGTCCTTGACCGCTTATTCATGTTATGCATCTCCGGGGTCCATCCCGCCACTTCCCCTCCCCCTAAGGGAGGCACTTTTCTAAATTTTGTTGACACCCCCTCATGTCATATATTGTTGGAAAGGTCTGTGACTGCTTAATCATATGCATCTCAGATGTCCATCTCCCCACTTTGCTCCCACCCCCCCCCCTCCCAAGGGATACTTTCTAAATTTTGTTGACACTCCTCATGTCATATATTGTTAGAAAGGTCTGTGACCACTTAATCATATTATGCATCTCCGATGTCCATCTCCCCACATTGCCCCCCCAAGGGATACTTTCTAAATTTTGCACACAACCCTCATGTTATATATCATTGGAAAGGTCTGTGACCACTTAATCATATTATGCATCTCCGATGTGCATCTCCCCACATTGCCCCCCCAAGGGATACTTTCTAAATTTTGTTGACACCCCTCATGTCATATATTGTTGGAAAGGTCTGTGACTGCTTAATCATATTATGCATCTCCGATGTCCATCTCCCCTCTTTACCTCCCCCAAGGGGTACTTTCTAAATTTTGCACACAACCTCATGTTATATATCATTGGAAAGGTCTGTGACCACTTAATCATATTATGCATCTCCCATGTCAATCCCTCCCTCTTTGTCCCCCCCCAAGGTGTACTTTTGTTAATTTTGCACACACCCCTCATGTGATATATCGATGGAAAGGTCTGTGACTGCTTAATTGTATTATGTTCCCGACTATGAAATTTGTCAAGTTAAAGCAACTATAAATTTTATTTTTATGGTACTATCAAGTTGTTTGCCGTCAAATTTTGACGGGTTCCATCTAGTATACTTTTAAGACGCATTGTAATAAAGTAACATACAATAAGGGCTTACAAGGAAGGCCTCTTTAAAGCGCATACTCAGAAAATTTCGAAAGAAATGCTAATGAAGCTACTCATGTATGTAATAACGGAACAGTGAAATTTAGCTGCGGAATCCGAGTATAAAATCTGCAAAAAACTAAATTACTTTCGAGTATTTGGCGCAAAAAGACGCAATTTGGCTAGCTGCATTTTTCTCATCGCCAAACGCAAATGATTTTAATGTATTTTGAAATTGCTTGTAAAATGATTATTCGAATGCGCAATACTTAATGAATTTAAATTTAAACGATGAAAGTTTATTATTTTTTGTATAATTTTTTAACTTTCAACAATGTTTTTTTTATTTCCAAATATGCCTTTGAATTTTTTTATAAAATTTGAAAGCGTAAAATTGTCATTAACTTAAAAAAATTTACTAATGGATTAATTCTAAGGCTCATGATACCATACCCTATTGTTCAGATTCGTTTACATTTTGCGTTCAACATTTTCAACTCTCTGTACGTTTGCAGTAATATTGATTTAAAATATCTTTAAATCAGATAAAATAAATCATTCACGTTTTTAGGTGCGTACGTAATTATATAAATACGTAGCACCTATTGTCGTCGTCTGGTCCGTCCGTCTGTCCGCATATAACAACGCAAAAACTACCCAACCGAATGGTTTAAAATTTAAGATATATTATCTTTGCAGAATTTTGTCGAGTCATTTCAATTTTTTTGAAAATCGAACCAAAATTTTAGAAAATATTAAAAATATTTATTAAGAAATTTGAATTATCTTTTTTAATCGGTGCTTTCTTGTTATAGGAGCTTCCGATGTTTAATCTTCAAGCGACCGAGACACTTATTTTATGGCAGAAATTAATTTGCAGGCGATATAATTCATTTCACAGAATTAAAAATCATCAAGATCTGAATATTTATATAACTAGCTATAGTACGAATGCATTTGTCATGTTTGACGTACAATTTCCAACTTGTTGCCAATTAAATGAAATGTAAACATGTAAATTGTTGCTCATACTACATTTTTACTTTCTTCTATCTTTAAAGTATTGGATTCATAAAAATTTTCGACTTCCAGTTTTCGACGGATTTATACGTTTTAGAAGGTCCTGAACACGATTTGACTGTTTTTAGAAAATGTGTGTCCGAATCTCAAGAACTAATGCGCGAAATTTAATAAAACATTATATTTAGTTAGTACGTAATATAAATTGATGCTAATTAGTTTTTGGTGAAAATATCCCGACAGTTGGCGCTGCTATGCTGCATTTTTTGCGATTTCCTCAATAGCTCTATCTCAATAACTGATGCAGTTATTTTCATCAAACTTCAGATTCAGTTAGACATTGACATAAAGAGATGCGGATTACATTTTGGTGTACATATCCCAACAGGTGGCGCTGCTATACTACGTTTTTTATTCTTTTTACGATAGAACTAATGCACGGAATTTCATCAAACTTCAGATTCTGTTAGGCCTTGACATAAATATATGCTGATTACTTTTTGGTAAAAATAGTTTAAGAGGTGGCGCTGCTATGCTACTTTTTGCATTATTATCATGATAACTATATCTCAAGAACTAGTGCACGGATTTTCATCAAGCTTCAGATTCAGTTAGACGTTGTCATATGTTATTGTTGATTAGGTTTTGGTCTAAATCTCCCAACAGGTGGCGCCGCTATTCTATTCTGCATTTTGCAAGATTTACACGATTTCAGCAATAGTCATATGTCAAGAACTAATTCATGGAATTTAATAAAACTTTCGATTCAGTTAGACCTTGATATAAATTGGTTGCTGTTTCTTTTTAGTGTATGTGAAACCTGTGTGAAATAGAAGAAAGTTTTGAGATTGGCGCATCCGACTAGACTAGTTCATTTCTGGACTATAGTCGGAGATGACATTTAAAATTTGTTACAGAATCGGTATCAGGAGTTCTGTTGCCCGGTGTTAAATCTTGAGCAGACATGAACGAACTTCGACTGTTATCATACTGAACTCCTGAAAAAGGTAATTCACAATTAATTGAATGTACAAAAACCAAAATATTATAAAAAATCTTACATATTATCAGCTGCATATGCATTTTAAAATTTGTATGAGAGATAATTATATTATAATTCAACATAAAACATTTTATGAAAAAAAAATATTTAAAATGAAGAAAAAGCTTTTTAAATTAGAGTTTGCTAATAAAAGAAAAAAAATACCAATTCAAAAGTTTAATGAATCATAAAACTATCTACTTCATATCCGAAATAAATATTAAGTAGAATTGTTTGAATTGTTAACTCTTTTTGAATTAAAATAACTTTGTTGTTAATAGCTTGAATTAAAGCTTGAAATTTAGATGAAAAGGGAAACAACTTATCATTAAATGGTATAAAAATGAATGTATCTCGTAGAAGAATTAAGCAGATATTTAACACGTTTCGATAGCAAAATATTCTCATTGCTAAAATGTTAAAATTTCCGAATTATACCTGGAATTAAGAATTTTGTTAATGAATTCACGTGCATAAGCATCATTTTATTGGACACTTCGGTGCGATTTTGGCAGTTCTGGGTTAAAATTCAGTTGTATAAATAATATACTACCACTTTTCAAGGTGTTACGTAAATTTAGAAAGCAACATTGCTTAATAAAACTCAGTTACGCTAACAATGAAATATACATTTTTTTTCCAGCGTTCATATTTCCACAGAAACAACAAAATTTATAATACATGATGCTTCTCCAACTGTATTATGGATTTAAAAAACGATCTATTATAACCAGGTTATTAGTATAATAAACTTCTAACCAAAGGTTTGGGTATCCAAATCTGTGAAATTTCTGCAAATAGAACTAGTTTTATGTTATTCAAATGACGAATTAAGAAATCAAATTATGATATATTATTACATTTTGTATAAAATTAATTGAATATAAATTATTATATTATGTACACTAAAAATAAAGCTATCTCCTAAATCAGATAGATTATTAACATGCACAAATAGAAGGAAGAAGTTTTAGAAATCAACATTTCAAGATGAAATAAATAAATAATAGCAAAATAATTCAGAGTTCATAATGATTAATAAAAACTGTTTAGCTGAAATAAATGATAAAAGTAATTAATAATAAAAATATTAAAACAGCTTATATAAATATTAGATAGCACTATTTGAATTGCACTAGGCCTTAAAATTCTCGAATTTTTGATGAAAAACCGCAGCACTATTTTAACCAAAGTTAGAGATAAGAGTGAATGTGTCCCTGAAAAAAAACAAAAAGACAATTAAGCACATATGAGCAACTTAGGAAAGTAAGCAATGTATAATAAAACACATAATTTCTAGTTCAAAGTATAAATTCTACAAAATGATTATCAGTTGTCTGATTATAAAAGAACGAATCAATAATACAAAATGCTACTTCAACTACTCTATGCCTTTAAAATGAAATTCATTGCAGTCAAATAAATGACATTACCTTCTTCAAACCAAAAGGTATATTATCTCAAATCTCTGCTGTTTTGAGTCTGTGCAAGGAGCATTAGCATTAAGCTATTCCAATGATAAATCGAAATTTTATTTGAACACATTCTTCACCTACTAAAAACAGCTGTCTAGAAGTAATAATTTTGGTATAGTATGTTAAAAGACATACATAAAGTGATTTTATTCCAAACATTTTTATCTGTAACATTGTGAAAGAAAGAATTTAAATAGTCATTCGACAGTGAATTGGGTCATTTTTAATTTTATTACACAGAAAAATAAATTTAGGAAGCTGTGTTTATGTTTAAAAACCAAACAAACTCTAATCTCATTCATATTCCATACCCCTGTTTTTTTTTCTCTTCTGCAATAAAACATTCTGAAAATATTGGAATTTTTTTTTTTATTGGTGTAAAGTGCTTGCGAGATTAAACTGATTTCGTTCAGATACTTGTGCTGTCAATAATTTATTCTGGACAAATTCTTCGGATATAGGGCCAGCTGACTGGTGAGAATTTTTCTCGAAAATCTTTTGCAGTTTGCGACAAATGTGAAGAGAGAACGCCTGACTGACTGACGCATTAACGCCCAGCTGAAACGACTAAAATCAGAATCACGACATTTGGACAGTAGATTGCTATCATGATCTAGGAAAGCAATAAGAAAGGATTTTTGAAAATCCCCCCCGCCCACCGAAGGGGATTAAAAGGGGGGTGAAGAATGTTTTAGGGATTTCGCCATATCCCAGCAGCAATTTTAGGTAGAAGCGCGAAATTCTCGAAAATAAATTACTAAAAAAATTGGTTAAACACGTATTTCAGCGATTTTAGAATTTCATCCCGAAGGAAGTTAAATGGGGAAGTCGAACGTTTTAGGTCATTCCGCCAAAATTCAGCAGCAGTCTTAGGTAGGAGCAGGAAATTAAAGATAAACAATCTTCCAAGAATAGTTAAACACGTGCATTTCACCAACTTTAGAAATTCACCCGTAAGAGGGTTAAATGGGGGGGGGGTCGAACGTTTTATGTCATTTCGCCATATCTCAGCAGCAGTTTTAGGTAACATCAGGATAACAAATCTACTCAAAAAAGGGTTAAACACATATTTCAGTGATTTTAGAAATTTACCCACTAAGGGGGTTAAAATGAGGGGTAGAACGTTTTAGGTCCTTTCGCCATTCATCAGCAGAAGTTTTACGTAGGAGCATTACATTCAGGATAACAAATCTACTAAGAAAATAGTTAAACACGTATTTCAGTGATTTTAGTAATTCACCAATCGGGTTAAACATCGGATAAGAATCCGATTATGGAGGATTAGACGAATAAGAAAACTATTGCTGATTTGATTTTTTATGTGATATTTTGCGTAAGACATTTTTAAAAGGAATTTTTTTAAAATCATTTATAATGCTGGGGGAATTAGTATGATTGCATCAAAATATCATTAGTTTTTTTTCTGATTGTCATTTCGACAGTTTATGGACGCGAATGCGTTATTGTGATTGGTGTATTTTTAGGATATTACATTTTTACTTATGTTACCAGGACGGCCAAGTTTAACTCGGGTGAAGCCGGGTAGTTCTGCTACATTAAAATGATTTTTTAACAGTTTCAATATGTACATAAAACAGAAAAAAAATTATTTAAGTTTAAAATTTGTAAGTACTGCAATTTTGTCTCGCTCCCACTTATATTCGATTTAGAACACTTTTTTAATTACCTACCCATCTCTTACCTATATTATAGTCGAAACATTGTCCACTCGCTCGAAACCTTGACGGGCCGCTAGTATAAGTAATAATTTGGTAATGTAGGCAGTAAATTACCTACTCGTTTTTATATACAATAATTGTTACAACATTTTCAAAAACCAATGCATTTATTATAAACTAGCGGCCCGTCCCGGCTTTGCACGGGTAGACAATGTGTTGACTACAATGTAGTTCTTTAATTTTCTAGAATTACAATACCTGACGAAAATACTTTGATACGATTTTTAAACTATGACTGTATAGGACTGACGTGTACTTAAATCAAGGCGCACGTGGAGAGATGTGTTTTCAGTCAGGGTTTCAATTAGTGGAATACTACATAAAAATACTGCTGTAATATGGCGAAATGACCTAAAACATTCGACCACCTCCTTTAACCACCTTCAGTGGGGAATTTCTAAAATCGTTGAAATACGTGTTTAATCATTTCTTTAGTAGATTTGTTTTAATGATTTTCGTGCTCCTACCTATAACTGCTGCTGAAATATGGTGAAATGAACTAAAACATTCGACCACCCCCCTTTAACCTCCTTTTGGGAGAATTTCTGAAATCGCTGAAATACATGTTTAATAATTTTTTTAATAGATTTGCTTTTCTGATTTTCGCGCTCCTACCTATAACTGCAGCTGAGATATGGTGAAATGACCTAAAACATTCGACCACACCCCTATAACCCCTTTCTGAGGGGGAATTTCTAAAATCGCTGAAATAGGTGTTTAATAATTTTTTTAGATTTGTTTTCCTGATTTTCGCGCTCCTACCTATAAGTGCTACAGAGATATGGAGAAATGACCGAAAACATTCGAACCCTCCTTTATCCCCCTTCGGGATTCTTATTGCTTGCCTGAGCCATAACAGCAATCTACAGTCCAAATTTTGTGACCCTGAATTTAGTAGTTTCGGTGTGCGTTGATGAGTCAGTCAGTCACCGTTTCCTCTTTATATAATAGTATAGATAGGAATCTCCTGGAGCATAATAATATAATTTTTATGTGACTGAAATGTATAATATTTGTTTTTGTTGGGTTTAAAGTTGTGTCCCTCACTTTTTAGATGCATTTAATGTTGATGATTCCAATCGCTAGCTACGATATTATGTTTGGCAGTGGCGAACTGTCGGCTGCATTTTCCAAACCCTGCTAAAGTCGGTATAATAAACTAGTAGGGTATGCCCGCTCCGCTGGTCGATTTTTCCAAACGTACCACGAAAGATTAAAACATTTTTTAGTTCCACTTTCCACCGCCAAGGGGCTTATTCTGTTCTAAACACAGAAAATAGCTAGTTTTTTGCAAAAAATAAGAAAAATTACCGGCCAATTTTTACAAAAATTGGATTTTCAGATGCAGAAATTTTTTCTACATATGTGCGGTGAGTTTTATATCGATACCTCAGATACTTTTATTAAGATTCTCAAATTAGTGAAAACAAACTACTCGTTGCCATAGGCAAAAGAGAAATAACTGGTTTATCGTCGCCATGTACCTTAGATTTTCCAGTTAAAAACCTATAGAAGAAGGAAAGCGCTTTAAAGGTTTCACCATCACACCATAAATACACATTTTTTATTTTTTATTTTTTTAACTGCAAATGGCTTTTTGTTTAATTTATACTAAATTTAAGCTCTCACATACACACTCTGCTTTTCAATTGATTGTGCATTAGAAACAAGCGACTTAATTAAAAGAAATTAATTTTAAAATTTGCTGGAAGATTTAATTTTTTAATTTGCTGTTTCCTTCTGACTCCGTTTATGCGGTATCTTTGATTGGCTTGTTTACATACATAATAAAAAATAAGATAGCAGTGTTAATAGCAGCAGTTTTAAAATACCAATTAAAATAGAAACTTCTTTTTAAAAAAATTGGCAATTTAATAATTAAAGATTTATGCGATATAAAACAAATTAATTTTGACATTCAGAGTAATAAACCGGGTGGTTATAATAATAAGTATCTCTACTTGGAGCTGTCTGGGGCTTGAAGGAATAACCCGAATGAAACCAAAATCAGTACACTTACTATTCGCGAAGAGGGAAGAAGAATAGAACAATAAAAAATTATTGCAATAATCGCCGATAGATGGCGTTTTTGAGTGTAAAGTGTAATGGGTAATACAAACAAATAATTAAGGAGTAAAACCGGATGGCATACTTTATTTATTGGAAAATGTCCCAGTAAATGCAATTACGCTTTCGCATGATCATTGTGCTGGAGGACACAATCCAGGCGGTGCACGAATTGTTCAACTGCAGAATGTAACGCATCAGGAGTGATGTTTCGCACATGTTGGGATATGCGATCTTTTAAATCATTGGGTTTGCGATACCTCCACGGTATTCAACGGCTTTGGCTCCAAAACGCCCCGTAGCGCCATCTGTTGGCGATTATTGCAACGATTTTTTATTGTTCTATTCTTCTTCCCCCTTTTCGAATAGTGAGTGTACCGATTTTGGTTTCATTCGGGCTATTCCCCGAAGCTACAGACAGATCCAAATAAAGATACTTATATTATAAACACCCGGTACTTTTATAAATACCTTTCGAAAGAGTTAAAATGATATTTTAATGTTTTATAATGATAAAATTACATAAAAAATGTTTTAACAATTAATATACCATGTACCCTCAGAATATGCTTTCGTTTAAAGCATTTGATTTCATCATAGGGTATATTGTGAAGATTTATTTGAAATATGAATTTCATTATTTGCTATTTTTTGTATTATTTTATTATACAATCAAAGTCTATTTATTCCACATTTTTTATCTTCTGACAGCGTATCTTTTATTATTATTATTATTATTATTTCTGATGAATATATTTCACTAATATGCCTTAATCAAATGGAAGTTTTTGTTTTTTGCGGATATTTGGCTAAACAATTTGGTCTTTTTTGCACATATTTATAATGCCATTACATAATTTCGAAAGTGAGCTTCCGTGAATTTCATTAATCCTCTCACTTACCTAAGTGTCAATTGAGACTCCCAACTTAAGCCAGTCATAAAAATTGTAGTTTTAAATAAAAATTTGACATAAAGGTCTTTATAATTTATCTTTTCTAGAGAGAAATTAAGCTGTCCAAAATATTGACAACTATGCCCATATCAAAACTGCTGTATCCGATTACTTATATATTTTTTTCTCAATTACTACCTCATCGTTTATATGAAAGCAAAGTACTCTATTCTTTCTGATCATAACTTAAACTACTCTCTCTCTACTTCATTTCCTAGAACGGAACCAGTGAAGCACGGTTATCTGCTTTTTTTCCCCATATTGGTTCCTTTTGTTTTTATAAAATTTAAAACACTACTCATTAGTCCTTTGTCACGAGTAAATGCGTTGGTTAGTATGTACGAAGTAAAATATTTAGGAAGAAGTTGACAAGCTTTTCTTTGAAACAGATATCCTCTCTTTCAACTAGATCTAAAAGTTAAGTCCTTAGCTATGGCATTTTGTAACAACCGCCCTTTGTTTTAGTTTTGCATCAAGTAATGTACATAAGCGCTGGTTAATGCAAAAGAGCATATATTATATATATATATATATATATATATATATACACTGAAATATTAATTCTGGCAAGCGATGCATTGGTATATTCACTTTATTTGGAGTCGAAGTCATCAAGATGGAAGGCGATGTTTATGAATACACTGGGGTTTTCCCATCAAAATAAAGGAAGCTGCATTTTCATCAACGAATTTATTTGCACTTCACAAAGAATAGACAATTCCACTAATCGTTCATTTTAGAACTCGGATCGAGCTGTGTTACATCGTAGGGAAAATCATGAAGATGTTACATATTATTAGAGATACACCAATTTAAAGACAATTCTCCTCAAGTGACGGGATCTAGTTAGCAAGTCAAAAAGCGTAAAAATTCTGACCTCCAAGGCGGCGTAACACGTTTTAAACCCAGCGAGGCGTAGGAATCTTTCGCCAATGCAGGCGTATTTTAACCAATGAGCGCATTGCAAGGCTGACGGTCTCTATATACTTGGCATAATTTTGAGGTGAATAGTTAGACGCGGGAGTTGCAATTAATCACGGGATATCGAATGATTATTTTGATAAAAATTAAAATGATATTAAGAAACATTCTAAATAAATAGAAATTTAATGTCTCAAAATGTGAAGGAAAAAATTAGGGATTTTATACAAAGAAGTGTCGCGTTTAACAGAATAAGGTTTTTACAATAAGAATTAAAAGAATATGTTGAGTAAAAATATGGAATTAAAATATAAATTACATTTAAGATGTGATTAAAAGACAGGGAAAAAGGTAGATATTGTAAGAATTTGGAATAAATAAAGTAAAAGGGCGATTTTTTTTAAATATTATAATATATTACTTATTCATCCATATCTTGAAAATTGTTTCTTTCTTTACTTCTGTATTTATTCTTCCCAGCTTTTTAAGTTCACTCTTTATAATTTCTAACTGACGTTTAACACCTTTTTATGTTCGCATTAATTTATTAATATTAAATTAATTCGAAATTTATGTGGTATTAGGGGATTCATTTTTCCTAGGAGACTTAATTTTTCTTGGAATGACTTGAGGGCATGTTTCTAACACCTTTCTTATAAAATCTAGAAAGTTTACGTTTTTCTGAGAGCTTGGAAAAAAAGTAAACTGATACAAGAATTATTTCTCGGAAGAAGCAACATTTCTCTTAAGTAAAAAGTACCAAACATGACACTAATCGAATCCTTTCTACGACAGCTAACACGGAACAGACAGACTTATAGACAAATTTTTCCCTCTCGGCTGTTAGTCTCAACGAGACCTTTTGCAATTATTTACATACGTTTGAGTTTTGCCAGTATCTTCTCTCACGCTGTCTTTTGCAAAACACCTGAAGCATTGTTACACAACAACATACTCTTAACTTACTGTGACTTCTGTCGTGGACAGGTTATTGTGAAAAAGCTATATACCACTAATCTATGAAAAAGTTCCAGACAGTCTTTTTATTCAACAGAGATAGAAAAATATATTTTACCAGTATAGACCCGTATAAGGTTTTCACATTGTAATCTGATTATTATTGAGGCAACATCGATTTATGTAAAATCTTTCATTTCTTTTATGTAAACAATGTTAAAGAGATGTCCATCAATGTTAAAGAGATGACCCTCAAGCGCCATCTATTAGTCTAAATTGATAAATGCTGAAGCGTTTAGTCATTAATTTTTAATTAACTGCAGTTTTTAATCAAATAACGTGTTTTAACGAAACGGGAGTGTACTATGTTAGATACCGGTTCCAAAACCTTTCAAATAATAACTCCATATAATTACATTAACTGGTTTATAAGTTAGACAGACCTCTATACAATGCAGCTGGGACTTCAGCTGAAGGTGGCTCGTCAAGTTTCTCTTAGTAATGTCCACCACTCGCTGAGAGGTTCTGCTCTCAAAGCTGGTAGACGGGAAGTGCTTATTTTGGTTCACATAGGAATTGCAATCTCTCAATCAGTTACAATAAATTGAGACTGCACGAATCTCGCCAAATGCTCAAAATAAATAATTAAAATAAGTTAAAGTGCAATTATTGATTAAAGTGATAAAAAACGTAACACAAAAGGTTTTAAAATACCTTTTAATATAGATTACATATGTTTCCTTCGCTCAAATGGTCTTCAGATCAAAATGATAAATAAAATATTTTCGCAAAGGTTTTGAAAAGGGTAAACATAAATCACGAGATCACATGTCCAATGCAAGCACGTGCTTAAATTGGTCAAAATGGAAAACGTGAAAATCATTTAGTTTTATTGCTTTTTCAATCTGTAAAGCATCGCGTGCCAAATTTTAGGCAATTCGTTTCGCATATATATTTCTATTGATTCACAGATAAAGGATGGGAAATAAACTCTTAAAGCAAAAAATATTTTACTATTCTTGAAATCAAAAGCTCTATTCTATGTTGTCTAGCTAAGGCAGTACATCTTCTGTAATATTTGATATCTGCCATATGTTCTTTTATTCTCGTTTTAAATTTTCTGTTTGTCATTCCTATATATTATTTTAATGTTCCATCTGCCCTGGTGAATGGTATTTCATAAATACCGAGAAGTTCATGTTCTATTGGATCTATTTTTCTACATACTATGTTTTTAACACTTTCCAACCTAGTTGAAAAGTGTTTATGACTTCGGTTTGTCTGCCGTGTGGCGGCGCTAATTCGCCTTATATGAAAATGGAAGAGGAAGCATAATTAAGTTTCTCCAGCTAGCAAAAGGAGCGTTCTCCCATTTGGCGAAAGTTTGGCGCTTGGAAAGTTTTGCCAAGTATAGACTGACGGTGGATTCGGCGAGAATCTTTTACACTTGCTCTTCGGCGGTCTCGAGTGATGCTGCGTTTTTTGGGAACGGCTGCAGGACGGCTGTTATTATACTTATTTATTAATTATGTTTATTTGAATATGTTGAATTAATTATGTATTTCGTTAAAGTAATAAAGTTTTGTGTAGTTAATTATGCCGCCGTATATTTAACCATAGCGCAACCTTACACACCTACAAGTGGTGACCCTTGTACACGCTTTTGGAGCTGCGGTTAAAAAGTTTAAAAGAAAGATTAATTCATAACGAGTTCTCGTAGAGTCTATTAGGATGTCTTTCAAGGTTAAAGGTATGAGAAGATTCCGTACTGCTTATTCCCTTTTGCATGTATCCTCTGAGGACTTTTAAGATAATTTAAACTTGTTTCGGGTTCCAATGGTTTGTTGGTTTCGATGTTGATATTGCTGTTTTAAGTGTTAAAATGTTTTAATCTTCGTTCAGTTTGGAGTAAATTGTTGTTTAGTTCGGCTTTTTGAGATTTCTGTTTGTTTTTTCATAGTGTACGGGATTGCGGACGACATTCCTAAGGAAACTATGAAAGGGAGGAGTACAAGATGTAATAGAGTGTCGGTGAAAGTTCCCAATTTTTGGCCTAGTAATGCAAAGTTATTTTTTGTACAGCTAGAGGCTAGTTTTAGGTTAGGGGGAATCTCCGTGGAACAAACTAAATTTGATCATTTGGTGGCGTCTTTGGATGCTGAAACTTTATCTTTTGCTTCCGATATTGTGTGTAAACCCCCAGAAGAACCGTACAGTGCTCTTAAAGCGAGGTTATTATCGGAATTTGAAGTTTCTCAGAATCGGAAGGATAAGACATTGCTGGAAGATTTAGAGCTTTGTGAAAGGTCCCCCTCAATGTTATTGCGTAAGAGAGAGTTAAGTGAGGGCCATGTTGACGATGACTTTTTGAAAAATATATGGCTTCGGAGGTTACCGGTATCGGTGCAAACAATTTTGTCTGTCAGCTCTGAGGGTTTAAATAAATTAGCGGAGATGGCGGATAGGATTTGTGAATGAACGCAGGTTGGTGTTAACTTTCTGGAATCGAGAGGGGCTGAACAAACTCAGTTTAGTCAGCAAAATAAACAGTTGGAGCAGCTACAATTTCAGGTTCAGGAATTTTCAAAGCTGGTTAAAGCGGGTTCTTGTCCCAAGTCACCTAGGAAATCTTACCGGCGGAACTCATTTAACTCAGGGGATAGGTCACACAGAGAGGGGTGTTTATGTTGGTATCATTTTCGATTTAAGGAAAAGGCTCGAAAATGTGTACCCTCGTGTGCTTACAAACCAAAAAACGACATTCGCTGGCAGGAGTAGCGACGGCTACTGCACGTATGGGCTTGAGTCGTAGGCTTTATATTACAGATAAGGTTACTCAATCCAGCTATTTGATAGATACGGGCAGTGATGTCTCATGTTTTGCGAAGTCATTTTTAGTTAAAAGTACTAGAAAGAGGAATTTCACATTGTATGCCACTAATGGTACAAAAATCTGCACTTACGGTACTAAGTTATTTACACTGGATTTGGGACTGAAACGTAAATTACAATGGCCATTTATCATAGCTGAAGTAACTAAACCCATTATAGGCGCTGACATTCTACAACATTTTGGTTTATTGGTTGATTTAAAAAAGCGTCGTTTATTGGACCCTGTAACTAAGTTTTCTGCGCGTGGTCGTGCCAGTCTGTGTGATGTCCCGGTGGTTAAAACTATCATCGGAAACTCTGCATATACAGAACTGCTAAAACAGTATAAAGAGATTACACAGTTAAATAATACGAATAAACAAACTGTAAAACATGATACAATCCATTTTATCCGTACTGTTGGCCCACCTGTGACAGCTAGAGCTCGGCGATCACAGCCAGCGCAGCTCCGGATAGCTAAGCAGGAATTTGACTATATGCTTGAGAAAGGTATCTGTAGGCCATCTAAAAGTAATTGGGCCAGTCCATTACATATGGTCCCTAAAGGCGTTTCGGATTGGAGACCAACTGGGGATTACAGGGCACTTAACCGAATTACTGTACAAGACAGATACCCCATTCCTCACATTCAAGATTTTACTTATATGTTAAAAGGTAAAAAAATATTTTCTAAAGTGGATTTAGTCCGTGCTTATCATCAAATTCCGGTTCATCCTCCCGATATCCCTAAAACTGCTATTATAACTCCTTTTGGTTTGTTTGAATTTCCATTTTTTAAATTTGGGTTATGCTCTGCAGCGCAAACGTTTCAACGCTTTATAAATGAGGTATTACGAGGTTTGGACTATTGCTTTCCTTATCTCGATGACATCTTAATAGCGAGTGAAACTCACGCTCAGCATACGTAGCATTTAGAGGAAGTTTTTAGGCGGTTTAGAGATTACGGGATTATAATTAATGAATCAAAATGTGAGTTTGGCAAAGAAACTATAGATTTTCTGGGTCATACTATTGATAGCCAGGGCTGTGTTCCACACAAAGATAAGGTGAAAGCTATACTCGAATTTCCAAAACCAAAAACTGTTAGCGATCTCAGGAGATTTTTGGGAATGGTGAACTACTATCATCGTTTTGTACCCCATATTGCAGCAATATTAAGACCACTAAACGTGTTCTTAAATGGAGCAAAAAAGAGGGATAAAAGAGAAATTCAGTGAGATGTGGATGCAGGAAGCAGTTTTGAGCGAGTTAAGCAAGCTATAGCTAATGCGACTTTTGCTTTATCACCCTTCTCAAGATGCGAAGCTTGCACTTATGACTGACGCCCGATGGTCCGAAACCACTTGGATTTTTCTCTCGTAAGTTGTCCCCTACACAGTGCAAATATTCAACATATGACCGAGAATTGTTGGCGGCATATTCTGCGATCCAATATTTTAGGCATATGTTGGAGGCTCGGGTATTTACGTTGTATGTAGATCACAAACCCCTAATTTTTGCATTTCAGCAGAAACAGGAGAAATGTTCCCCTAGAAGGCTTCGGCAGTTACACTTTATATCACAGTTTACGACGGATATTCGTTATTTGCCAGGCAAGGGAAATTTTGTTGCTGACAGTTTATCTAGAGTTTGTGAGATTCAGTTTGCGTCACTTACAGATTTTGAGTTGTGGGAAAAGTTGCAAACAGAGGATGAGGAGCTAAAAGCTATTTTGGACGGAAAGACTGAGTTTAGTGGGAAGTTAGCTAAAGTACAAATGCCGGATGCTAAGACATTATTGTATTGTGAAACTTCTGGTGAGGTGAACAGGTTTTATGTCCCCCAGACCTTGAGATATAAGGTGTTTGAGTCAATGCATGGGCTGTCGCATACAGGAATACGAGCTTCTAGGCAGCTAATCTGTTCGAAATATGTTTGGCCAGGGCAAATAAAGATGTTGCTGTGTGGTGTAGAGCGTGTATACCCTGTCAAAAGACTAAGGTACACCTGCATACTAAGTCTCCTTTGGTGAAATTTTTGGTTCCAGACGAGAGATTTGCGCATATACACATAGATATCATTGGTACCTTACCTCTAGTACGTGAATTCAGATATTGCCTAACCATGATAGATAGGTTTACCCGGTGGCGAGAGGCTGTACCTATTGTGGATATGACTGCTGAAACTGTTGCTTAGGCTTTTGTTCAGACGTGGGTTTCCCGTTTTGGTACGCCTCAAAGGATAACATGCAATAGGAGTAAACAATTTGAGTCCACTAAAATTGACTAAAATTTAGCATCCTATGCAGTATATATACAAATCTATAGATCATATACAGGGCTGAATGAGAGTATTCGGATATTTTTCCGAATATTGTATATGTTGGAAATATACAGGGTGATTTTTTTAAAGTTGTGAAAGTAAAACCCTATAACGAAAGAACCAGTGATCCAAATGACCGGAAATTTCACCAGTATGCTCCCAAAGCAATAGGGATTTTTTTAGGCATGGTTAAAAAAAAACTTAAAATCTCACCGACAGATGGCGCTGTATATGCAAGACACACGCACAGTGGATACTCATACAGAATGCAGTAATTGGGAAAAGGAACTGCAAACAACTGCATAAACAGAACGAAATAAAAATATGGAGTAAAACATTCGTACAGAACTGCGCAACTAACCCATACGATTTTCAGTGTGCTGTCCAATATTTTCAGCTACGAGTTGGAAACGTGAAACCGCATGTTCCTCAACAGAGTGAAGAGTATCCACTGTGCGTGTGTCTTGCACAATCTCCTCTCCCGACTTTATTGCATATACAGCGCCATCTGTCGGTGAGATTTTAAGTTTTTTTTAACCATGCCTAAAAAATTCCCATTGCTTTGGGAGTATACTGGTGAAATTTCCGGTCATTTGGATCAGTGGTTCTTTCGTTAATAGGGTTTTACTTTCACAACTTTAAAAAAAAAATCACCCTGTATGTTGGAAATTCCTGAAATTACGTTTTTAAATATATTATGCATTTTCCAAATTGTTTACTTAGATGTTAACTTTCAGCTTATTGAACAGTAATGATTTGTAAAATTATTTTGGAAGCGTTGGAAAGTGTTACATAATCTATGCTTGACGCATGATTTTTCGTTCTTGTTTTAATTTTTGGAAGGTTTTGCGATAAGACATAGTAATTGAAAAACAAATTAAATTAAAGTAACTATCTGAACGTTTTATATGAAAGCCAAGTTCTCTGTATTCCTCCTTATCCTAACTTAGTCTAATATTAATCTTCTTTTTAATGAACATAGATACAGGGTAACGGTTTGCTTTTCTTCCAAGATAATTAAAACATTACTCATAAGTCCTTTGTCACAAATGAGCGTCTTGGTCGGTATACGTGAATTAGAATATCCAGAAAGATGTTGACCTGCTTTTCTTTAACCCATTTTAGGCCAAGCATAGAAATTTTATAAAATGTGGTGTTATTTACATTGAAATTTGCTTAAATTACATTCATTAAAACACCAAAAAAGTGTTGAGTGCATGAAAATTAATATTTAATTTAATTTAACGTTACCATTATTAATTTACCATTAATAATTTACCATTAAATATAAATAAAAAAAATAAGTTTTCTTATGGCATTTATTTTATTTTTATTTTAATTACTTTACTTGCAACTTTACTCTATTATAAAAACATATGATTAATCTGAAGTGGAATAATTACACATTTTCAAAAAGTCGAATTTGTCAATAACCGTTTCAAGTAAAAAACCAGCGTATTTTGAAAATTTCTCAACAGAAACTGATTACTTCAATTGAATTACTAATATTTTATAAATGTCTCCAGAACCCTTAAAAATAGCAGAAAAATAAAATTAGCGAAAAATATACGTCACAGTGTTAATAAAAATATATTTATTGAAATGGTGCGTTTACGCACTTTTGGCCGAAAATGGGTTAAACCGATATCCTCTCTTTCAACTAGATCTAAAAGTTATTGCCTTAGCTCTGTCATCTTGTGACCACAGCCTTTTCTTTTAATTTTGAATCAAGTACGTACCTTAGTGTTGCTTAATGCAAAATAGTACATATAATATATACTTCTTCATCCGTATCGTGAAAACTGCTTCTTTTAACACTTTCCAACATAGTTGAAAAGTGTTTATGAATTCGGTTTGTCTGTCTGGCCGTCTATGCTGTAACTCCTGTACATATACTCGGATTGTCATGTAATTGATATATCGGGTGGTTATAATATAAGGATCTTTATTTGGAGCTGTCTGTAGCTTGAAAGAATAACCCAAATGGAGCCAAAATCTGTACACTTACTATTCGAGAAGCGGGAAGAAGAATACAACAATAAAAAAGTACCTTTGAGTGTGAAATGTAATGTGTAATACAAGATCAAAGAATTAAGGCGTAAAACCGGATGGCAAACCTCATTTATTGGACAGTGTCACAGTGAATGTAGTTACGCTTTCGCAGGGCGGTGCCAATCAAGTTCAGGTTCCACACGGCCATTGTGCTGGAGGACACAATCCAGATGATGCACGACTTGCTCAACTGCAAAATATAACACATCAGGAGTGATGTTTCGCACATATTGTGATATGCGATCTTTTAAGTCATTGAGGTTTGCCCCCACGGTTCACAACGGCGTTTGCACCTACAGGCCAGGTCGCGCCATCTGTTGGCGATTATGGCAATTATTTTTGTATTGTTCCAGTCTTTTTTCCCCTTCTCGAATAGTTAGTGTTCCGATTTTGGTTTCATTCGGGTTATTACTTCCAGCTACAGACAGCTCCAAATAGAGATACTTATGTTATAACCGCCCTGTATGTTATTGAAGTTTACCATGGCATGTTCGGTATTGAAATTAAAGTCTGTAGCATTTATAGTTTTTTTAATTTTTTTACAAGGGCACTGAAAAAATTTCGTTGTATTATGCTCTATGGGGAAAAATCGTCTGTGGTGTATTATAATGTTGTTAAACTATTTTAAACATAATGATATTGATATGTATTACTGAGATAGACCTAAACCTAATTTATGTGGGATTACGATGAATAATAAGTACTTTAGCCACAACAAATATCCTTCAAATATAGTATAAACAAAACAGATTTAATAACATGACAACAAATACAGCTCGGATTTACACACAATTTTCCTGAATGATACAAACATTCTTATCTCAATACAAATAATAATTATAACATCTTTGCCAAGCATTGCATAAAAATTCCTCCAAGCAACATATCCCAAAAAAAAACTATAGAACAACTGCTCGTGCTATGCTGTTCTTCCTCTTGCGTGAACTCATCGCCTTGAGCTGCTCGTGAAAAGTAATAATTCATTGAGTTCGTATTATTGTCGTTGTTACTTCTGATAATTCCCACATTTTCGGTCATCCTGACATTCTGGCGACCTCGACAGATGAATACTTCTTATCATATAATTTTAATATTACACTATGAACTGATACAATACTGTAAAACAAATAAAACAAAAATAACTAAATTAAAACTCAGGATACTTTTTCGTATACACTTTACCTTTTGAATGACATGGACAAAATCAATTTTCATAACATTTTCTTCTTTGCGTATATTCGTAACCATTGAAAATACGAGGAGGGACATAGCTATATTTGGTATCACTCTCAATACGTTCATCATTTCTTCCTCGAGGTGCTGTTTCATATCTTTTGTAATAAAATTTATTTGTAAAATAGGGTTCTTGCTTCCTATCACTCCAAAAATAATGACATCTTTTACGCCTGTCTTGTTTACGGTTTTCATGAATATTATGCTTTCTTCTGTCTTCATACTGCCTATACTGTTTGCGGTATCTATGATTTATGTCAGCAAACTTTT
Organism: Maratus michaelseni; assembly: GCA_963931845.1. Lineage (NCBI taxonomy): Eukaryota > Metazoa > Arthropoda > Arachnida > Araneae > Salticidae > Maratus > Maratus michaelseni. The sequence goes on along the minus strand of OZ007596.1, from coordinate 266,682,133 downwards.
CTTTTGTATAAAATGACTAGCAGAACCACCCGGCTTTGCCCGGGTTAACATAAATTAACATACAATAATACGACAATAACAATGACGACAATATGATTTGTGCATACTCAACCATAAATCACTAAAAAAGACAATTGGAAAAAAAAAGCTTTACTTTAATTCAACCATAGTAAAATTTCTCAGCTTTATAAATGAGAATGCACGTTTTCTTTGCGCATACAATATAAAAATATACGAATTTCCTGACAATGAAAACAAAATACCAAAAGTCGTAACATTTTGCGAAATTCGCTTTCATATGGCATCTATCTATATTATAAAACAAAAACATATCCGTGAGTAATGTCGACATCATATGGACGGTATCAACGACCTAACCATTAAATTTTGCTTGTACTGCATATTTGTAACTACTAAGTATCGCATAATTTTATTTTTTAAACTATCAATCCGAAAAAAATGCACTTTCAATTGTAGTTTGAAAAGGTTATATCAATTTACTGATTTTTTATGGATTTTAAAGTAATTTTAAAGCGTGTATATTTTTAAATCTGTGTCAAATCCAATTACGAAAGATTAACTTATTTGATCTTTATAAAGTAAAGACATATTTCTATACTTAGCACATACAATTTTTATGCGGTCGAATAAAATAAATGTACTCTCAATGTTATTCGTTTGAAAAGCGTATCTCAATTTACTGATGTTTTATGGATTTTAAAGTAATTTTAACGTAATTTAAACATATGAATGTTAAACTTATACTTTGGCGACCAATACATTCTGTGGAAATTACGCTCCTTTGTGTAATTGCTATAAAATACTAATATTTTGTGAATGAAAACCGGCACATGATTTAAAATATGACGACACTTTCACCGGGGTACATTTTCCTCTGAACCGATAAGTGTCTAATTAAAACAAATTCTTTCACTTCAAGAATCATGTACAAATATGCATTTATATGTATAGATAATGTGCATGTTTGTCAACGTAACGTAAGGAAAATGTTGAGTTAAATTGCTTGAAGTTTCGCCAAGTTTCTCGTAATTTTCAAATAGTTAAAATACATTATATTATGTGTAGGAAATAATACATTATGAATTACTAACTCTGCAAGAATTGTTACTTTTCATGAAACATGAAAACGATTAAAGAAATCCAATACTACTGTACTCATAGAAAAATTTTAAACAATATTATTAAATACTAAATTTAAATCCGAAATTATATTTACAATATAGTTTAAACAAAATTTGCTAAAATTGGCTTTTGAAATTATGTGATTTTTGATGCAAAACATTATTTTTCCAAAATATAGTGTTCTTATAAGAATTGGATAATAATTTCGAAGCTGGTGAAATGAAAATGTCTCCACGTTGTCTAACGTATAAAAAATATATATTTTTTTTAATTAAAATAAATGTTTTATATTTAAAAAAATGCATTTATTTTTTTTCTTTCGATAAGCCATTTTACTTTTAATCCCATTTGTTTGACACCCATTTTTGAAGAAAAAATAATGGAAAACACTGTGTTTTCTTTAAATTCAATTTTTATTAATAGGGCATCTACTGTCCTCCTACATCCAAGGAATTTAAATATGCCTCCTTGGTTGAGGCTCAAGCTGAAAAAAGTTACGATGTATTGATTGCTAAATGTCAATATTGGACCGACGATTTTTGATTATGTTGAATAAATTGAATCAAAGTTTGAATGCGCAAAAAATATGTTTTTATTTCTCAGAAAATTTACTTTAAAACAGTGGAAACAATTTGCCTTTGTAAAATTATGAGATAAGTTATTTATTTTTCTCCAAACACATTTAAATATATGCACTATGTCGTTTAAAGCACTTATAGTAATATTTGTAATATGCGAAAAAAATCACAACTGACAAAATTGACGTCACTTTCAGATTTCAAATTATAGCGAGTTAATCTGAAATTGGTTTATAAAAATATTGTCCATACGCAGTTTCTTTGAATGGCAACAGGAAAGAAATTGAATTATAAATTGAATTAGAAATTGAGGGAAATAAATAGATTTCTGTAATGATAAACTATGGGAAATGTTTGAAAAAAGTGGTAAAGAATGGTGTGAGAAATTTTTAAAGTTGACAGTAATTTTACTCGTGTTCTAAAGTATATGTACACCAAGTTTTGTTCAAATCGGACGAAAACTGTAGATTTGTATAAGGAACATACATACCAAGAACGGCTTTTATATATATAGATTTCACTTCATTTCCGTATCGGTAACCACGTTTCTCAAAACTTTCATGAAATATTTCTTTATTTTCATTTTTTCTTTTTATATTACTTCCCATTATTTCTTTTCGCGTGCTCGTTGAATTATAATATTTTCCGTCTTTTACTATTTCATTTTCATGTTTTGATTTGGTCTCGTGAGTTGAGTGACTTTTATCCGTTTTCACCGCGTGTGCTAACTTTAGCTTGAAATTATTTTTATTCATATTGCTAATCATTTCGTTTTCAGCACGTGAACTATTTTCTTTTGATACTTTTGCTTCATTGTATGAATTGGCAACATATATTTTTATCAGAATTCTTCAAAACTTTAAGGCAACCTACATGAAAAGTATTGCGCTCGCCAAAAATTTTAATTCCCTCTTCATTTATCGCCAAATTTAGTTTACTCATCACGCCCATTCCTAGGACTATGTCGTGTATGCAAGAGATTTTAAATCATACAAATTTTAGAAATTGTGAAACCATCAATTTTGAATTCATAAGGGAAATAACCTAAAGGGTACAACAATGCCATCGATGGCGCACAGTGATATGTTATCAAAAGATAATCTTGGCGATCCAATATTTACATAATTTTCATAGCTTGTTAGGCTTAAATTGGATCCTGTATCAAATAAGAGATTTGTTTCTTTTCCATTAATATGAATTGTCCTTATGTGAGGGTTAGGCTTATTAAAATTAGCAGTTGTATTAACATTAACTTTCTGCACCCGAAAATTGGGATATTTTCGTTGATAATCATGATGGTTTTCGGTTGAATCGCAACAGAACTCATTAGTTTGACTGTTATTTCTATTATTACACTGAGACGCTACGTGGCCTTGAGAGTTGCATCTAAAACACCTAATTTGGCATTTATTTCTTTTATTTTGGTATTGGGTATCAAAGAAAGATTGTGAATTTGCATTTTTACTTATTTAGGGATTTCTATCTTCAAAGTGATGTGAAATTCTATTCTAGGTTTTAACATTACGCCTCGCCGCATCATAATGATCTAGTTTACTTACTAATACATCTATATTTTTAATTTTTGGAAGATCATCAATAAAATGTTCTTTCATTTCTATAGGTAACATCCGCTTAATTTGATCTACTACGATTAATTCTTTTAAGGATTCAAAATCGGATACTTTAAGACCGTTAATCCATTCTTCCAAATAATTTCTTAATTCAAATGCTAAATCGCGCCAAGTGGCTGAAGATTCTTTTTTATGGGACATTAATTTCTGCCTAAATTCTTCTGGCGTCATTTTGAAGCGTTTGAGAAGTAAATCTTTTACATAATCGTAATTGCTCGCCAATGTTTCTGGCTCTCTAGCTATAATATTGGCGATTTCTAACGGGATGAAACTTAACAAATATGTGACCCAATTTTCTTTTATTATATTCATTCGAGAGATTTGTCTTTCAAATAGTGCTAAATAGAAACTAATATCACTTTTACTGTCAAAGTGAGGAATTAATTTAAGCAAATCTGGTTGCTTACCTGAACCAGCTATTGCAGAATCGTCGCTCACACTTTTCAAATTGCCTTGTAGCTCCATTTCTCTTAATTCGTATTCCAATTCAACTTTTTTTTCCTCTAATTTTTTATCTGCTTCTAGTCTTCTTTCTTCCTTTTCTGCTTCTAGTCTTCTTTCTTCCTTTTCTGCTTCCAATCTTCTTTCTTCCTTTTCTGCTTCCAGTCTTCTTTATTCCTTTCCTGCTTCCAGTCTTCTTTCTTCCTTTCCTGCTTCGAATCTTCTTTCTTCCTTTTCTGTTTCTAATTTTCCTTTCTCCGTTTCTTGTCTCTCAGCGGCAATGACTTCGAGTGTAACTTTAATGAAATTTTCTTCATAATCTTCTGATTCGGTGATCAATTTTATTACATCAATAACTCTTGCACTCTGTGGTACAACTAAACCTAGTTCATTACATAACGTTAACAAGTCTGCTTTTCTGGCTTTATTAAGAGATGACATCATTCAACTACTTTAAACTTCAACTGAACAAAGTATTATAGTATTGTAGATCTGATTACGGAACTTTTCTTCATATAATACTTCAGAAAAACAGTTCAAATTTTTCATATTATCCCGGTACAAAACAGCTTTATATTCATATCGTATGTCAGACAAACAGCTTTATGTTCATATCCCGGCAACGAGACCCCAAAAGTTGTGGGATTACGATGAATAATAAGTACTTTAGCCACAACAAATATCCTTCAAATATAGTATAAACAAAACAGATTTAATAACATAACAAATACAGCTCGGATTTACACACAATATTCCTGAATGATACAAACATTCTTATCTCAATACAAATAATTATAACATCTTAGCCAAGCATTGCATAAAAATTCCTCCAAACAACACATCCCAAAAAGAACTATAGAACAACTGCTCGTACTATGCTTTTCTTCATCTTGCGTGAACTCATCGCCTTGAGCTGCTCGTGAAAAGTAATAATTCATTGAGTTCGTATTATTGTCGTTGTTACTTCAGATAATTCCCACATTTATGTAGAATATGGAGTGCAAAAAACTTATTCATTTACAGAGTCACAAAAAAAAAAAAAAAAAAAAAAAAAAAAAAAAAAATCCGTATATTATGGCCTATGGGGAAAAATTGTTTGCGGTTTATTTTAATGATGTTAAACAATTTCAAAAATAATGATATTGAAGTGTATTACTGATATGGAGGTGCAGCAAAATATATTTTTGTAGAATATGGGATGAAAAGAACTTATCACACATTTACTGGGCCACACAAAAGAAATCAGTTCTATTATGATCAATGGGGAAAAACTGTTTGCAGTGTATTTTAACAATGTTATACTATTTCAAACATACACAAATTGATATATATCACTGAAGTGCGCTATGGGATTTTTACAATAGAATATGGTATACATAGTATTTATCGTTTATTTAAAGGGACGCAAAAATATCAGTTACATTACTGTCTATGAGCAATAACTGGTCAAGCGTGTTTTCATTTCTGGTATGCGTTTTTTAATTTTAGTAATTATTTGTATATTACTTTATGTGTGTCTAAATTTTATAGGTTATATACATAGCTGCATGAAGGAATTTTAGTGCAATTCCGCTTATTGGTCTTAATTGCTACAGGGGAATTTTCAAGAATTATGAGTTTCCTTGAACTAAATTTTTACATACTATGAGGTATATATCCAAATTTATAGATCATATACAGGGCTGCACAAAATAATTCGGATATTTTCCCGACTATACATGGCAATTGTTTAAATGTGGTTTTAAAATGCTTTATGTCTTTTCCAAATCGATTACTTAGACACTGGGTGGGGCTAGTTGAGCTTAAACCGAAAAGTAGGCCTCCTCGACCGGTTTGACCTAGACCTCGATTACTTGGACATCATCTTTCACCTTATTAAACGGTGAAGTTTTATTACAGTATTCTGAATATGTTTGAAAGTGTTCATAATCTATGCTTGAAGCATGGTTTTTATTTCTTGTTTTACTTCTGTATTTTATCTTTTAAGCATTTTACCTTCACTCTTTATAATTTCTAGCTGACGTTTAACACATTTTCATTCTCGCATTAATTTATTAATATTAAAAATTTTCGAAATTTCTGTGTTAGTAAGAGAGTCAGATTTTTTTCTAAATTTTTCGTGGAATGTCTCGAGCCAACACGTTTTTTTTAACACCTGTCTTAGAAAGTCTACATCTTTTACGATCTTTGAAATAAACAGATACAAGCATTATTTCCAGTAAGAAGCAACATTTATTTTTGTTATTATTATTTCATTCACAGCAGATGATTCTAGCAATTTAAAACTTGACGCGGCATTTCCATGAAATATATATTTTTTTTATAGCGGGAGCGTAATACAAAGGTTCTGATTTCAAATTTATCACGTATTCAATTAAAAATGGTCGGAACAATTACGGACATTTTAAGCATTGACGTTATCTGATCGTTTTCAACGGTCATTTCAACGATACGATCGTTTCTACGTAAAGAAAAAGTTTACTACGTTTTATCCGAAGAGATTGGTACACATTAGTACACATTTTCAGACAAATCAGTGCACAGAATATATTATTTTAAAGCTTCTACCAGTGATGTTTTACTGACGGAAGCTAAGAAATATTTGTGTCGTATTCAGGAAGTGTGACTGGAAGTTTCTTTCGGAAAAGTAATTAAAGCTTCGTGTAAGAAGAAACTGCCCTGAGTGTCAAATTAAATTAAAATAAATATTTACTACACACCTCATCCCTTTCAAAAGATCCAAGAAAGCTAACCACCATTAAAAAATCCCTTAAAAAATACAAAACTTTCATTTGATAGCAAAAAACAGTAAGAATTTTCCTCCAAATCACTGTATTCTTAGAAAATACTTGTAAGATGTAGAATGTTCAATTTAAATCATAAATGCCGTCTTCTGATCAAGAAAACTTTTAAGCAAAAATTCTATTTTCACTGCATTTTTTTTTTTTGGTAATGCAGAAATTCTTGTACGCACGCACTTGTAACGTCGTAGGTTCTCAAAACAGAATGGAGAGGGAAATGATATCTCTATGATCCTAACGAAATAAAATAATCCCTCAAATCACACATTACAAGAAATCATACATTTTTGTATCGGACCTGCAACGTAGTTAAGATGTGATGTTCGCACGCAATCAAAGGCGGAAGAGCGAAACCACATCTCAAAGAAGAAAAATAATCCGCACGAACATCGCAAGACATCGCACAGTTTAATATAGGACCTCCAACATGGTAAAGTTAATATATTCACACGCACTCATAGACAAAAGAACAGAAACCACACGCCAACGAAATAAAATAATCCGCACGAACATCGGAAGAAAGCACACAGTTTAATATCGGGCCCACAACGTAATGGTATGTTCACACGCACTCAAAGAGAACAGAAGCGAAAACACACTTCAATGAAGAAAAAAAAAATCCACGCGAACATCGCAAGAAATCACATTGTTTAATGTCGGACCTCCAACGTGATAAAGATAATATATTCACACGCATTCAAAGACAAAAGAAGCTAAACCAAACAATCCGCACGAACTTCGCAAGAAATCACACAGTTTAATATTGGACCTACAATGTAGTAAAGATAACATTTTCACACGCACGCAAAGACAATACGCAAAACCACATCCCAAAGAAGCAAAATAATTCACTCGAACATCAAAAAGCCACCCAAAATGCACAGTTTGCTACCAGAAGAGACTTAAACTCTAATTCTAACGCCCCCAACACGAAAAATGAAGCGACGTCGCATCACAACGAAGTAATAATAGTGTACAAGAATTAAAAAAAATAAATCAATTTCAAGCAATCGCAATGCATTAAAAAATTACCTACTCGCACCTACCCCAGTACAACATAAGAAGCGAAATCACATACCCAAAAATAACAGTACATACAAATCTTAAAAGAACAAACTGTTTAACATTGGACCCCAAACGTCTTAAGAATACTTCTTCACTCTTCCAGTTACTTAAAATGAAGCGAACAGACAACACAATCAAGTGTATATACCTCAACGGAAACCCACAACCCCCCCCCCCCAGAAATTTAATACCGAACTCGCAAAACATAGAAAATATTAACACGCCTCAAAACGAAACAAGCGTCTCCATTTCCGAACTAAATAAAAATACACCACAAACACCCAAGAACAAACGGAAATTCAAGATCACCGCAACCCATTTAAAACTGATAATTCTAAAGTCCCTAAACCCCTAAAGATGTCACAAAATCTGATGACACAAGATGTTCTACATGAAACTCATAAGGAAAGAAACAGAAAAAAAATCCACGCTAACCCAACACGCATACAATATTCTATTCGCCTATGCTAAACGACAAAACAAGCGATACCATATCAAAACTACCAAATCACAGTTGAATGAGCCAACCCCAAAAAATTGTTCTATCTCATACGTGTTAATACTTCAAAATAGATTATCGCAGCGCCACCTTCAGGCCAAATTTCTCCAAAACTTTATCCAAACCGCGGCTTATGAAATTACATATAAATATCAAAATTTTGTCAAACAGTGTAACTTGTTTACTTAAACTGCCAAAAGTCGGGAAAATCCCACTAATCTCTTTATTAATCGTTAAATTCATTTTATTAATCTTAGTAAATACGAATTAACCCCTTCGAGAGCGGTGATGCATTTCTGCATCACTTATGTTTTAATGCTTAAATGCTACACTGGCATCATTGGCATTGACTGGAACTTTGAAATTAAAATTTTATTTTTCTTAAGTACGTGAATAATTATTTTTGCTTATTTGCAAATAAATTCGTTTAAAAATTCTGGTGTCAGTAGATCATTTCAGTATTTTACGAATATAATTATTTTGCCCCAGAAAGGGTTAATCTAGATCATATTGTTCCCTAAAAATCAATATTTTTCGTCAGCTGCTTGCGAATTGCCGGGTTACCTGAGTGCGAAGCCACTTCTGCTACACAAGCAGTCGATGTATAACACAGCTACAAAAAATGTGAAAATCGCTGAAAATTCGTTATTACAGCTCCAGTTTCTTTGGAAAGGTCCCCATTTTCAAATGGGACCTTCTGGCTAAAGCCAAAAACGTGAAATTTGGTAAAATTCTATGCGTAACTTCATGCACTTTTCGATGCTACAATACTAAAAATGGAACAAAAATCACTATCACAGCGTCCCTTTCGGCGGAATATCCCTGAATTCATCTGAAACGTGCCGACCATATCTAAAAACATATGAACTTTTGTTCAGTTTTATGCATAACTTAGTACACTTTTCGATGATACAAAGATGACAGACAGACATTTTGTAAAAACATGTTTTCTGGAATCTTCTCACCCTTAAAACGTACAAATCCATCCAAAACCGGATTGCGATTTTTTTTTTTTCAATTTAAATACTTTCTTGAGAAAGTAAAGATTGTCCATACAATTGAGAGAAATTTCAGACCAACGCAACTCAAAAAATTCTCTAACCGCATTTGACAAAAGAATCTGCGCAACTTCCTAACGAAGTAAAAATGGTTCAAACGAATCTTGCAACAAAAACAGATGAATTACAGAACACACAAACACATTAAAAATAAATCCATTTTAACATCCCAAAAGGGAAGAGATGAGACGCTACATAATAAAGAGAAAATGAATTCCACACGAATCTCACAATTAAAAAAAAAGACAACACAAACCCATAAAAAATCTATTCACACATCTCAAAACTGAAAAATCAAGATACTCATCACGAAACTCTTTACAGATATGCAGAGAAATGCCGTTATTTCCTCCCCCAATTACACATGGCCCAAACTAACAACAAATCGCAACGATAGTCCACACGAAACTCCAATGAAAATAAACAAATTCCAGACGACCGGAACACATTAAAAATATTCTATTTGCCTGACACAAAACGAAAGAAATAAGAAAACCTATTCCGAAGAAGTTAGATTAATGCAAACGGACCTCACAAGAAAATATGCAGAAAATTTGAAGTGCATTGCAGTGCATTAACAATAAACGTATTCGCATCTACAACACGACCAAACCTAACAAAAATTCATATCATCAAATTAAAAATAGAGTAAAAATTCTCCATTTACATGCAACAAAAAAGAGTTACATAAATAACAACACGAATAAATACTCAACATGAACTTCTCTAACGAGAAAGAAAGCGATACCACATCAAAGATGTAAAGAAATCTCCACAAACCTATCCAAAAATTAGAGAAATCCCGTACTACCCACACATCCAACGTAGTAAAATTAATCTATTCACAGTGCTCAGAATGAAAAAGCGACCCTTACTACATCAACGATTTAAAAACACACGAACAACCTCTCCACTAAAATAAAATCAACCCTATATATATATATATGTTACGGTTAATATGATTAATCCGGTCATTATTAATGACCTGATTAATCATATGGACCGTAACATATATACAATGCAACAATTTTGTGTAACAAATTTATGAAACGACTAACATGCTAATTCGAACAGAGTAAGGAGATTTAAACAGAGAATCAATAGTAACTTCTTTAACAAATGATTACACATAGACAGTGGCGATAGCTGCGGATGACGCAGAAACTACGGCCATACCAGAAGCGAGGTTCCTAATACGGCTATATATCGCTTTCTTGGCGACAAATGAGAGAAGGGAAAAAATGGCGACTGCTTGTTGCTGCTTGTTTTTGAAATCTTATTTTTTATATTATTTAACATCGTACAATCCGAAATAATTATTTTTCAATTGCATGCATATTTATAAGCATGTAAAATTCTTCGAATGTTCCAGAAATTAGAATCATTAAATTAAAAACGGTGCTATACAATGATAGTGTAAAATTCTGATGAATTGTTTTTTCTTTTAATTTTAAAAATAAACAGGTATTCATCAGCAACGAACAAATTAAAGTGGAAAATAAAAATAAACGCTTTTAAAATTTGTAAAAAATATGAAAATAGGACGTTTATATTTCCCGAACAGTTGCAAAAACATTTTCAAGTATTTTAAGCAATTAATTTCTAAATTCTATTAAATTAATCTGCAAAATTTTAAAAGTATTAGAAATCCATTTCGAAAATTCACCATTCATAATTTTACGTCTAAAACGTTGCAAATATTCTATTTTCATTTCAGATAAAAATGAAATTTGAAAAATCGTCTGCATCCCCATAGGAAAGCATTTTGACCTAAAAAAAATGTTCTATATTTTCCGAACGAATGAACCAAATTTAACCAAAGGCTATACAGCTAATTCCGGATACCTGACCAACATACCTACTAAAAATCATCCTAATCGGACGATTTTTACGGAAAACAGACAAATGGAAACAAAAAAATTTTCGCGTCTGAACAGTGAGTCTTATCATGACGTTTCGGCAAAAATCTGAACACTGAATATATATAAAATATTTCAAACATTATGGAACTTGAAAAACAAGAACAAAAATAACACATGAAAATAAATCATAACTTACATTTTGAAGAATTATAATGACCTATTTGATCTTCAAAGAGTATAATTTTAATAATAAATATAATCAAGATTCAAAAATCAAATAGCGAACGCCAAAAATTTTCACTTGTGCAAATGACAACAGCAAAAGGAGTCAAGCTGAATATGGTTACAATTAAACGGAAATCACGAAAAAAATCGCCAAAGCGATGATTTAGTTTTTAAGTCATTCGCTGCAGTCGCTCTTTTCAGGCGAAGTTGGATCTCTGTTTATACTCTGTGCTAATTCGAATACATAAATCTATTGTATCAAACGCTGTAATTCTTAGTAGTTGTATAATTTTTAATGAATTAATGTGAATGAATGAATGAATATCAATGAATGAAAGAATCTCATTGAATGAATGTTACTAAATGAAAGAACGGATGCATAAACATCAACGAATGATTGAATACATATCAATGAATGAATAACAATGAATGAATGCAATGAATTAATGAATGTGAGTGAACCTTATCGATGAATATCAATGGATGAAAGTTAATGAATGAAAGAACGAATGAATCAATAAATACGAATGGATGAAAATGAATGAATACGATGAATGAACGTCAATGTATGAATAATTGTCAATTATTGAATAAATACCATGAATGAATATCAATGAATGAATAATTGTCAATTATTGAACGAACATCAATGAATGAGTATCAATAAAAGAAAAATATAAATGAATGAATGAATGCCAATAAGTATCAATATATGATTAAATGAATGTCAATGATTGATTGTAAGAATGTCAATGACTGAATCATTGAACGACTGTGAAGTAATGATATCAGAATGAATATCAATAACTGAATAAAAAAATATCAATGAACAAAAAACTATACAATAAATGATTGAACTAATAAATAACAAAATCAATGATTGTATGGATGTAAATGTGTGAGTATCAATGAATGAATGACAATGAATGAATACTTGATTGTTATATGAGTGTCAATGAATGAATGTCATTGAATGAGTGAATGATTGAACGCCTTTGAAAGAGTGAATGAATGACTGTAAATGTAAAGAGAGTGAGTGATTTTCAGTGAAAGAGTGAATGAATTTTCATGAATGCACATCGATAAATGATATTAAATATCAATGAATCAATAAATGGAAATCAATGAATAAATGTGAAGGAATTAATAATAAAAGAATGAATATCAACGTATGGATTTCAACCAATGAATGAATGTCAAATCAACGAATATCAAAGGATAAATATTTATGAATAATTAAGTAAACAATTGAATAAATGTCATTAAATAATTGAATGAATGTCATTGAATAATTGAATGAATGAAAGAATTATAAAAATAAACGAATCAATGTCAATGCATGAATATCAATGAATGAATGTTAAAGAATGAATGCGAATGCTGAATGATTGAATTTCAATGAATGATGGAGTGATTGTATGTCAATGTGTAAAGGAACGTTTGAGTGAATGTCAATGAACGAGTGAGTGATTGAAGGAATATAAATGAATTATTGAGCACTTGAATGAATGACAATGAAAGATTGGTTTAATATTAATGAATGAGTGACAATGCCAATGAATGTGTGAGTGATTGAATGCCAAGGAATATGTGAATGATTGAATGCCAATGAATGTGTGAATGATTGAAAGAATGCAAATGAATGTGTGAGTGATTGAATGCCAATGAATATGTGAGTGATTGAATGCCAATGAATATGTGAGTGATTGAATGCCAATGAATATGTGAGTGATTGAATGCCAATGAATATGTGAGTGATTGAATACCAATGAATATGTGAGTGATTGAATACCAATGAATATGTGAGTGATTGAATGCCAATGAATGAGAATGATTGAATTCCAATGAATGAGTGTGTGGTTGAATACCAATGAATGAGTGTGCGGTAGAACGCCAATGAATGAGTGTGATTGAATTCCAATGAATGAGTGTGTGGTTGAATACCAATGAATGGGTGTGCGGAAGAACGCCAATGAATGAGTGTGATTGAATGCCAATGATTCAGTGAGTGTCAAAGATGAAGTGAATGATTGAATGTTAAACAATGAATAACAGAATGTCAATGAATGAGCGAATATCAATGACGAAAGGGTGGGTGGGTGAAATTCATTGAATGAGAAAATGTTTCAACATGATTGAATAAGTGATTCAATGTCAATGAGTGAATGTCAGTGAAGGAGTGAGCGATTGAATGTCAATGGATGAGTGATCGATTGAATGTCAATTAGTAGTGAATGATTTTGAATGTCATTGAATTAGTGAACATTTTCAATGTCAATGATTCAGTGAATAATTTTCAATGAATGAGTGAACATTTCAATGTCAATGCATGAGTAAATAGTTTTCAATGTCAATGAATGTGTGAATAGATTTCAATGTCAAGGAATGAGTGAATAGTTTGTCAATGAATGAGTGAATAGTTTTAGATATCAATGAATAAGTCAATAATTTTCAATGCCAATTAATCAGTTTGTTAATGAATGTTGATGGATGAGTGTGACTGAATGTCGATAGATGAGTGAGTGATTCAATGTCAATGGATGAGTGAGTGATTTTATGTCAATGGATGAGTGAATAATTTAATTTAAATGGGTCAGTGAATAATTGAATTTCAATGGAGGAGTGAATAATTGAATTTCAATGGAGGAGTGAATAATTGAATTTCAATGGATGAGTGAATAATTGAATATTAATGGAAGAGTGAATAATTGAACATAAAAGGAAGAGTGAATAATTGTATGTCAATGGATGAGAGATTAAATGTCAATGAATGAGTGAATTATTGAGTGTCAATGTAGGAGTGGATAATTCAGTGTCAATGAATGAGTGAATACTTAGATGTCTATGAATGAGAAAATAATTTTGAATGTCAATGAATGGGTGAATAATATTGAATGTCAATGAAAGAGTCAAAAATTTCGAATGTCAAAGAATGAGTGAATAATTTCGAATGTCAATGAATGAGTGAATAATTTCGAATGTCAAAGAATTAGTGAATAATTTTTAATGTCAATGAATGTCGATGGATGAGTGCGTGATTGAATGTCGATAGGTGAGTGAGGGATTGAATGTCGATAGGTGAGTGAGTGATTGTGTGTCGATGGATGAGTGAGTGATTGTGTGTCGATGGATGAGTGAGTGATTGTGTGTCGATTTATGAGTGAGTGATTGTAGATCGTAGATTTGTAGAGTGAGTGATTGTGGATGAATGAGTGATTATATGTCGATGGATGAAAGTGATTGTATGTCGGTGGTTGAGTGAGTGAGTGTATGTCAATGTATGACTGAATAATTGAATATCAATGGATGAGTGAATAATTGAATTACAATGGATGAGCGAATAATTGAATATCAATGGATAAGTGAATAATTGAATTACAATGGATGAGCGAATAATTGAATTTCAGTGGATGAGTGAATAATTGAGTTTCAATGGATGAGTGAATAATTGAGTGTCAATGAATGAGAATAATTTTCAATGTCAATGAATGAGTGAATAATTTTCAATGTCAATGAATGAGTGAATAATTTTCAATGTCAAGAATGAGTGTACAGTTTTCATAGTCAATGAATGAGTGAATAATTGAGTGTCAATAAATGAGTGAATAATAGAGTGTCAATGAATGAGTGAATAATTGAGTGTCAATGAATGAGTGAATAATTGAGTGTCAATGAATGAGTGACTACTTCAATGTCAATGAATGGGTGAATAATTTTCAATGTCAATGAAGGAGTGAATAATTTTCAATGGCAATGAATGAGAATAATTTTCAATGCCAAGAATGAGTGAATAAATTTCAATGTCAATGAATTAGTGAATAACTTTCAATGTCAAGAATGAGTGTACAGTTTTCAATGTCAATGAATGAGTGAATAATTGAGTGTCAATGAATGAGTGAATAATTGAGTGTCAATGAATGAGTGACTAATTCAATGTCATTGAATGGGTGAATAATTTTCAATGTCAAGAATGAGTGTATAGTTCTCAATGTCAATGAATGAGTGAATAAATTTCAATGTCAATGAATGAGTGAATAATTTTCAATGTCAATGAATGAGTGAATAAATTTTAATGTCAATGAATGAGTGAATAATTTTCAATCTCAATGAATGAGTGAATAATTTTCAATGTCAATGAATGAGTGAATAATTTTCAATGTCAATGAATTAGTGAATAACTTTCAATGTCAAGAATGAGTGTACAGTTTTCAATGTCAATGAATGAGTGAATAATTAAGTGTCAATGAATGAGTGAATAATAGAGTGTCAATGAATGAGTGAATAATTGAGTGTCAATGAATGAGTGAATAATTGAGTGTCAATGAATGAGTGAATAATTGAGTGTCAATGAATGAGTGAATAATTGAGTGTCAATGAATGGGTGAATGATTTTCAATGTCAAGAATGAGTGTATAGTTCTCAATGTCAATGAATGAGTGAATAAATTTCAATGTCAATGAATGAGTGAATAATTCTCAATGTCAATGAATGAGTGAATAATTCTCAATGTCAATGAATGAGTGAATAAATTTCAATGTCAATGAATGAGTGAATAATTTTCAATGGCAATGAATGAGTGAATAATTTTTAAATGTTAATGAATGAGAGAATAATTTTAAATGTCAATGAATGAGTGAATAATTTTTAATGTCAATGAATGAGTGAATAATTTTTAATGTCAATGAATGAGTGAATAATTTTCAATGTCAATGAATGAGTGAATAATTTTCAATGCCAGGAATGAATGAATAATTTTCAATGTCACTGAATAAGTGAGTGATAAATTCTGAATGTCAATGTCAGTGAGTGAGTGTCAACAGTGAGTGAGTGAATAATTGAGGATGTCAATGAATGAGTGAGTGAATAATTCTGAATTTTAATGAATGAGTGAGTGAATAATTCTGAATTTTAATGAATGAGTGAGGGAATAATTCTGAATTTTAATGAATGAGTGAGTGAATAATTCTGAATTTTAATGAATGAGTGAGTGAATAATTCTGAATGTCAATGAATGAGTGACTACTTCAATGTCAATGAATGGGTGAATAATTTTTTCAATGTCAATGAATGGGTGAATAATTTTCAATGTCAATGAATGGGTAAATAATTTTCAATGTCAATGAAGGAGTGAATAATTTTCAATGTCAATGAAGGAGTGAATAATTTTCAATGGCAAAGAATGACTGAATAATTTTTAATGTCAATGAATCAGAATAATTTTCAATGCCAAGAATGAGTGTACAGTTTTCAATGTCAATGAATGAGTGAATAAATTTCAATGTCAATGAATGAGTGAATAATTTTCAATGTAATGAATGAGTGAATTATTTTCAATGTCAATGAATGAGAGAATAATTTTCAATGTCAATGAATGAGAGAATAATTTTCAATGTCAATAATGAGTGAATAGTTTTCAATGTCAATGAGTGAGTGAATAATTCTGAATGTCAATGAATGAGTGAATAATTTTCAGTGTCAGTGAATATGTAAATAAATTTCAATGTCAATGAATCCGTGAATAATTTTTAATATCAATGAGTGAGAGTATAGTTTTCAATGTCAAATGAATGAGTGAATAATTCTAAATATCAATGAATGAATGAATAATTTTGAATGTCAATGAATGAATAATTTTAATGTCCATGAATGAATGAATAATTTTCAATGTCACTGAATAAGTGAGTGAATAATTCTGAATGTCAATGAATGAGTGATTAATTCTGAATGTCAATGAATGAGTGAGTGAATAATTCTGAATGTCAATGAATGAGTGAGTGAATAATTCTGAATGTCAATGAATCAGTGAGTGAATAATTCTGAATGTCAATGAATCAGTGAGTGAATAATTCTGAATGTCAATGAATCAGTGAGTGAATAATTCTAAATGTCAATGAATCAATGAATAATTTTGAATGTCAATGAATCAATGAATAATTTTGAATGTTATTGAATGAATCATTTTGAATGTCAATGAATGAGTGCGTAATTGAATGCCAATGTATGATTGAATAATTGAATGTCAGTGAATTAATGAATAAGTGGGTGAAATTGATTGAATGAGAAAGTAATTGTATTTGAATGAATGAGTGATTTAATGTGAGTGAGTGACTGTCAGCGATGTATTGAATGATTAAATGTCAATGAATTCGCTATTGAATGCGAATGTGCGAGTGAGTGATTGAATGTCAATGGATGAGTGAGTGATTGAATGTCAATGGAAGAGTGAATAATTGAATGACAATGTGAATAATTAAATGCCAATGTGAATAACTGAATGTAAACGTAAATAATTTATTCTTAATGAATGAGTGAGTAACTGAATACCAACGAAAGAGTCAATAAGCGTGTAATTGAATGAATGTCAATGTGTGACAATGTCAATGAATGCACGATGATTTTCTGTCAATAAATGTGTGAATGATTCAATGAAAGAAAGTGAATGAATGAGTGATTGATTGAATGTCAGTGTACGATTGAATAAATGTTAATAAATAAGTAAAAGATTAAATGAATAACAATGAATGTCAATGAGTGAAAGAATGTGAAAGAATTAGGATTGAATGAATGTCAATGTCAATAGATGAGAGAGTGAGTGATCGATTGAATGTCAATGGATGTGTGATTGAGTGTTAGTGGATGAGTGATGGATGAGTGACTGAATGTCAATGGATAACTGTATAATTGAATGACAATGTGAATAATTAAATGTCAATGTGAATAACTGAATGTAAATGTAAATAATTTAATCTTTGAATACAAAAGAAAGAGTGAATAAGGGTGTAATTGAATGAATGTCAATGTGTGACAATGTCAATGAATGCACGAATGACTTTATGTCAATAAATGTGAGAATAATTGAATGCCACTAAATGTGTGAATGATTCAATGAATGAAAGTGAATGAATGAGTGAGTGAATGTCAGTGTGGGATTGAATAAATGTTAATAAATATGTAAAAGATTAAATGAATAACAATGTATGTCAATGAATGAAATAATGTGAAAGAATTAGGATTGAATGAATGTCCATAAACATGAGTAAGTAACGTCATTAAATGTTAATGAATGAACTCCAAATGGGTAAATCAATGACTTAGGAATGACTAAATGATAATGAATGATTGAAAAGGAATGAATGATTCAATGTGAATGAATGTCCCTGAATTAAATGAATGAATATCTATGAATGATATCAATAAATATTAATGAATGATCGTCAAAGATTGAATAATCACCAAAGAATAAATAAATGCCAAGGATTGAATGTTGTTGATTTAGTGAATGTCAATGAATAATTTGATGAATGAGTGTCAATCAAAGTGTCACCCCATCGCAAGCAATTAGTAGTATTCCACCCAAATATCCGATGAAAATAAACAGAGAAATTACCGGCCAACGCTATGTATTAAAAATATAATTTGAACTCCTGAAAAAGCAAAAAAAGTTTAGCTACTGTCACATAACGGATGTAACATTCGCATTGCGATCGTTGTTTACACGTGGCTCACTCCTTGCTCAAAATCTAACTTTAATATTTGATTAATTTTCCCTTTAAATTGCATTTTCCCCTTTAGCTTAATCGTTCTGCATTTAAAATTCCCTTTATTTCGACACCTCTTTTACCGCTCTACGCTAACTACTTCGTATTTTGACCTGCCCCCCGATAAATTCTTAATTATTATCTATTTTAATTTCGATTCACCGCTCTGCCGGTTGAACGCCATTGCAGAAACTATCGTCCTCCGATCGCCCTTCTTCCGTGCAGCTCGCTTGGCGCGCGCCGCGGTACGGTCCGCCAGCAGTGCCGGTGATTCGCCCTTTGCCGTTGACTTGGGCTCCCGTTTTGGCGTTCGCGCACTTGTCAAACGAGGTTTTCGGCGCCAATGTCCGACCAGCGCGTGCTCCCTGCATTGAATCGGCAGTGGCTTCTGGTCAGTTGAGAGTCGTGTGTGCGCTTTTCCCCTTCGTCCTTATCTCTGTTTCGGGAGATGGAACGTGTCACCAGCCGTCCCCCTTTTGCATCTAGATCCGATTAAAAGATAAATTAAAGCACAGAATGTTGTTGTGAGTTCTTTTAGATATCGCGAGTGTGTTTTTTAGATGTGCTGTCTTCTGCGTGTTTTCTATTGATACCTCTGAGTAAGAGTCACTGATGTGTCGGTCCGAGCTTCATCACCAGTAACGGTAAGGTCTTTTAATATATTACATTTTGCTGAGGGTATTCTAAGCAAATACACCATCACCTTCTGAGAATGATGACAGCGAGATTCACCTGAGTTATTGTGTACTCTCGGCACTTTTTCGTAACTTCACGATCACATTGGCCATTCCACGTGATTCTTAATAGGCCTAATCATACGCCACGTTTTTCATATTACATTTGTTTAGTATTGAATTAATTGTAGCGTAATACCATTACGCCATAAGTGGTGCCTTTTGACAGGTCGTAATTCATTCTCATGGTGAATTTAAATTTTTTTAAGTAACTTTGAAGATAATTTATTTTAAATTGAAAGTTCGCATGTACAAGACTGTACTTAGGCATACTTGACAGTATTAAGCAAGATTGAAGTATCTAAAATGAAAAGTAAATAAAACAGATGAAGAATATCGTTTTGCAAGTAACCAATAGATGCAATTGTTCTCAATTTTTGACAGTGACATCATGTGGAACGATCTTTAAACGAAGTTTTAATTTTATTATACAACCTGTTTTTGATAGTGACGTCATGTGGAACGAACGTAAAACGATCTTTTTAATTTTAATGTGTATTTTATTTTAAGTGTGCATGTCAAACTATTTATGAATTTTAACTTATCATCAATTTTAAAGAAAAATCATCAACATATTTTAATGAAATCATCAGCATAATTTCATGAAATCATCTTATTGAAAAATCATTTTTAGCTATTGTCAATCTACATTTCTTTTGCTTTTCCACTGCTATATCCAATTTTTGTCATTAAATCCTAATAATTGCATCTAATAAATCTTAAACATGAAACATAACACTCGTTCCCGCCCTAATAATGCAACATCAACTGAGCAGCCTGCTAGTAGTATCTCTACACCCAGCACCAGTACTGTTGACATTTTTCCACCCCCTTCTATGCCTAATTTGTTGCCCATTACTACTAATTTAAATAGACAAAATAATTCACTTAGCACGCAAGAAATGGCTTCTTCGGCTAACTTGAATCCGTCAGCTATTCACATCAATAAATTTGATGGAACTCCGGAGCATTTAATTTTTTTCAAACAACAAATTGTTGACATGGCCAACATATTTAAATGGTCGGATGCTGTCACTCTTATGTTTGCCAGGAGTAATCTCGATGGTAAAGCTCTCCAATATTTTAGAGAAGCACAGGAAGCAGAGCCTTTTACTTCCACCACTGATCTATTTAACAGACTCTCAGCTTTTTTTCAAACTTCTTCTGTGGTGCAGCACATTCATGACCTGGAGTCGCTCGTCATGTTGCCAGATGAAAAAATTCCTCACTTAATTCACCGTATCAACATTATTGCACGCAGAGTTTATCCTAATATAACCGATGATATACTAAAGCAGATAAAATTCACTAAACTAATTACAATTCTACCCGACAATATTAGAACTGCCATTCTCCAGGATGCCATAGATACATTTGATGCTGCTGTTGCTAAAGCCACATTGCTGCAACAATGCTCCATTCAAAATAACCTGCTTTCTAACCCGCATCCCGAAACCATTAATGCTATTGATAAAAGACTTGACGTTCTCCAGTCCACAGTTGATAACCTTGCCCGCATCCCATCCCAGCCCAAGCACAAAAACTTCCGGCCGAACAAACGTGGCACTTTTCGAAGAAGACCGTTCAATAGACATTTTACCAATAATAAATTTCAACGTCCACGTAATTTTTTTAGAGGCAGGCCATCGTCACATCAGCAAAGTACTTCTCGTAACACCTCCCAAAGCACTGATTCCTGCCAATTTTGCCAACGCTTTGGTCACACAGCTAAAGATTGTGCAGTTGCATCCTTCGTAATTCATAACAGATCTCAACATCAGTCTTCAGCACCCCTATCTATTACAAATCACCCAAACGGGTCATAGAGAACCCGCCTGCTGGAGCTTGTTCTCATTCCGTCAGCCATCCAGCAAATTCCTCTACTCAAACTGATTCTTTTCCTCAAGTAATTAACTCTAATTCACCCTCATGTAATCGTCCTGTACACAACTGTTGTGATAACTCTTTGCCTACCACTAGAATCAAAGAACTTGTAGCTAATGTAAATATCTCGCACCCATCTATTCCCATTATTGAGTTGTCCTTTGGAACTGAGCAAATTAAATTTCTAATTGATACTGGCAGCTCCGTCTCTCTTCTGTCTAAAGGTATTTTTCACAACTTTAAAAATTGTTTCAAGTATAATTTTCTGTCAAGAACTGTAAGCATTTCCACCATAAATTCAGATGTCCAATTTGATGGCTGTATTGATGCATCTTTTAAAATTTGTGCAATGCACTTTCGGCACCCGATGTATCTATTTAAATTTAACAAAAATTCTTCTTTTTCTGGAATTTTGGGGTATGACTTCATTGCGAAACACAATCTGAACATTTTTCCTGGTTTAGAATGTTGCAAGATTGCCAATGAATATGTATATTTTACAAACAGTAGAAACAGGTCAAGTAAATTCATTAATCAATTATTCGTAAGTAACTCTATCAATATTAATTCGAAAGTCAATTACGGTAACAATACAAAACCAACTGACTGGTCTAAACTTCTTAATGCAAAACCTTTCATTCCTGCCTCAATGCTAAAAGTTAAAGTAATCGATGACAAAACTCAAGTTAGAATTAAAAGAAAACTAACTTTACTTCCAAATGACAGCACGTATGTACAAGTCTGCTCGTTATTGCCCTCTTCATTTTTAAACAAGGACTTAATTTTCTCATCAAGTTCTAAGAACAATAATTTAAATATTCATGATGCAATTTTCTCGTACGTCTACGACTTAACTGACCAGTTGCAACTCACTGCACAACCAACCACATCCCCGAAACCAACCCCCCACCTAAAGAATTCATCTTTCATATCTTCATAGAAAATTTAACTGATCAGACTACCCACCTCAACAAGGACACAAACATTGGGAGTCTCGAATTAATTGATGACATAAAAACAGTCATTCATGACAAAGTAAACCACCTAGTTCAAATTCCTCCACCAACATCGGATGAATGCATCAATTTAATTCAAGCCTCATCAGATGTGATCAATCTTCGAAAAGAAGAGTTTGCAAAAGCCGAAATAAATCTTAATCATTTAAGTCAAGATCAACAAATTAAATTAAAAGCAACATTAGCTAACTATTTTCAATGTTTCTCTTCATCTCTCTCAACCCTTGGTCACACAGACAAGGTGAAACCCGAAATTCGTTTCTCAAGCAATTATCCCATTAAGGCATTGCCATTCCCCATTCCCCAAGCCCTGCAAGCTGAAGCAAAAAAACAGCTCGATGAACTAGTAGAAGCAGGAATTATCAAGAAAAATGTTGCCACTTGGGCCTGCCCGATGCTTCTCGTTAAAAAGAAAGATGATGGTAGCGGCAAGCAAAAATATCGGATTGCACTTGAACACAGACTCTTAAATACCGTAATAATGCATTCTTGTTACCCTTTACCCAAGATACAGAACATAATTAATGACTTAGCTAATTATAAATTTTTTACAACACTTGACATGCCTTCAGCATATTTCCAACTTGACCTCCCAGAAGAATATAGAGATAAACTTAGCTTTACCACGCAATGGGGAACGTTTATGTTCATGAGAACCCCACCTGGTCTTAAGACGGCTGCAAGCCATTTTCAAGGAATGGCAGATTCTATAAAAGAAGAAATTAATCTCCCAGGCGTTGCAGTCTACCAGGACGACTGGATAGTTGCAGCTAATTCCTTTGAAGAAATATTGAAGAAAATTGAGAAGTTACTTCAAGTTTTCAAACAGCATAACTTAACATTAAATTTCGCTAAATGTAACTTCCATAGATCTGTCGTTAACTTTCTGGGCTTCAACATACAGAATAATCAAATTAAGCCTATATCATCAAACATTCAGAAGATTAATGCCTTTCCTGAGCCTAAAACAAAACGCCACATAAAAAAATTCCTTGGATTATGTGGGTTTTACAGATCTTTAATACCAAAATTTGCTGAAATTTCTGAGCCGCTTGTTGCTCTCACTTCACCGAAGCTGTCTTTCACATGGGGTCCGCAACAACAAGAAGCTTTCCACAAACTTCAGAAATTTTTTTTCAATGAGCCTTTTCTACAGCAGCCTGACTATAACTTACCATTTTTTTTAAACACTGATGCCTCACTGGTCGCTATCAGCGCAATTTTAATGCAGAAGAATTGTAAAGATCAACTTTTACCTGTGGCCTATTTCTCCAAATCTCTTCGGGGAGCAGAGAAGAATGATCCACCCATAAAGCTTGAGCTCATGGCAATTGTAAAAGGTATCAATGCTTTCCGTAATATCTTGTATGCTCGACACTTTTATATTTTATCTGACAGCAAACCGCTAAAATTTTATCATAAAACTACTTCTCCTGCAAATATTGTAACACGTTGGCTTATAGATCTTGGACAGTACACGTATACTTTTCATCACATCCCAGGCAAACAAAACGTCCTTGCTGATTTCTTCTCAAGAACCCCAACAGAAAATCATACATCAGACTTAAATTCTGATCCATCTCTTCTTTCTTCAGAGCAAATCCTTCCAGTTGTTTGTAATCAAGCAGACATTGTAAACACATTATCTCAGCCTCTCTCGTCTCCAGATCTTAATTGTAATACACCTCAAGATACTTCTTTAGAAATCTCACTTGATACCATTTTCATTGAACAACTTAAAGATAAATTAACATATAAAATAATCGAAGATATAATTAAAAACAACATGGCTCATAAACAAAAGAAATTTTTCATTTGTCCTCATACAAATTTGCTTTATTTTATTAACATTAGAGAATCGAGAAATCATACTACATAAACTTTCCAAATTGTGTTACCTAAATCTTTACAAAATAAATGTATTAAAATTCATCACTTGTCGCATCTAGGCATTGAGAAGACCTACAAAAACATTGCTGAAAAATTCTATTGGAAGGGAATGTTTAGAGATGTAGTAAGCTTTGTCAATGCGTGCACAACTTGTATTACATCAAAACCACAAAGAATCGCCCAAGCTCCGTTTCAAAATTCTCAAATTCCAGACAGGCCTGGGCAACTTTTGTCTCTCGATTTTGTAGGCCCATTTGATAACTGATTCCACATTTTAACTGCAATAGATCATTTTACTAAACATCTTAAATTGTACCCCATCAGAAATATCACAGCAATGAATGCGGTTAAGGCAATATTTGATTACATCTGCACATTCGGCAGACCGGAACTAATTTTGGCTGACCATGGAAAACAGTTCAGTGCAAGCATTTTTGATGAATTCAACAAGATGATTGGTGTCAAACTCCGTCATACGACAGTAGAACACCCACAGGCGAATGCGGTTTCAGAACGCATTAACACCTCTATAAAATCAACCATCAAAGCCCTAATGCAAGATGGGTATTCTTTCCATAATGCACTCCTAATTCATCAATCAATTTACAATAATACCTTTCATTCTACTATTCAAGCATCTCCTAATCGGGTTCACTTTGGACGTGCTCTTTCTGGTATCACTGATACATTTTTTCCCTCAGCATCCTACACAAGATTAGATGTCGATGCAGATTACTACACGTTAAGCCAAAACTTAAACCACCTATACCAACAGATCCATGAGAACTTACTTAATTTTCAAAAGCTACAAAACAGTAAACAGCATCTTAAGGCAAAATTAAGAAATTTTCAAATTAATGATATAGTTTACTTATCCGAGAAAAATAGATTCAGGGTCCAGTGGAAAGGCCCATATAGAATAATAGAAAAGATATCCGATGTCATCGTAAAAATTCAACTTCTAGAAGACTTGCATGCTCCAGTCAATCAAGTCCATATCAATAGACTTCCAGTCCAGCTCACAGAACATGGCCTGTGAATACTCCACCTGCCACTGCAGATGCCAGTATTGAAATGGATGATGTCTTACCTTCATCCTCTCTTAATGCTTCTCCGAAAGTTCCTAAAGCCAATGTTTCATCAGACAACAACCATCAGTTCAACAGTGAGTTACCGCAGCCAAGTGTTTCTGATCCTCCTCTTGAGTCTCTAGACACTTCGTTACCTACTATCTTACCTGATAATCAGCGAAGTCGTCCAGCTAAGCGATCGAAGCAAGCTTCTCCTGTCATATCTCAGTACAACCTGAGAAATCGTCAACCCAAGTGCTATGGTTCGTCGACTTCAGCTAAAAGAAAGTGATACGCATCCTGTCATTTGACAAGTCATCTTACTTGAATGGAATTCCAACATTGTTACCCGTTAATCGTTCTGCATTTAAAATTCCCTTTATTTCGACACCTCGTTTATCGCTCTACGCTAACTACTTCGTATTTTGACCTCCCCCCGATAAATTCTTAATTATTATCTATTTTAATTTCGATTCACCGCTCTGCCGGTTGAACGCCATTGCAGAAACTATCGTCCTCCGATCGCCCTTCTTCCGTGCAGCTCGCTTGGCGCGCGCCGCGGTACGGTCCGCCAGCAGTGCCGGTGATTCGCCCTTTGCCGTTGACTTGGGCTCCCGTTTTGGCGTTCGCGCACTTGTCAAACGAGTTTTTCGGCGCCAATGTCCGACCAGCGCGTGCTCCCTGCATTGAATCGGCAGTGGCTTCTGGTCAGTTGAGAGTCGTGTGTGCGCTTTTCCCCTTCGTCCTTATCTCTGTTTCGGGAGATGGAACGTGTCACCAGCCGTCCCCCTTTTGCATCTAGATCCGATTAAAAGATAAATTAAAGCACAGAATGTTGTTGTGAGTTCTTTTAGATATCGCGAGTGTGTTTTTTAGATGTGCTGTCTTCTGCGTGTTTTCTATTGATACCTCTGAGTAAGAGTCACTGATGTGTCGGTCCGAATGAAGTTGAAAATTCCAATGAACGAAAACCTCAACGCATTAAAAATATTTCATTCGAACGGACAAAAACGAAAAAGAAGCAAAATCACATTCCAACTAAATACGCGTCATCCACGCGAACATCCCTAGAAAACTAACAGATAAACATCGAAAGCCCAGCGCAGTGAAAATAATTTTAAAACCGTTAAATTACAATTGAAGTGATACTTCATGAACAGAGTAAAAACACATTCCCCACGAACCTCCAATTAAAAAAAACAATATAGGGAAAAATACAGATAAATTCGAAATATTCACAACGGATTAAAGTTATATTTGTTCGCACATCCCAAAACGACAAAAAAGCTAAACAATTCCACAAAGTACAAAGTACTCTACAAGTAAATGAACAGAGACATTCCAGACAACCAAAATGTATTAAAGAAAATCTACTCGTATGGTCCAAGCTGACCAAATAGACTTACCCACATCAGGACTACGATTACTCCACAAGAAAATCTCGTTGAAAATGAAAACCCATACCCTCTGCATAGTAAAAATAATCTGTTCGCACTGCCCAATATAACAAAATAGGCGACATCACATCTCAAAGTAGTAAAAATTTCTCATACGAACATCCGAAGAAATTAAATATATCCTGGACAACTCCAGCTTACTAGAAAAATTTTTTGTACTACCCAATACGACAAAAGAGCTATACCACTCGCCGAGGAAAAGACTCTCCAGCCGAAACTAAGAAGAAACGTTACCCCGACCCATAACCCTATCAACGCAGTAACAATTACCTATTTGAACGGCCCAAAACGACAAAAGAACGAAAGAATCGAAACCCTATCCCAACGAAATAAAAAGTCTATATGTCCCTCCCCCGCACACACACACACGCAACAAAAAATTACCGGACACATGGAAAAAATATTTTCTTCGTACGGTTTAAACGAACGAAAGTGTGAATCAACCGTTTAAGGATATTTCAAATGAATCATCTGAGAAAAACAGAAATCTCATACAATTTACGCCACAAATTAGGTGTACTTTTCTATTCGACCTAAACACAAAAGAACTAACACCACATCTTAAAGAAATATATTCCACACGTACCTTTTTAGAAAATAAACAGAAAATCCAGGCTGATCCAAGGCATTAAAAAAATTCTGATAGCACTTCCCAAAAGGACAACAAATGCGAGATCAAATCAACAAATACATAATCCTCAGGAACCTTCCAATGAAAAACAGTAGAACTTGTTTTATTACGAGCACGGCTAAAACGAGCACACATTTAAAACGAGCAACGAGATGACCGTTGATTATACTAAACTACAATCCTTTTTAAACATAACTTTATTCGAAAACAATCACAAAAAGACGAACACTGAACATAACAAATACACAGAATTCATCTGACGATAAATAAAACAAATTCCTTTTCTGACACGCGCATGTCATTTCACTTCAGTTCAGTTCATAAGATATGCGACAACTGTATTAACTGTATTATACTTTTTACGAGCTACAAGAGCAGTATCACAGCTAATACGAGTAAAACATTTGTTTAATTCAATGTGACATTCGACGAAAATTAGAAAGAAAACTTTCTTTTGCTGTTCTCTCTCAGCGACAATATTGCTACACTAGCCGCCACTGGCGACCAGTTTGGTCTCCCTTAAATGTATGTTAAGCACTGTAACACGTTACTTTTATTCATATTTTTTTTTCCGTAATCCTTCGCCAAACCGGAAGATTCTAATAGACAAATCAAAAACTTTTTCGATCATGGTAGCATTTCGCATATTTTTTGTTGTTATGTATTTCATCTTTCTTGACAAAAACCGCTTAACCAACTTAAGCATTTATGCTTCATATCCGTTTGCTTATCAGTTGCAATATGCTTGCTAATGAGGAGATTCTTAAACATATTAAATAGTTTTCCGTAATTGGATCCATTGCCAAATGGCGTATTTTAGTTAATACGATTTGGTGCAATGAAGTCTATTTTGTGAAAGTCTTTAATGATATCCACCATTTACACTTAACCATATTGTTGCCAATATTTTTTGTTTGTTTGTTTGTTTCTCGCTAACTTTGGCTGTAGACTTGATTACGGGAGAATCAAGAAGAAAATCTATCATTATTCTCATTTAAAACGTCCTGGATAATGTGACATAATCGGAGTGCATATTATAACACGTAATTTTCGAGTATGGTTTGGTGAAACATTGAACTTTTGAAAGCCAGTTTTGATAATCACATAAATATGTCACACCAATATTACCGCCTATAATTCTAATTACAGCAACCCGTTTTTTCTCTCTATATTGCAACTCTATAGTTAATATAGTGCCCCGGTGCGTCTACGACAGCTGTTCCATCGGAACATTTGATTTCAAAATAAAAGTATCGTTTCTAATTTGCACACGTGAAAAATAAAAGCTGGTATTGGCGATTTTAAAAATTCTGTTGGCGATATTTGCGCCCAAATAACAAAAAAGTACTTAATGATGTTATGTATTTTGTAAATGTATATTAAATTACTGTTTTGAAAGCGATTGGTCATTAATAATGGTAAATATGATTGGTGATTAACAATCATTTTCGGTGGTCTCTCTTCCTTTCACGTATAATACATAAATACCAAATTAACTGACAATTTGTTTCGAAATTTGATTCATTAAATATCATTACATGAGTTGTATTTGTTTACATTCAGCTTACATCAAGAAAAGATAAAGAATGAAGTTGAGTTGTATAGCACATATTTATGGTAAACTTTGATTGTGTCACTGGTTCGAATTATTTTTTTGACACCAGGCAGCGCTCCAAAAAATCTTTCATGGAAAACTAACTTTACGAACGATTATCTCCATGGTTTAATGGTTTAATATTTTAAACCTTCACGACGAATGAATCTTTTTTTTTGTTTACTTTCATGGATGGAGAATTTGAACTGCGAAGCTAATTTCAACTGAAGTTATTGGAGAATATATACATAATTGAACGTAAGTCATCTCTCAAATATTAATTTATTTTGAACGATCTTTCTAAAAATGTCACATTTATGAAGTTTTATTCGAAAAAATAATTTTTAATAAAAATGGCCGCCTGGCATATGAAAAAGTGAAACCGACATTCCGGAACTGTTGATGACAGTCACATGACTTACGGTTTTATTATAGAGATTACAATTGTCTGTCAAAATGTAGTTATATACTAGTTTTACCAAACAAAATTTCAACCTTCATGAAAACCAAACCAGCTCTACCCAAGAAAACACAAAGGTATATATTTTTTAAAGAATTACTAGTCCTTTAGAAGTTTTGACCTTAGTATTGTGATTTCGTCTGCAGGGGTAACCAGGCTTTTAGACCGACGCACCACTAAATCAAAGTCTATACTTCCGCGTATCCCTAGGTATGAAACGTAATGCTAATATAAGAAAATCTCAGAAAGTGGAACTTTCCATATTTTGTTCGATTCAAATCGCCGTTTTAAGTAACTTTACTGTATTAAAAAACAGATTTCCATGAAAAGAAAAAAAATCTTACACATTTGGTTACTAATGTTTCAAATGAAATTTCAACACTGAAATAACTAGTACCAAGAAAAAAAGTTATAAATTACGCTTGGAAAAAAAGTTTTGTTCAAATTCCTCCTATTCGAAAGAGCACGTCCTTCCTTCACGGATTCAGACTCTGCCTTCAGATGATATCATTTAAACAAGTTGGAAATTGTACGTCAAACGTTACAAACGAGGTGCGTTCGTACGCACGTTTTAGAATTAAATTCATGATATCCCGTGCGTAGAACGGGTTAAACAGCTGGTTAAGTATATATATTTTATGACACTGTTCATACAAATATCTTAACTAGTTATATAAATATTCAGATATATATGTATCAGCTAGTTATATAAATATTCAGATCTTGATGATTTTTAATTCTGTGAAATGAATTATATCGTCTGCAGATTAATTTCTGTCATAAAATAAGCATCTCGGTCGCTTGACGATTTAACATCCATCGGAAGCTCCTATAACAAAAAAGCACCGATTTAAAAAAAAAAATTCAAATTTCTTAATAAATATTTTTATTAATATCTCCTAAAGTTTTGATTCGATTTTAATAAAATTTGAAATGTCTCGACAAAATTCTGCAAAGATAATATATTTTAAATTGCAAACCATTTGGTTGGGTAGTTTTTGCGTTGTTATATGCGGACAGACAGACAGACGGACAGACAGACAGACGGACGGACAGACGGACGGACCAAACGACGACTATAGGTGCTACGTATTTATATAATTACGAACGCACCTAAAAACATGCTTAAAACCGTTTTTCTTCTAATTAAAACTGTTTCATTGATTAATTAAAGTAGGTCTTTATTTTACAAATTTTAATTTTTTTCCATACAAATTTAAAAATTGCATATGTTTAATTCTGGAAAACTGGTTGTATCATAAGCAGCGTGAGCGGAATTCAGAGAGTTTGCTACACAAAGTAATCACACACTGATAGATCAGGTAACCTGGGTGGCCATCTATGGCCGAGAACAGACCGACCTCTGCTAACAACTCTGTCAGGAGTGAAATGCCAACACTATTTTGTTCACTTTTTTTTACTGTATTTTTCAGTGACCACTAGCCACCCTCTTCACCGATCACACTTACACCGACACAACCCGCACTAAGATCTGAACCAGTTTTGATCATGTGATGTGCGCATCAATCCTTCAAGTCCAATCGTATCCACTCGTCCGGGCCACTTTTATTTGCTCCACCCGGTTTAACAAACAATTCTAGTGAAAACAACAACAACGAAAACAAGAACGAAAAATCATGCGTCCAGCATAGATTATGTAACACTTTCCAACGGTTCCAAAATAATTTTACGAATCATACTCATTAATAAGCTAAAAGATAACATCTAAGTAA
The DNA here is from genome assembly GCA_963931845.1 of Maratus michaelseni. Classification (NCBI taxonomy): domain Eukaryota; kingdom Metazoa; phylum Arthropoda; class Arachnida; order Araneae; family Salticidae; genus Maratus; species Maratus michaelseni. The sequence continues at coordinate 266,650,823 of OZ007596.1, read as the reverse complement.
TCCGAATACTTTTATTCAGCCCTGTATAGGATCTATAGATTTGTATATACACTACATATGATGCTAAATTTTAGTTCAGTTAGGAAACACGTAGCACAGTTTAAAATTCTCCGTCTGGAGTTAAATAATACGGAAATGTGTTCCCGAACTTTTGTGCTTCCCTGTATAGGAACTACAGAATTTATACACACCACGTAATATACAAAAAGCGATTTAAAATTAAAATCGCGTTCAGTAACTTAAAACGCACTTCCAGGAATTATTGTTAACATACAGTAGAGAATTCTTTTGTGTGTCCCTGTAAATGAACGATGACTGCTATACACACAATATTCTGTAGCAAGTCTCTTGTAATGAACCTTATATAAATTTCAATGCGTTTAAAATAGGGAAACATTATTTAAATAAACCGCAGACGATTTTTCTCCATAGACGTAATGTAACGGAATTCTTTTGACTGTCCCTGTAAAGTAAGTATAAGTGCTATGCACACCCTATTCCATATTAAGCTTCTTCTAATGCACCTTAGTAATATATAAATTTCAATGCGTTTAAAATAGTGAAACATTATTTAAATAAACCGCAAATGATTTTTCTCCATAGACCGCAATGTAACGGAATTCTTTTGAGTGTCCCTGTAAAAAAACTATAAGTGCTACACACTTCCGTTGAAATAGGGAACATGCTAAAGATAACGATTATAACATATAAAAATTGCAGGGCAATCCGAGCATATTTACGGGAGTTAGAGCATGGACAGACGGCAGACGGCCAGACAAACCGAAGTCATAAACACTTTTCAACTAGGTTGGAAAGTGTTAAAAAGCGTTTAACAGTCTCTAATTCTCACTGTAAAATTTCCAAAATGGATAAATTCATGCCGTTTTTGATTTTATAATATTATGCTGACGTACCAGCATCGCACTTTCCCGTACAAGTAGCCAGAGCTTTACATACCACTACTGGTACGCGTACCATAGTTTGGAAACCCCTGGTCTAAAGCAAATTTTAATTTTTGTATTGATATTAAGTTTATTTTAGCATTGAGAAAATTCGAGCATTTAATAGTAGTAATTAGTTTAGTTTAATTATGTGCGTTTATTTAAAATTTTCATTTATCTTCACGGCGATTACGAGTAACGGTTAACAGGAGGAATTTTATAATTCCCTCGCTTCGCGTACTAACGACTAGTATGACTCTATGAAGAAACATTCCGAACCTCAACATATCAGAAAAAATAATCTAGTGGTACGCCCCAAAACAACAAAAGAAACAATGCCACATCCCAGTGTAGTAAAAATAGTCACCACCAACCGCCACAGATTTTTTTTTTTGTGTGTATGTGTGGAGGTTGGCGGTGACCATTTTTCGCAGATTGCAACAAGGTAAAAATGGTGAGACGATAACCACAGAGAATTAAAAAAGGTGTACACATGCATGACCTAATACGAGGAAAAATGTGATACAACATCCCAATAGAATAAAAATACTCCTACATAATACTGAATACATATGACGAAGGTGCAAGTTAAAAATTATAAATTATTCTAAAGTTTAAAATGCATGATAATTAAACATGTTTTGGGATCAGTTAACAACAAGGTCAAGTGATTTCATAATGTTTAAGTACCTCAAAAATAGCCAATATCGATTGGCCATTGCGGCATGTTTCTTTGGTTGGCTGAGAATAGATATGTTCTCTTTAGTAATAATTACAATTTCGGTCACGATGACTTTAAACCTGAGGTTTTAAATGTAACGAAATAAAAACGTCGGCGTTATAACTGTTAGAATTTATGACTACTGTGACGTCACGTCGTTTGTAGTGCTATCTAGGGCCACTAGAGATACGAGCCGAAGCATCCGCCATTGATGTGCCTTTGGGTTTGCCACATGTACCCAGCGCCCAATAGCTTCTATGTAAACTCGGAGCAACGGTGCTACATTTTGACAGTTATTTTTTATTAATTACACGTTATAATTAGTTACGAAGTTTATGATGGGAGGTTGCTTAGCGACGAATTGTTCACACTATTTTAGAAAAGGACACAGAAAGTTCAAATTTCCCGAAGAAAACACAAAAAGAACAAAGTGGAACAAATTGTCGTCGAGATAAATGGCGGGATTTATGAAAGCGCCAAATTTAAAAGTCTGTTCAAACGTGTAAAAATGATTGATGATTATGATTCTTTTTAAATTTAATTATTTATGTTTATAATATTTGCATAAGTGTATAAATATGCATAAGAGACAACGATTATTTATACTCTTTTAATTTTTTTCAAACTTTTGAAAGTTATTAGTCAATATTTATGAGATTTTGAATTATTTATTTTCTTATTAATCTCATGAATTATTTATTTATTGTCACTACAAAGTCCCAAATAGAGAAAAAAAAATCTGAACTTCATGTATTGGAGAGAAACAGATTTTTCTTACTTTTGTTTGCGTAGGGGGAGGGGGAGGGGGGTTAGGTAACTTGCTATTTAACATGTAGGACATATATTATTTAAATTACAGTTTTAAATATCAAACTGTTTAATGAGTCGAAGGGGGAAAATCTGGAAGCCGAATTTTATGAGAATTGTTTTTATTTAAGTGATGCTTTATAACTTTAAATCTTTCTGCACCTTTTTAATTCTCTAAAAAATTCATAAATAGGTTAAACAATATATATTATTATTACTATTATTTTACAGATTTAGAAATTTATAATAATACAGAATATTGCTTTTTTTTATATTTAAAATATTTTAGGGGGTTTCATAAATTAATCAATTATTAATATAAACAGCGATTTAATGTATAAAGGTAAAGGAGAGATATAAATGGCAAATTTCACTTAACAGCGGGGGGGGGGAGAAAGAGGTTGATTAGTTATTTATCGACTCAGAAAGAAAATTTACAGTTTTGAAGACTAAGTTTTGCATAGTAGGAAAGACCGGGGGAGAAGTAATTTCAGGTGGTGGGAAGATGTTAAATGATTATTTAATGTTAATGTTACAATAACGTAATAAATAGAGCAAAGAAAGTTTTAAAAATTAAAAACGTTTGAAGATTTTAATTTTGTGAGTAGGGGGTGCCAAATGAAGAGAGAAGCAGAATTTTATGTGTGTGTGTGGGGGGGGGGGTTAGTAAGTTTATTAGATGACTTAATAATTATAGTTACTAAAGATTAAAAATTATACAGAAAAAAAATAATTAAACAGTTTAAAGACTTAATTTTTTGTGTGCTAGGAATAAGAGGGTTGGCTAAAGGGGAAGCGGCCATATCAGATGGAGGAAGGGTTGGGTTGGGTGGATTTATGTCGACCAATTATCAACACGCGGGATATAGGCACTGGGGGGGTGCCTTCCCTGGGGGTCTTTTTAAGGGATCCTAACCCGTATTTACGGGAAGGTTCGAAGAAAACCACGGAAAACTCCGAACGGTTACAGATGGAGGAAGGAATTTAGGTGATTAATTACTTATTATTACAATAAAAGGACAAATAGCAGAAAAAAATACTTTTAAATATTTTAAACTTTACGAACAGGGAGGGGCAAAGGGGAAGAAGCAGATATTTTTTTGAAAGGGGCGGGGAGATAATTAGATGACTTGGAATTTATTTACTTTACTAAACATTTTCACATAGAACAAAAAAAGTAAGATATTTAAAGATTTTAAATTTTGTGTGCTTGGTATCGGGGGGGGGGGGGAGGGGAGGGAAAACGTGAATTTTGGTGGAGAGGGAGGAAAATATTATATGATCGGTTTGTAGTGCTTTATTGTTTTTATAAAGTGACAGATAGAGCAAAAACAAAGTTTTAAAAAATTACAGTTTTAAAAATTTTAAACTGTACTGGGTTTTGTGAGAAGGGGGGAGGGGGTAGAGAGGGAAGCAAAATTTTGGGATAGAGGAAAGATAGATTAAAGGAATTAAAGAAGAGGATAGATTAAATTTTAACGAAATTTGTATGATCATATTGTTACAATGAAATAATAAATAGAGTTGAAAAGTTTAAAAAATTAAGGAATTTTAAGAATTTTTATACTTTGGGTACTGTTTGACCAGGGGGGAAGCAAAAGGGGGCGAAGAAAATTTCGAAAAGAGAGGGATTTAGCTGATTATTTTTTTTATCGGAAATTCACTGAAATGCAGAAGAGTTTCACATTTGATTAAGAAATAAGAGTTTAAAATTAAGGACTGTTTGCAGATTTTCATAAAAATAAGGACTTTTAAGGACGACAAAATATTTTTGAAAAATGTAAAGATTTTCAAGGACAGTACGATCTTTATAATGGGAAAACTTTTCTTCTTGTGCATACTTGCATGATGCATCGACTTAGTTCAAATAATATATGATAAACAAATTTCTTCAAATCGCCAATAAGGCGCTAAAGTCGCCAAGAAGCAGGGGTGTACCCAAAGTGTACCTAGATATGGCGGTGATGCTCCGGCCCGTAACTTTAGAGGCTCTAGTGCTATCGGAGAGTTTGGAACACTGCTCTCCATTGGCGAGAACTATCAACGCATATTTTTTTTAACTCTTAAAGACTTGAAAATTTTCTGTTCAGGTGAAATTATTGGTGTTATATATTTTAATGATATTTAAAAAAAAATTAATTTCCTAAATATTTGAAGCATGTACTTTGCAGCATAATTTTTAAAAAGAGAGTTCCGTAATGTTTCAGAAAATATCGAAACGCGAGATAAAAATTATAGCTATAAATTATAACAAAACTTCTCCATATGCAAAAAAGTCCGTCCGGCCTGTACCGGGAGGAAAAGGTAGCTTTCCTATATCATCGTTTTAAAATTTTAGCTAATGTTACACGAAAACAGCAAGTTAAAATACAAAGAAACGTTTACAAAATATTCGATAATACTGAATTTGAATAAGAAATTCGCCAAATTATTGAGCAATAGCCATATTGGCTTCATTTATGAAGACTTATTTTGGTCGCAAATTTGGCGATATTTAGCCAAATGTCGCCAATTTTGTCGCCAATGTCGCCAATTTTGCCAATTTTGTCGTCAATGTCGCAAATTTTGGCGCTAACGAATATGAATATATAGTTTTATGCGTATGATTGTGAAAATTATTACAACAATGAAAGAAAATAATTTGCAAGTAATGGCGTTAATGTGCTGTTTTGTTTCAAAATGTCAGCCACCCTAGAATTTCAAACTGCTCAATCTCAGCCATTTTTAAAGATAGATGTAAACCAAAAAATGCTCTGGAATCCTTGTATCAAGGTCTAACAAGTAATTAAAAAATAAATTTGAATTTTTAATTTTTTTGTATATTTATTTCAGTTTTAATTTTTAAATGACCGCCATTTTAAAACAAAATGGCGGACCAAACTGGCCAACGAACTCGGTCGAGACATTGGTGAGCTTAATACACACAATTAGTTTCATCAAAATCGATTTATAAATACGAGCATTATCGTATGACATAGGTCAGATATATATATATGGATATATCTATATATATAAATCAACATTTGAGCGGGGGGTGGTTTTGGGGTCTGGGGGTCATGATCGGTGAAAATATATCGAAATTTTCCGGAACTGCTTTCCTCCGAACGGCTGCAATAGGTAGCTTTATACTTTTTAGTATTGAAAGCTACCTAATAGTTTTATCACTATCCAGTCATTTGGTATCGTCATTTCTTCAAAGGTTGTTCGTTCGGCATTATTAAGGGTGTTATAGTCAGTGGACGCCTCAATTCACTTTGCTAATGTTAAACCTACGGGCGTAGGATGCTTTCGCTTATTAAAAATATCTCTCCAGGAAATTAATATTTTAATTTCTTTTAGGTAGCTTTCAATACAAAAAAGTATAAAGCTACCTATTGCAGCCGTTCGGAGGAAAGCAGTTCCGGAAAATTTCGATATATTTTCACCGATCATGACCCCCAGACCCAAAACCACCCTACGTTCAAATGTTGATTTATATATATATATATATATCTCCATATATATATATATATATATCTGACCTATGTCATACGATAACGCTCGTATTTATAAATCAATTTTGATGAAACTAATTGTGTGTATTAAGCTCACCAATGTCTCGACCGAGTTCGTTGGACAGCTTGGTCCGCCATTTTGTTTCAAGATGGCGGCATATTAAAAATTTAAAACTAAAATAAATATACAAAAAAGTTAAAAATTCAAATTTATTTTTTAATTCAGTGTTAGGCCTTGAAACGAGGATTCCAGAGCATTTTTTGTTTTACCTCTATCTTAAAAAACGGCTGAGCTAGAGCAGTTTGAAATTCTAGGGTGGCTGACATTTTGAAACAAGAGAGCACATTACAAAAATTTTCATTGTTGTAATAATTTTCCCAATCAAACGCATAAAACTATATATTCATGTCCGTTAGCGCCAAAATTGGCAACATTGGCGACAAAATTGGCAAAATTGGGCGACATTTGGCGAAATATCGCCAAATTTGGCGACCAAAATAAGTCTTCATAAATGAAGCCAATTTGGCTATTGCTCAATAATTTGGCGAATTTCTTATTCAAATTCAGTATTAACGAATCTTTTGTAAACGTTTATTTGCATTTTAAGTTGCTGTTTTCGTGTAACATTAGCTAAAATTTTAAAACGAAGATATAGGAAAGCTACCTTTTCCTCCCGGTACAGGCCGGAAGGACTTTTTTCTGTGTACTCTTCTTAACCCGCGAGAACTCACTAGTTCTCTTGTCACACCAGAACTCGCTAGTGAGAGGTTTTCTCACGGTACCCAGTTGCCTTCCTTTTACCTTACACATTCGTTTAATATCAGTATTTTTAGGTAGCTTTCAATACAAAAAAGTATAAAGCTACCTATTGCAGCAGTTCGGAGGAAAGCAATTCAGGAAAATTTCGATATATTTTCACCGATCATGACCCCCAGACCCCAAAACCACCCTCCATTCAAATGTTGATTTATATATATAGATATATCCATATATCTGACCTATGTCATACGATAACGCTCGTATTTATAAATCAATTTTGATGAAACTAATTGTGTGTATTAAGCTAACTAATGTCTCGACTGAGTTCGTTGGCCAGCTTGGTCCGCCATTTTGTTTCAAGATGGCGGCCATTTAAAAATTTAAAACTAAAATAAATATACAAAAAAAATTAAAAATTCAAATTTATTTTTTATTACGTTTTAGGCCTTGATACAAAGATTCCAGAGCATTTTTTGGTTTAGTTCTATCTTAAAAAATGGCTGAGATAGAGCAGTTTGAAATTCTAGGGTGGCTGACATTTTGAAACAGAACAGCACATTAACGCGATTACTCGCAAATTATTTTCTTTCATTGTTGTAATAATTTTCCCAATCATACGCATAAAACTATATATTCATATCCGTTAGATCCAAAATTGGCGACATTTGGCGAAATATCGCCAAATTTGCGACCAAAATAAGTCTTCATAAATGAAGCCAATTTGGCTATTGCTCAATAATTTGGCGAATTTCTTATTCAAATTCAGTATTAACGAATCTTTTGTAAACGTTTCTTTGCATTTTAACTTGCTGTTTTCGTGTAAAATTAGCTAAAATTTTAAAACGAAGATATAGGAAAGCTACCTTTTCCTCCCGATACAGGCCGGAAGGACTTTTTTGTTTGTCTTAATACTTTATTCACGAAAAGATATAAAATGATATAAAAAGTTTCTAAAATTTAATAATAAAAAAAAGGTGTACATAAGAGTCTTACTGAAACAGCTCTGACATAAAAAGGTATGCTGAGGTGAGAAAATCTCATGCAGCGAGTTATCCCGGGTTAAAGGACGTCGTTTTTTTTGTATTGAAATTACCTAAAAGTATAAAGCTACCTATTGCAGCCGTTCGGAGGAAAGCAGTTCCGGAAAATTTCGATATATTTTCACCGATCATGACCCCCAGACCCCAAAACCACCCTCCGTTCAAATGTTGATTTATATATATATATATATCTCCATATATATATATATATATATCTGACCTATGTCATACGATAACGCTCGTATTTATAAATCAATTTTGATGAAACTAATTGTGTGTATTAAGCTCACCAATGTCTCGACCGAGTTCACTGGCCAGCTTGGTCTGCCATTTTGTTTCAAAATGGCGGCCATTTAAAAATTTAAAACTAAAATAAATATGCAAAAAAATTAAAAATTCAAATTTATTTTTTATTTACGTGTTAGGCCTTGATACAAGGATTCCAGAGCATTTTTGGTTTATCTCTATCTTACAAAATGGCTGAGATAGAGCTGTTTGAAATTCTAGGGTGGCTGACATTTTGAAACAAAACAGTTCATTAACGCGATTACTCGCAAATTATTTTCTTTCATTGTTGTAATAATTTTCCCAATTATACGCATAAAACTATATATTCATATCTGTTAGCGCCAAAATTGGCGACATTGGCGCCAAAATTGGCAAAATTGGTGACATTTGGCGAAATATCGCCGAATTTGCGAAATATCGCCGAATATGGCGACCAAAATAAGTCTTTATAAATGAAGCCAATTTGGCTATTACTCAATAATTTGGCGAATTTCTTATTGAAATTCAGTATTAACGAATCTTTTGTAAACGTTTCTTTTCATTTTAACTTGCTGTTTTCGTGTAACATTAGCTAAAATTTTAAAACGAAGATATAGGAAAGCTACCTTTTCCTCCCGGTACAGGCCGGAATGACCTTTTTTAAATTTACGAATGAATCCTGAACCTATAAGTTCACAATTAGCGATGAGAATTGTGGAGTTTACTAACAGCCTTAAAGCATGTTGTAACTTTTTTTTTTACATTTTCATTCTTTTACTCCTTAAAACCTGAAAAACTTGGTGGTAAAGCAGCGTTTTCTAAATTGGTATTGGTTCCAAAGTTATCCACATTTTGGTGTTGCATTGATTTGGCTCATTTTTAGCGTATTGTGTACATGCAGAAACAAAATAATTGAGAAAGAGGATGTCCAATAAGATTTATTATATGGGCTTGGTATAGATGATTTTATGTAAGTTGAAAATTGTCACTATTATCTATATTTAAAGACATTGTAAAACTACAAACCTGTTTTTCTGGAAACTCTGTTTTAAAAATAGTTACCAGGTAGATCTCGAGATGAGATCACCAGATTTGGTTGAAATTTTCATATTTTTCTAGTATATATAACATTTTGTAGCCCCTAATGGACGCATTATTCGATTTGTAAATATTTTTTTGCGCGATTTAAATCCGAAAATTTGTCAAAATCGACATCTTGAAATTTGTACGGCCACCATTTTCTTCAGGATCAAAAAATTCATAAAACAATCCGAGAAAGACTACGAAATATCGTAAATTTGAAGGGGTTTTTGTTACAGATAAGCAGTTAAGTGTGTTTACTTAAGTATAAAATACACTTATATGTATGTACACTTAAGTGTAAAATTTCAGACATCATAGATGTCTGAATTTAAGACACATAAACGTCTTACTATGATCAGGGTACAAAAGAACTGAGAAAAATGTCTGAATAACTATGATATGTCTGAAATTCAGACATATAGAAAATCAGACACTTAAGTGTCTGAATTGAATATTATTGTATCCTATGCGTGGTGACTGTGATACAATCGTGCCACTGAATATGCCAGCAATATCAGAGAATGTTTTCGAAGAAATAAATGTTGTTTAAAATACTTTTCCATCCACTAAATTTCGATTAGACCCAGGACACACTGGAAAATCACTTAGAGGGGCCCAACGTCTCTGACTGCAATATTCTACTAATAAAACTACTCTTTAAAATTTGTTTATATCATACAATAATTTTTAATATAGAGAATAAAGTGTATGAAAAAAAAACATGAATTTTTTTTCGCACGCAATGTGTATAGCTATTTTTAATCCAAAATCTTCTATTCTTTAGAATATTTTCAATATTTGTTTTTAGCGTTTATGTTACTTTATTGATCCTCTCATCAATAGATTCCCAACAATTTTATAAACTTTGGATATAAGAAATAAAATTAACTTTTTTTCGCGAAAAAACATTTAAAGATAAATTGGTATTATTTTACACAGGGAAACGTTATTTCGAATTGTACAGAGAGGCGCGAGGCCCTGGACAGGCGTCCCGTTTGCCCGATTGTTGCGCCGCTCAGTGTTGAATTCAGACGTATTTCTCCGCAGGGAGAGGGGGGGGGGGATTGCACTTCTTGACCATTAAAATCATAAAATATCAGATCTTCTGGGGGAGGAACATATCAATGTTCTGGGTAAAATCCCCCCTGTACCACCCCCTGAATTCAACACTGAGCGCCGACCATGATCCGCAGTGTTGAATTCAGACACTTTTCTTCGGGAGAGATTTCTGTGGCTCCGTGTGCAAAGGTGAAAATAAGGAATTTTGCTTAGTAGTCACTGGCCGGTAGGTTGATTTTTTTCAGTAGCCAGTAAATGGCGAGTGAGAATAATTTCTTTTGTAGCCAGTAAGTACATTTATGTCACTGAATATTTAATTAAAAAATGTTTATAATTAGTTTACAGTAAAGTAATTTATATACTAAATAAAAATATTATAATTTATATTGCTTTGCATAAATTTGAGATACTAATTTCCAACCTATTTTATATTTTAAAATAAGTTAACAGCAAAGTTATATACAACATGCTTATGTAGCTAACTACGTAAGTCTCACTAAGCTTAGGTACTTGTGTAGCTAACTACATAAGTACCTTTTTTAAAAAATATATATTTGTCTAGAATTAAGATCCGATAATAATAAAATAGGTATGTTAAAACACTAAATAATAACCGACAACATGACATAAATTACACATGCAAAACCTATGGCTTGCAGACCAAAAAAGGCTAACATCTTCATAAATTCAGAAAATGTGTATTTCGTCCATTAGTCCAGAAAAAAATTCAAATTTCGTCATTCGGGAGCGTAAAAATCATGAATTTCTATCATTCGGGAGAAAAAAAATCTTCTCGAATGTCGTCGATCGGGTACGGAAAATCCCAAATTTCCTCGTTTGAGCACGTAAAAATCGTAAATGTCGTCGATCGGGCCCGTAAATATAATTAATTTCGTCGATCGCGCGCGTAAAAATCATGAATTTTGGCGATCAAGCGCGGAAAAAATGGAATTTCATCGATCGGATGCGGAAGAATCCTGAAATTCATTGATCGGAATTGGAAAAAACAAATTTTGGCATTCGGTTGCGAAACAAAATCTTGATTTTTGGCAATAGGATGCGGAAAAAGCATGAATTTCGGCGATCGGGTCAGGAGAAATCATGAATTTCGTAGATCGGACGCGGAAATATCATAAATTTCAGCGATCAGGTGCGGAAATATCCTGAATTTCGTCGATCTAACATGGAAAAATCCTGAATTTCATCGATCGGGTACGGTAAAATCCTAAATTTCGGCGGTAGGGAGCGAAAAAAATCATGAATTTTGGCAATCGGACACGGAAAAATCCTGAAATTCATCGATCGGAAACTGAAAAATTATAAATTTTTGCGGTCGGTTGCAGAAAAATCATGAATTTCGGCGATCTGATTCGGAAGAAACATGAGTTTCGTCGATCAGAAACGCAAAAATCAAATTTTGGCGATTGGGTGCAGAAAAATCAAGAATTTTGGTGATCGGGTGAGGGAAAAATCATGAATTTTGGTGATCGGGGCGGAAAAATTGCAAATTTCGGCGATCGGGTGAGGAAAAATCAGGCATTTCGCCGATCGGAAGCATAAAAATAAAAAATTTCGGCGATCAGGTGCGGAAAAATCAAATTTTGGCGATCCGGTGCAGAAAAGTCAAATTTCGGCGATGAGGTGCGGAAAAATCATGAATTCCGTCGATCACAAGTGTAAAAATCAAATTTTGGCGGTCTTTTGCAGAAAAATCATGAATTTTGGCGGTTGGTTGAAGAAAATTCATGAATTTCGTAGATCGGACGCGGAAAAATACTGAATTTCATAGATCAGACGCGGTAAAATCACAAAATTTCAAAGATCGGGTGCGGAAAAATCATGAATATCGGCAACCAGGGGTCGGAAAAAACATGAATTTACATGAATTTTGGCAATCGGTTGAGGAAAAATCAAATTTCGGCGATCGGAGGGAAAATCATGGATTTCGTCAATCGCAAGCGTAAAAATCACAAATTTTGGTGGTCGGGTGCAGAAAAATCATGAATTTTGGCGGTTGGTTGCAGCAAATTCATGAATTTCGGCGATCGGGTGCGGGAAAAACATGCATTTCTGCGATCGGTGGCGTAAAAATCACAAATTTCGCCGATCCAGGACGGAAAAATCCTTAATTTCATGGATCAGAATCGGAAAAATCAAATTTTGGCGGTCGGTTGCAGAAAAAGTATGAATTTCGACTATCGGAAGCGAAAAAAACATGAATTTCGTGGATAGGAAACGTAAAAATCACAAGATTCAGTTGTTGGATGCGGAAAGAACATTAATTTCTGCGATCGGATGAGATGAAATCATGAATTTCGTCGATCCGAAACTGAAAAATCATAAATTTCGGAGATCGGGCGCAGAAAAATTAAGAATTTCAGTCAACGGTTGAAGCAAAATCATGAATTTCGGCGATCGGGTGAGGGAAAATCATGAATTTCGGCAATCAGAAGCGAAAAAATCCTGAATTTCGTTGACCAGACGAAGAAAAATAATGAATTTCATCGATAAGAAAAATAAAAAAATTCGTCGATTGGACGCTGTAAAATCATAAATTTCGGCGGTCGGGTGCAAAAAATTCAAGAATTTCGTCTGTCGGTTGTAGAAAAATCATCAATTTCGGCGATAGGAAAAACATGATCTCGGCGATCGAGGGCGGAAAAATTCTAATTTCGGCGATCGGGTGAGGAAAAATAGTGAATTTCGGCAATCGAGTGAGGAAAAAACTGGAATATCGTCTATCGGAAGCGTAAAAATCAAAAATTTCTGCGATCACGTGCGGAAAAATTATACATTTTGGCAATCGGGTGAAGAAAAATCCTAAATTTCGGCGATCGGGTGCAGAAAAATAATGAATTTCAGCAATCGGGTGAAGAAAAATCATGAATTTCGGCGATCGGGTGAGGAAAAATTATGAATTTCGGCAATCGGAAGCGTAAAAATCAAATTTTGGCGATCAGGTCGGGAAAAAACTGAATTTTCGAAAGTCAGACGCGGAAAAGTCCTGAATTTCATCGATCAGACGCGGTAAATTCACAAATTTCGGTGGTTGGTTGCAGACAAACCATGAATTTCGGCGATTGGGTGATGAAAAATCCTAAATTTTTGCGATCCATGCAGAAAAATCATGAATTTCGGGAATCGGGTGCAGAAAATTCATGAATTTCGGCGATCGGATGAGGAAAAATCATGAATTTCAGCGATCGGATGAGAAGCAATTATGAATTTCAGCGATCGGATGAGGAACAGTCATGAATTTCGTCGATCGGAATCTTAAAAAATCAAATTTTTGCGATCAGGTACGGGAAAAATCCATAATTTCATCGATCGGACACGGACAAAATCATAAATTTCGGCGATCGGGTGCGGAAAAATCATGAATTTTGGCAGTCGGTTGCAAAAAAATCCATGAATTTCGGCGATCGAAAGTGTAAAAATCACAAATTTCGGCAATCAAGTGCGGAAAAATCATGAATTTCGTAGATCGGACGCTGAAAAAATGAATAATTTCGGCGATCAGACGCCGAAAAATCCTGAATTTCATCGATCAGAAAAATTTTATTTTGGCTTTCAAGTGCGGGAAAATCCTGAATTTCGACGATTGGAAGCGTAAAAATCCTGAATTTCATCGATCGGTCACGGACAAAATCATAAATTTCGGAGGTCGGATGCGGTAAAATCATAAATTTCGGCGGTCGGTTGCAGAATAATCATGAATTTCGGCAGTCGGTTGCAAAAAAACCATGAATTTCGGCGATCAGAAGCGTAAAAATCCTGAATTTCATCGATCGGTCACGGACAAAATCATAAATTTCGGAGATCGGATGCGGTAAAATCATAAATTTCGGCGGTCGGTTACAGAATAATCATGAATTTCGGCAGTCGGTTGCAAAAAAAAACCATGAATTTCGGCGATCGGAAGCGTAAAAATCAGAAATTTAGGCGAACAAGTGCGGAAAAATCATGAATTTCGTAGATTGGACGTGGAAAAAATCAATAATTTCGGCGATCTGACGCCGCAAATTCCTTAATTTCATCAATAAGACACGGTAGACATCATTTCGGCAGCCCGGTGAGAAAAAATCATGAATTTCGGCGATCGGGTGCAAAAAATTCAAGAATTTCGTCTGTCGGTTGTAGAAAAATCATCAATTTCGGCGATAGGAAAAACATGATCTCGGCGATCGAGGGCGGAAAAATTCTAATTTCGGCGATCGGGTGAGGAAAAATAGTGAATTTCGGCAATCGAGTGAGGAAAAAACTGGAATATCGTCTATCGGAAGCGTAAAAATCAAAAATTTCTGCGATCACGTGCGGAAAAATTATACATTTTGGCAATCGGGTGAAGAAAAATCCTAAATTTCGGCGATCGGGTGCAGAAAAATAATGAATTTCAGCAATCGGGTGAAGAAAAATCATGAATTTCGGCGATCGGGTGAGGAAAAATTATGAATTTCGGCAATCGGAAGCGTAAAAATCAAATTTTGGCGATCAGGTCGGGAAAAAACTCAATTTTCGAAAGTCAGACGCGGAAAAGTCCTGAATTTCATCGATCAGACGCGGTAAATTCACAAATTTCGGTGGTTGGTTGCAGACAAACCATGAATTTCGGCGATTGGGTGATGAAAAATCCTAAATTTTTGCGATCCATGCAGAAAAATCATGAATTTCGGGAATCGGGTGCAGAAAATTCATGAATTTCGGCGATCGGATGAGGAAAAATCATGAATTTCAGCGATCGGATGAGAAGCAATTATGAATTTCAGCGATCGGATGAGGAACAGTCATGAATTTCGTCGATCGGAATCTTAAAAAATCAAATTTTTGCGATCAGGTACGGGAAAAATCCATAATTTCATCGATCGGACACGGACAAAATCATCAGAAATTTAGGCGAACAAGTGCGGAAAAATCATGAATTTCGTAGATTGGACGTGGAAAAAATCAATAATTTCGGCGATCTGACGCCGCAAATTCCTTAATTTCATCAATAAGACGCGGTAGACATCATTTCGGCAGCCCGGTGAGAAAAAATCATGAATTTCGGCGATCGGGTGAGGAAAAATCATTAATTGTGGCAATCAGGTGCGGACAAATCATTAATTTCGGCAATCGGAAGCGAAAAAATCAAATTTTGGCGATCAGGTGCGGAAAAAATCATAATTTTCGTTGGTCAGGAGCGGAAAAGTCCTGAATTTCATCGATCGGAGGCAGTAAATTCACAAATTTCGTAGGTCGGTTGCATTCAAACCATGAATTTCGTCGATCGGAATCATAAAAAATCAAATTTTTGCGATCAGGTACCGAAAAATCCTGAATTTCGATAATCGGAAGCGGAAAAATCCTGAATTTCATCGATCGGTCACGGACAAAATCATAAATTTCGGCGATCGGATGCGGTAAAATCATAAATTTCGGCGGTCGATTGCAGAATAATCATGAATTTCGGCAGTCGGTTGCAAAAAAATCATAAATTTCGGCGATTGGAAGCGCAAAAATCAGAAATTTCGGCGAACAGGTGCGGAAAAATCAGGAATTTCGTAGGTCGGACGCGGAAAAAATCAATAATTTCGGGGATCGGTCGCAGCAAAATCCTGAATTTCATCGATAAGACGCGGTAGACATAATTTCGGCAGGCCGGTGAGGAAAAATCATGAATTTTGGCGATCGGGTGAGGATATTCATTAATTTCGGCGATCGGGAGAAGAAAAAGAAAAATTTTTGCGATCCGGAGCAGAAAAATTATATTATGGCGATCAGGTGCGGAAAAATTCTGAATTTCGACGATTGGACGCGTAAAAATCCTGAATTTCATCGATCGGACGCGGAAACAACCAAATTTTTGCGATCAGGGGCGGAAAAACATAAATTTCGGCAATCGGTTGAAGAAAAATCAAATTTTGGCGATCGGGTGAGGAAGAATCATGAATTTCGTAGATCAGACGCGGGAAAAAAATTATTTAGGATATCGGACGCCAAAAATTTCTGAATTTCATCGATCTTGCGCGGTAAAATCATACATTTCGGCGATCGGTGGCGGGAAAATCATGAATTTCCGCCAGCGTGTGATGAAAAATCAGGAATTTTGGCAATCGGTGACGGAAAAATTCTTAATCTCATCGATCAAAATCTGAAAAATAAAATTTGGCGGTCAGTTGCAGAAGAGTCATTAATTTCGGCGATCGGTATCGGAAGTAACATTAATTTCGGCGATTGGGTGCAAAAAAATCATTAATTTTGCAATCAGGTGCGGAAAAATCTAGAGTTTCGTCGATTGGACGCAAGAAAATCCTAAATTTTAACGATCGGACGCGGTAAAATCACAAATTTCGGCGATCGGATGAGGAAACAACATGAATTTCGGCCATCGGTTGAGGGAATATTAACAATTTCGGCGATCGGAAGCAAAAAAAAATCACAATTTTCGTCGATCGTGTGCAGAAAAATCATGAATTTCGTAGATCTGAAGCGGAAAAATCCGGAATTTCATCGATCGGACGCGGTAATATCACAAATTTCGGCGGTCGGTTGCAGAAAAATCATGAATTTTTTGCAATCAAGTGCGGAAAAATCAAGAATATCGTCGATCGAGTAAGGAAAATTAATGAATTTCGTCGATCGAGAGCGTATAAATCACAAATTTTGGCGGTCGGATGCCGAAAAAACATGAATTTTGGCAATCGGGTGAGATAATATCATGTATTTCTTGATCAGAAACGGAAAAATTATAAATTTCGGCGATCGGGGAAGGAAAAAATATGAATTTCGTCGATCGGAAGCGTAAAATTCCTGAATTTCATTGATCGTATGCTGTAAAATAAAATATGAAAAAATATGATTTTCGTAGATCGGACGCGGATAATTCATACATTTCAGCAGCACAGTGCAGAAAAATCAGAAATTTCGGTATCCGATGCGGAAAAAACAAGAATTTCGGCGGTCGGAAAAATCCTTAATCTAAGTGATCAGAATCGAAAAAATAAAATTTTGGCGGTTGGTTGCAGAAAAGTCATAAATTTCGAAGAATCTGAAAAAACATTAATTTCGGCGATTGGCTGCAGAAAAATCATGAATTTCATCGATAAGAAGCGGTAAAATCACAAATTTCGGCGGTCGGGTGCAGAAAAATCATGATGTTCGGTGATCGGGGGCAGAAAATAGTGAATTTCTTCGATCGGGTGAGGAAACAACATTAATTTCGTCGATCGGAAGCGTAAAAATCACAAGATTCAGTTGTTGGATGCGGAAAGAACATTAATTTCTGCGATCGGATGAGATGAAATCATGAATTTCGTCGATCAGAAACTGAAAAATCATAAATTTCGGAGATCGGGCACAGAAAAATTATGAATTTCAGCCAACGGTTGAAGAAAAATCATGCATTTCGGCGATCGGGTGAGGGAAAATCATTAATTTCGGCAATCAGAAGCGAAAAAATCCTGAATCTCGTTGACCAGACGAAGAAAAATAATGAATTTCATCGATAAGAAAAATAAAAAATTTCGTCGATTGGACGCTGTAAAATTACAAATTTCGGCGGTCGGGTGCCAAAAATTCTAGAATTTCGGCGATCGAGAGCGGAAAAATACTAATTTCGGCGATCGGGTGAGGAAAAATAGTGAATTTCGGCAATCGGGTGAGGAAAATATTATACATTTTGGCAATCGGGTGAAGAAAAATCCTAAATTTCGGCGATCGGGAGCAGAAAAATAATGAATTTCAGCAATCAGGTGAAGAAAAATCATTGACTTCGGCGATCGGGAGAAGAAAAATAAAATTTTTTGCGATCCGGAGCAGAAAAATTATATTATGGCGATCAGGTGCGGAAAAATCCTGAATTTCGACGATTGGACGCGTAAAAATACTGAATTTCATCGATCGGACTCGGAAAAAACCTAATTTTTGCGATCAGGGGCGGAAAAACATGAATTTCGGAAATCGGTTGAGGAAAAATCAAATTTCGGCGATCGGGTGAGGAAGAATAATGAATTTCGTAGATCGGACGTTGAAAAAAACATAAATTTCGGCCATCAGGTACTAAAAAATCCTGAATTTCGTCGATCAGATGAAGAAAAAATAATGAATTTCATCGATAAGAAAAATAAAAAAATTCGTCGATTGGACGCTGTAAAATCACAAATTTCGGCGGTCGGGTGCAAAAAATTCAAGAATTTCGGCTCTCGGTTGCAGAAAAATCATAAATTTCGGCGATAGGATGAAGAAAAAACATGATCTCGATGATCGAGGGCGGAAAAATACTAATTTCGGCGATCGGGTGATGAAAAATAGTGAATTTCGGCAATCGGGTGAGGAAAAAACAGGAATATCGTCGATCGGAAGCGTAAAAATCACAAATTTCGGCGATCACTTGCGGAAAAATATACATTTTGGCAATCGAGTGAAGAAAAATCCTAAATTTCGGCGATCGGGTGCAGAAAAATAATGAATTTCAGCAATCGGGTGAAGAAAAATCATTAATTTCGGCGATCGGGTGAGGAAAAATTATGAATTTCGGCAATCAGAAGCGTAAAGAACAAATTTTGGCGATCAGGTCCGGAAAAATCATAATTTTCGTAGGTCAGACCCGGAAAAGTCCTGAATTTCATCGATCGGACGCACTAATTCACAAATTTCGGTGGTTGGTTGCAGACAAACCATGAATTTCGGCGATTGGGTGACGAAAAATCCTAAATTTTGGTGATCCATGCAGAAAAATCTTGAATTTCGACAATCGGGTTCAGAAAAATCATGAATTTCGGCGATCGGATGAGGAACAATCATGAATTTCGTCGATCAGAATCTTAAAAAATCAAATTTTGGCGATCAGGTACGGAAAAATCCTGAATTTCGATAATCGGAAGCGAAAAAATCAAATTTTGCCGATCAGGTGCGGTAAAATCATAATTTTCGTTGGTCGAGAGCGGAAAAGTCCTGAATTTCAACGATCGGAGGCAGTAAATTCCCAAATTTTGTAGGTCGGTTGCATTCAAACTATGAATTTCGTCGATCGGAATCATAAAAAAATCAAATTTTGGCATTCAGGTACGGAAAAATCCTGAATTTCGATAATCTGAAGCGGAAAAATCCATAATTTCATCGATCGGACACGGACAAAATCATAAATTTCGGCGATCGGGTGCGGAAAATGCATTAATTGTGGCAATCAAGTGCGGAAGAATTATGAATTTCGTAGAACGGACGCTGAAAAAATAAATAATTTCGGCGACCGGACGCCGAAATATCCTGAATTTCATCGATCAGAAAAATTTTATTTTGGCTTTCAGGTTCGGAAAAATCCTGAATTTCGACGATTGGACGCGTAAAAATCCTGAATTTCATCGATCGCTCACGGACAAAATCATAAATTTCGGAGATCGGGTGCGGAAAAATCATTAATTTTGGTAATTAGGTGCGGAAAAATCATGAATTTCGGCAGTCGGTTGCAAAAAGAATCATGAATTTCGGCGATCGGAAGCGCAAACATCAGAAATTTAGGCGAACATGTGCGGAAAAATCATGAATTTCGTAGGTCGGACGCGGAAAAATTCAATAATTTCGATAATCGGACGCCGCAAAATCCTGAATTTCATCGATAAGACGCGGTAGACATAATTTCGGCAGCCCGGTGAGGAAAAATCATGAATTTCAGCGATCGGGTGAGGAAAAATGATGAATTTCGGCGATCGGGAGAAGAAATAAAAAATTTTGCGATCCGGAGCAGAAAAATTATATTATGGCGATCAGGTGCGGAAAAATTCTGAATTTCGACGATTGGACGCGTAAAAATCCTCAATTTCATCGATCGGACAAGGAAAAAAACAAATTTTTGCGATCAGGGGCAGTAAATCATGAATTTCGGCAATCGGTTGAGGAAAAATCAAATTTTGGCGATCGAGTGAGGAAGAATCATGAATTTCGTAGATCGAACGTTGAGAAAATCATAAATTTTTGCGATCAGGTGCTAAAAAATCCTGAATTTCGTCGATCAGACGAAGAAAAATAAAGAATTTCATCGATAAGAAAAATAAAAAATTTCGTCGATTGGACGCTGTAAAATCACAAATTTCGGCGGTCGGGTGCAAAAAATCATGAATTTCGGCGATAAGATGCAGAAAAAACATGATCTCGGCGATCGAGGGCGGAAAATTACTAATATCGGCGATCGGGTGAGGAAAAATAGTGAATTTCGGCCATCGGGTGAGAAAAAAACAGGAATATCGTTGATCGGAAGCGTAAAAATCACAAATTTTGGCGATCACTTGCGGAAAAATTATACATTTTGGCAATCGGGTGAAGAAAAATCATGAATTTCGGCTATCGGGTGAGGAAAAATTATGAATTTCGGCATTCGGAAGCGTAAAAATCAAATTTTGGCGATCAGGTCCGGAAAAACATAATTTTCGTAGGTCAGACGCGGAAAATTCCTGAAAGAACATTAATTTCTGCGATCGGATGAGATGAAATCATGAATTTCGTCGATTAGAAACTGAAAAATCATTAATTTCGGAGATCGGGCACAGAAAAATTATGAATTTCAGCCATCGGTTGAAGAAAAATCATGCATTTCGGCGATCGGGTGAGGGAAAATCATAAATTTCGGCAATCAGAAGCGAAAAAATCCTGAATTTCGTTGACCAGACGAAGAAAAATAATGAATTTCATCGATAAGAAAAATAAACAATTTCGTCGATTGGACGCTGTAAAATCACAAATTTCGGCGGTCGGGTGCAAAAAATTCAAGAATTTCGGCTGTCGGTTGCAGAAAAATCATCAATTTCGGCGATAGGATGCAGAAAAAACATGATCTCGGCGATCGAGAGCGGAAAAATACTAATTTCGGCGATCGGGTGAGGAAAAATAGTGAATTTCGGCAATCGGGTGAGGAAAAAACAGGAATATCGTCGATCGGAAGCGTAAAAATCACAAATTTCGGCGATCACTTGCGGAAAAATATACATTTTGGCAATCGAGTGAAGAAAAATCCTAAATTTCGGCGATCGGGTGCAGAAAAATAACGAATTTCAGCAATCGCGTGAAGAAAAATCATTAATTTCGGCGATCGGGTGAGGAAAAATTATGAATTTCGGCAATCAGAAGCGTAAAGAACAAATTTTGGCGATCAGGTCCGGAAAAATCATAATTTTTGTAGGTCAGACCCGGAAAAGTCCTGAATTTCATCGATCGGACGCGGTAAATTCACAAATTTCGGTGGTTGGTTGCAGACAAACCATGAATTTCGGCGATTGGGTGACGAAAAATCCTAAATTTTGGTGATCCATGCAGAAAAATCTTTAATTTCGACAATCGGGTGCAGAAAAATCATGAATTTCGGCGATCGGATGAGGAAAAATACGGAATTTCAGCGATCGGATGAGGAACAATCATGAATTTCGTCGATCAGAATCTTAAAAAATCAAATTTTGGCGATCAGGTACGGAAAAATCCTGAATTTCGATAATCGGAAGCGGAAAAATCAAATTTTGCCGATCAGGTGCGGAAAAATCATAATTTTCGTTGGTCAGACGCGGAAAAATCCTGAATTTCATCGATCGGAGGATGTAAATTCCCAAATTTTGTAGGTTGGTTGCATTCAAACTGTGAATTTCGTCGATCGGAATCATAAAAAATCAAATTTTGGCAATCAGGTACGGAAAAATCCTGAATTTCGATAATCTGAAGCGGAAAAATCCATAATTTCATCGATCGGACACGGACAAAATCATAAATTTCGGCGATCGGGTGCGGAAAAAGCATTAATTGTGGCAATCAAGTGCGGAAGAATTATGAATTTCGTAGAACGGACGCTGAAAAAATAAATAATTTCGGCGATCGGACGCCGAAATATCCGGAATTTCATCGATCAGAAAAATTTTATTTTGGCTTTCAGGTTCGGAAAAATCCTGAATTTCGACGATTGGACGCGTAAAAATCCTGAATTTCATCGATCGCTCACGGACAAAATCATAAATTTCGGAGATCGGGTGCGGAAAAATCATTAATTTTGGTAATTAGGTGCGGAAAAATCATGAATTTCGGCAGTCGGTTGCAAAAAGAATCATGAATTTCGGCGATCGGAAGCGCAAACATCAGAAATTTAGGCGAACAAGTGCGGAAAAATCATGAATTTCGTAGGTCGGACGCGGAAAAAATCAATAATTTCGATAATCGGACGCCGCAAAATCCTTAATTTCATCGATAAGACGCGGTAGACATAATTTCGGCAGCCCGGTGAGGAAAAATCATGAATTTCAGCGATCGGGTGAGGAAAAATGATGAATTTCGGCGATCGGGAGAAGAAAAATAAAAAAAAATTTGCGATCCGGAGCAGAAAAATTATATTATGGCGATGAGGTGCGGAAAAATTCTGAATTTCGACGATTGGACGCGTAAAAATCCTTAATTTCATCGATCGGAAAAGGAAAAAAACAAATTTTTGCGATCAGGGGCGGAAAATCAGGAATTTCGGCAATCGGTAGAGGAAAAATCAAATTTAAGCGATCGAGTGAGGAAGAATCATGAATTTCGTAGATCGAACGTTGAAAAAATCATAAATTTTTGCGATCAGGTGCTTAAAAATCCTGAATTTCGTCGATCAGACGAAGAAAAATAATGAATTTCATCGATAAGAAAAATAAAAAATTTCGTCGATTGGACGCTGTAAAATCACAAATTTCTGCGGTCGGGTGCAAAAAATCATCAATTTTGGCGATAGGATGCAGAAAAAACATGATCTCGGCGATCGAGAGCGGAAAAATACTAATTTCGGCGATCGGGTGAGGAAAAATAGTGAATTTCGGCAATCGGGTAAGGAAAATATTATACATTTTGGCAATCGGGTGAAGAAAAATCTTAAATTTCGGCGATCGGGAGCAGAAAAATAATGAATTTCAGCAATCAGGTGAAGAAAAATCATTGATTTCGGCAATCGGGTGAGGAAAAATCGTGAATTTCGGCGATCGGGAGAAGAAAAATAAAATTTTTTGCTATCCGGAGCAGAAAAATTATATCATGGCGATCAGGTGCGGAAAAATCCTGAATTTCGACGATTGGACGCGTAAAAATACTGAATTTCATCGATCGGACGCGGAAAAAACCAAATTTTTGCGATCAGGGGCGGAAAAACATGAATTTCGGCAATCGGTTGAGGAAAAATATAATTTCGGTGATCGGGTGAGGAAGAATAATGAATTTCATAGATCGGACGTTGAAAAAAAACAAATTTCGGCCATCAGGTACTAAAAAATCCTGAATTTCGTCGATCAGACGAAGAAAAATAATGAATTTCATCGATAAGAAAAATAAAAAAATTCGTCGATTGGACGCTGTAAAATCAAATTTCGTCGGTCGGGTGCAAAAAATTCAAGAATTTCGGCTGTCGGTTGCAGAAAAATCATAAATTTCGGCGATAGGATGCAGAAAAAACATGATCTCGATGAAAGAGAATTTCGGCATTCGGGTGAGGAAAAAACAGGAATATCGTCGATCGGAAGCGTAAAAATCACAAATTTCGGCGATCACTTGCGGAAAAAATATACATTTTGGCAATCGGGTGAAGAAAAATCCTAAATTTCGGCGATCGGGTGCAGAAAAATAACGAATTTCAGCAATCGCGTGAAGAAAAATCATTAATTTCGGCGATCGGGTGAGGAAAAATTATGAATTTCGGCAATCAGAAGCGTAAAGAACAAATTTTGGCGATCAGGTCCGGAAAAATCATACTTTTCGTTGGTCAGACGCGGAAAAGTCCTGAATTTCATCGATCGGAGGCAGTAAATTCACAAATTTCGTAGGTCGGTTGCATTCAAACCAGAATTTTGTCGATCGGAATCATAAAAAATCAAATTTGGCGATCAATTACGGAAAAATCCTGAATTTCGATAACCGGAAGCTTAAAAATCCATAATTTCATTGATTGGACACGGACAAAATCATAAATTTCGGCGATCGGAAGCGGAAAAATCACAAATTTCGGCAATCAAGTGCGGAAAAATCATGAATTTCGTAGATTGGACGCTGAAAAAATCAATAATTTCGGCGATTAGACGCCGAAAAATCCTGAATTTCATCGATCAGAAAAATTTTATTTTGGCTTTTAGATGCGGAAAAATCCTGAATTTCGACGATTGGACGCATAAAAATCCTGAATTTCATCGATCGGTCACGGACAAAATCATAAATTTCGGAGATCGGATGCGGTAAAATCATAAATTTCGGCGGTCGGTTGCAGAATAATCATGAATTTCGGCAGTCGGTAGCAAAAAAAACCACGAATTTCGGCGATCGGAAGCGTAAAAATCAGAAATTTCGGCGAACGGGTGCGGAAAAATCATGAATTTCGTAGAACGGACGCTGAAAAAATAAATAATTTCGGCGATCGGACGCCGAAATATCCTGAATTTCATCGATCAGAAAAATTTTATTTTGGCTTTCAGGTTCGGAAAAATCCTGAATTTCGACGATTGGACGCGTAAAAATCCTGAATTTCATCGATCGCTCACGGACAAAATCATAAATTTCGGAGATCGGGTGCGGAAAAATCATTAATTTTGGTAATTAGGTGCGGAAAAATCATGAATTTCGGCAGACGGTTGCAAAAAGAATCATGAATTTCGGCGATCGGAAGCGCAAACATCAGAAATTTAGGCGAACAAGTGCGGAAAAATTATGAATTTCAGCGATCGGGTGAGGAAAAATGATGAATTTCGGCGATCGGGAGAAGAAAAAAAAATTTGCGATCCGGAGCAGAAAAATTATATTATGGCGATCAGGTGCGGAAAAATTCTGAATTTCGACGATTGGACGCGTAAAAATCCTCAATTTCATCGATCGGACAAGGAAAAAAACAAATTTTGGCGATCGAGTGAGGAAGAATCATGAATTTCGTAGATCAAACGTTGAGAAAATCATAAATTTTTGCGATCAGGTGCTAAAAAATCCTGAATTTCGTCGATCAGACGAAGAAAAATAATGAATTTCATCGATAAGAAAAAAAAAATTTCGTCGATTGGACGCTGTAAAATCACAAATTTCGGCGGTCGGGTGCAAAAAATCATGAATTTCGGCGATAGGATGCAGAAAAAACATGATATCGGCGATCGAGGGCGGAAAATTACTAATTTCGGCGATCGGGTGAGGAAAAATAGTGAATTTCGGCCATCGGGTGAGAAAAAAACAGGAATATCGTTGATCGGATGCGTAAAAATCACAAATTTTGGCGATCACTTGCGGAAAAATTATACATTTTGGCAATCGGGTGAAGAAAAATCCTAAATTTCGGCGATCGGGGTAGAAAAATAATGAATTTCAGCAATCGGGTGAAGAAAAGTCATGAATTTCGGCGATCGGGTGAGGAAAAATTATGAATTTCGGCATTCGGAAGCGTAAAAATCAAATTTTGTCGATCAGGTCCGGAAAAATCATAATTTTCGTAGGTCAGACGCGGAAAAGTCCTGAATTTCATCGATCGGACGCGGTAAATTCACAAACTTCGGTGGTTGGTTGCAGACAAACCATGAATTTCGGCGATCGGGTGACGAAAAATCCTAAATTTTGGCGATCCATGCAGAAAAATCTTGAATTTCGACAATCGGGTGCAGAAAAATCATGAATTTCGGTGTTCGGATGAGGAAAAATCATCAATTTCAGCGATCGGATGAGGAACAATCATGAATTTAGTCGTTCGGAATCTTAAAAAATCAAATTTTGTGTCAGGTACGGAAAAATCCGGAATTTCGATAGTCGGAAGCGGAAAAATCCATAATTTCATCGATCGGACACGGACAAAATCATAAATTTCGGCGATCGGAAGTGGAAAAATTATTAATTGTGGCAATCAGGTGCGGAAAAATCATGAATTTCGGCAGTCGGTTGCAAAAAAATCATGAATTTCGGCGATCGACAGCGTAAAAACCACAAATTTCGGCAATCAAGTGCGGAAAAATCATGAATTTCGTAGATTGGACGCGGAAAAAAATCAATAATTTCGGCGATTAGACGCCGAAAAATCCTGAATTTCATCGATCAGAAAAATTTTATTTTGGCTTTCAGATGCGGAAAAATCCTGAATTTCGACGATTGGACGCATAAAAATCCTGAATTTCATCGATCGGTCACGGACAAAATCATAAATTTCGGAGATCGGATGCGGTAAAATCATAAATTTCGGCGGTCGGTTGCAGAATAATCATGAATTTCGGCAGTCGGTAGCAAAAAAACCCACAAATTTCGGCGATCGGAAGCGTAAAAATGAGAAATTTCGGCGAACGGGTGCGGAAAAATCATGAATTTCGTAGATTGGACGTGGAAAAAATCAATAATTTCGGCGATCTGACGCCGCAAATTCCTTAATTTCATCAATAAGACGCGGTAGACATCATTTCGGCAGCCCGGTGAGAAAAAATCATGAATTTCGGCGATCGGGTGAGGAAAAATCATTAATTGTGGCAATCAGGTGCGGACAAATCATTAATTTCGGCAATCGGAAGCGAAAAAATCAAATTTTGGCGATCAGGTGCGGAAAAATGATAATTTTCGTTGGTCAGACGCGGAAAAGTCCTGAATTTCATCGATCGGAGGCAGTAAATTCACAAATTTCGTAGGTCGGTTGCATTCAAACCAGAATTTCGTCGATCTGAATCATAAAAAATCAAATTTGGCGATGAGGTACGGAAAAATCCTTAATTTCAATAACCGGAAGTGGAAAAATCCATAATTTCATCGATCGGACACGGACAAAATCATAAATTTCTGCGATCGGGTGCGGGAAATTCATTAATTGTGGCAATCATGTGCGATAAAATCATGAATTTCGGCGATCAGGAGCGTAAAATCATGAATTTCGGCGATCGGATGCGGTAAAATCATAAATTTCGGCAGTCGGTTACAGAATAATCATGAATTTCGGCAGTCGGTTGCAAAAAAACCATGAATTTCGGCGATCGGAAGCGTCAAATTCAGATATTTCGGCGAACAGGTGCGGAAAAATCATTAATTTCGCAGATCGGACGCCGCAAAATCCTGAATTTTATCGATAAGACGCGGTAGACATCATTTCGGCAGCCCGGGAGGAAAAATCGTGAATTTCGGCGATCGGGAGAAGAAAAATCCTAAATTTTGGCGATCCATGCAGAAAAATCTTGAATTTCGACAATCGGGTGCAGAAAAATCATGAATTTCGGCGATCGGATGAGGAAAAATCATGAATTTCGTCGATCGGAATCTTAAAAAAATCAAATTTTGGCGATCAGGTACGGATAAATCCTGAATTTCGATAATCGGAAGCGGCAAAATCCTTAATTTCATCGATCGGACGCGGAAAAAACCTAATTTTTGCGATCAAGGGCGGAAAAACATTAATTTCGGCAATCGGTTGAGGTAAAATCTAATTTCGGCGATCGGGTGAGGAAGAATCATGAATTTCGTAGATCGGACTTTGAAATAATCATAAATTTCGGCGATCAGTTGCTTAAAAATCCTGAATTTCGTTGATCAGACGAAGAAAAATAATGAATTTCATCGATAAGAAAAATAAAAAATTTCGTCGATTGGATGCTGTAAAATCACAAATTTCGGCGGTCGGGTACAAAAAATTCTAGAATTTCGGCTGTCGGTTGCAGAAAAATCATCAATTTCGGCGATAGGATGCAGAAAAAACATGATCTCGATGATCGAGGGCGGAAAAATACTAATTTCGGCGATCGGGTGAGGAAAAATAGTGAATTTGGGTAATCGGGTGAGGAAAAAACAGGAATACCGTCGATCGGAAGCGTAAAAATCACAAATTTCGGCGATCACTTGCGGAAAAATTATACATTTTGGCAATCGGGTGAAGAAAAATCATTAATTTCGGCGATCGGAAGCGTAAAAATCAAATTTTGGCGATCAGGTCCGGTGAAAATCATAATTTTCGTAGGTCAGACCCGGAAAAGTCCTGAATTTCATCGATCGAACGCGGTAAATTCACAAATTTCGGTGGTTGGTTGCAGACAAACCATGAATTTCGGCGATCGGGTGACGAAAAATCCTAAATTTTGGTGATCCATGCAGAAAAATCTTGAATTTCGACAATCGGGTTCAGAAAAATCATGGATTTCGGCGATCGGATGAGGAAAAATCATGAATTTCAGCGATCGGATGAGGAACAATCATGAATTTGAGCGATCGGATGAGGAAAAATCATGAATTTCGTCGATCGGAATCTTAAAAAATCAAATTTTGGCGATCAGGTACGGAAAAATCCTGAATTTCGATAATCGGAAGCGAAAAAATCAAATTTTGCCGATCAGGTGCGGAAAAATCATAATTTTCGTTGGTCAGACGCGGAAAAGTCCTGAATTTCATCGATCGGAGGCAGTAAATTCACAAATTTTGTTGGTCGGTTGCATTCAAACTATGAATTTCGTCGATCGGAATCATAAAAAATCAAATTTTGGCAATCAGGTACGGAGAAATCCTGAATTTCGATAATCGGAAGCGGAAAAATCCATAATTTTATCGATCGGACACGGACAAAATCATAAATTTTTGCGATCGGGTGCGGAAAAATCATTAATTGTAGCAATCCGATGCGGAAAAATGATGAATTTCGGCAGTCGGTTGCAAATAAATCATGAATTTCGGCGATCGGAAGCGGAAAAATCACAAATTTCGGCAATCAAGTGCGGAAAAATCATGAATTTCGTAGAACGGACGCTGAAAAAATAAATAATTTCGTCGATCGGACGCCGAAAAATCCTGAATTTCATCGAGCAGAAAAATTTTATTTTGGATTTCAGGTTCGGAAAAATCCTGAATTTCGACTATTGGACGCGTAAAAATCCTGAATTTCATCGATCGCTCACGGACAAAATCATAAATTTCGGAGATCGGGTGCGGAAAAATCATTAATTTTGGCAATTAGGTGCGGAAAAATCATGAATTTCGGCGATCGGAAGCGCAAACATCAGAAATTTCGGCGAACAAGAGCGGAAAAATCATGAATTTCGTAGGTCGGACGCGGAAAAAATTAATAATTTCGATAATCGGACGCCGCAAAATCCTGAATTTTATCGATAAGACGCGGTAGACATAATTTCGGCAGCCCGGTGAGGAAAAATCATGAATTTCAGCGATCGGGTGAAGAAAAATCATGAATTTTGGCGATCGGGTGAGTAAAAATTATGAATTTCGGCATTCGGAAGAGTAAAAATCAAATTTTGGCGATCAGGTGCGGAAAAATCATAATTTTCGTAGGTCAGACGCGGAAAAGTCCTGAATTTCATCGATCGGACACGGTAAATTCACAAATTTCGGCGGTCGGTAGCAGACAAACCATGAATTTCGGCGATCGGGTGACGAAAAATCCTAAATTTTGGCGATCCATGCAGAAAAATCATGAATTTCGGCAATCGGGTGCAGAAAAATCATGAATTTCGGCGATCGGATGAGGAAAAATCATGAATTTCGGCGATCGGATGAGGAAAAATCATGAATTTCAGCGATCGGATGAGGAACAATCATGAATTTCGTCGATCGGCATCGTAAAAAATCAAATTTCGGCGTTCAGGTACGGGAAAAATCCTGAATTTCGATAATCGGAAGCGGAAAAATACATAATTTCATCGATCGGACACGGACAAAATCATAAATTTCGGCAATCGGGTGCGGAAAAATCATTAATTGTGGCAATCAGGTGCGGAAAAATCATGAATTTCGGCTGTCGGTTGCAAAAAAATCCTGAATTTCGGCGATCGGAAGCGTAAAAATCACAAATTTCGCAATCAAGTGCGGAAAAATCTTGAATTTCGTAGATCGGACGCTGAAAAAATCAATAATTTCGGCTATCGGACGCCGAAAAATTCTGAATTTGATCGATCAGAAAAATTTTATTTTGGCTATCAGGTGCAGAAAAATCATGAATTTCGAGGATTGGACGCGTAAAAATCCTGAATTTCATCTATCGGTCACGGACAAAATCATAAATTTCGGAGATCGGGTGCGGAAAAATCATTAATTTTGGCAATTAGATGCGGATAAATCATGAATTTCGGCAGTCGGTTGCAAAAAGAATCATGAATTTCGGCGATCGGAATCGTAAAAATCCCTAATTTCGGCGATCGGATACGGTAAAATCATAAATTTCGGCGGTCGGTTGCAGAATAATCATGAATTTCAGCAGTCGGTAAAAAAAAAAATATGAATTTCGGCGATCGGAAGCGCAAAAATCAAATTTCGGCGATCTGGGGCGCTACCACCAACGCATCGACATCTTCCCGACACGGGAAGCATCCGATGTCGGATTATCATGTTTCTCGGAAAAAATATCCGTAACACATTTTAAACCGTACCACGAAGCAACCGGTAATAGTCGTCGTATTTGAAGATTCCTTTTCAAATAAATATCGGGAAAAAACAAATTGAACAATCAGAGTGCGTTAGTAAAAGTAATTTGGAACGTCAATGAATCAGCGAATAATTTGGAACGTCAATGAATGAGTGAATAATTTCGAATGTCAATGAATGAGTGAAAAATTTCGACAATGAATCAGTTTGTCTATGAATGTCGATGGATGAGTGTGTGATTGAATGCCGATAGGTGAGTAAGTGTGTGTCGATGAATGAGTGAGTGATTGTATGTCGGTGGATGAGTGAGTGATTGTATGTCAATGGAAGAGTGAAAGAGTGAATGTCAATGGACGAATGAATAATTGAATTACAATGGATGAGTAAATAATTGAATATCAATGGATGAATGAATAATTGAATTACAATGGATGACTGAATGATTGAATTACAATGGATGAGTGAATAATTAAATTGCAATGGATGAGTGAAAAATTGAATTTCAATGGATGAGTGAATAATTGAATTTCAATGGATGAGTGAATAATTAAATTTCAATGGATGAGTGAATAATTGAATTTCAATTGATGAGTAAATAATTTAGTGTGAATGAAGGAGTGAATAATTGAGTGTCAATGAATGAGTGAATAATTGAGTGTTAATGAATGAGTGAATAATTGAGTGTCAATGAATGAGTGAATAATTTTGAATGTCAATGAATGAGTGAATGGTTTTCAATGTCAATGAATGAGTGAATAATTTTGAATGTCAATGAATCAGCAAATAATTTTGAATGTCAATGAATGAGTGAATAATTTTCTATGTCAAGGAATGAGTGAATAATTTTCAAGGTCAATGAATGAGTGAATAATTTTGATTGTCAATGAATGAGTGAAAAATTTTCAGTGTCAGTGAATATGTGACTAAATGTCAATGTCAGTGAAGCACTGAATAATTTTGAATATCAATGAGTGAGAGAATAATTTTCAATGTCAATGAATGAGTGAATAATTTTTAATGTAAATGAATCAGCGAATAATTTTTAATGTAAATGAATGAATGAATAATTCTGAATGTCAGTGAATGAATAATTCTGAATGTCAATGAATGAATAATTCTGAATGTCAATGAATGAATAA
This sequence comes from Maratus michaelseni, assembly GCA_963931845.1. Lineage (NCBI taxonomy): Eukaryota > Metazoa > Arthropoda > Arachnida > Araneae > Salticidae > Maratus > Maratus michaelseni. The sequence continues at coordinate 266,619,193 of OZ007596.1, read as the reverse complement.
ATAATTCTGAATGTCAATGAATAATTCTGAATGTCAATGAATGAATGAATAATTTTTAATGTAAATGAATCAGCGAATAATTTTTAATGTCAATGAATGAATGAATAAGTCTGAATGTCAATGAATGAATAAATAATTCTGAATGTCAATGAATAATTCTGAATGTCAATGAATGAATGAATAATTCTAAATGTCAATGAATGAATGAATAATTCTAAATGTCAATGAATGAATGAATAATTCTAAATGTCAATGAATGAATGAATAATTCTAAATGTCAATGAATGAATAATTTTCAATGTCCATGAATGAATGAATAATTTTGAATGTTCATGAAGGAATAATTTTCAATGTCAATGAATGAGTGAGTGAATAATTCTGAATGTCAATGAATGAGTGAGTGAATAATTCTGAATGTCAATGAATGAGTGAGGGAATAATTCTGAATGTCAATGAATGAGTGAGAGAATAATTCTGAATGTCAATGAATGAGTGAGGGAATAATTCTGAATGTCAATGAATGAGTGAGGGAATAATTCTGAATGTCAATGAATGAGTGATGGAATAATTCTGAATGTCAATGAATGAGTGAGTGAATAATTCTGAATGTCAATGAATGAGTGAGAGAATAATTCTGAATGTCAATGAATGAGTGAGGGAATAATTCTGAATGTCAATGAATCAATGAATAATTTTGAATGTCAATGAATGACTAATTTTGAATGTCAATGAATGAGTGCTTAATTGAATACCAATAAATGATTGAATAATTGAATGTCAGTAAATGAGTGAATATCAATGAATAAGTGGGTGAAATTAATTGAATGAGAAATTTAATATGAATGAATGAATGATTGAATGTGATTGAGTGACTGTCAGCGAAGGATTGAATGATTGAATGTCAATGAATTCGTTATTGAATGCCAATGTGCGAGTGAATGAATGAATGTCAATGGATGAGTGAATGAATGAATGTCAATGGATGAGTGAATGAATGAATGCTTGTCAATGGATGAGTGAATGTCAATGGATGAGTGAATGAATGAATGTCAATGGATGAGTGAATGAATGAATGCCAATGGATAAGTGAATGTCAATGGATGAGTGAATGTCAATGGATGAGTGAATGAATGTCAATGGATGAGTGAATGTCAATGGATGAGTGAACGTCAATGGATGAGTGAATATCAATGGATGAGTGAATGAATGTCAATGGATGAGTGAGTGAGTGTTTAAATGTCAAGAGATGAGTGAGTGTGTGATTTAATGTCAATGGATGGGCGAGTGAATGTCAATGGATAAGTGAAAGAGTGAATGTCAATGGATGAGTGAAAGAGTGAATGTCAATGGATGAGTGAAAGAGTGAATGTCAATGGATGAGTGAAAGAGTGAATGTCAATGGAAGAATGAAAGAGTGAATGTCAATGGATGAGTGAGTGATTGAAAGTCAATGGATGAGTGAGTGATTGAAAGTCAATGGATGAGTCAGCGATTGAATGTATATGGATGATTGATTGAATGTTAATGGATGTGTGAATAAATGAATGAATGAGTGAATAATTGAATGTGAATGTGAATAACTTAATGTAAATATAAATAATTTAATCTCAATGAATGAGTGAATAATTGAATGCCAACGAAAGAGTGAATACTCGTGTAATTGAATGAATGTGAATGTGTGACAATGTAATTGAATGCATGAAGGATTTTATGCCAATAAATGTGTGAATAATTGAATGCCAATAAATGTGTGATGGATTCAGTAAATGAAAGTGAATGAATGAGTGAGTTATTGAATGAATATCAGTGTGTGATTGAATAAATGTTAATAAATAAGTAGAATCTTAAATGAATAACAATGAATGTCAATGAACGAAAAAATGTGAAAGAATTATGATTGAATGAATATCAATAAATGTCCATGAATGAATGTCAAATGGGTAAATGAATGACATAGGAATGACTAAATGAGAATGAATGATTGAAAAGGAATTAATGGATGTAAATGAATGTCCATTAATTAAATGAATGAATGTCGATGAATGATAAATATTAATGAATGATTGTCAAGGATTTAATTATCACCAAAAAATGAATAAATGTAATAAAGGATTGAATGTTGTTGATTTAGTGAATGTCAATGAATAATTTAATGAGTGAATGTCAATCAGAGAATCAATGAATGTCGAAGATTAATGTTAAGGAATGAATTATTGTCTATAATTATAATATATAACTATTGTCTATGAATGTCTATAATTAAAAATGTCAAGAAATGAATGTTTGAATGTCAATATATGACTATCAACGAATCGAATGAATGAAAATCAATTATTAAATGAATCAATGAATGAGTAAATGAATCTCAATGCCTCAGTGAATGTGAATGATTAACAATGAGTGTCAATGAATGAGTGAATGGATTTAAAAAAATAACCACATGAATACAAAAGAATGAATGAATTTCAATGAATGAGTAAGTGATTGAATTGTCAATGCATTAATTATTGAATGAATATATATGAATTAATGATTGAATCAATTTCAATGAACAAATGAATGTCAACGACTAAATCAATCACTGTCTACGAATGAATGTAAATGAATGAACGAATAATTGTCCTTGAATGTATATCAATGAATGAATGTGAACGAGTGAATGACAATTGAATAAATGAGTATACACTGACGAATGATTGAATGTAGACGAATAAATGATGTAATGCACATGAATAAATGTCAAAGAATGAATAATTGTAAATGAATATTTGAATGTCAAGAAATAAATGAGACTGTAAATGAATGCCTGAATGAATAATTGAATGTCCATGAACGAGTGATGGAATAGACATGAACGAGTGATGGAATAGACATGAACGAGTGATGGAATAGACATGAACGAGTGATGGAATAGACATGAACGAGTGATGGAATAGACATGAACGAGTGATGGAATAGACATGAACGAGTGATGGAATAGACATGAACGAGTGATGGAATAGACATGAACGAGTGATGGAATAGACATGAACGAGTGATGGAATAGACATAAACGAGTGATGGAATAGACATAAATGAATGATGGAATATACATGAACGGATGCCTATGAATCAATGGATGTAAATGAATGAAAGTTAAGAAATGAATGAGAATGTGAATGAATAATTCGATGTGAATGAATAATTGAAGGTCATTAAATGAATGCGAATGAAAAATTGAATACATGTTAACGAATGAATCACAGAATGTCAATGCATGAATGTTAGTGCATTAATTTCAATGAGTTGAATGAATTAAAATGGATGAATCAATGAATATCAATGAAAAAGTGAATGACTGAATGATTAACATTGGATGAATATCAATGAATGAATAAATGATTGAATGATTATCAATGGATGAGTCAGTGATATCAATAACAAAGTCAATGAATGAATATCAACGGATGAATCAGTGTCGATGAATAATTGAATAAATGTGAATTAATATGTGAATGAATATTAGTGAATGATTAAATGTGTGAATGACAATGAATGAATATCCAGTAAATGAATGGATAAGTGTAAATGAAGGAATAATAGCCAATGAATGAATGATGAATGAATATCAACAAATGAATCAAATCATCAGCGATCGGAAGCGCAAAAATCACAAATTTAGGCGGTCGGATGCAGAAAAGGTATGAATTTCGGCGATCGGGTGAGATATAATCATGAATTTCGTCGATCAGAAACGGAGAAATAAATTTTGGTGATCGGATGCAGATAAATCAAGAATTTCGTCGATCGGACGCGGAAAAAAATCATAAATTTCGGCGATGCAGTGCGAAAACATCCTGTATTTCGTTTATCGGATGCGGAAAATTACTGAATTTCAGCAATCAGACGCGGTAAAATCAATAAATTCGAAGGTCGGGAGCGGAAAAGTCAAGAGTATCGGATATAGGGGGCGGATAAATCATGAATTTAGGCAATTGGTTGAGGAATGACTGAATTTCGTCGATCGGAAGCGTAAAAATCCTGAATTTTCATCGATCGGACGCGGAAAAAATCATAACTTTCGACGATCAGTTGCGGAAAAATTATGACTTCGTAGATAGAGGACGCGGAAAAATCATAAATTTCGGCGGTCAGATGCTGAAAAATCCTGAATTTCGTCGATCGGACGCAGATAAATACTGAATTTTATCGATCAGGAGCGATCAAATATCGATCAAATTACGGCGGTCGGGTGGAGAAAATTCATGAATTTTGGCGAAAGGATGCAGAAAAAACATGATGTTCGGTGATCGGGTGAGGAAAATCATGAATTTCGTAGATTGGTCGCGGAAAAATCAATAATTTCGGAGATCGGACGCGGAAAAATCATACATTTCGGCAGCCCGGTGTGGAAAAATCATAAATTTCGAGCGATCGGATGCGGAAAAAACATGAATTTCGGATATCAGGTGAGATAAAATTATGAATTTCGTCGATCAAAAACGGAAAAATAAATTTTGGTGATCGGATGTAGAAAAATCATGAATTTTGTCGATCGGATCCGGAAAAAATCATAAATTTCGGCGATGCAGTGCGGAAAAAATTCTGTATTTCGTTTATCGGATGCGGAAAAATACTGAATTTCAGCGATCAGACGCGGTAAAATCAATAAATTCGAAGGTCGGGAGCGGAAAAGTCAAGAGTATCGGATATAGGGGGCGGATAAATCATGAATTTAGGCAATTGGTTGAGGAATGAATGAATTTCGTCGATCGGAAGCGTAAAAATCCTGAATTTCATCGATCGGACGCGGAAAAATCATACATTTCGGCAGCCCGGTGCGGAAAAATCATAAATTTCGAGCGATCGGATGCGGAAAAAATATGAATTTCGGCAATCGGGGGAGAAGAAAATCAGGAATTTCGGCGAAAGGGGACGGAAAAATCCTTAATTTCATCGATCAGAATCGGAAAATCATAAATTTTGGCGTTGGGTTGCAGAAAAATCATAAATTTCGGCGATCAGACGCGGTAAAATCACAATTTTCGGTGATCGGATGCGGAAGCAAGAATTTCGGTGATCCGAAGCGTAAAAATCATAAATTTCGGCGATCAGGTTAGGAAAAACCATGAATTTCGTCGATCGGAAAAGAAAAATCACAAATTTCGGCGGTCAGGTGCGGAAAAATCACGAATTTCGTCGATCTGGCACGGTAAAAATCATACATTTCGTCAACCCTGTGTGGAAAAATCATGAATTTTGCGATCGGAGATAAAAAAATCATGAATTTCGTAGATCGGAAGAGGTAAAATCAAATTTTGGCGAACGGGTGCAGAAAATTCATGAATTTAGGCGGTGAGTTGCAGAAAAATTATCAATTTCGGCGATAGGATGAAGAAAAAAACATTAATTTCGGCGATAGGATGCAAAAAAAACATGATGTTCGGCGATCGGAGGCTGAAAAAAATCCTTAATTTTATCAAAAAGAATCTGGAAAATCATAAATTCTGTCGCTCGGTTGCAGAAAAATCATTTATTTCGGAGATCAGGTGCGGAAAAATCATGGATTTCGTAGTTCGGACGCGGAAAAATCCTGTATTCGAGCGGACGTGGTAAAATCAAAATTTCGGCGGTCGGTTGCAGACAAATCATGCAATTCGGCGATCGGGTGAGGATAAATCATGAATTTGGTGATCGGTTACAGAAAAACCATGAATTTCGGTGATTGGGTGTGGAAAAATAAAATTTCGGCGATCGGGTGAAGAAAAATCATAAATTTTGTCGATACAGTGCAGAAAAATTGAATTTCGACGATCGAACGCTTAGAAATCCTGAATTTCATCGATCGGGCGCTGCAAAAATCAAATTTCAGCGATCAGGTGCAGAAAATTTATGAATTTCGGCGGTGGGTTGCAGAAAAATCATGAATTTCGGCAGTCGGTAGCAAAAAAACCCACAAATTTATAGGCCATAGGATGCAGAATTTTTGGCAATTGAGGGAGAAAAAAAGTGCTTTTCGGCAATCGGGTGAGGAAAACTCATGAATTTCGGCAATCGGAAGTGTAAAAATCACAAATTTCGGTGATCGGAAGTAATCACAAATTTTGGCGATCCGGTACGAAAAAATATCCTGAATTTTGTCGATCGCAGACGGAAAAAACAATTTCGGCGATCGGATGCGGAAAAATCTTTTATTGTATTTTTTATCGATCGGACACGGTAAAATATTTAATCGTTCAGAATCTGAAAAATCATAAATTTTGGCGGTCGGTTGCACACAAATAATGAATATCGGTGATCTTGATATTGAAAAAATCTTGAATTTCGGCCATAGCATGCAGAAAAAACATGATCTTCGGCGATCAGAGAAGAAAAATGCTTTTCGGCGATCGGGTCAGGAAAATCTTGATTGTTTTCGATCAGAATCTGAAAAATAATAAATTTCGGCGATCGGAAGAGTGAAAATTACAAATTTCGGCGATCAGGTGATGAAATATCCTGAATTTCGTCGATCGGACGCGGAAAAATACTGAATTTCATCGATCGGACGCGGAAAAATACTGAATTTCATCGATCAGAAGAGGTAAAATCAAATTTCGGTGGGCGGGTGCCGAAAAATTAATATTTTTTGCGAACGGACGCGGTAAAATCATACTTTTAGGCGATCGGGTGCGAAAACAATATGAATTTCGGGGATCGGGTCAGGAAAATTTATGAATTTCATCGATCAGAATCGGAAAAAATCATACATTTCGGTGATCGGAAGCGTTAAAATCATACATTTCGGCTTCCCGGAGCGGAAAAATCATGAATTTTGGTGATCGGGTGAGAGAAAAATCAGAAACATTGGCGATGGGGAACGGAAAATGATGAATTTTGGCGATGAGAATCGAAAAAACTTAAATTTTGCTTGTCGGTTGCAGAAAAATCGCGTATTTCGGCGATCGGATGCGGAAATAACACCAATTTCGGCGATCAGGTGCGGAAAAATCTTGAATTTCGTTGATGGGTTGCGGAAAAATCAATAATTTCGGAGATCGGACGCGGGAAAAATCATACATTTCGGCAGCCCGGTGCGGAAAAACCATGAATTTCAGCGATCGGATGAGGAATAAACATGAATTTCGGCGATCGGTTGAGAAATAAAAACAGGAATATCGGCGATAGGGGACGGAAAATCATGTTTTTTTGGCGATGAGAATTGGAAAAATCATAAATTTCGGTGATCGGATGCAGAAAAACATGAATTTCGGCGATTTGGTGACGAAAAATCAGGAAAAATTAATAATTTCGGCGAACGGACGCTGTAAAATCATGAATTTTGGTGGTGGGTTGCAGAAAAATCATACATTTCGGCGATCAGACGAGTTAAAATCACAATTTTCGGCGATCAGGGGCGGAAAAATCTTGAATTTCGTAGCTGGTTTGCTGAAAAAACCAATAATTTCGGAGATCGGAAGCGGAAAAATCATACATTTCGGCATCCCGGTGCAAAAAAATCATGAATTTCAGCGATCGGATGCGGAAGAAACCTGATTTTCGGCGACCGGAGGCGCACAGTGGATCAAAGTATAGCAGATGTCGAACATAGGATTATCACAATAGTATAAGCCTATATATATGATTTTTTTTGTTATATTTAGGTTTAAATAAGTAAAATTATATTCAATAGATCTGCATGGTTTTTATGAGCAATTTAATATTTTTTTTGTTAAAAACAGGACTTTTAGAGACGTGCTAGATATCTAAATTAAACTTGAAAATCCAAGTAAAAGAAAAAGCTTAGCAGAGGATAATTTTATTACCAATCATGTTTTTACTTATATCCTAAGGACATTGGCAAAATATTCAAAATATTTGTTTAATTTTTAATTGGCAACATATGTAATGTTTAGATAACTTTTCAAAATCGTTCTACAAAACCGGAACATTCTTCTGCAACATTTTAGAGCCTATTTCAGTGCATATGTTTTATCATCGGGATTGAGTTTTATAAAATTATTTTGTAGTGATATTAATTTTAGTATATTTCCTTTTTATTTGAAGCAAGATTATTTCATTTTTTTATGTTCTTTTGAAAAATGATAACAGAGATTTTTTCTGTATCTAAAGAATTTAAATAATGGTTTTAGTTATGAAAAATCAATGCTTAGTTTTGTAAGTCAACACTGTTTGCTAAATGCTTCAGAAATTGCTGAAGAAAATTTAAAGGAGCGTTTACGTAAGTTTTTTGTAGCTGTAAAAGATCGATGGCAGAAATCTCAACGAAGATTAGATCGTTTTAATTCTTGGCTTCAGTGTTCCTTCAAAGTTGGTAATGAATTTAAACCATCTGAAGTTGAAAACTTGCAGAAATCAACATCTCGGAAAACGTTTTCAGATGTAACTGAAACTCATAAAAGAAGACTAACTGAAAGTTTAAGAGAGGATACTTCTGGAGAAGCTATTTTGCATGCAGAAAAACAAAAATTAGCATATGAGGGTTTTAAGGATCTTGTAAAAGTGATTGATCATCTTATAAAAAATCCGAATGAAGTTTCACAAATAAAAAACTTTTGTGAGAAAAAGATTGAAACGAATTTATTTTCAAAGGAAAAGTGTTTAGCAAAGATGCTAAATCTCGATCTTTCTAAGGAACAATATATCTCTTTAAGGCAAAGTTGCATTGACGAAGGTAACAACCAGTACAGACGTACTATTATATTAAACAAGCGAAACTGGACTGTTACGTTCCAAAAGAACAAATATCTATTACTGACAGTTTGATTCAAATCAATTTGCAGTCAATTTTAGACTTAACTCTAATTAGACTTTTATATGCATCTAAAATATAATTTGAATCCAAAATGCACATAAAATTGATATGTAAATGGGGTTTTGACGGTGCTTCAAACCAAAGCATGTATAAACAAAAAATTGATGAAGGATGCTCATTACAATCAGATAGTTCAATTTTTATGACGAATTTTGTTTCTATTAGATTATTATGTGGAGCTGAAACTATTTGGCAAAATCAAACTCCATCATCCACTAGATATTGTCGCGCTGTTAGATTTGAATTTGTCAGCGAGAATACTAAAATAACAAAAAATGAATATCAGCGAATGGAAGAAGAACTAAAAATCTACAACCTACAGCACATAAAAATATAACCATTGATCACGAAATGAATTTAACAATGATTGATGGAAAAATTATTACGGCAATTTCAAATACATCCTCCTGTTCAACATGTTATATTTGTGGTGCAAAGCCTTCGGAAATGAATAACATTGATAAAATTGTTAAAATAAGTGTAAACGCATCCTTATACAGCTTTGGTTTATCTAGTCTACATGTAAAGATACGGTCTATGGAATATTTGCTTCATATTTCTTACAATTTATCATTTAAAGCTTGGAGTGCTAGAACTGAGGACCAAAAGAAGCAAAAAGAAGAATCAAAGAGAAAAATTCAACTCGAATTCCGAAAAGAATTAGGTTTGCTAATTGATGTTGTTAAACAGGGGAGTGGTTTGACACACGAATGAAACACTGCAAGGTCATTTTTTGCTGAGTTTGAAAAGACAGCTGAGATCACTGGATTGTATAAAGAACTTATTAAACGTTTTTCAATTATAATGCAAGTTATCTCGCGTGTCGAAGTAATTAATGCCGAAAAAGTTGGCGAATTTGTACTGGAAACAGCTAAAGAATATGTTTCGAAGTAAGGGTGGTATTATATGCCAGCTTCTATTCATGGAAAAGTTATTAATTCATGGAAAAGATATAATTACAAATTTTGCTGTTCCAATTGGCCAGTTATTGGAAGAAGCTGGCGAAGCTCGAAATAAAGAGTTTCGGAGGTACCGGGAGTCCCATACGGGAAAAATAAGTCGAAGAGCATGTAACGAAGACTTGTTGCACCATTTACTAATAACATCTGACCCGTTGATTTCCAGTATTAGACACAAAGTAAACAACGTTCAAAGGAACAAAAAAATTCCAGAAGCATTAGAATTTTTACTTTAAATAACACTTTAGCACTCACACTACATCATGCATCCATTTATTAGAGTAGATTTAACCCTTTGAGAGTCTTTGCGCTTTTCAGCATTTTCATGTAAATATTTATATAACCCAAGATACGTATATATTGAATTTAATTTTATAGTTTAATTTTAAATTATTTTTTTACATTATTTCATCTTAGAAAATTCTTACAGTATAAAATTTATTAAAAAATATTTTTGTCTACAGACAATTTACTATGTTTTTCGTTAACGGAAAATTATGCGATAGCCACTTAGAGTGTTTCAAATCCATTTATTTCAAAAATGCGCAGGTTTGCGCAAAGATTGCCCTATACCACATTAAAATAAAGGATTTTAGGAACACAAAGATGTCTTTGAAATTTCACGCAACTTCATGCAATTTAAGTTACACAATTTTTAAGTTTATGATACCGTTAATGTTATATGGGCTGTTCATAATGTAAAATGATACATGAAATTCAATCAAAATGTAATCAGTAGTGGTTTAAAATGTGTTTTAGGAAATTAATAAGGATATTTTAAACGAGTTATTATTAGTGGTTACCTTGATTTCATTTCTGGACACATTTAAAAATCACTAAAATTCGCAGAAAAATTCCTCTGCTGAAAGATGTATATTCCGAGCTTTACAAATAAGATATAATTTTGTATAATTTAAAAGATAAACATATATTCGTATTTTATAGATATTCTTTTAAAATATTTCATTGCAAAAAATTAATTATTTAATGATTATTTTTTGGCCCTATGTTCGCATTTTCTTAAGGATTGACCCACTGTGAGGCGGAACAATAGTGAATTTTTGCGATCGGGTGAGGAAAAATCATTAATTTCGTCGATCGGAACAGTAAAAACCAAAAATTTCGGCGGTCGGGTGCTGAAAAATTACTAATTTCGGCGAACGGACGCTGTAAAATCACAATTTTCGGACAATCGGATGCAGAAACAACATGAATTTTGGCGATCGGGTGAGGAAAAGTCATGAATTTCGTCGATCTGACGCGTTAAAATCATACATTTCGGAAGCCCTATGAGGAAAAATCATGCATTTCGGCGATCGGAGACAGAGAAATCATGAATTTCGTAGATCGGACGCGGAAAAATCCTTAATTTCATCGTTCGGACGCGGACAAATTATTAATTTCATCGTTCGGACGCGATAAAATCAAATTTCGGCGTCGGAAGCGTAAAAATAAATTTCGGCGTCGGAAGCGTAAAAATAAATTTCTGCGATAAGGTGCGCACAAATCAGGAATTTTGTAGATCGGACGCGGAATAATCCTTAATTTCGTAGATCGGTCGCGGAAAAAATGAATAATTTCGGCGAAAGGATGCGGTAAAATCATACATTTCGGCGATCGGGTGCGGAAACAACATGAATTTCGGCGATCGGAGTCAGGAAAAATCATGAATTTCGTCGATCAAATTCAGGAAAAATCATACCTTTGTGTGATCGGAAGCGTAAAAATCATTTTGGCAGCCCAGTGCGGAAAAATCATGAATTTCGGCGTTCGGATGCGCAAATAACATCAATTTCGGCGATCAGGTGCGGAAAATCATGAATTTCTTCGATCAGAAGCGATAAAATCACAAATTTTGGCGGTGGTGCTGAAAAATTAATAAATTCGGCAAACGGACGCAGTAAAATCACAAATTTTGGCGGTCAGATGCAGAAAATTCATGAATTTCGGCGATAGGATCCAGGAAAAACATGATGTTCGGTGACTGTGGGCGGAAAAATAGTGAATATCGGCGATCGGGTGAGGATAAATCATGAATTTCGTGATCGGTTACAGAAAAATCATGAATTTCGTAGATCGGGCGCGGTAAAACAAAATTTCGGCGCTCAGGTACAGAAAAATCAATAATTTTGGCTATCGTAAGCGGAAAAATCCTGTATTTCATCGCAGAAAAATCATACATTTTGGCGGTCGGGTGCGGAAAAATCATGAATTTCTTAAATCGGAAGCGGAAAATATAAATATCGGCAATCAGTTGCGGCAAAATCATAAATTTCGTCGATAGGGTGCGGAAAAATTCTGAATTTCATCGATCTGAATCGGAAAAATACGTTTTGCGGTCGGTTGCAAAAACTTGCGTAAAAATCAAAAATTTCGGCGATCAGGTGCGGAAAAATACTAAATTTCAACGATCAGCAGCGGTAAAATCACAAATTTTTTCGGTCGGGTGCCGAAAAATGAATAATTTCGGTGAACTGACGCGGTAAAATCATACATTTCGGCGATCGGTTGCGGAAACATGAATTTCGACGATCGGCAAAAATCATGAATTTTGTCGATCAGAATCGGGAAAAATCCTACATTTGTGTGATCGGAAGCGTAAAAATCATATTTTGGCAGCCCGGTGAGGAAAAATCATGGATTTCGGCGATCGGGTGAGAAAAAAAAACAGGAACATCGGCGATAGGGGACGGAAAATCATGAATTTTGACGATCAGAATCGGAAAAATCCAACTTTGGAGATCGGTTCCAGAAAAATCAAATTTCGGCTATCAAAATAATGAATTTTGTCGATCGGAAGTTGAAAAAATCATAAATTTCGGCGATCAGATGCTGAAAAATCCTGAATTTCGTAGATCGGACGCGGGAAAAAAATTTCGGCGATCAGGTGCTGAAAAATCCTAAATTTCATCGATCAGAATTGGTAAAATCACAAATTTCGGCGGTCGGTTGCAAACAAATCATGAACTTCGGCGGTCAGTTGCAAACAAATCATGAACTTCGGCGGTCGGTTGCAGACAAATCATGAATTTCCGCGATCAGATGCGGAAAAAAAAGAATTTCGGTGATCGGATGCGGAAAAAAACATGAGTTTCGGCGATAGGGTGCGGAAAAATCATGAATTTCGTAAATGGGACGCAGGAAATATAAATTTCGCCGATCAGGTGCGGAAAAAACCTTAATTTCATTGATCGGACACGGTAAAAACAAATTTCGGTGGTCGGTTGCACACAAATCATGAATTTCGGCGGTCGGTTGCAGAAAAATCATGAATTTTCGCGATCAGATGCGGAAAATCATGAATTTCGGCGATCGGATGCGGAAGAAACATAAATTTCGGCGATCGGATGCGAAAAAAACCATGAATTTTGCAGATAGGGAGCAAATAATGATGAATTTCGGTGAGAGGGTGTAGAAAAATCATGAATTTCGTCGATCGGAGGAAGATAAATACTGAATTTCATCGATCAGAAGCGGTAAAATCACAAATTTCGGCGGTCCGGTGCCGAAAAATTTATAATTTCGGTGAACGAAAGCGGTAAAATCATACGTTTCGGCGATCGGGTGCAGAAAATTCATGAATTTCGGTGATCGGACGCTGTAAAATCCAATTTCGCGGTCGGGTGCAGAAATTCATGAATTTCGGCGATAGGATGCAGGAAGAACATGATATTCGGCGACCGGGGGCGGAAAAATAGTGAATTTCGGCGATCGGGTGAGGAAAAATCATTAATTTCGCCGATCTGAACTGTAAAAATCGCAAATTTCGGCGATCAGGTGCGGAAAAATCACGAATTTCGTAGATCGGTCGCGGAAAAAATCAATTTCGGATAACGGACGCGGGACAATCGTACATTTATGCAGCCCGGTGAGGAAAAATCATGAATTTCAGCGATCGGATGCGGAAATAATCAGGAATTTCGTCGATAGGGGACAGAAAAATGTCTAATTTCATCGATTAGAATTGGAAAAATCATAAATTTTGGCGGACGGTTGCAGAAACATCATAAATTTCGGTGATCATGTGCAGAAAAAACATTAATTTCGGCTTTAGGGTGCGGAAAATTCATGAATTTCGTTGATCGGACGCGCATAAATCCTGAATTTCATCCATCAGAAGCGGCAAAATAACAAATTTTGGCGGTCGGTTGCAGACAAATCATGAATTTCCGCGATCGGATGCGGAAAAAACATTACTTTCGGCTTTAGGGTTCGGAAAAATCATGAACTTCGTAAATCGGACGCAGAAAATATAAATTTCGTCGATCAAGTGCGGAAAAAACCCTAAATTTCGTCGATTGGATGCGTAAAAATCCGGAATTTCATTGATCGGACGCGGTGAAATCAAAAATTTCGTCGGTCGGTTGCTGAAAAATCATGAATTTCGGCGATCGGACACGGAAAACTCCTGAATTTCATCGATCGGACGCAGTAAAAACAAATTTCGGCGGTCGGTTGCAAACAAGTCCTGAATTTCGGCGGTCAATTGCAGAAAAACCATGAATTTCGGTTATCGGGTCAGGAAAAATCAATTTCGGCGATCGGATTAGGAAAAATCAATTTCGGCGATCGGGTTAGGAAAAATCAATTTCGGCGATCGAATGTTGAAAATCAATTTCTGCGAACGGGTGAGAAAAAATCATGAATTTCGGTTATCGGGAGAAGGAAAGTCATAAATTTTGGCTATCGGTTGCGGAAAAGTCATGAATTTCATCGATCGGACGCAGTAAAATCATGAATTTCGGCGATCGGGTGAAGATAAATCATGAATTTCTGCGATCGGGTGAGGATAAATCGTTAATTTCGGCGATCGAGTGAGGAAAAATCATTAATTTCGGCGATCAAGTGCGGAAAAATCATGAATTTCGGCGATAAGGTGCGGAAAAATCTAATTTCGACGCTCGGGTGCAGAAAATTCAATAGTTTCGGCTATCGTACGCAGAAAAATCCTGTATTTCATCGATCGGACGCAGTAAAATTATACATTTCGTCGGTCGAGTGGGAAAAAATCATGAATTTCGTCGATATGAAGCGCAAAAATCAAATTTCGGCGATCAGGTTCGGAAAAATCAAATTTCGTCGATAGGATGAGGAAAAATCCTGAATTTCATCGATCGGACGCGGTAAAATCCAAAATTTGCAGAAAAATCAAATTTTGGCAATCAGGTGCGGAAAAAAACCTGAATTTTTTGCGGATTCAACTTTGGCCAATTGTTTCGTCTGTAGACAACTTTCAAGTAGGGTCGTTTAATTATGGACACCCTGTACTTCAGATATTTTTAGTACATGTATCTGTATACTCAATTTCCTGTGTGGCTTCTAACAGGCACATCCAGGATACTATAGTATTAATTAATATACTATTGATGACAATTATATTTTCTTGTTAAATAAGTTTCGTGAAGTAGTGCTTGGATTTTCTCTTGGATTAAGCAAACTGTCTTTTCCAAAAAATTAAAAATACAATGTAAAACATAAATAAATGGAAATTAGAGAGCCCTCTTTACAGTCATTTTAGGGCCCTTTTAAAATTTTAGAGGGGAAAGCATGTGCTTCACGTACGTTCTGGTTAATCAGGCCCTGTGTTTAGGATTTATGGATTTGTATATATACTACATAGTATACTAAAATTTAGTTCAGTCAGGAAACACATAGCAAAATTCATCTTCTGCAATTTCAATCAATAAACGGAAATGTACTCAAGATGTTTCGTGTAGCCCTGTATATAATTTATACACACCAAACAGGCAAAAAAATGTTACATTTAAAAACGCGTGCTACAACAGAAAACTCACTTCCACCAATTATTATTAATGTAAAGTACTTTAACAGAATTATTTTGTGTGACCCTCTAAATTAACAATGAGCCTATGCTCGCCATATTCTATAGTAAGCATCTTGTAGTGCAGATGATTGCTACATATCAATTTTAATGTTTGAAATACTGCAACATTAAAATACACTGGGAGAGATTTTCCCCTAATAGCCAGTAATGTAACGGAATTATTTTGAGTTTTCCTGTTAACGAACTCTAAACGCTACACGCTTCATTTTCAATACCGAACATGTCATTAGTAAATCTCAATAACATATTTCAGTTCCATGGCAATTCGAATACATTTAATCCAGTTACAACACGGACGGGCCGACATGCAATCCGAATTCATAAACAGTTTTCAACTATAATGGCAAGTGTTAAAAAGGAATTTTTGGGGCGCTTGAATGTATATTAGACCAACTCTTTAACTCTTAACTCCCTGTAAATGAAATATACCATGTTTATTGGTACATATGTATAATTGATTAAGCAAAATAACAACTCAGAAACAAGTTTAAAAATTGTTAAAGAAATTATTCAAATTTTGCATAAACTTGTGACTAATGAATATTCTATGTTTATATTAAAATCATTAAAATTACAGACATTACATTACAATTACATAAAACATTAAAAACATATTAAAATTGGACGTTTCGGATTTAAAAATCCCTCATCAACAAAAAATTTTTTTAATATATAATTCACGTTTTTAATGTTTTATGTAAGTGTAATGTAATGTCTGTAATTTTAATGATTTTAATATAAATATAAATACGTTCAGACGTAATATTTTTGTTTACTTGGAATATTATATGGTTTAAAAACACATTTTTACACAAAATTGCTATATTTGAGGTCTATATAAGAATATTAAAATATATCTCCTATCTGAAAGACTTTGGTTGGTTGGTTGTATATGGTGTTTAATGGCACACAAAGTCCCTTTTGGGACATGCTGCGCCAAGAAAAATTGAGACTGAAAAAGTACCGGATAACGAAAAAGAGTAAAAATTTCCAACTTTTAAATAATTTGGAATGTTATGCGGAATTAAAAATTACGTTGACAAACCACGACGAACAAACATATCTCGATTGCGGTAAATTTCAAGCCATAATGTTTTACAGTAAAATGTATGTCATCGTGTGAGAAGGTTTTACTTTTTAGAAAGAAAATAAGTATTTTCTGTTAATCGTGAGGTGATTTTTGACAGCTATAACTTTTCAGCTATAACTACTGTTATTTTATCTCCCGATACTAAAAACATTGTTTAAAAAAAATAAAAGACGTAAATTTACGTAAATTTAAATTATGTTATTTAAAAATAAGATGCACATTTACTATTGAAAAAGAAGGGTCGCTTTGGAATGCAAAAGCATCTTATACACTGAGTTAGTAGGCATATGTAATAAAGATTTACAATTAATGGAATATATAAAAATACATTTATTTGGAGTCTTATTTTTATAAATGTGGCAAAAGAAAACAAATAAAAGCCACTTCTGCATGAAGAATATCAATTGTATATTCAAAACGTGAAAATTTTAATTATTTTTAAATTGTATGTTTAGATGGAATAAAAAGTAGCCTATTATTTATTCTCCGTTGTAATATATATCTACATACAATCTTGAAAAGAAATTTATTTAGTTAATTTTGACATTGTTTTACAACCATCCAAACAAACTAAATAATCCAAACAACATTAATAAATTGAAATAAAATAGGTTTTTAATGAAATCAAACTATTTTTTTTTCAGGATAAAAATAAGCAAAGTACAAAAATATAGTAATACGAACACATGACATTAAAAAACAGTTTTCGAATCTAAATTCAATTTTAAAGAAATATTATCCCAAACATGCATACTGTTGTGTGAGTGTTATTTGCTAGATTTTGGCACTTAATGATATAGCACAATGTATAATCAATGTCTAGAAAAAAGCGTAAATAAAAAGTACAAGAACTTTTAAAGATAAAGCTTATAGTGATATCTAAAAGTTCTGAAATTTTGCCGATCAGTGATAGCGATTTATCACGTTACTGTTCCAAAGAACCTAAAAGAATTTTCCAACATTAATTGTTTTACTTAATCACAGGGATCGCAGCGTCATATATTTTTATTAACCAAACAAATAGTGAACGGAAAGTACCGTAATTATGATTTGTACGTGTGTGAAAGAGAACATAATTGCCAAACGAGATTGAGCACGCAATTGGCGAATAAGTTAAAGACCGCTGTCACAGATATAGATTTTCCTAAACATCAGATGGATTAGGTATTCAATCCGTTTTTAAACAACTTTTAATCCACTTTTAAATCTTTAAACTTTTCAGAACGCTTTTTAGAACACTCATTTTGTGATCTTTTTTAGTACACTTTGAAGTGCACTTTTTGGAACAGTTTTAGAATAGTTCTGAGAACACTTCCTTCGTTCAGCACACTTTCTATCGCACTTTTTGAAAGCTATTATTTCAGAAGTGTGCTCAAACACGTTCCCAATATTTTCTCAAATGTGTTCACAAGTTTAGATTTAACAAATATCTTGAGCAGAACACTTTCGGTACACTTTCTTTATATCGAAGCATATTCGAAACACATATCAGTACACATTAAGGTAACTGGAACACTTTTTTTAACCCTTTTAGTGCGGGAGTCGACTAATGTCAATATCTAGGAATTGGGTGCTGTAGACTACATTAAGCGTCGACAAAAGTCGCCTATAGGCGTTCACGGCGTGTATTGTGCTCACTGCAGTGCGTCATGGGCTTAGCAGTGACGACGTATTGCGCCTGCGTAGTGCAGTAATTTGGCTAAACAAAACCAGTAGCGTGCTTTTCGTATAACCATAATATATGATTTTTGTTTTGTATTGGGTCGTTCGGAAAGTCGAGTCCCTTTGGGTAAATCAATTCGTACCGGAAAATTTCAGCCCGGTAATCAGATAAATGTCGCTTTTTTGGTCAAGATATTCCACAGAGGGCATTAACCCCCCAAAAAAAATTCCGCACTGAAAGGGTTAATCGAAGTATTCCCAAAGTGTGTTGGGAATTTGCAGTGTAGAAAATCACCAAGGAAATGTAGCAGATAAATATTACTGCAACGTAATAAAGTATTGGTGCTGCAGAGGTTACGCATCCAATTTCAAAACGGTAAGTTCAAAGTTCGATTTCATTGCGTCAAAAATTCTTAAAAATTCCCTCATCTTTTTTACTTTCTGGGCACGTACATCAGTGTTTAGACAGTCGAGTGGTGTCCCTCTAGATTTTTATTGGCTACCACTATTTTCAAAATATAATCTTTATCGTAACTACGTATTGCACATATTAAAGGAATCTATCATGAAGATAATAGTTTTGAAAAAATGGAAGCACATTACTTTAATAATATACTACGACGCTGAGACTCATGTAGTCACGGCAAAGATTTCCATTCAAACATTCTTGTAGAAAATTTTATAAAATTAAAAAAATAAATGCTGCAAATTGTCAAAATCGATCAGCAAATTTGCAAAATTTTTGATCCGATAGGTGGAACGAATTCAGGTTTAGACAGACTGTGTTAAAAGCGAAATTTAGACCGTTATCTACTAATGTCCTGAAAACAGCATAACGAATTTCGAGAAATAAGAGCCAGATTTGAATGGTCGGGAATATAAATGAATGCATTTAAATTATCACTGCTGAAATACTCTCAGCTTATAAATGAATAATTATCGAGCAATGAATAAGTTCGACGCCACCTCGGTCGTATTATTTATTACATTCTCCAGCCATACCTAACCCGCTGCTCAGTCTCTTAAGGTGGTTCTCAAATGACCGGAACAGCAAAGCGAAACTTTCAAATACAATTTCAGATTCCTTTTTCAAAGGAAAAACATAAAATTGGCAGTCTTGACTATGTAAGCGATTTGGAATCTAAATGGGTTTTTTTTTCTATATATATATAAATTACTTATCGAGTTATAAACATATATTATGATTCAGGCGTTCTCCTCTTTATCTAATAGTATAGGTGATGCAAAACGGCGATCATTGTTGGTGAGTATCGAAACAGTCCGAACTTGTTAAGCGATAAAGTAGGTAGTGCATCATCACGATTGTGAGGGCTGTGCCTTAACCTCCTTCAGACCTGAGGTACACAAATGAGGACCTCTATTTTCCTCATAAAAACTACACTGTTTGATTTTTTACTTTTTATTTTACTTCTATATAGGTGAATATTTTTTACTTTGAAACAAAGCCAACACTGTAAAAAATTTTCGGAACGTTTCAGGAAACTATCCTGAAACATTTCGGTTATTTTCCCTGAATTTCGAATTTATTTATGTCACACGCCAATTACGGCAATAATTCCTGTAATATTTTTGAGAGGTTTCAACATTTCCGTAAACTACATTCTGCGCATGCGTGCTTCATGTTTTATGTTCCATTAGTCATTTCGATAACTAAAGAAGAATAAAAAAGGTACTTAGAGACAAATGCAATCTGAACAAATGCAATTTCTTTGTTTGGATATTAACTGATAAAGTAAGTAGCTAATTTACACCTTTTTATGCTTTATTATTTGAGTTTTCATTTTATCTGTAATACAAAACTTTAAAATTTAATTGCTTAAATAAGACACTGAATAAAACAAGTATATTGATTATTGAAAAGTTTCACTACTTTGTTGTGAAACGTAACAGCAAAAAGCCATGGCATCTTAATGCCACCACTTTTTACAGTGGGATTTTTTTTACAGTGAATAAATATCAGCATTGATGCCTGTTTTGACATAAAATGAACGTTATTTTCATCTGGGTTTGCAAAAATGCCTTCAAGAGAGTGTGTCCAAACATAGTATAAAAATGTTCATAATTATTTAACTTAAACCCTTTGCAATAAAAAAAAACAAGAACGAAAAATTAACGCGTCAAGCATAGATTATGTAAAATTTTCCATCACTTCCAAAATATTTTCACGAATCTATACCTTAATAAGATGAAAGATCATGTCCAAGTAAACAAGGTCAAAGTCAAACAAGGTGGTAAGTCCTACATTTCCGCTTAAGCTCAACTAGCCCGCCCATCAGGTTTGTTTCCCTAATTATACTGAGAATTACTAAATTATACTTTGTGATATTGAAAAATGTCTAAGTAAACAAAAATGAAATGAAATCACCCTCTCATGGAGATCCAGCCGTTAAGCGTAATAACTTTCCTCCACGAGGGGAAATGTTTATTGAAAATTCCTATTTTAAAATACAGATGTTGAATATTACATTAGAGATTAAAATAAAATTAGTACAAAGTTAGTTTGTACAATACTGGTTAAGATCCCAACATTTCTTAATATTTAAAAAGATAATGAAAACGTATAAAAGAAAGTAATTAGAACATGTATGAAAAGAATACTGAATCATCACACAACTAGTAACTAAGCATCGTTCAAACAGTAAGGGGAAATAGGAACAGCATGAGTACAAAAATGCGATCAGTATGTGAACTATAATATACAAATTACAAAATATATTCTATTAAAAAGTACTTTATAAATGCAGGAAAAAGGATCACAGATCATTTTTAATAAAGGAGAAATGTTTATTTAGAATGTTGAAATTTTCTTTTAGTTTATCATAGTTTAAAGGATCAAAGAGAGTTATATTCAGATTCTGTCTCACTGTGACATTTTTATTGAAATTTAAAGTATGTCTCATTGAATGTAGAACAGTTCCTGAGCTTTTTTGGCATATGCCTGTTGGGGATGAGCGTTTTCCTATTTTATTTTAAAATGATGAGAAGCTACAGTGTCCACTAATGTAGTAAGCTATGATTGGTTTTTTGCAAATAAAGTTCAGATCCACTTTTCGTAAAATTTCATAAGTATCTCGAACTTTTAATGAATATGACCAATCTTGCAGCCAATCTGCGACTATTTTTAGTCTAAAAAATAATTTGACTTTAGAAAATGAGAATACGAAAGTTTCCTTCTCGTTGTAACGATCATTTGTGATACACCTTTTGCCAGTAAATCTGCTCGTTCATTACCCTCTGCTCAAGCGTGCGATTCGGTCTATGCAATTGTTACTTGTTTTTTGGGAAGTGACAATAAAAAGCTATATATTTTAGTTATTAAATAATTTCGTGGAAACACTATTTTGAGGGCTTTTAGTGATGAGCGGCTACCCGTTAAGATGAGGAGATTTTTATATAGTGAAGATGCGAAACAGTTTATTGAGTGTAAAATAGCATTTAATTCTGCTTGATAAATGGAGTTCTGGTTATGTAGTCTGATTACGTAATCGTAAATACATGTATCCTGGTAGTTTACTGTAAACGCTGATACAGTACCTTGCTCTATGAGGGAGTCATCTGTGTAGATTTTTAAGTCATAGCTATTTAACGTTGTTGTTGCAATTTCATCAAGTATGTCTAAATTCTTTGATTGTAATTCGGGAAATTGTAAGTTCTCTTTTAGCATTAGATTGGTTAATTTGTATATTTAACCTTTGTCATTCAAGATTCTTCGTCCTTCTTTTACTTGGTAGCAATTATAGTCATTAGTCAACGTAATATCTATTGGAAGAATGCCAGATTGAATGCATAATGCGTCAGTGGAGATACTCCTGTATACTTTTATTAAATTTAATAGAGCGGTTCTCAGTATTGATTTCAATCTCCGTGTTCCGTGGCAATTTAAATAAGGAAACCAAACCTCATATCCATATGTAATCTGTTTAAAAACTACCGTTTTATACCATATTTCTCTAAGTAAACAATTTGGAAAACGCGTAACGTATTTAAAAACAATTTCAGGAACTACGAAGAATATGCGAAAAAAATATCCGAACTCTTTTGTGCAGTCCTGTATATGATTTATAGATTTGTATATATAGTACATAGAATGCTAAATTTTAGTTCATTTAGGAAACGCGTAGCATAAATTAAATTCCCCTTTCTAAAATTTTCGTTAATAAACGGAAATGTACTCGAGAACTTTTGTGCTGTCCTGTATAGGATGTATAAAATTTATTACACACCAAGTAATAGAAAAAATTGAGTTAAATTTAAAAACGCGCTCAGCAACTGAAAAAGCACTTCCAGCAATTATTGTTAACAGACAGTACTGATTTTTTTTTTGTGTCCCTCTATAAATGAACGATGAATGCACACAGTATTCTACAATAATGTTGCAGTTTTGATAACCCCATTCTTTATTTTGTTTTTACCTCTAATCTATATCAACCACAGGTTCACTTAAAGTTTTCATCACTATTATGATGTAGCATTGTACATTAGGGTGGATCGAAATTTGTTTTTTCACAATTTCAAAACCTACCTATGCGGAAAAGATGTTCTATTGTATGGAGATTAAGAGAAAAATAATTAAAAAAATTAATTTTAAAATTTAATACTGCCGCAATGGGGTTGAAATTTCTAAAAAAAATGAAAAAAATACATAATTTTGGTTAGATGATTTTTGAATAAAAAAAATTGTTTTAATATTAATCAAAACCTACCTATGCGGAAAAGATGTTCTATTGTATGGAGATTAAGAGAAAAATAATTAAGAAAATTAATTTCAAAATTTAATACTGCCGCAAGGTGTTTGAAATTTATGTATTTGAGTCTTTTGATGGTAAAAAGTCAAAGTGATTTAAGTTAAATGAAATATACATTTTAGTAATTTTAAATATTAATTGCAATAAGAGGACACTTAGTTGGTTACAAGAAAAAGTTCAGCTTCTTATTTACCAGCTTCTTTATTATTAAATAAAGAAAAACCTATAAAATCGTCAAAATTACAGTGGGCGTTTGGTGTTGAAAATTGGCATGAGGTTTCGTGATTCGATGCGATTTCTTATACAACCGTCTCTTCTATACGATCAACAAACAGCAGAAGATGCGTCCTTGACTGTTTTGACTATCCGTTCCGTAGCTTGAGTGTGGCACGGAAACCCTTTGATACTACATATTATTGCCGCCGGAATAACTGCTGGATTTACTATTGTTTCTGAAATCATGTCGTCACTAAATCGTTCAGTTAGTGGAGGTCCTGTCGCATTTTCCCATTTAATCATATCAATATAATCCGTCACACAAAGTTCAAAAGCTGGTAAATTGAAGATACGGATATTATTCGTTGAAATGTTTGGGATTGCAGCAGACCGTTGCACTTCGCTCTCATTTGAATTCTTCGAAGGGCCAATTGCCTTATGTGAGTTCCGTCGTCAGGTAACATCGATATCAAGATATTTTCAGGATGGCAAAAAAACCATTTCTCCTAATAACAAAGGTCCTATTCCACCAGTGAAGCTTCTGGGCCCAGTCGTGGTTCCGTCTACGTACGCGAAAAGATGACGTAGTGGAAGCTCATTGGCGTGTAACTGACACACAAACCATTGTAGTGGACGCTTCAGAATCAGTTCTAAATTTCGAATAACACCTTCTTTAACACTTGTGTTACTAGATGTTCCGTCGCAACCGATCGCAACCAACTTTGTTACATCTGTATTGTTGTCAACGCAGGACAAAAAATTTACGATGTCTTTTCCAATGACTTGCACTCTCCCGAAATTTACAGATACGTGCCCGATGAACTCGGAACCAGGTTCTTTTACCAAGTTTACGTGTTCTTCTATTATGACTTTTCTTCTGTTATCTTCTAGTGATATAGTTCTGTCTTTACGTCCATCGAAGTATAAACCAATTGGTCATGGTTAGAATCTTTCACAACTGACTGGGACGGTAGACTGGTTCTTGCCTTTGTTCTCTCACGTCGAATTTTATTTCTGGTTCGATACATCGCTTTATGAGATAATGCCCACATCCTGAAACGCAGCTGACACGATGGCAGCGCCTGCTCGGTCGGAAATGCCGAAACGGTCCAATGTCTTTGCTACGGCATGCATTTTCGTCACTACAGATGTGACAGTGACACCGTCAGCGTTTTGGGCGACGCTTTCAATGATAGCTGATGATGAAGAAAAGTCAGTATGCTCACACATACGCCGCTTCAATTTACACCCGTTATTCACATTCATATTCAAACATATTGAACTGGAAGAAACATCAGGCAGTGTTTTGTTTTTATCCACGTATCGCCCTTGCTTTAATTTTCGTTTCTCGGCCTTAGTTATTTGTAAAGTGACTTTCCGATCCAGCGACCCGATTACCATTTTTCTTACAGTTTCTTATAGAAATTCTCTCTCGTTCATTGGAACTTTCCGTTTATTTTCGGGAGCAACATTCAAATTATTTACAAATACACGCCGATATATCAAAAACAGCATTCGCGTTTTTCCGGAAAACGTCAATCTGCTTGCGATAGCTTTCAATCCCTGTTCTGTCTTTGTAAGATTTAAGAAGACCGCAACATTTGTCGTGGTGTAATCGAACTTTTCTCAAAATGCTATAGTGGTCAATTATTGGGATTGAAGCTCGTTTCCAGGTCTCTCCTAACTTATTAGCAACTTCTTCACAAGAGGAGGAAAGTGTAGATGTAGACAATGTTTCCTTGCTTCGGTATTATTTTGAATACCAACATACGCACTTTATTACGTTACTGTAGGTAGTAAGCATATTCATTGGCATATCACTACCAGACCAATATATAGGGCAAATCATGTCTTTTCTTAACATCGCCATATTGCAATAATATTCAAAGTACACTACGCAACACAATACACTTACAAAGAAAACTTACGCAATGAAATCGAAATTTACTTCACTTTGCGAGAACAGCGCCCGATTCCGTAAGCCGCTAGCTTTGAACTGAATGAGCGAGCGGTGGGAACATGTTTATCCAGTATTATTCAGAGTAAGGCTCCTTTAACTATTATAGGAACCCTAATTGAGAGCCACGTGGGCGTATCATATGACGTAGGGAAGATTCCATGACGTAGCGCTTCCAACTTATAGAGGGGTGGAAGGATAAAGCGGGAGAATGAAAAAGCTGGAATTGCCCTTTTTTTCGAAATCCAACCCCTTTGCGGCAGTATTAAATTTTGAAATTAATATTTTTTATTAATTTTCTTTTAATCTCCTTACAATATAACATCTTTTCCGCATAGGTATGTATTGATTAAAATGAAAACAATTATTTTGAATCACAAATCATCTAACCAAAATTGGGTCTTTTTTCAATATTTTTCGAAAATTCAAACCCTTTGCGGCAGTATTAAATTTAAAAATTAATTTTTTTTTTTAATTATTTTTCTCTTAATCTCCATGCAATAGAACATCTTTTCCGCATAGGTAGAATTCAATTAGTAATATTTATTTTTTCACCATAGAACATCGATCCACCCTATTGTACATCACCATATCCTTTATTGCTAAAAATAGTTAGAATCACCTTTGGCTGAGATTGTCTAAATAAATAAATAGATAAATAGAATCTTAGGAATTAAACGATGTTTAGTTATTAAAACAAATTTATTAATATCGAAGAATGCAATATACAATTTCACATAAATAAAACGATTCTCGAAAATTATAAAAGAAGAAATATATACAATAATTAAGTATAAAATCGAAATTTTTCTCATGCTCTGACCAACAGATGACACCCTCCCTGTAGTAATAAATTTTATTATAGGACATTTTCTGCAATATTAGATTTAAACTGCTGAAGAGAGGGAAGGAATAAAAGATTTGCTCACCTATAATGACATAGATTTCACTCCACAGATTAATTCTCGCAGCATGTTGATCACTACCAGCGCACGATTATAGGAAACTAAAAATTAACTCCTTCTACGCGCATTGTACCAAAATAATCGGTATTCCAGATTCATTCACTAACTCATCCTCCAAAACTACTAAACCCAAAACTTTTAACCACCAACACACACTCTCTGTCTTTGCATTCCCTTTTTCCTCAAAAAACTTCCCCTATTTCGACCTCTCTATTATATTAGTAAAAATCCAATTTGTACAATTTTATCTCTTCCAGAGTTTAGCATTCGTTTAAATGTTATAATGCAAACGCAACGATTGGAAAACCCTCTTTTCTCTATTCCTAACCTTCCCTTTAATATTATCATATTCGTACGTGACTTCTGAACACAGTTGACGAAGATATCTCTTGTAATTCCCAAAACTAAGTATTTCTTCAATAAAAAGTTAAAATTTCAGTGCAAATTCACCTTGTTTAATAATTAAAATTCATAGAGATACAACTAAATGCAAATATATTGCTTGAAGGTGCGTAAAAACATACATAAAATATTTAAAAAGTACATTAAAATCCTTTAAAAAAATTCAAAACGTTTTCAACCGAACTACTCGGTCATCATCAGTAAAAAACTAATCTGATCTGAAAACAACTCAACTCAACAATTAGTTTTTCACTGATGATAACAGAGTAGTTCGGTTGAAAACGTTTTGAATTTTTTAAAAGGACTTTAATGTGCTTTTAAATATTTCATGCATGTTTTTACGTACCTTCAAGCAATATATTTACATTTAGTTGTATCTCTATGAGTTTAAGTATTTCTTATTTCATTGTATTACTACCTTAGCCCCTTCGTTAAAGTTTTCACAGCAACACATAAATGTCCGTTTTCATCTTTCTCTCTCTATTATATTTCTATCTGCAGAAGAGCATCCTTTATTTCTTCTCCCCCGCCACTGCGCAACCGTAAAAATTCTTATATTGTTAATAAGTTTCCGTTTCTCAGGTGCTATGACTCGCCTGTAAATTATTTTGCCACCTGAAAGATACTATCTGTAATATTCACGCCTTTCACTATTTATTGAATCTGGTTAGGTACACGCATAAATGTTTTCCATTGTACCCTGTTGTTACGAAGGTGTGCTGTTATAATAATTAAAATTTAATGTTAAGAATATTTCATCTTTAAATATCTTGCTTTACCTGACTGACCTTTTCTTATTTATGTTTTAT
Source organism: Maratus michaelseni (assembly GCA_963931845.1). Lineage (NCBI taxonomy): Eukaryota > Metazoa > Arthropoda > Arachnida > Araneae > Salticidae > Maratus > Maratus michaelseni. The sequence goes on along the minus strand of OZ007596.1, from coordinate 266,591,728 downwards.
TCAGTCAGATATATTCGTGCACGGGGTTTTTTCTGAGGCGAAAAGAAAAAAAACAGTAAACATGCTATGCGCCTCTCTCACAGTAAGTCTCGTGTAATGAACCTCAGTGATATATATCCATTTCAATATGTTTGAAATTGTGCAACATCATTAAAATAAACCGAAAAAGATTTTTCCCCCATAGACTGTAATGTAATGTAATTGTTTTGAATGCCCCTGTAAAAACCCTTAAAATGCTAAACACTTCATTTTCAGTACTGAACATGTCATAGTAAACCTCAATAACATATATCAATTTCATGGCAATCCGAGTATATGTACGTGAGTTAGATAGAGCACGGACAGACAAACGGCAGACAAACCGAATTCATAAACGCTTTTCAACTACGTTAGAAATTGTTAAAGAGTATTTGTAGATCATTGAAAGCTCTTAAATTTGTTACTGCGAGAATTTAGGCTATGGATAATTAAATTGATATTTTAGGGAGTCTAGTAATTTTAGATCCCTATTTCTGTGAACCTAAATTATCAGTCCCCTAAAGTATCCATTTCAGAAAAAAGGCAACTCTCATCTGTCGTGTCATTGTGTTTGTTAAAAAGCAATGAATGTTTATATTTGTAATATTAGTTTAACTTCAGGTCTATAGAGGTTAAAGTAGATATCCTATCAATAAACATATGGCAAATTAATGTGTTCCTAAAATCTAATGGGCGGTTTCAACCACACGCTCACGGCACAGTTTCGCAAAATGTATTTTGCACATATGAGGGGGTTATAGAATGACAGTGGAGTAAGTCAAAAATTTGAAAAATCTAGATAACCATATTTTTAATGAATATATATTGATTTTTGTTCAGTATGACAGTCAAATAAGTCACTTAGGGAGTCGCTAGAGAACAAAACATGTTGGACCACTCAATGCAACGGCAATACGATAAGTTTTACAAAATCCTTTATTTCTCAAATTACTAAATATATGACTTACTCCACTGTCATTCTGACCCCCTCATATATAAATTTTGTTCGACCATGCTTAATCGTCCATGCGTCCATGAGTTCGTCCATCTATAAAAGGATTATCGTGCCGTATATAGGTTACTTCTCTATCAAAGATGCTTTTAAAAATAAATATTTAGATGTAGATAGATACCCAAGATAAAAACAACCATTTCTGATGTATCATTTTCACTTCTACACGACAGCGCCATTCTGCCAGTGGTAGTTAGAAGTCCAAGTTTTAGGCAGCGATATAATTAATGCATTCTGTAATATTAGAGCGATATAATGTTTGCGATGAAGTGTTTTAAAAAGTTACTGCGGTGACCGTCTGCAATTACCCGGATAAACCGGAAACAATAAAATGGATTCATGTTGAACGTAACTTTATTAAATATTTGAAAAAGTATTAAACAAAATAGCACTTTGATTAAATAGAGTACGTTTGAAAGCGAAGTTTGAATTTTTGAAGGAGAAAAATATGCATCACATAACCTTTTCTTTTTTTAATTCCTACTATTAGCTCACACCCTCTATATATTTATATATCTTGTTCACATTTTCAATCATTAATAAAATACTCTTTATTCATCCATTCAAGTTCAAATACATTTTTTAAAACTTGTAGTGGATGACACTGGATGTTAATACAGTTTTTTCAAATATTAATTCATTAATTAAATTAAATTAATTACTTTTAGTTTTATATGGGAGAAAAAAAATTCTCCCATTGTTTCATAAATGAAATGAAAGATTTTCTTCAAATTAATGATGCCACAAAAACAAAATACAGCAACCATGATTATAAAAAAAGGTTCAATAAAAATAACGTGGGACATTAGTACTGCACGGGTTTATTTTATATATTTATGATTAACCCTCTGACAGTCCAGCAAAAGGGCTAAATTGTAATGTTGTTTTCTCTGCATTTTATTTTAAATGGTAGAAAAAGGTGTTTATTCCAAAATTACATAAAAAACTGAATTATATATATATGAATGTAAACCTTGAATCTATCAATCATAACTCAATATATTAAAACTGCATTATATTTGTCGAATTATATAAATTTTAAAATTGCTTGTATTGCAGTGAAACCTGGAGCTTAGTGAACGTATTAACACGGGCTTGTCAGTCAGAAGGTTAAAAAGCAAAATTCAAATTCAAATGCTCAAAAGGAAATTCGCTTTCTATTTTGCCACTTAATATTGTGATTCTGTCATATGTATATAGGGGAAAGGGGGCACAGTAGGACACGGGGCACAGTGGGACAAAAGGCATTTTTCCTACCATTCAAATACTCAACAATTAGAAAAGTATGCATCAGTTAGTTAACCTGTATGGCAACACTGTATAAACTAGTCCCAGTCACATTTCCTTTTGTAGGGAAGTTACAGCTATTTTGTTTTTACTATCACTGTTAGAAAAATCCGGTAAATTTTATTCTTGAATTTGAGCAATAAAATATCATCCAATAATGAATGTCATTGCATTAATTTAAAGCTTAAACTTTCTTCATTACATGTGTGCAATATTTTTAATTCTATTAATAAATTTTATGCAACTTTTGACTTAGGATTTAAAAATACACCTTGGGGGGTACAGTGGGACATGTTGATAGGGGCACAGTGGGACACGTCCCACTATACCCCAATGTAAATATATTAAAGGATAACAATCCACAATATAGTCGAGCTTGTTGGCAAGGCTTATCCTCTGGCCGTTTGTGCAAAGAACATTTAATCTGGATTTTCATCTATAGGCATTTTTCCATATAACAACAACGTTTATACTGAAGAAGACTTCATAGCTGCAAGTGTTACCGATGTTCCATCAACATGTGTTGCTGACACGTCAACTACTGAACATGTCTTTCTATCAAACGAGTCAAGTGAAGCTAGTAAATCTATACCATTCACAGAAGAACCACAACCAGGTTGCTCCAATTTAAATTTATCTGTGGTGGAAAACCAAAAAGTTGATGAACATGTTTTATCATCAGAACTAATAAGGCCTTGAATAAAATGACAGGCACCTGATAATTCTAAGAGGAACCGAAGGAAGAGGAAATCAGAAGTATTGACCGATACCACCTGTAATAAGTAGAATAGAACAAGAAACTTTTGAAAAAATTGAAAAGCAAAGTAAAGGTAAAAAGAAGTATTCTTTTCGAAATTGATAACAAAAAGATTGCAATAAAAAATTATGTGTAAGCAGTTCTTTAGAAGACGAAGATTAGAAGCTATCTTCAAGTGATAGTGTTTCTGACGATGAGGTGGAAGAAAGAGAAAGTATTTTTGAGGATGATATGGAAGAAAGAGAAAGCGTTTCTATTAGTATTGGAGATTTTGTATTAGTCAAAGTGTGTGGGGGTAAAGAAAGGAGCGATATGCTATTATGTTGCAGTATTTCATAAATAAAAGTGAAATTGACTTTGAAGTGAAGTATATGAAAATACTTTTGCCAGCATACAATTTTGTCATTGATAATGAGACAACATATTTAGCTGTTCTTGCTGATATTGAAATGAAATTACCAAAACCAATGGCTTGAGGAGGAACAGAAAGAAGAATGACACAATTATCATTTCCTGTAGACTTCCAAGGTTATTCCATGATAAAATGAACTTTTGAAAACTTTTTGTTATCCTTTAATGTTTAATTTGATATTACCTTATTATTTTCAATTCATCATACATTATTTTGCAAAGAATTTTTCAACTCTTAAATGTGTTCCATTATTATAACTATTTTTATGTCTTATCATTTGAAGATGACTTTCATATCTTCTATGTTCAATATCTAAACCTGTATTTAATAATAATAAATGCGTTGTGATAATATTGCAAATTTTGTATGTGCCTTACTCACCGTCCCATTGTACCCCATTCCCTGTACCACTGTGCCCCGTCAGGGGGCACAATGGGACATCTTGAGTACCTCTCGAAATTTTTTTTTTCAAAGAATAAAATGAGTATAAATTATGAAAAAAATTACAATGAAAGCTAAAAGTTGCCAAAATATTACTCTGTATTTGTTTTATTTTTTTAATTAAAAGGGAAGAAATTATCATAAAACAAGTGAAAATTGTCCCACTGTACCCCCCCCCCCTCTCCCCTACATATTTATATTATTTGTAATTATTTAATAAAAAGTAACTAAAATAAAACTTTTCTTTGTTGACCTAAGTAGGAATTGACTTTAAAAATTTATTTTGATATTACTTGTTTTTTTTTTTCTATAGAATTAGAAAACATGCCTTCGTCCAAGAAGAAGATTTTCCAATAGAGAATACACAAAATATTTGTATTTATCCGATGCAGTATTGGTTGATATACTTTTAACACAGATGTAAAGCAGTTAGAAGAAAAGCACATTTGAGTTCTGACGCTGTAATAGTTTAAAAGCAGTTCTTAACTCTAATTGCATCATAACTTTGCATTACTATTATAAAAAGTGAGTTTTGTCACTTAAGGTACGATAAAGTATATCTCGTTTAAAGATTACATGAACAATTTTAAACACAAAGTTTCAAATAAATTTAAAACATTTCTTTTCATCAGTCATTACTGAAAAATGTACATGTTCAAAAAGATGGCGACTCTTAAATTTAAGAAAAGAAAATCTTATGTTTCACCACTGTTACATTTACGATTTAGAGAGAAAATGTCATGATTAAGTAAATATCAATACTTTCGAATACGCTTAACTAATCTATTTTCTAAACAATAAAACGTTTGAAATAATTTTAGCTTAACGCTTCTGTCATGGCACTCGACCATCACAATGGGCCATTTTCGCATAGTGGAAAAGAAACACAGGTTCGAAAGCATTTTTTTTACTGTAAGAAAAGTTGACTTTCAAAAGATTAAATTATTCCATTTCGTGCACGACTGATTCTTTATATGCTAGTCAATATCAAAGTAACAAAGACGCTGATGAGTCAAGTGAAATAGCATTAGCACCCACACATAATTAAAAACAGACATAAGTATTTTTCTTTCAATCCACGTTAACAGGAGGACAAGCCTTCTTGCTACTACCACACTTACATAACTAACTGATTTTTTAACAGAACAATATCGCCAACACAAATACTGGTGAAAAAAATAGATTTCCAACTAAACGTACGGGTAACAGACGTTAGATAAAAAATAAAGTAAAAATTTAAATTGAATGCGCAGAAAGTAAAAAAAAACATCGCCTTTTGGCGAAACGAACATGCCAAATACGACAACCTTATCGGAGCCGCCAAGTCTGCCAACACAACTGTGCTATTACTTAAATTAACGTTTTTATTTAAATAAAAACAGGCAACCTAAATAAAAATGAATATCAAAGGAGAAGTATAAAATTTAATTGTTTTTAACACTTTAGCAAACTCTAACGGAAAAAAATAGAAAACAAATGATATTTTAAAGTAGTATATTAATTATGTCTTATTATTAGGCTTTATTTATTAGAAATTTAGGAAGACGCACTCAATAAAGAAATAAAAAAGAATTTTTTTTTTTTTTTTTTTTAATACAGTTTTAATGGGGAAATATTAATTTTGAAACATTTTAAAATGAAAAGGAAATAAAATATGCGACTGTGTCACAGCTTCGCAGAGTGAGCCCGTAGATAAATAATAAAAAAAAAAAGCTGATAAATGTCAGTTTTGTTTCCTTAAACATCTCGTTATTCTCGCGAATTTGAAATAATTCTAGTTAGGACAATTTCCCACTTGCAAAATACAAAGCATTTACAAGTACTGTAGAAATCTGGGGCAGGGACCGATTTACAAATTTGGGGGCCCTGGGCACAGATGTGTATGGGGGCCCCCTTGCACCAATACTTACACAGGCCTTGAGAAAAAATATATATATATTGAAAGCAGTATTTATTAAGATAACCACTATTGAATTTAATATATTTTTTAAATATCAATTAAAAAAATTAAATTTGATAAACGTTAATTTACTTTTAAATAGTTGTTTCATAATTATGAAATTTTAATTGAATTTTATAATAAACTGTGTGGAGCTTATTAACTTTCTTTATGCAAGTCCATACATCTGGAATGATAAAGTATGCAACAATTAATAATAAATTTACCGCAGTATCAAGCTATAATTATTTAAAATATTAGAATATCCTATTCATCAAATAACTTTTTCTTTCAAATACAAACTTTCACTGAAAAAAAAGTAACTAGCAGAGAAACATGGCTTTGTCCATGTTAACCGTGAGGGCCTTACAGGTAAAAAAAATAAAAATGAAATAATATGGAGATCACAAAAATGGAGTTCTGTACATTCCTGCACATAAATTGTTAAAAGACAATCAGAAAAAAAACTTCGACAAACAGATTTTTCCATATTAATTTTGTTTTTTAACAGTTTTAAAACTGTTTTGGCCCATAATTGAAAAATCTTCAGAGGCATTTGGGGGCCCCTGAAAATCGGGGGCCCTGGGCCCGTGCCCCGAATGCCCTGCCGTAAATCAGGCACTGTCTGGGGAAATTGTCAGCATACACAAAACAAGGCGCAAGGCCCATAAAAGACATTTCACACATTTCAACTCTTCAAAGAACTAATTTTTTGTATATTATTTAAAGAAAATATTACATAAATTACATGTATGTTAGCCTATGTAGAAAATTAAAGATATCTAAATATAAGCTGCTAAATGAAACCCGCTCGCAGCATAATTCGATTTCGCAAAATGACCTAGACCAGCGTTTCTTAAACTTTGTTATCTCGCGGACCCCATTTTATGTGACATGCATTTCGGGGACCCCCAACAAAATTTTTCTTAATAGAAAATAAGAAATTATTTTAATTGGTATACACATTATTTGTATTTAATTACACATATTCCATATTTAATTTGGTTGAAAAAATCAGCTGCATTAGTAAGAAAAATAATTATAGTATACATTTTAAAACAGGTAAAATATACGTACTACTATTTACCATGAGAAGTATGCTGCTTATCTTTTGCTACTATATGTGCAGGATCACGTTCAATGTTTAAGTAAGTCTCGTTCGACATTCCGTCGATTTCTATAGTTATTCTTCATGTGTACGATGTTGAAGAAAGTCTAATAACACAAATATGTGTTGCAAAATAGGAGAAATTCTTCAATGGCTTGAAAGCAATTTTCACGGAACCATCGCATGACAATTCCGCATCTTGTCCCTGTTCCATATCAAGATTTTTATTTCATTAATTTCGGATAAATTAGTGAATTAATTCCCTCATCCACTCATTGTCTGACTTTGAGAGGGAAAAATAAAGTCTGAAAGATTTTTTCATGTACTTCAGGTGTATAACAAAATTTTCGATAATATCAGGGGGAATTGTATCGCCAGACGTTGGTAAGAAATCTAATAATGTTGGGAATGATTCAAATGTTACTTTCAAGTTGATTTGCCCACAAATAAATTTTTTTCACTGTAAGTTTAAATTCAGTTCATTCAAAAAAATTAAAATAACCGTCAAATGCGCCACCTTGAAAAGCCAAGAGAAATCATTGAAACAATCATTCAAATGAAATTTTGAGTCCATTAAAGCAGTCTTTTTTCATCACGTAAGTGCAAAAATTGCAATATAACACTCGTGACAGCCACCTAATTTCTGTATGCAAAAATACCTGTTGGCGTAGACTCCAATTTCTTCGTACATTATTTTAAAAAATCAAGAATTCAATAGAAAAACCTTGATATAATTTACTACTGGAACAATTTCATTGAATGTGTATCTTCTAATCTCCAGTCATTGTTTGATAACCAGTGAATCACGGTGAATACATTAGTGTGTCCAAATAACATATAGTGCTTTAGCTTTAACCATGATGATCAAAACATTAACAGTTCACTCATAGCTAGAGCCTCAACTATACTTATTACGACACATCTTGATTATTTTTCTTGTATAAAACTGTTTAAACATGTGAATAGCGCTACACTTCTTGTGTGAGTTGCAACATAAAAATTTGCAAAAAAAAATTGTCACGTATCCTACCACCAAATTCATAATGAACAAAAACTATTAAACTTACAGTATTAGATACGTCTAATCTTTCATCTAGTTGCAATGCAAAAAAAAAAAAGACTGGTTATTTATATGCTCAATCAACCGGTTCTTAAAATTTTCTCACAGATTCCGCCCACGGAGCTTTGAAATGTCTCCGCCGACAGATTTGAAGTTTTAGGCTTATAAATGATATATACTAGACGTTCTAGTCTTCCAAATATTTCCTGGAGCTACAAAAACTCTTTCAAAAGAAAAATTCTAAATTCAACATTGGGCTTGAGGACCCCCGGCTGTAAGCTCACGGACCCCCAGGGGTCCGCGTACCACAGTTTAAGAAACGCTGACCAAGACTTTTATTTTAGAGAACTTCAGATCTGCTTTTTCCGCTTTCATTATATATTTTTGAAAGAATTACTGCTATGGATTGCAGAAATGCTGCAAAAAAAACAGTAAAATATGATTTTCGTTATTGATTTTACCTAGTTGTCTTTATTTCAATTGAAAAACATATGTTAAAAAGAGGGGCCATTTTTAATATCAAACAATCCACCTTATAAGAAAAACATATAGCAATGCTAAATTAAATATACAAAAACCAAATAGAAAATATTTGTCTAGAACAAATAAGGCGATACGAATAATAAAGTGGGAATTGCTAAGCAATTTTCGAGAATCAACAGTTTATTTATATCTATCATTGTCGACAGGCTGTTGGTTTCCTTTTTTTCCCCCATAAAACAAATAAAGCAGAAAGGGGCGAAGTAGATCTTGTGGGAAATTGTACCAGTTATCTAGTGTTTCCTGTTTTTAATATTACCTTTCTAGAGTTCGAACTTTAACTTTGGTGAAAAATCACTTTTACGTTTAAAAAATATAAACCAACAATCCGAATACCAAAATTTAAGATTTACTGAAATTTAACGATTATGTCATTTAATGAAATTTATCGAATATGTCATTTACAGAAATCTAACTTTCTAGTGCTTTTCATCTTATATAATAAGTTATTACTTTAGAAAAGTAGCCTATATTTTAAATTTAAAGAGAAAAACATGCGTTTGAATTCTTTTTTAATTGCCAACAGTGCAATGAGATTTAAGCAAATGATTTATTTTATTTTATTACTAAATACGGAAACATAAATAAAATTATAATAGTGAAATTATATACATGTTAATATTACTACATGCAGATAACAAAAATAATTCTTTAGACAAAAAATACACAACAAAGAGACGTGTCCTTTTCTTAAGGTGTCAGACCCCATACGGGTTAACTTTCGCAATGTCCTATAAGACTATCTTTATATTACACTCTTAGTACTTATTAATCATACGCAGTATAGGGTAAATCATGTAATCGTTTTGAAAATCGAAAAACTTCTTTTGACAGATTTACACGTTTCAAACACTGGAGATTCCGAAAAAACATATTTTTAGAGAAAAAAAATTGCCATTCGTCTGCCTGTGTGCGTATCTGTAAACGCTCTATCTCCCTAACAAATTGAGATAGACTTTAAATTTGGTATATACTTAGTATGTAATAATGGGAAAAAGTTTATCGAATTTCACCAACCTCGATTATCCGGAACTATTTTTGCCGACTCCCGAAATATTCGCTCTGAAAAGAGGGTATATAACTAAATATAAAAAATATATAAAAAATTTCGAAATTGTTTATAGGAGTGAATATAAAATACAAAAAAAAAAATTGCATAAAGAACGAAGTCGATCGGATAATGAGTTGCCGCGATATTTATAACCGTATTTTTCACACTTTTTGGTTTTTCCTGATCCTGATTTTCATCCAAATTTAAATTCAAAGATATATTTCAATTGGAAATGAGACGCTTAATCCGACGCAGTAAACCGTTAGTTAATAGGATTATTAATTTTGGAGTTATATGGATGTTTCTTTTACGCAATTGAGTAATAGAGCATTTAAAGTTTAGGACGTCCTCAAGCCACGATTTTATTCGAATTGCAATGCATTTTATAAATAGTTTACACACGTTTTATTTTCATATTTTATATTATGCAAAGTCTCGCAGTGGCGCGGACGGTTAATCTCGGTTCCTGTAAGATCACCGAAAGCGAAGCAGCATCGACCAAGGTCAGTGTTTAGGAGGGTGTCAACTTCTCTCGACTGCTGCTGCTGTGGGACCGTGTACGTTAATGGGAGTATAATTTACAATTCAAAGATTATTTTAAAGAATAACTTTAAAATATAAAAGTTTACAGTGAAAGAATGAAATCATATAACTATGAAATAATTCAAAATATTGCATATTTTTTATAATATTATTACATTGTTTTATAAGTTAACGGTGAACTGTTTCTTGAATTTTGCTAAATACCCTGATGAATCTAGTTTATGGAAACATTTCCCATAAATAGACTGTTTAAACACACACACACACGCATATATATATATATATGCGTGAAGTTGATATATATATATATAGCAGAAACATTTTTAAATATTTAATGTAACCACATAAAATTTCAGATACTCATAATTGGGGAAGCGCATCTTTAGAAAAAACAGTAGAGTAATTCCCCAAAAAGGCCCGAGGTTTACGATACAGTTTGTGAAATAAACAGGCTACATTTGCCTCTCTAATAATGAAAAAGAGAAAAGAAAAAGAAAACGAAGTAGCTTTTACAGTCCATCATGTTAAAAAAAATGTTTATCGAGATCGTCTACGAAACTTCGTAAACCATCATGAGCTATTATTTTTGTACAGGGTGATAATTAAAGTTGAACTTTCAAAAGGTTGTAAAAAAGAACCACTAGTCAGAATGACCTGATATTTCATCTGAGTATACCGGAAGCAATGAGAATTTGTTTCGTGAAAGGAAAAAAGTTCAAATGTTGACCGATAGATAGCGTTGTACTCTCCATAAGATGCTAATTAAAAGACGTAACATGCTGTTGTGACACTCTTTGTTCAAACAGCATGTCACATCTTTTAATTAGCATCTTATGACGACTACAGTGCCATCTATCGGTCAACATTTGAACTTTTTTACCTTTCGCAAAACAAATTCCTATTGCTTCCCGTATACTCAGATGAAATATCAGGTCATTCTGACCATTAGTTCTTTTTTACAACCTTTTGAAAGTGGAACTTTAATTATAATCATCCTGCAAATATCTTAGCACGACAAGTGGATTGATCTATTTAATACGTTTATGCAACATTTTAAAAATTTACCCTAAAATTCTAATAAAATACGACAGTTAGGTTAATTGCAATTTTTTTGAGAAATTTCTCTATGATACAAGCTTTTATTTTCCCCTAGTAAGTTTTGATTGCATTAGCGTGGTTTCAGAGCAACTGCCGCTCGTGAAAAATTGATACCTGTTGGAGGAAGATAGAGGGAGCCACAGATTCCGAATCTACTTGGTTCAAAATCATGGAATCTGAAATAAACTGGAAGTAGCATGAGAAACTAGTTTCGTTCTCATTTCAGCCGGGAATCTTGGGAAGACTATTCCAATAAACCCAAAACGATTCACGAAAATGTGTCAAGTTTTTTTCCCTCCTCTCAGCAGCTTTCAAAAATTTCAATTTCTCCCCATAGACCGGGAGGCGGCAGCACTGACAATCACCTCATCGAGTTCACGGCTGAAATTCCAGAATTAGTTAAAACTTGATTCGCATATTAAAACGCAATCGGTCTGCCAGGTCATATCTTGGTGGAAAACACCCGAAAATTCGATTTTAGCGGTTGGCTCGTAGGTTTACTATTGTGTGTTCCTGCTCCCAGTCCTCCATGTTTTCATACTTTTGGGTTCAGGAAAACACAATGGTAAACCTACGAGTCAACCGCAAAAATCGGGTTTTAAGGTAATTTCCACGAAGATCCCGCATAGCATGCACAGTCACAGTGACGTCATTGTGACGTCACTGTGAGTCACGTACGTCACGTCACATCTGTGATCAAAATGCCACCACTTTGTAACGTCACACTGTGATCAAAATGTGAACGTCTTAGAGATCTAAAGAAAACTTAAAATAAACTTTAGAACATCTTATGGCATAAAGAAAATTACTTTTTGACAGCTTTAAAAATTTTTGTGACGTTGCAATGACGTCACTGCAAGTCACATAAGTCACGTAAAACCTATGACCAAAATGCCCACAATCTGTGACTTCACGGTTTGATCGGAGAGTGAATTTGGAAAAAAAAAACTCATAAAATATAGATTTGAATTATGTCATGTACCTAAATCATTAATAAAAATATTGTCACACACTATTTAAATATATTGAGTATTTCCAAAATAAAATAAAATATAAATATCTGTCTACATATATGAGGCAGATAATTGTTTACAGTTTTCATTACCATTTTCATGAAATTTAACAAAATATACTATATACTACACAGGTAAAAATCCTTAAATAGAAATTTAGTTACTTATCGAGTTATAAGCAATTCATGTCACGTGACGACCAGTTTTTCTCCTGTCTTTCACTGTCACGTCAGATATTCAAATCAAAACGCCGACTTTGACATTCTTTTCTGAAAGATCTGCTTTTAACAAAAAATGGAAAAGGTTTTTCAATAACATAGTTTCTGAATAAAACCACGGGCCAATTTCGTGTATTTCCGAGCAAAAATGAATTAAAAACATGTTATAAAGTATATGTCATTCCTATAGCAATTTATCCAAAACTGGCCAGTGCTTAGTAAGATGTCACCTATATTAAATATATTGCTCTTTTCGATAGAGTGTACAAAATGAAAAATTTGTACTTAAGATATTTGATTGCAATTTAAATTTATATCGAAATTACTTTATAAAGCCTATTAAATCAATTTTTATTTAAAATTTATCTTTACTTTTGACGTCTAAAGCAAATGCAATGGAATAAAAAATATATAAAAATGTAAATTTTCACAGCTTATTTCTAAGAATACAAAACTCTCTCATATACAAAAAAAGAATACACTGCTCAAAACAATTAAAGGATATTGCAGTTTTAGGTGGATTTTGTATCTGGGAAACTTTTTAGCTGATTGATACATGGTCGACAGACATAGTAGGTTATATGAGAATAAATTACACATGTTTGGCAGAAAAAAATGCATTTTATTACGCATTTGTGTACAAAAGGAAAAAAAAACAATTTGTGCATATGAGAAAAAAAGAATAAGAAAAGGTGTTTTCTTCAAAGAAAATCATTTTCAGTAGGGGGTATGGTTTCCACGGGCGGCCAGCAACGTTGAACACCTTTGAGGCATGGACTCAATGAGGCTATTAATGACGAGTTGGGGTATTCTGCCCCACTCTTCCAGAAGAGCTCTTTCCAGTTCTTGGAGAGTTTGTGGGGGTTGTTGGCGGCCAGAAACTCGTCTTCCTAGAGCGTCCCAAACGTGCTCGATTGGATTCATGTCTGGAGAACACGCTGGCCATTCCATTCGAACGATTCCTTCCTCGAAAAGGAAATCCTCCATCAGGTTTGCACGATGTGGCCTGCAGTTATCGTCCATTAAAATGAAGTTATCTCCGATTGCTGCAGCGTAAGGGACTACAATAGGTCTGAGGATCTCATCCCTATATCGGCGACCAGTCAGAGCTCCATCTCGAATGATGTAGAGGTCAGTGCGCCCGTCAATGGAGATGCCACCATACACCAAAGCCCTCCACCGCCAAATCTGACACTTTCGTGCACGAATGCAGGATTATTCCTACTGCCACGGTCCCTCCAGATGAAAATACGCCTATTATCCGGATGCACAGAAAAACGGGACTCGTCAGAAAACAGAATATTGCTCCATTCATTTCTCCTCCAGTTGACATGCTCGGTTGCCCACTCCCTGCGGTCGCGACGATGCCTTGATGTTAATCTAACACATACCATCGGTCGGCGAGCATACAGACCTACAGCATGGAGCCGGTTTCGGACAGTCTGAGTTGAAATCGTGGTGCCTGTAGCCGAGCGAAAGTGTTGTTGGAGAAGAGTAGCGTTCATGTTTCGGTGTCTCCGAGCTGTTAACGCTAAATGCAGATCTTCATTGGGCGTTGTTGTCCGTCTACGACCTTGCCCTGGTCTTCGGCCTGTACATCCACTCTCCAAAAAACGGTTCCAGATCCTGGAAATGACACTTTGTGACACTCCAATGGCTTGCGCTACTTCGGCTTGAGTTTGGCCCCCTTCTAACCTACCAACAATTCTCCAAGCTTCTGAATCTGTCAAATGACTTCGCTGAGACATCGTACTCATCGAAACAAAGCAATCACTGAATGCCGATCATCCTTGTCTTCATTCTCTTTTATCCAGTTGAAAATCAAATTTCATTCGCTGCCGCTGAAGCGACGTTTTTGAAGTCGAACTCAAAATTTGCATACTCCACAGTTTGAAAACCAGAAAAATTTGCATTTGTGATTCTCTCCTATTTTCGGCAAAAAAAATTTCGTTTATATCTTTATTTTATATAAAACTTCAAATATCCTTTAATTGCTTTGAGCAGTGTATTATAGCATCATAAGAAGTTCATTTTTCAGCCATATAAATTATAAAGGTTTTGAAATGTCTTTATTTAAATTATTTTCTTCCTATATCATTTGCGGTAAAGTTGGAAACATCTGCTAGTTGTTATTTTGTTGTGTTTAAACAATACTGCGCGCGCATATTGAAGGCAGACGATTTTTTCTCATTCGAAGCTCGGATTAGCGTGTGTTGCGTTCTTTTAAGTTTGTAGATTTATACTGTGTAAGTAAATTAACGTTTTAAAGTGAATAATCTTCATTTTAAAGTAAAATATCCATTTTAACATCTCACTGTGTCTAGCCGGGTGCGTACATAAGGCCTGGGTGATATTTGATTTCTCAGATCTATGAACACACCTCTTCTGCTGGAATAATTTGAAAATTATTGTAGTGGATATACAGTCTAATTTTTCAATGAAAGGGAAGCAGATAAAAAGCATTCCATCATAACCCCTTTACCTATAGATCAGCAGGTAACTTTTAATGTCTTCGCAGTTTTGTTAATAGTGCATGTTTAGTACTAGTACATTTAATAGTGCATTATTTAAAAGTTAATATGTTTAAATTTTCTTTTAAAAAATCACTTGTATTAAAATTATCTTTAATGTTTTTAATTTTTTTAAATAGACTGTTTGGAAAAAAGCTTAAAGTATTTACTAACAATATGTACTGTAAATGTAAAGTGTTATATAAAATGAGGAATTTATTTAATATTTTGCGTTTCTTAGTTCAATTTTCATAGTTATTCATTATAATTAAAAACATTGCAATTTTTAAAACTATTAATATTTGATTTGCAATTTGATAATTTCGTTGCTAGTGTAGGTTTCGAGAAATAATTTTCCGGTATATTTGAAAAAAAATGTGACAATTTAATGCATTGAATAATTTATTTGTCGAGATATGTCAATGTTAGGTGCACAAAAATAATAAATATTAATGAAACAATAAAATAACCGTTTAGTTAAGGTAATTTTTCCAGTTGTGTTATCGAATGTTTTTACTGTAAAAATTGATATTTAAGTTCTGCATTTAGTATTCTATCAAAAACTATAAATAAAATAATTTGTAAAGAAAAAAATTTATAATTTTTTTTTGGCATTTATGATCTTAAGTTCTATATTTCATTTACAACGAAAACTGTTTTACTGCTTGATACAATGTTTATTATTTAATAATATCGCACAATAGGTATATATATTATTTAAATTGATTCCTAATATAAATTTTTCAGAATGCTTATTTTAAAATGTATACTTATATTTTCTTTAAAGTTGTTCTCAAATACAAAATAGCTAATTTCTGGCATATTTCCGAATTCATTTTTATTCGGAAATACATGAAATTGGCAGGTGTTCTTATTCAGAATAGGGTAGATGTGCCAGTAATGGACCGCCTTTCAGTAATGGGATACCTTCAATGTTTTTGGTTTATAAAAAATAACCAATAAAAATTCAGCTTTTTTTATTTCATTAATATGCTATCTTTAAATTCTAGTTTTAAATACAATCATAATATCAATTATCTATTACTTTTTGTGAGGTGTCCATTACTGGATTTTAGGGTGTTTTGATTTATTTCTGTTATTTACAATTAAATTTCGATTCACATTGGGAAATGTGACTATGAGCATTGTTAAATATTGTTGGTAGAGTAATATAATATTAAAAATTTTTGAATATAACAATTATAACTATTAATTAAAAATAATTTTTAAAGAAATTCCTTAAGGGTGTCCATTACTGGCACATCTACCCTATATATAATCGAATGACGTTATCCATTTTTTGGTAACGGCAGATGATGTCTCAGAAAACACGAGCAAAGTCGGTGTTTTGAACCAAATTTCCGACGCGCAGCGTCAGAAACGGGTAAATCGTGACCGAAATTGATCTTAAGTATTACATTTATCTAAAAATGGAAAACGCTATTCATTCCAAATAGCTTTAATAATCAGGCATGCAAGTGCCATGCGTTTAAAAGTTTGTTCATAAATGTGTCAGAAAGTTTCGTGACACTGAGCGAGGGGAAATATGGCAAAGTATACACATTTAAAAACTTCAATACTTAACAGCAAAATAGCATAGTTTTAATTATTGTCAATATTTTTGGTGGTTACATAAAACAAATGGAAGTAGAAGTTAATATAAAAAGTTGTTATTTGCACAGGTCACACGACAACTCAGGTCAAAATCAGGTCACACGACAACTAATCCAAATCTATTCCGTAGCCAAACAAATCAAAAAAGATCGATCCGAAGTTTCTGGATTGGATTCGAGTAGAATCTGTTCACCCGACCCGGTGCAGTGTCGTCACAAACGTCACAAACTTGAACCATAAAAAAATTTTGATCCGAACAATCCGTATAGGATTCGGGTAAAATCTGGTCACCCTATCCGATGCAGATTCGTCACATTTTTCACATTGAAGTCGCACGGTGACGTCACAGAAAGCCTTGAAAACGGCCATAACGACCTCGCATTTACTTCACAATGACTTCACATCGACGTCACGACGACGGTCACAAAGTCACAGTGTAACTTCACAGTGACGTCGCCGTGACGTCACCATGCCTTACGGGATATGACTTGGCAGACCGATTGCGTTTTGATATGCGAATCGAGTTTTAACTAATTCTGGAATTTCAGCCGTGAACTCGTTGAGGTGATTGTCAGTGCTGTCGCCTCCCGGTCTACCACATTTGTCTGATTAATGGCTTATCTTTGTACTTTTTTTCCTGGGAGCGTAGATGCGGATCAGTACACAATAAGTGTTTGTACTCTGAAACTTCTGCATTGTTGGTGGGAAAAGATCTTTTGACATTCTGTAACATTTTATTTTTACAGTTCCAAGTCTACCAGAGAAAATTTTTGATTTCCAAAAATCGACACTTTTAAATAATTTTCGTCAATAACAAAACATCTCAGAATTTAAATGTATTTGTTTCTAAGTGATTCACATCTGCTTTATTACTTTGAGTTTGCTTAAGTTTTAATTAAGTGAAATAAAAAAAAATGTCATGCAACGCGAAACATTATAGATGCTTCAATTAGGAATTTCTCATTACTTTCACTGAATTTTGTGCCAAGGTAGTAGTCAAAGTAGTCGAAAATGGTGGCAATGACTAAGATCAAAGCAGTCTGTGTAACAGGATAGACAGGTTTTCCTTCGAGTAGTATTTCTTACTTCTAAGTTCAAACAAGGGATGTCTTACAAGACATACAAACTCTGAAAAATTAAAATATTGTAGTATGTTTGAATGTATTTTAAAATATCAATTAAAATCCAATGAGCATTTAGACTCCTCATTATTCCTTTTGATGAAATCAGCATTGTAGTTAGATTCCCAGATACCCAGGACGAAATTTATGATTTATGTATAGATATCTGATATGGGTCCTTTCAGATCTGCAGTTTCTTAATATTTCAAATTTTAAATTGCTTAAAAGGCGTATAGCGAACGTAGTGAAAAAGTATCCTAGGCGGGACTCGAACCCGGGTCATCAGTATAAAAAACTTCCTTATACTACGTATGATAGGTAAGTAAAAGAATTTCAATTGTGACTAAAATTACATTAGCATACAGTTGTTTTATTAGAAATTTTAGTTATATTTACTCCTCATATGTTTTATAAAATTAGATTGCTTTTTTCGGAATCGACTGATATTTTATTACTTGAAGTTGATTTCCAAGGAACAGTAAGAGGAAAAATTTCATATTGCTCAAAATAATGCACTTAATATTGCGAGTATTTTGTGCCAAATAGATTTATAGTGTATTGAAGAAAAAAAAAAAAACCTTATACTCGAACATATGGAGCAGATTTGAACGAAAGTTATTCAAGCACATAACTTATACTCCTTACAGTTAAAACAAAAATTGAAGCATTCATTCTTTTCTATTTATAAATCAAACATGAAAATCTGCATAAATATTGAAATTTTAACACTTCAGAAGCAAGAAATAGACGATTTGAAATCATCTATTATCTGTCATGATCAGGGTTTGACAAATGCAAGTTATAT
This sequence comes from Maratus michaelseni, assembly GCA_963931845.1. Classification (NCBI taxonomy): domain Eukaryota; kingdom Metazoa; phylum Arthropoda; class Arachnida; order Araneae; family Salticidae; genus Maratus; species Maratus michaelseni. The sequence goes on along the minus strand of OZ007596.1, from coordinate 266,573,181 downwards.
ATATATATATATATATATATATATATGGCGACCAAGTTTAATCTGGATTTTTTTATATATAAAAATTGACACAAGATATGAATACAAACTGCATTTTTTCTTCTACCCCCGAAGACTAAGAAATGAACTTATAAATTATATTAAAACTAAAAATATTTTTCACTTTTATTTCGGTAGAAATAAGTTCATCAACTGCAACTTTTAGCATAATAAAATTAGAATAATTTAACTGAATTCGGCAGGAAAATAGACAAAAATTTGTTTTCTTGCATCACTAATTTTATCAATGCCAAATATCTGGACATTTGAAGCATATGGAAATAAGTATTTTCCGAACATACCGGGTTAATTCAGCCTTTACAGAATTTCTTTTCTTTTCTTTTTTGACAGATATGTATAATTTCGATGTTTTATCAGACAACTTAATTGTTAACTTTCTAAATTATGTACTATTCTATGAAACTACTAATTCTAAACTGTGCAACTACTAATTCTAAACTGTGCAACTACTAATTCTAAACTGTGCAACTACTAATTCTAAACTGTGCAACTACTAATTCTAAACTGTGCAACTACTAATTCTAAACTGTGCAACTACTAATTCTAAACTGTGCAACTACTAATTCTAAACTATGCAACTACTAATTCTAAACTATGCAACTACTAATTCTAAACTATGCAACTACTAATTCTAAGCTACGATTGTCATAATTTTTCCCAATTAATATTTTTTGTTTGTTTTTTGGAAATCAATGACGGGGAAGGGTATATTTTTTACCGGAGACTAGGGTTTTTTGCTGGCTATTACATTTTATCAATTTTGTAAAACCCTGGTCATGATACATTTTTTTGGTATATTAAACATTTTTTAACATTACTAACCGTGTAATCGCAGACATTTTCCTTTCACGTGGAAGGCTAGCGAACGAAACTATTTCATCGCTCCGATTTGACTACATTAGAGATGATCAATGAGAAATTTTAAGCAGACTAAACACAGAAAAAAAATTTAAATTAAATTTAACTTTACACAGTAGGACAATACTTATTTGCTTGAATATTCTAACATAGCATTACCATTGAAAGCAAAATTTAACGCAGTGGATTTCCTCTATTACTAAATCCGGTAAATGCAAAATTTTCATTATAAAGCACATTTTAGCATTTCCTGACAAAATCTCGCATTTTGTAATCCGAACAGTAAATGAACATTTATGTCCATTTAAAAAAAAAAGCGATTGATAATATTTTAATAAACAGTATCTTTTGATATCTGACAGTGCAATTACATGTGTTGGTATACAAATGATTAAAAAATAATAAAAGGAAATTTATATCTCATTTGTTTGGGATGTAAGGGTGTCTAAATAAAAAGCTACACAAAAACAAAGTAAATGAACACAAATTTTTCCGGTGAATGAACTTGCAGAAATTAACCAGTCGTTTGGGGCCACCGTAATACTTACCCATCATGGATAAGCATAATATAAAATATGAAAACAAAACGTGTACAACTATTTATAAAATGCATTGTAATTCGAATAAAATCGTGGCTTGATGATGTCCTAAACTTTAAATGCTCTATTACTGAATGGCGTAAAAGAAACATCCTTATAACTACAAAAATTATAATCCTGTTAACTAACAGTTTAATGCGTCGGATTAAACGTGTCATTTCCAATTAAAATATATCTTTGAATTGAAATTTGAATGAAATACAGGGTCATGAAAAATCGAAGAGTGTGGGAAACAGGATTACAAATATCTCGGCAACTCATTATCCGATCGACTTCATGCTTTATGCAAAATTTGTTTTTTTGTTTTTTATATTCACTCCTTAAAATAAACAATTTCGAAAATTTTTATGTACCTTTTATCAGAACGAATATTTCGAAAGTCGGAAAAAAATAGTTCCGGATAATCGAGGTTACTGAAATTCAATAAGCTTCTTCCCATTAGTATTTACTAAGCACATACCAAGTTTCAAGTCTCTATCTCAATTTGTTCGGGAGATAGAGCGTTTACAGACACGCACAAAGGCAGACGGACGGCAATTTTTTTTTTCTAAAAATATGTTTTTCGGAATTTCTAGCGTCTGAAACGTGTAAATCTGTCAAAAAAAGTTTTTCGATTTTTAAAGCGATTACAAGACTTATCCTTTACTACGTATGATGGGTAAGTAAAACACTTAAGTTTTATACTTTGTTATTTATTTTACAACCTGTACAAATAACTTGTAACACGTTTTTACTGAATGACAGATTTTTTAAACCCATCATGATAGTTAGCTAGTGGAAAGTTTTTCAAACTTTATTCTATTAAAATATTTACTAATTTTTCATTCACTGGGGGCTGTTCACTTACTGGTCGGTTTACCCTACATTAAATAAAATTAATTAAATTTCATCATATTGAACAGCTTTTGGCGGGATCGTGGACTATAACGGAACTAGACTATAAAAAAATATATTCACATTTTGGCACCTAAAGCACTCACGTTTGATCACATCGTTTAGTTTTAATAGCCATTTTCTCCAAAAACAATTAGATTGCTTCATAAAATTGAAAATAAAAAAATTAAGTAAATATTTTTTCAGATTCTAGAAATTGCTTGAAAATACATGTTAAATATACTGTTAAAGTGTGTTAAGTACAGTATAGTGTTTTAAGTACAGTTGAGAATAAATATATTGTACGCTTGGGTTATTTTCGCATATTTAAAAAATTCTGTCAATATTCAGAACGTTTAATTTGTAAACACCTATTTTTCTTTCACATATACACGAAATCTATATAGATTGTGAATAGATAAATATTGAAAGAATTATATTCTTAACATTAAGAGGTACTTTTATGCTAGCTGGGCGCAAATCTCGCCAATAGCAGCTATAATTTTTCGCGTGCGTAAATTAGAAATATTGCTTTGATGTTGAAATAAAATATCTTGGTTTATGGTATATTTCTTATTATTTTCTTTATGCTTTGTACTTTAAATGAAATGAGTCAAAAGCATGTATTTTAAATGTATGTGTTTTAAAGGAAAGCTATGTATTTCAAATGAAATGAATGAGGTATTTATATTTTGAATTAAATGAATGTAATACGAACGATGGCGATGGAAGCAATAGTCGTCAATTTATCCCCTGCACCCGGCTAACATAAAAGTACCCATTAACACATGTATGAAATGGAATAGTTCGTTTAATTTTAATGATTATCCAGTAGCATCATCGTACCATTTTAAAAGGAAAACAAACACATCGAAATTTTTAATACATTAAAAACCTTTAATATTTGCATTATGAGATTATATTTGCACTGTGAGATATGAAAAATCATATATATGTTGCATTGCATTTTAATAAATTTTAGACTATATTCACCAGTTACTTAGAGTAGTTCTATAAAACTAAAATCAGATTTTTTTTAAGTTTAGACTGTTTATAAAATTTGCATAAAACTCAACATAAACTATTGATGAATCATTGTACAATATCTTAACATCATTAGAATGCATTTTTAATAGAATGAAATACCTGAAGACATTCTTTAATAAATATTTTTTTCAATATTAAAAATATGCTTATTCAAGGTAAGATCATGATACATTTGAAATATTTTACAGTTTCACATTAAGACATTTTAATCATTTGCATTTGAAAGCAGTTTCTTTTTAATGTTCTGCATCAGATATTTTGGTTAAAAACATATCAAAAACTATTTTCAATTTAATACTTTTAAATATTTTTTAACAATTTTCCTTTAAGAATTTAGAAAACAAAATTTCTTTACATATAATATTATAAGAGATAAAAAAAAAATTTTGACAAGTTTATTTCATTTTACTAATTTTACAATTACTCTATGAAATATTTTGATGACTTTGAAGAAATGGGAAAATACATAATATACACATTAAATAATATCCCATACATGAGATGCATTAACATATATTTATAATGTAAATTTAATAACTATTTCTTCATTTTAAAATCGTAATACAAGTACAAAAAAATACATACTTTTAAATTTTACCTTCTATTTTAGACATTTCAAATCATAACACATCATTGGAAAATGACATACATTAAATGTAAAACCGTACGTATTTTTTTGTAATGCATATTGCACACATGTAATATTTCATGCATATTTAGATACGTAGACACGCATGAAATAATCCTTAAAATTTTGATAATTTTACTTGCGCTGCTCGAGACATTTTAACATTAATATTAAGGTCAAAATGTAAATTAAAAAACTTTCTTTTTTTCATTTATAAAATCAAAATATAACTGGCACTTTTAAATATATATGTTTCAAATACACATATCTATATTTCTGTCACAAATCGTTGGAAAATGACATGCATTAAATATCCCTAATTATTTATGACAATAACAGACTGAAGAAATTATTTGACAAGTTCATTTATTTGTATTGATTTTCCGTTTTTCTCTACGACATATTTTTATTATGTAAAACACAAATTGAACATTTATAACTTAACAACTACAAAAGGTAATTCATATTTCGTAAAACTGGAAAAAGACTGAAAAGTTTTATGTTCTGTTATTAATATATAAACATTCAATGTTCAGATATCAGTCGCTCAAATTAATATTTCAATGTTTTCAAGGAAATAGCTTCAATGCACCATTTATATTACTTTAATTTTGATTTCTGATTCAAAATGAAACTGCTTTCATTTCATTTTGAAGAGTATTTAAAGTGTAAAAAAATTCAGTACTTACACCGAATAAAGAAAATTTTACCCTCTTAGAATTTGGAAAAAAATTTCCCAGAATGACTTCAACTACCGATTTTCTTTTTTTTTTCAAATAATATTTTAAACTCAATTGGGAAAATATATACGCTTTAACAATCAACCCTAACCGAACGATTTTTGCTCCCAGTAAGTACTGTATAAGAGTCCATACACATTAGTATGTTTCGGTGGCTTCAAAATAAAATCAAAATAAATATCTTTAGAATGAGAAATATTTCCCTCCCCTAGATATTAAAAGTTAGATAAAAAATATTTTAATAAAATTGAAAAAAAAAGTTTAATATTTGTTTTGTTTTGATATTTAATGCTCTTAACTTTTTACTTATAGACACGAATATTGAATAATGTCTGAAAAGAAATGATAAATCTATCAGGAAAGTTAAACACAAAATAAATCACGTAAAGTACAATAGTCATTTCTGCTTATTTCGATACCTTGCATATTGTAAACACCTTATAATTCATTTAAAATATCCGTCTTCAGATATGCCATATATGAAATAGAGAAACTAAAAAATATTATATTGCATTAAAATAATAAAAACCTTTGAATTTTCACATAACTTAGGCTGCCTGAGATATTTTCAGTATAAACATAGAAGAAAATTAACACTTATTTAATTGTATTCGCTGCAAGATTATTTCAAAAGCTCAGACATGTTTTAAATTGTGCTACTTTTACATACGCTACATTATATATTCAATAATGAAGAACCTAAGTAAAAATATAAAAAAAATCCAATACATTTCTTATGTTTCTTTCATAATTCAATGAAAACATAACATGAAATGAAACATAACATACAATGAAAACATAAGCATACTTTATATATTCAGCATAATATTGCAAAAAATATATACAAAATTGATCAATTTTCTTGTTTTGCATTGTATGTTATTTACAAAATCTTTTGTCTGTTTATTTAAATTTTTATCTATAGATAGGATAAGAAACATATTTTGAATGAAACTGGATTTAAGAAAATATAGAAATTTAAGTTGCTCGCTTTAGATATCTTGCATGGAGCACAAGTAAAAATAAAGTTATTTACATGCTTCACATTGTAACACACATAATCATTTAAATGCATTATTTAAATTTCCTATATGAAACCATTAGAATTAATTTATACAAAAGAATTTATGATTGAAAATATTAAAAAAAATTCGGTTAAGCATTATTTAAGTTAATATGACGGAAAACGTTTTAAGCTCTGTTAATAATTAATTATTCATTGTCCAGACATCATTCGCTCAAATGAAAATATGAAAGTTTGAAGAAATAGCTTCAAAGTATCATTTCTATTACGTTAAATTTTGACTTCTGATTCAAAAACAAACTACTTTCATTCCATTTTGAAGAATATTCGGAGAGTAAAAAAAAAAAAAAAAAAAAAAAAAAAAAAAAATCAGTACTTACACCGAATAAAGAAAATTTTACCCTCTTAGAATTGTGAAAAACATTTCCTAGAATGACTTCAACTATCGTTTTTTCTTATTTTCAAATAGTTTTTTTTAACTCAATTGGGAAATATATATACACTTTAATAATCAACCCTAACCGAACGATTTTTGCTCCCAGTAAGTACTGTATAAGAGTCCATACACATTAGTATGATTCGGTGACTTCAAAATGAAATCAAAGTAAATATATTTAAAATGAGAAATATTTCCCTCCCCTAGATATTAAAAGAAAGATAAATATTATTTTAAAAGAAACAAAAATTAAAAACGTTTTTGAATATTAGTTCTGTTTTGTTATTTGAAGTTTCCTAATTCGCTACTTACAGGCCTGAACACGGAATACAGTCTGAAAGGAAATGCTAAATCTTTTTTTACGAAAGTTACAAAAGAAAAATAAATCACGTAAAATACAAAAAGTCTTTTCTGTTTATTTCAATACCTTGTATATTGTAAAATCTCTTAAAATTAATTTAAAATAGCCTTCTTTACATATCATGTATGAAATAGAGAAACCGTAAAATATATTATATTGCATTTTTCATTTTTCACATAACTTAGTCTGCCTGAGCTATTTGTATTATAAATATAGAAGAAAATTAACATTTATTTTTATTTGCACTCACTGTAAGGTTCTTACAAAAACTCCGACATGTTTTAAATTGCGCTACTTTTACATATGCTACATTATATATACAATAATAAAGAACCTAAGTAAAAAATTAAAAAAAAATCCAATACATTTCTAATGTGTCTTTCTTAATGAAAACATTCACATAAGCATACTTTATATATATTCAGCATAATATTGGAAAAATACATACAAAATTAAGCAATTTCCTTTTTTTATATTGTAGGATATTAAAGAAGCTGTTGTATGTCAATTTGAGTTTTTATCTATAGATACGATAATCAACATATTTTGAATGAAACTGGATTTAAGAAAATGTAGAAATTTAAGTTGCTCGCTTTAGATATCTTGCATGGAGCACAAATAAAAATAAAGTTATTTACATGCTTCACATTGTAACACACAGAATCATTTAAATGCATTATTTAAATTTACTATATGAAACCATTAGAATTAATTTATACAAAAGAATTTATGATTAAAAATATTATTAAAAAAAATTCGGTTAAGCGTTATTTAAGTTAATATGACGGAAAACGTTTTAAGCTCTGTTAATATTTAATTATTCATTATCCAGACATCATTCGCTCAAATGAAAATATGAAAGTTTGAAGAAATAGCTTCAATGCATCATTTCTATTACGTTAAATTTTGACTTCTGATTCAAAAACAAACTGCTTTCATTCCATTTTGAAGAATATTCGGAGAGTAAAAGAAAACAAACATAATCAGTACTTACACAGAATAAAGAAAATTTTACCCTCTTAGCATTTTGAAAAACATTTCCTAGAATGACTTCAACTATCGTTTTTTCTTATTTTCAAATAGTATTTTTAACTCAATTGTGAAATATATATACACTTTAATAATCAACCCTAACCGAACGATTTTTGCTCCCAGTAAGTACTGTATAAGAGTCCATACACATTAGTATGATTCGGGGACTTCAAAATGAAATCAAAGTAAATATATTTAGAATGAGAAATATTTCCCTCCCCTACATATTAAAAGAAAGATAAATAATATTTTAAAGAAACAAAAATTAAAAACGTTTTTGAATATTAGTTCTGTTTTGTTATTTGAAGTTTCCTAATTTGTTACTTATAGGCCTGAACACAGAATAATGTCTGAAAGTAAATGCTAAATCTATTTTTATGAAAGTTACAAAAGAAAAATAAATCACGTAAAATACAAAAGTCTTTTCTGTTTATTTCAATACCTTGTATATTGTAAAATCTCTTATAATTAATTTAAAATAGCCTTCTTTACATATCATGTATGAAATAGAGAAACCGCAAAATATATATATTGCATTTTTCATTTTTCATTTTTCACATAACTTAGTCTGCCTGAGATATTTCCAGTATAAATATAGAAGAAAATTAACATTTATTTTTATTTGCACTCACTGTAAGGTTCTTACAAAAACTCCGACATGTTTTAAATTGTGCTACTTTTACATATGCTACATTATATATACAATAATAAAGAACCTAAGTAAAAAATTTAAAAAAATCCAATACATTTCTAATGTTTCTTTCATAATGAAAACATTCTCATAAGCATACTTTATAAATTCAGCATAATATAGGAAAAATACATACAAAATTGAACAATTTCCTTATTTTACATTGTAGGATATTAAAAAAGCTGCTGTATGTTTATTTGAATTTTTATAGAGATAAGTAACATATTTTGAATGAAACTGGATTTAAGAAAATGCAGAAATTTAATTTTTATGCTTTAGATATGTTGCATGGAGCACAAATAAAAATAAAGTTGTTTATATCCTTCAAATTGTAACACACAAAATCATTTAAATGCATTATTTAAATTTCCAAGCATTAAATTTCCTAGATGAAACCATTAGAATGAATTTATCCATACGAATTTATGATTAAAAATATTATAAAAAAATTCGATTAAGCATTATTTAAGCTAATATGAAGGAAAAAATTTTAAGATCTGTAAATATTTAATTATTCAATGTTCCGATATCGAGGGCTCAAATGAAAATATCAAAGTTTTCAAGAAAATAGCTTGAATGCACCATTTCTATTACGTTAAATTTTGATTTCTGATTAAAAAAGAAACTGCTTTCATTCCATTTTGAAGATTATTTTAAGTGTTAACCAAAATTCAGTACTTACACCGAATTTAGAAAATTTTACCATCTTAGAATTCGGAAAACAATTCCCAGAATTACTTCAACTATCCGGTTATTTTTTTTCTTCAAATAACATTGTTAACTTAATTGGGAAAACATATACACTTTAATAATCAACATTAACCGAACGATTTTTGCTCCCAGTAAGTACTGTATAAGAGGACATACTATCAGTATGGTTCAGTGACTTCAAAATGAAATCAAAGTAAATATCTTTAGAAAGAGAAATATTTCCCTACACTAGATATTGAAAGTTTGATAAATAATATTTTAATAAAATTAAAAAAAAGTTTTGAATTTTAGTTCTGTTTTGTTACTTGGATTCGCTTTAATTGTTACTTATAGGCCTGAACATTGCATAATATCTGAAAATAAATACTAAATCTATTTTTAGGAAAGTTAAAAAATAAAACACGTAAAATAAAAGAGTCATATATGTTTATTGCGATACCTTATAAATTGTAAAACCTCTTAAATTTTTTACAATATCTTTCTTTTCATACCCTATATGAAATAGAGAAACCGAAGTATACATTAGATTGCATTAAACATTTCAGTTTTCATTTTTTCCATAACTTAGTCTGAGATATTTGCAGTACAAATATAGAAGGAAATTAACATTTATTTATTGGTTATTCGCTGTAAGATTCTTACAAAAGCCCAATTGTGCTACTTTTACATATGCTACATAATATAGAAAATAATAAAGAAACTAAGTAAACATAAAAAAATTCCAATACATTTCTTATTTTTCTTTCATAATGACAACATTTACATTAGCATACTTTACTAATTCAGCATTATATTGGAAACATACAAACAAAAGTTAACAATTTTTTTCTCTCATTGTAAGATATTTACAAAAGCAGTTGCATGTTTATTTGAATTTTTTACCTTTAGATGGTATACACAACACATTTAGAAAGAAACTGGATTTAAAAAAAAAATGCAGAAATTTAATCAGTGTGCTTTATATATGTCGGATGATATAAATTGAGCACAAATATAAATAATGTTATTTACATTCTTCACATTGTAAGACCCAAAATTACTTAAATGTTTTATTTAAAGTTCATTACATTTCTTAGATGAAACCATTAGAATGAATTTATGCAAATTAATTTATAATTAAAAACATTATAAAAAATTCGGTTAAACATTATTTAAGCTAATATGACTGAAAATTTTTAAGCTCTTAATATTTAATTATTCATTGTTCAGGCATCATTGGCTCAAATAAAAATATCAAAGTTTTCAAGAGATAGCTTCAATGCACCACTTCTATGAGGTTAAATTTTGATTTCTGATTCAAACTGAAACTGCTTTCATTCCATTTTGAAGTAAAGAGTAAAAAAAAAAATCAGTACTTACATCGAATAAAGAAAAATTTTACCCTCTTAGAATTTGGAAAAAAAAATCGCAGAATGATTTTAACTATCGGGTTTTCTTTTTTTTTTCAAATAATATTTTTAACTCAATTGGGAAAATATATACGCTTTAATAATCAGCCCTAACAGAAACATATTTTGCTCCCAGTAAGTACTGTATCAACAAACATACGACTAGTACGACATACGATTAGTATATGTACATACGATTAGTATATTTCTGTGGTTTCAAAATGAAATCAAAGTAAACATCTTTAGAATGAGAAATATTTTCCTCCCCCAGATATTGAAAGTAAAGATAAGTAATATTTTAATGGAATAAAAAAAATATTTTGAATATTAATTATGTTTTATTATTTTGATGCTCTTAAATTGTTTACTTATAGTTCTGAACAGTGAATAATGTCTGAAAGGAAATGATAAATCTATTTTTAGGAAAGTTACAAAAAATCAAGTAAAATACAAGTGTCATTTCTGTTTATTTTGATACCTTGTATATTGTAAATCTCTTATAATTAATTTAAAATATCCTTCTTAGCATATCCTGTATTAAATAGAGAAACTACAAAATATTTTACATTGCATTAAAATAATAAAAACGTTTCAATTTTCATATAACTTAATATAAATATAGCAGAAAATTAACATTTAATTATTTGTATTCGCTGTAAGATTCTGACAAAAGCTCAGACATGTTTTAAATTATACTACTTTCACATGCGAAATACAATAATAAAGAACCAAACTAGAAATTTAAAGAATATACATACAATATACATACATTTAAAAAATATACATAAAATAATAAAGAACCTAACTAAAAATTTAAAAATATCCAATACATTTCTTATTTTTCTTTCATAAAGGCAACATTTACAATAGCATATTTTAAATATTTAGCATAATATTGGAAGAATACATACAAAGTTTAACTTTTTTTTTCATATTGTAAAATATTTAGAAAAACCGTTATATATTTATATGAATTTTTTTACCTTGAAATGGAATACACAACATATTTAGAATTAAACTGGATTTTAAAAAATGCTTTAGATATTTTGCATGATATGATTGAGCACGAATAAAAATAAAATTGTTTACATTCTTTACATTGCAAGATACAAAATCACTTAAATGTTTTATTTAAAGTTCCATGCAATACATTTCCTACATGAAACTTTTAGAATGAATTTATGCAGAAAAAATAATAATTTTAAAAATATTATTTATGAAATTCGTTTAAAAATTGTTTAAGTTAATATGTGCTTGAAATCTTTTCAAGCTCTGTCAATATTTAATTAGTCAATGTTCAGATATCAAGGACGTAAATCAAAATTAAGTTTTTAATAAAATACCTTGAATGCACTACTTCTATTACGTTAAATTTTGATTTCTGATTCAAAAAGAAACTGCTTTCATTCCATTTTGAAGAATAGTAGGAGTGTAAACAAAAATTCAGTACTTACGCCGAATAAAGAAAATTTCACCCTCTTAAAATTTGGAAAAAATTTCCCAGAATGACTTCAACTATAAGTTTTTCTTATTTTCAAGTAATATTTTTAACTCAATTGGGAAATATATATATACGCTTTAATAATCAACCCTAACCGAACGATTTTTGCTCCCAGTAAGTACTGTATAAGAGTCCATACACATTACTATGTTTTGGTGGCTTCAAAACGAAATCAATGCAAATATCTTTAGAACGAGAAATATTTCCCTCCCCTAGATATTGAAAGTTTGATAAATAATAATTTAATAAAACACAGATGTTTTTGAATATTATTTCCGTTTTGTTACTTTAATGCTCTCAAATTGTGACTTAGAGGTCTGAACATTGAATAATATCTAAAAATAAATGCTGAATATATTTTTAGGAAAGTTAAAATAAATAAATCACGTACAATACAAAAGTCATTTCTGTTTATTTCGATACCTTATATATTGTAAAACTCTTATAATTCATTTAAAATATCCGTATTTGGATATCCTGTATTATATAGAGAAACTACAAAATATATTATATTAAAATAAAAATTTCAATTTTAATTTTTACATAACTTAAGCTACCGGAGAAATGTGCATTAAAATTTATAGAAGAAAATTAACATTTATTTGCACTCACTGTAAGGTTCTTACAAAAGCTCCTACAGGTTTTAAGTGGTGCCACTTTTATATACGCTACATAATATATAAAATAAAGAAACCAAGTAAAAAATTAAAAAATCTAATACATTTCTTATTTCTTTAAATACAGTCTTTGGAGCATAATTACAACAAAAATTAACAATATATTTTTCACATTATACAATATTAAAAAATAATTGAAAATTTTAATTGAAAAATTTGTTGTGCGAATGGTTTATATCAAAACTACAATAAACAATATAAAAGTTTTAAATATATCAAGCGTAAAATATTTATGAAATTCTTGAAAATTTCATACTTTAAATATTCTTTATGAAAAAGTTAAAAAAAAAAAAAATTGAAAACAAAAGAATTTTTAACATTTTTACATTGCAATACAAAATCGTATTTACACGTTTTACATAACACTACATGCATGAAATATGCAAAACAAAATTATAGCAAAGAAATAACATTTAACATTTTTACATTAAAAGACAGAAAGTCATTCAAATTTTGGTGCTTTACATATGCTACATGCAATATTTGGAGCATGATTTTTTTTTTCATTATTTTTTTTCTGATTATTATTTTTTTTTCTTTTCATTTTTTTTAAATCTTTTTTTCAAATTTTTCCTTTTTTTATTTTTTTTATTTTTATTTTTTTTTTTAAATCCTTTTTCAATTTTTTCATTTTTTTTGTTCATTTTTTTGTTCATTTTCTAATTTTTTTTTTCTTTTTTTTTTTTTTTGTTCATTTTTTTTTTCATTTTCTAATTTTTTTTCTATTTTTTTTTTCATTTTCTAAATTTTTTTTTCTATTTTTTTTTCTTTTTTCCATTTTTTTTCTATTTTCATGCTCTACATTTTCTGCATGAGCCATTTTTAGCAAAATTAATGAAGAAAATATTAATGAAAATGAAAATTTTAGCAGTACAATTTATCCTTTTAGTAAAACAAGACACTTCTGAAAGCATAACGTGTTCTAAAAGTAGATGTTTCCGCAGCATCGTTGAAAACAACTGAAGACCATGTAATCTGATGACATTTGAAGCAATATTGAAGACTTTGCAGGCAATAAATTTATACATTACCCAAACTATATTACTTACACAGACTTAATTACGACATGAGGTATTGCGAAATAATATGTTCATAAATTCAGTGACTATAGCACATGAAACGATTAGTTAGTTTAGAAAAAATGGACAAGATATTTGGAATATTGTAATAAAAAAGCGGTAGAAAGAACAAATAAATAAATATAAATATATATATATATATATATATTACTTTAAAATAGCCTTCACAAGAAACACTTAAAATCAGTAAAATATGCATTAAATATTCAAAAAATTTCATTTTTAACAATGTTGGATACTTCTGTTAGCTTTTAAATGATTCGTTTAACAGTAGCAGTTACACACAAAATTTATCAAAGCACATTGTTGTAAAAATTTAAAATTTATGTATATTTTAATTATTTAAAATTGTATGTAGAACAAAAAGAGACCTGTCAAATCAATTGCACGACTCCTTTAATAACTTACAATTGCTTCAAGGGGGCATTTAGCAGTTTTTAATACATTTTTTAAATGTTGAACAAATGTCCTACCGGGTTTCGAGCAAAAATGCAAAAAAAAAGCAAGTACAGCAAGTACATGCAAGCAATATTTCCCTGTAAAAGTAGCACAATTTAAAAGTTTTTTTTTTTTTTTTTTTTTAACTTTCCTAAAAATAGCTAAAAATTTATTATATATTTCTCTTAAAAAAACTGGTCTCGCATGCAAATGATAAAATTGTCTTATTGTGAAACTGTAAAATATTTCAAATGTCTCATGAACTTACCTTGAAAAGCATCTTTTTAATATTGGAATATTGAAAAAAATATATATTTATTAAATAATGTCTTTAGGTATTTCATTCTTTTGAAAATGCATTCTAACGATGTTAAGACATTGAACAATGATTCATCAATCGTTTATTTTGATTTTTAGACAAATTTTATAAACATTCTAAATTTAAAATAAAATTCTGATTGTAGTTTCGTAGGACAACTCTAAGTAACTGGTGAATATAGTCTAAAAATTTTTTTAATGCATCATATATATGATTTTTCATATATCACAGTGCAAATATAATCTCATAATGCAAATATAAAAGGTTTTTAATGTATTAAAAGTTCCGATGTGTTTGTTTTCCTTTTAGGTAAATTTTATAAGCGTTCTAAACTTAAAAAAAAATTTCTGATTATAGTTTCATAGGACAACTCTAAGTAACTGATGAATATAGTCTAAAATTTATTAAAATACAATGTAACATATGATTTTTCATATCTCACAGTGCAAATATAATCTCATAATGCAAATATTAAAGGTTTTTAATGTAATAAATATTTCGATGTGTTTGTTTTCCTTTTAAAATGGTACAATGATGCTACTGGATAATCATTAAAATTAAACGAACAGTTTCATTTCATACATGTATTAATGGGTACTTTTTTGTTAGCCGGGTGCGGGGATAATTTGACGACTATTGCTTCCATCGCCTTCGGCGCTATTCGCCTCATTTCATTTAAAATATAAATATCTCACTCATTTCATTTGAAATATATAGATTTCCTTTAAAACACTTATTTAAAACGCATGCCTTTCACTCATTTCATTTAAAATACAAAAGAGAAAGAAAATAAGAAATATTCTATAAACCAAGACATTTTATTTCAACATCAAACCATTATTTCTAATTTACACACGCGAAAAATTATAGCTGTTATTGGCGAGATTTGCACCCGGCTAGCCTAAAAGTACCTCTTAATGTTAAGAAGATAATCCTTTCAATACAATTATATTCACTATCATATCAATTTTGTGTATATGTGAAAGAAAAAAAGGTGTTTACAAATTAAACGTTCCCAACATTAATAGAATTTTTTAAAAATGCGAAAGTAACTCAAGCATGCAATATCTTTATTCTCAACTGTACTTAAAACACGATTAAACCGTTTAAGTGAAAAAAAAAATATCGTTATCATAGTTATGAGGCAAGTAAGCTTTGTTTGTCCCATACAAAAATAATTGTCGAGTAGAGATTTTTTTTTACTCTAGAACAAAACTTGTGCGCTTTTGTTGTAACCGCTAAAAAAACGCTTAAAACCGCTTTTATTGTAAAGTCTTCAATAACTAAAATCAAGCGAATCATATGTGTGAATATTGAGTGTGGTGAGGCAGGAGAAATAAATATTTTGGCATATATTTATTTTTAAATGATTTTAACATTATATTTAACATGTCTTTTCAAGCAATTTTTAGAGTCTGAAAAGATATTTACTTGTACTTTTAAAATTATTTCTTTATTTTCAAATTTATGAAGCAATCTAATTGTTTTTGAAGAAAATTTCTATTTAAACTAAACGATGTGATTTCGTGAGTGCCGTGCAAGTGTCAAAATGGGAATATATTTTATTATAGTCGAGTTCCGTTTAAGTAAAGTCCACGAGACCGCCAAAACCTATTCAATATGTTGAAAATTAATGAATTAAACTGGCCAGTATGTGAACAGTCCCCCCAGTGAATCAACAATTAGTAAATATATTATTAGAATAAGGTTTGAAAAACTCCCCACAAGGTATCTATCATGCTGGGTTTAAAAAAACCTGTAATTCAGTAAAAATGGGTTAAGTTGTTTGTACAGGTTGTAAAATAAATAACATAGTATAAAACTTAAATGTTTTTAACCCCTTTGCCTGTGACACCCGAACTGAGTTCGGGCAACAGAAACGCGCCGATTTTGGAACGCCCGACCTGAGTTCGGGCAAGAGAAAAATCGGTGTTTTAATTCCGTGAAGACCGAATTCAGTTCGGGCTATGCAAACGCGCCAATTTTGGAATGCCCATCCTGAGTTCGGGTAAGAGAAAAATCGGTGTTTCATTTCTATGAAGCCCGAATTCAATTCGGGCCGTGCAAATGTGCCAATTTTGAAACGCCCGATCCGAGTTCGGGTTAGAGAAAAATCGATGTTTCAATTCGGTGAAGCCCGAATTCAGTTCGGGTCATGCAAATGCGCCAATTTTGGAATACCCGACCTGAGTTCGGGTAAAAGAAAAATCGAGGTTTCAATTTCGTGAATCCAGAACTCAGTTCGTTCAATGCATATTATGTAATTTACCATTTTCCCAATAGATGGCGATACCTTCCCGCGAAAAGTTAGGCAGTTTCGCGCCTTTTGTAATTTTGGAGTTCTTCCCAAATTTCATTCAAATCGCATTATGTTTGACAGGCAGGTATATAATTTTTTAGCAAGTTAAGTTTCTCTGCATTGTTTTTAAAGAGATTTTTTTTTCCGTTTTTGGCACGTTTTTCTCAAATATATTCCACAGGCAAGGGATTAAATTTCTACTTGTTCATTCACTGGGAAATTTTCCATTCATTTACTGGTAAGAACTAGTCATTTTCTTTGTTTTTGTATAGCTTTTTATTTAGACCCCCTTAACATCCCAAGCAAATGAAATATAAATTTCCTTTTATTATTTTTTAATCATTTGTATACCAACAAATGTGATTGCACTGTCAGACATCAAAAGGTACTGTTTATTAAAATATTATCAATGGTTTTTTTTTTTTTTTTTTAAGGACTTAAGTGTTTATTTACTGTTTGGACTACCCTATGCGAGATTTTGTCCGGAAATGCTAAAATGTGATTTATAATGGGAATTTTGCTTTTATCGGATTTCGTAATAGAGGAATTCCACTGCGTTAAAAAATGACTCTTTCAATGGTAATGTTATGTTAGGAAACTCATGCAAATAAGTCATGTCCTATTGCGCTAAAAATGTAAAGTTAAATTTAATATTTTTTTCTGTGTTTAGTCTTTAGTGTGCTTAAAATTTCTCATTTGAGCATTTCTAATGTATTCAAGTCGGAGCGCTGAAATAGTTCAGTTCGCTAGTCTTCCACGTAGAATGACAATGTTTGCGATTATACGGATATTAATGTTAAAAAATAATTTAATATACCAAAAAAAGTATCATGATCATCATTTAAGAGTTAATGTTAGACTCTTTCGAACATATTGATATACAGGGTGTCCGAAAAGTCAGGAAACGGTCGAATAACTCGAGAAATATAAATGATTGTAAAACTGAAAACATATGTTCAATATTTTTGAAAAATCCATTTAGGGATATCAATGTTGACGCCCCCTTAATTCTGCCTCCTGGGAGAAAAGGGATGCAACTTTGAAATCTTAAATGATAACGCATTTTTATTGCAGATTCGGATTCTACGAGAAAAAATGCGTAACTTTTGTATATAACCTTTCTTCGGAAAATCGTATATGGTGCTGTAATCAAGTAAAATGCAGATAATCGTTTCCATTGAAAAATCTGGAAACAATCGAATAACTAGAAAAATATACATCGGATTGAAAAAACGGAAAAATAAGTCTTCAGTATTTTAAGAAAATGGCAACTTTGATAGCCCTAAATAGATTTTTCTAAAATATTGAACACGTAATTCTCCGATTATCAATCTGATATATATTTTTCTAGTTATTCGACCGCATCCAGACTTTTCAATGGAAATGATTCTCACTGCATTTTACGCAATTACAGGGCCATCAAAAAGAAATCTTCCGATTCTACACCATCTTCCGAAGAAAATGTTAAATATAAAAGTTACGTATTATTTCTCGTAGAATCCGGATCTGCAATAAAAAAAGGGGGGGTTATTATTTAAGATTTCAAAGTTGACTCCTCCTCCCCCCCCCCCAGGTGCAGAATTGGAAGGCCAACTTTGATATCCCTAAATAGATATTTCAAAAATATTAAACACATTTTCCGTTTTTCAATCCAATATATATTTCTCGAGTTATTCGACCGTTTCCAGACTTTTCGGACACGCCTTATATCAATGATGTGCACTACAAGAGGCTTACTACTGAATAGGGTGTGCATAGCATTTATCGTTCTAACACAGGGACACACAAAAGCATTCGATTACAGTACTTTCTATGAGCGATAACTGATCGAAGCGCGTATTCAGTTGTGGTATTCGTTTTTAAATATAACATTTTTTTGGCATATTATTCGATGTGTATAAATTTTATAGAGCATAAACAGAGCTGTACAAAAGAACTCGAAAACATTTCCGTTGTTTGTTGGAAATTGCTGAAAGGGAATTATCAGCTGCGTTAAGAGACTCCTTACGAAACCAAATTTTACCATTGTATGTTATATATACTCAAATCAATAGATCATATACAGTGATTCATAAAAAGAATTGGAATTATTTTCGGACTATATATGGTAATTGCCGAAATTGAGTTTTAAATGTTTTATACGTTTTTTAAATTGTTTATTTAGATATCAACTTTGACCTCATTAAACAATGAAGTTTTGTTACAATATTCTGAATGTGTTGGAAAGTGTTACATGGTCAGTGATTGGCGCATGAATTTTTTTTGTTTATTTTGTTTTTAATGTATGTTCCTCATAATTTTGAACGAAAGGTCCTGATTTATATGTTAACACTTTCCACATATTTTAAAAGTATTCCTGAATTCAATTTGTCAGTTTGTCTGCCGTCTGTGCTATAACTCGCGCAAATATATACTCGGATTTTCCATGCAATTGATATATGTTATTCATATATGTTATTTACTGTGGAATAAATTGTTGGAATAAATTAGATATATTCTGACTTGACTGCTGTTGTTTGTAGATATTTTTATCCTTAAGTTTAGAAGTTTAAACCTGCATCTAAAAGTTATTAGACTGCAGTGCGAAATCCTCGCACGCATCGACTGGTAAAGAAATATAAAACTAATCGGTATTTTCCATCATGTCATACTGTCTAGTGTTAATTTATCTATGGCTATTATGTTTTAAGGGTTTTTTATGTTATTCAATGGCTGAAGTGGAGATTCTACGTATTTGTGTTAAAATTTTTGGAATATTTTTTGGCATTGTTTGGGCAGGGAGGGGCAATTGTTTGTTTTTTACACATATCGTCACTTTACAGCCAATTGTTGAGTATTTCTCTTTACTATCCAACTAGTGGCTTGTCTTCACACCGTTTTAGCACAACAGACCTGTCCCCCCCCTCCTTTTTCTTAATATTATCAACGTTTTTACCGTTTTATTTGCTGTAATGGTGTAACATATCATTCTTTTGGTCTCTATGCATAGATTTAGTCCCACTTATTCATTCCTACGTATCACCATTTCTTTTACTGTTCTGCGTATAACATTTTCAACTTCTCTATTTCTATTGGTAACTGTACCATGTTTGATATCCTTGTTTAGCTCCTGTTGAGGAGATCCTGTCCCAATCATCCTTATGACTGGGAATTAACTTGTTATGACAAGAAGGTAGAGTTTTTTTCATATTACTTTATCAACTGGTTCTGCGGTAATCGGTTTCCTCCATTTTTCTCTCTTTCTATGGGAGATAGAGCTCAAAAATTTTTCCGGTTCTAGCTCTAAAGTGCTTAGGGGTTCTTTTCTCGATGCTTCTTTTGGCTATTTCGGTTTTTACCTATCTTTAATAGGGGTCTAGTTATGGGGGCAGGGAGGGGCTAGTTTTGTTATTTCTCTTCATATCGTCACATTTGGCTCAAAGTTGCAGTATTTTTACACCTATTTCTTTTTAACTGCCCTCATTAACATTGCTTTGCCCCATAGGCTAACCCCCCCCCCTCCTTTTTCTTCTAACATGTTATACTGTTTTACTATTTTAGCTTTTATCGTGGTGTAACATATCATCCTCTAAGATTTTATGCATAGACTAAGTCCCGCCATTTCATTTTTATGTTTCACCTTTTCCTATACAGTTCTGTTTATATCTTTTTCAAATTCTTAAATTTATGAAGGTAAATTGTTTTGGTTTGAAATTCTTGAATTGCTCTTGTTACTGAGAGTTTGTCCCACAGTAATCTTAACAGAACTTCATTTGTAGCCGCTAGAAAGCGTTGTGCTTTTCTTGTGGTTACTGGTTTTTCTTGTCTACAAATTATTGCGTTGCAGATCACCTATCACATGTTGTCACATATCATTGTAAAGAATCGTATTTTCTTTTGTTAATAGTATCGTAATTCCTTTTGTACATGAACTTCAGTTGCACGGGAAGCTTTTTCACTGGCCTTATACCCCCCCCCCCTCTCCTTTTGGTTAATTACTATCTCTTTCATTTTTTTATTTTATTTTTATTTCATTTTTTATTCCAAATTTTCTATCCCATCATTTGGCTTCTTCCTTCTTTTCTCAAAGTCATTTCCAATGGTCCTTTTGACCATATTTTTTCCCTTTTTCTTTCCTTTTTTCCCTTTCCTTCTTTGATGCATGTCGGGAGGGTCTGGTCGCCCCACTCCTTAGCTAATGATATAAATCTATTTGATTGGTGTTATAGAGGTTATTATAGTAGTACATTTGCAAGGCGATAGGAAATTCTTGCTTAAATCGTTGACGAAAACATATAATTGACAAAGTTCTTCAAAATTGGAAAGGGAAATATAGGGTATTTTACGACAAGACTTTGAAGAGATAGAACTTACAATCGTAGAAGAAAGTATATAATTGACAAAGTTCAATAATCAATGTCGGAAAGTGAAAACCCAGAAAGCGAATTATCGGATATTTCTTTATAAGAATTTAAAGAAAGAGAAATTACACCATCGGCGAATAGAAACGGTGAGAAAACAAGAACAATGAGTAAAGATAATTCCGTGACCAAAACTGGCACAACGCCAAATATTCAGCCGAAGTCGAAAACATCATTGCAACCACAATCTCAATGTATACAAAACACAAAAATAGAAAAACTGTCAACAAAGGAATTAAAGGCAGAACTTGACAGATTGACAAAGAAAAAGCAAAGAGGAAATGCGGACAAATGCAAAGAAATAAAAGCAATCCTGGAGAAAAGACTAGCAGAAGAAGAGGAGAAGAATGAGAAAGAAGAGAACACGAAGGGAGACCAAGTCCAGGAGAAGCAAATAGAAACGTCCCAATCGATGACATATCAGAAAGAGATGGCAGACAAATACGAAGAAGAATTAGCGAGTCTGAAAGCACAAATAGATAAGCAGATTGAGACAGAAAGGGAACGTAACAATGAAATAAAGGCCCTGAAGCAGAAACAAAAGGATCTTGAAAACGAAATTAAAAAAGTAGAGAAGAATCAATCTCAACTAACAACACAGGAGATCCAGAGAACAATAGAAGATTCTCTACAAAGAATACAGAATCTTACTAAAGACGAAAACAAAAGTCAAGTTGAAGAAGAAATAAACACGATCAGGACTCACGTCAGCTTGCTAATTGAAAAATACGAAGAAACGTATGCAGACAGGGCAGATTGGAGAGAAGAATGTTTGCAACTCAGAAAAGATAAAAAAAGACTAAAATCTGTAGAAGAAATGGGAGATATGATTAAAAGTGAGCTGGGGAAAAGACTAGAAGAAAAGATAAACCAACAGGGAGTATTCTTGAAAGCAGCTCTAAGTGAACAAACAAAAGAATTGGAATTATTAAAGAAAACACTTAGGAATCAACCAACACAAAGAAGGCAGAAACAAAACAACGATGAAACATCATATGCTCAGATACTAACTCAAAGGCCTCCACCAAAACCAGCAATGTTAGTTAAATCAAAAGACACTGATACGACGATACAAGACATAAGAAAAGCTTTAAATAGGGAGGTAAACACATCAGTTCTCACAAAGCTAAGCTGCAAACAAACAAAAGCTGGTAATCTGGTTGTAACCTGTAATACAGACAAAGACCTCACAGAACTACAACAACAGTTAAAAAGAAATGAAAGATTGACAGAGAAAATTCAGTTTGATAAAATCAAACCTAAAACACAAAAACTCATCATATTTGGAGCTCCGATAATAAGCGACGAAGAAGAGGAAGATATAACAAAAAACATAGAGAAATATTCGGAAGAAATATTGCAACCGGCATTGCAAAGAGCACTACGAGTTGAAAAGCCAAATTTCTGCCTGAACAAAATCAAACACTCAACAAGGAATACAAACACAGTAAATTTAATAGTGGAATTTCAACAAAGAGATGCAAAGATATTAGAACAAACCTCCATTAACATAGGCTTTAATAGATGCAAGATTCGGAAATACATAATCACACCACGTTGTTTCAAATGCCAGCGGCTGGGTCACATGTCGCGAAACTGCGACCAGAAAGAAACGTGTGCAAAGTGCGCAGATTCTCACAACACTGCTAACTGTGACTCTGAAACAAAATGTTGCATAAATTGTCAAGAATACAACCAAAATAAATCCAGCTCAGAAAAACACCTTGATACCCATCACTATTCCTTTGAAAGTTGCTGCATATCTTATAAAAAATTCCAACGTCAATGTGTCCAACAACATCAATCATAACAATGAACAAATTCAAAATTGCACAAATAAACCTACAAAGAATCAAGACAGCAACTTCAGACCTTATAAATTACCTAATAGAAGAAAATTATTCAATAGCCTGCCTACAGGATTGCGCAGTTACAAATAAAAGACCACACGGATTACCTTCGTCAGTGCCATCTTATGCTTCGCAATCCAATAATTGTCATATAATTGTATTAGATAATAATCTTCAACACATAAGAATTCAGCAATATCAAAACTCAGTATTTATTAACATAATATTTCCAGACATAGTATTAACAATAGGTAATCAATATTCACCACCGTCAGCAGACTTAAAACAAGATCTTCAAGATTGGACAGATAAGAAGGGTATGAGTAAACATCTCATTCATCTAGGAGATTTCAACGCTCACAGCCAACTCTGGGGATACCCATCAGATGACGATAGAGGAAATCACTTGATCACACATATGAGTCAACATCATCTAATCTCAGCAAATGACCCAAATTGTTCACCAACTTTTCAAACAGAGAGATCGAAGGGATGGCCAGATGTTTCGCTACTTTCGTTCCCGTTGTTTTCCAAATTGGAAAATTGGACTGTAGAAGAAGATATGAACTACGGAGATCATCGTCTGATAACAATAGATCTAAACATAAATACTCCGACACTCCCAAAAAGACGATACAGAACTAAGAATATATCATTTAAAAGATTTAACCAACAATTAAACTCAAGTCTAAAAGAGAAAAACATTGATTTTAAACAAATAAATAGTAAAGAAGATTTCGACAAACACTACGAAGAACTAATGCAAATAATACAAGAAACCAGTGAAAACAATTTAAGGAAAAAAAGCAGTACTCACAAACCTTCAGTTAAATGGTGGTCCCCGGATCTCAGGAAATCAAGAAATTATGTACGAGCACTCAGAAGACAAATAAAATCTCCAACTGCCACACAGATACAAAAACAGAAATATAAACAAGAGCGAGCCAAATACAAGCTCCAAATCCATAAGGCCAAACGCGATGCATGGTTACGATTCTGCCAATCAACTACAGATCCCTACGGGAAAACAAAGAGAGTGGCTTTTCAAGATTTCTACAAACAAGAGAGCTATGCTCTAGCGAATTCAACAACAATAACACATACTAAGAAATCCTTTTATCAAGAACTCACGGAACATATATATGGAAGATCACAAATAACAGATATAAGACCACCATCACCAGATAAATCGGCTCCACCATTTACCATAAATGAAATAAAAACAGCGATATACAACTTTAATAAAAATAAAGCCCCAGGAATTGATAATATAGATCACTACATTGTAAGACAAATATTCAAAAATCACCAGCAATTAGTACAAGATATGTATAATATACTACTAAAACTTAACTACTTTCCTACAGCTTGGAAACGGGGTGAATTAGTCTTTTTCCTGAAGAGCCGGAAATCACCAACGGAGGGAGACTCATATCGACCGATTTCCTTGCTGCCAATCCTGGGGAAAATCTACGAGAAATTAATACTCAAACGCATATTACATGAATTACATAATACTTCAAAATTAGAACCATCCCAGCACGGTTTCGTCCCTGGTAAGTCTACCGAAACAGCAATTCAAGAAGTGATGTCCACTATAGATTTAAACAAGCAAGACGGAAAATATACCTTCCTCATATCTTTAGATTTTCACCATGCATTCGACAACCTGCCCTGGGATGCGACGATGGAGGAGCTCGAGACTATGGATATAAGTAAAGCCTATGTAAACATAACGAGATCTTTTCTATCGCTTAGATCGGCATACACAAACTGGCTTTCAGGAGATCTACACTGGTTTAAAAAAGGATGTCCCCAAGGGTCGTGTTTTGGCCCTTTTCTATGGAGAATCTTCGTAAACAAAATCTTAAAAATTCTAAAAGAAAATGGACTTAAAGTAGTGGCATATGCCGACGATCTACTCCTAATAATATCAGGTCACACCAGAAGAATTATAGAAGAAAAAGGCAATGAAGCTCTTCGATTGGTTCAGGACTGGGCAGATGCTCACAACATCCAAATTACACATGAAAAAACGACAGCCTTGCAAATCAAGAACCGGAAATATTTGAAACGTCCACCCATTTTAAAGATATACAATAGATCCATTAAACACAATCCTACATTAAAGTATCTTGGTCTGGTCTTGGACAGTACACTTTCTTTTCTTCCACACCTTCATGCAAAAAGAACGGAAATTAATACAATAGCTCAAAACCTCATGAAATTCGCAGCCCCACAACGAAGTATTTCAAAATCCATCCTAAAAATATGGTACAATCAAATTTTAGAGAAGAAAACAACCTATGCAGCATCAACGTGGTACCCTAAACTTCAAAAATCTCATGGTCTACGACTATTATCAGCGATTCAAGCACAGTGCTTATTATTAATCTCTCGTGCATACAAGAAAACTGCTACATCTGCTCTCTGTGTCCTCACGGGAATAATGCCACTTTCATTAAGGGCCGAAAAAATAGCAGCGCAAGGAGCAATCCTCAGGCTGGGCATCCCGATGATCGACATACAACCGGATCTATATCAACCTAAATTCATTCCGACGGAAATAATACCACACAGTACATATTTTAATTGGGCGGAGGATGTGGAAGATCAGCCAAGAATACAGGTATACACGGACGGTTCAAAGACAGAAGAAGGAGTAGGATATGCCTTCTGCATATACGAAAATCAAAACCTAATAAAGGAACATCAAATACACTTAGGCACGTCAAACTCGATATATCAAGCAGAGCTGTTGGCAATACTGGACGCAGTCTCCTGGCTGCAAACATCTGCATACAGTCAAGCAACAATAAACTCAGATAGCCGCTCTAGCTTAGTGGCGTTAACGGATATAAATACAGACAACTACTTAATAGGTCAAATAATAAAGAACTTGCAGCAAACGACAACAAAGATTTTCTTCAAATGGGTGAAAGGTCATTCTGGAGTCGAAGGTAATGAACATGCAGATAGATTAGCTAAAGAAGCTACGAAACCAGATACTCCAATAAAACAAATTTTCCATCCATCACCTCCATCATACCTCAGAGGACAACTTAAACAATACTATTTATCTAAATGGCAAGATCAATGGACGATGGAACACAGAGGAAGAAAAGCATATAGCCACTGTCCCAAAGTCACAGAAGATTTTTTAATATCACACCGGAATATTTATTTATACACAACAAATCATGGTCCATTCCCGTCATACCTTTATCTTTTTGGGAAAGCACCATCTCCATACTGCACATGTGGCAAACGAGGAGACGCCACTCACTACATTCTTAACTGCCCTCTGACATCCGCTTTCCACATAAAAAAACCGGCTTCACTGAGAACATCGGTGTGGTTTCATCATGTCCTTAGTACTCCAAACTTAAAACAAAAAATCATAGAATGTGTACACCTATTGGAAAAAAACCAACAACTTTTTCAGATGCCTCCAGCGCATTTATTAGGAAACATCCAGTCCTCAGATGACGAAGAATAAAAATGATTATAACAGTGCTCACAAAAATCAGTGAAAAACTATAAACTCAAAGCTCAAAATACTTCAATTAATCTAGAAACGTTGTAGACTAATAATCACCGAACATCTCAATACATAGACTATGCCTACACCATAAAAAGACGTAAAATCATCTGTAAAAACTTTTAAAATATATTTATAGACTATGTCCGCATCATACAAAGACTTAAAATCATTTGTAAAAACTTTTAAAACATATCTGAATTGTATATATATCATTGTAAACTTTCAATTCAGTACTATGTAAAAGCCTAATGGCCTATTGGCCTCATTTGTATTTTTTTTTTTTTTTTTTTTTTTTTAATAAACTTGCCAAGCAGGGCTTGTAGAGCTTAAGCCGCATGGTAGGCCACCCTGCTTGGTTGAATCTGAATCTGAATCTGAATCTGGCATTGTTTGCATCTCGTTAGTGTGTAGATTGTTATCCTAAAGCGGATTTGTGATATTCAAATTCTTTACAATATTTTTTTTTGCACGTTGAACGTAACGCCGGCCACTGCATCTGTTACACAACGTCTTTCTACCCGTAAAACCATCCACAGAAAACGGCCCCTCCAATTAAAGAACTGGAACGAATAATCATGCGTGAATTTACGTTTACCGTTTAATAAGGTGAAAGATGATATCTAAGTAAACAAATTTAAAACCAAATTTCAGGAATTAACATCTAACGGTAACTAACAACAACGGTATCTAAAATGAAGTGTCTAGCAATTATAGTTCCTTTACAGAGACGCTCAAAGGAATGCCGTTACATTATGCTCCATCGGGAAAATCGTTAGCGGTGTATTTTAATGATCGTTACACTATTTCAAACATATTGAAATTGATATATATCTGAATGGATCAAATAAAAACAGAACAGGCGCTACAGAATGAAATTACATATAGTTTATTTTAAACAAAATCTCAAAAACTACATAAGAACGTGTCCCACTGTTTCAACAAGTAAGGAATAACTTGCTCGTACAGTCCTCTGTCTGAAATAACAACCAATTATCCATGACTACGCTGTCCGAGTAAAAACAGCAACCCTTCAATGCCTTTTTCAGCGTACCAAAGATAGGAAAGTCATGTGGGAAAAGATCTCGGCTATACGATTGGTATTCCAATACTGTCGACCGAAACCTCACCAGATTCTCTCGCGGAAGTGCTTGTGTCCGTCCTGCACACGAGTCAATGACAGTGCATGTTCTCCATACACTGCCTTTATTCGCAAATGCACTTCCCAAAATCCCAACTCCTTCTGCCACTAAATAAGAATAACACTGCGTTGCTCTTTTTTCACTCGCAAACATTCCAGAGATGCAGATGAATAACAACAACAGCCGATTGCGTGCCGGGCGGTACTGTTGGCTGATTGCCAGCGCATATCACGTACTTCTGCGTGACTATCTAGTTCAAGTCTATTTTCGCAGTAAAGATTATCTTCCTTACCTTTTACTTGGTTTACCTCTACACAAAGTTTCTCTACACTCATACAAAAATAAATTAAATTATAACCATTGTTCAGTTTTCATTTGTTTCAGTTTCCCTTATATCACTAATGTGTACTGCAAGAGGCGTACTACAGAATACGGTGTGCATAGCACTTATCGTTCATTTACAGGGACACAAAAGAATTAGTTTACAGTAGAACTATGAACAATAACTTCTGGAAGAGCGTTTTCAGTTACAGTATGCGTGTTTTATATTTAGCAAACTTTTTGCCTATTACTTGGAGTGTATAAATTCTATAGATCATGCACAGAACAACACAGGAGTTCTCGAGTATATTTTCGCTTACTGAAGGAAATTTTCAACTGTGCTGTGCGTTTCCCATCTTAACTAAATTTTATACTATTTAGTATATATACAAATCCACAGAACATATATAGGGATGCAGAAAAGAATTCGGATATTTTTTCCGACTGTTGATGTTAATTCCTGAAGTTTGGTTTTGAAATTGTTTACTTAGACATCAACCTTTCACCTTACTAAAAAGGAGAAGTTTTGATACAGTACTATGGAAGTTCTATGGAAAGTATTTCATAATCTATGCTTGACGCCTGATTTTTCGTTCTAGTTCTTTATTGCAAAATACTTTCTGTAGATCGTTCTGCGTGTAGAAAGCAGTTTTGTAGCAGCTGTGCTAGCGTTATCTTCTATGGTAAGTGTTTCATAATCTATGCTTGACGCATGATTTTTCGTTCTAGTTCTTTATTGGAAAAAAC
This sequence comes from Maratus michaelseni, assembly GCA_963931845.1. Classification (NCBI taxonomy): domain Eukaryota; kingdom Metazoa; phylum Arthropoda; class Arachnida; order Araneae; family Salticidae; genus Maratus; species Maratus michaelseni. Next base: position 266,544,419 of record OZ007596.1, on the reverse strand, counting down.
TTTCTGTAGATGGTTCTGCGGGTAGAAAGCAGTTTTGTAGCAGCTGTGCTGGCGTTATCTTCTATGGTATGTGTTTCATAATCTATGCTTGACGCATAATTTTTCGTTCTAGTTCTTTATTGGAAAAAACTTTCTGTAGATGGTTCTGCGGGTAGAAAGCAGTTTTGTAGCAGCTGTGCTGGTGTTATGTTCTATGGTAAGTGTTTTATAATCTATGCTTGACGCATGATTTTTCGTTCTAGTTCTTTATTGGAAAAAACTTTCTGTAGATGGTTTTGCGGGTAGAAAACAGTTTTGTAGCAGCTGTGCTGGCGTTATGTTCTATGGTAAGTGTTTCATAATCTATGCTTGACGCATGATTTTTCGTTCTAGTTCTTTATTGGAAAAAACTTTCTGTAGATGGTTCTGCGGGTAGAAAGCAGTTTTGTAGCAGCTGTGTTGGCGGTATGTTCTATGGTAAGTGTTTCGTAATCTATGCTTGACGCATGATTTTTCGTTCTAGTTTTTTATTGGAAAAGACTCTCTGTAGATGGTTCTGCGGGTAGAAAGCAGTTTTGTAGCAGCTCTGCTGGCGTTATGTTCTATGGTAAGTGTTTCATAATCTATGCTTTACGCATGATTTTTCGTTCTAGTATTTAATTGGAAAAGACTTTCTGTAGATCAGCCATACTCAACCTGCGGGCCGGCTACCTATTATCTGCGGCCCGAGACACATAATCTTTAAACCATATTTATAAAAAACATCTTAAATCCATTTTCTTAGTTAAAATGTCAAAATTTCTTTTTTACACGTAGTCCTATCTACCTGTGCTACAGTGGATTGTACATTTATAAATCTTCCAATTAAACATTGTACCAAATTAATTAAATTTGAGTTATATATACATTTAAAAAAAGTTTGTCGCGAGAAAAAAGTGGCACCAAAAACTTTTTACACCACTTTTTCCAATATCACGGAATATTTCTACAACATTTGCAATAGAAATCTATCATTAAGTAAATTATTTGGAAATAGCGATGTTAAAATTTTTTGTAACATTTCTTTCTCGACAAACTTTCAATCCTACTAATAATATTAACTTCGTTACAATGCTTTGTTATCTTATTAATTTAATTACCCCCTTTTTACATTATTAAATAAGTGTGTTGCGGCCCGCCTAACGTCGCTAACATATGTTTGCGGCCCGCGAGTAAAAAAGGTTGAGTATGGCTGCTGTAGATGTTTCTGCGGGTAGAAAGCAGTTTTGTAGCAGCTGTGGCGACGTTAAGCTTATAAGCTTATAAAGCTAGTTTCGTACGCTCAATCGACGACATTTTCAAGATCAATAATGATTGATAAACTAATTTCGCAAATTATTTTTTTGAAAATGAACTTGACTAACAAAATAAAGAATAAGGTAGAGGAACTCAGCTTTGATAGATAAACCAAGAATCAGTGAAGTAATACTGGCTCCAAGTGGTTTAGAAGATTTTTTTGAACAAATGAAAAAAAAAATTCCTTATAGGGAGATATTTCCCTATAAGGAGATTATTTTTAATATAATCATGGGAAAAGGTGGCCGGTCCTGCTAAACATTTGTTATGTAGAGAAATTTGTTACATGGAAGTTTGTTATAGAAAGAATCGAATGTACATTATCATTAGAAATATATAATAATAATAGTGATCGATTAAATATTGGTCGAGGGGAATTAAAAAAAAGGTCAGTCAGAGGATTAAGTATTTTCATCGTGTCAAAATCCTTCGTGTTTAACTATTATTGCAGTTACTTAACCCCTCGATGTTACCACACTATCAAAGCATACATTCAATGGGAAAAACTACAATAGATCCCACAACCACTGCCTTAAAAACTCATTATAATGCATAAATAAACAATATAATAATGTACTCGATATTGCTTTGATTGTGTTATTAAGAAGTACATAATACAGCTTGATATGAAATATTTTCAATAAAATTTACATATGAATTTCCATTAACGTGTGAGCAAATTTAATAAGAGACTATGAAGAAACATTAAAATGTCGATTTTAACTCTTAATTACTGTGACAAAAATTGTCGCATAGATAATGTGAGCGGTCTCTGATACTGCTTGAACTAAAGATAAATATAATTCCCGAATAAACACACAGGATATTGTTTCTGTACTAAATTGTATGTACAGGACTGTAACAATTAAACTTCACCTATTCAAAAGTCTTTAGCGATAGTACAAGTACACCGAACGAAAAGAATTTTCACTAGTATCTATTGTTAAACTGAAAATTACATGTTAAACTGTGAAAATTGATTAAAAAAAGTGGTTTGGGAGACCACTAACAGCAGTTAAGGGTTAAGTTTAATTCTGCTAACACAGATCTTTATCCGATCGTCGTGCCATGATAGAAAATTAGATTAGACTTATTTCGGTGCTTTGTCCAATAATCGAAATCCCCCCCCCCCTCCCCGCGTAAGACGAGTGAGCGTAGAAAAATGGTTTACGGAACTAACTGAAAATCGCGCTAAGTGAAAACGGAGATACCTGTATACAGGACGGACATAAGTAAGGAGGACAAAAAGACTGGTTTGTTTTGCGTACAGTTATACATCCCAGTATAAGAGTACACATTATTGTAAGATAACGAAACACAAAGTTTACTTTTTTCAGAAGTTTACTTATTTCTTTGCTATCCCTTCTGAAAATCTCACTAAAATTTCTGAACAGTAAATACTTTTTTGCTATATATTTGTGAGCATCTTTGCGTCGATTAAACCAAATGCGGTTCCGATTCGTTTATTTCAGTTCAGGAATAAATATAGGAAGCGGTGGGCTGTAAACCCGATCATTAACAAATTTCAACACAATGAAATAAAACTCCATCCACTGTTTAATTAGAGACTGACATAAGGCAAATGAAAGCATGTCATATTTCTATACCTATAAATAATTAAAAAACTATTTAAAGAAAATAAGAAAAAACTTTACCTGCTATACATATGTAACTCCCTCCACAAAATAAAACTTTACGCAATTACCACCTTAAGAACACGTTCTTTTCACTGTACAGCGCTGAAAGCTCTTTCAGCAATTTTCCTCGCTAGTTGAAATATAAGCGAGAGATTTCCGATTAGGGAAGCTTTTAAAAATAAAGTACAATCATTAAAACTAAAATTTAAATTAAAATCATTGGGCGAAATGTACATATTCACCTTGCATTATTCATAAAGTACTAATGTGAAACACAAAAGAGCTCAACTTTTACTTAAGGGTGTATTCAAATCCAAACTGCTTACTTTGAGACACTGTTTAAATTCATTTTTGCTCTAAAATGCATCCAATTTGCAGGTTCTCATATTCAGAAACTTTATAATGTCCGTATTGTCTCGCTTTTTTAATAAAGGTAGAATATATTTCAAAAAATGCTGTCAAAGTGGACATTTTGAACCAAATTTCCCGAAGCGATAGCGCTGGAAACAAAAAAAAATACTGTACTGTGAAAATAATTGTCTGTAAATCAATTTCTAATTAATTGAACGAAAAATAAAAACATGGGGCCCTTATAAATCTCTACATAAATCACGCCGCCGAGTTTCAAGTTGTTACTTTTAAAAATGAGTCTGAGAATGTGTTTCAAAATTTTGAGTTGTTGAGCGGTGAAAAATATTTTTTTTGAATACCGCCTTAAAAAGGTGACATTTATGTATAGAAAAATATGATAAAATCCTCCAATTATTTTCGGTTGACACCGCAACCATCTTCAAGAAGAAATAATTTCTTTCTTCTAACGGCTTGCATATCCGAACCTTTGTTTCGCCTTGAACTGCGAAAGTGTATTATTTCCTGGGTGTTGTTCGAGTTGATTTCTATGGACATGTGGACTTAACTGTAAACAGTTTGAAAACTTATGCGAAAAATACAAAGGAAGGGGGGTTACTGCACATTTATGTTCTGATATAAACGACATTAAACCCTATATTGGGTATATTGTGTGATACCGTATCGTTGCTCACTTGATTTTCTTTACATAAAATATCCATCGATTCTCTGATAATGGATGTATAGTAATTTGATGTTGGATTAACTTTTGCTTGACTGAAATCTATTATATTCTGCTTACAATTTTTAAGTAAAAGTTGAGCTCTTTTGATTTTTATATTAGTATTTTATGTGCAGTCATTATTTACACAAAACACATAGCTCGTTATGAGGATTCTAATTTTCCAAAATATTTACATAAAAATAATAATGAATTAAGGTGTAGTTGTTGTTGTTCGTGCTGGTGGTTTGGCCCATGGGCCCGGTGAGCAGCTTTTTATTTCTATATGGCTGTCTTACTCCGAATTAAGGTGTACGACATCCGAAGAATGGGACGAAAATTCTACTTAAATGCATTTAATTGCATTTGAATCGATGCATTTCAATTAGTATTTCGCATGTTATTCAGTTATGAAACTGTCCAACGAATTAATGTCTACACTGCTCATTTTTTCCCGATAAATTATTTTTTTCAATCCGATCGGATTTTTCAATCATTGTTTAGCGATACCACTTTTTAGCTCACAGGCTATCAAAGCCTGAGAGCTAATGTACCCGCGCCGGTTCTGTATGTATGTGCGTACGTAACGCGATAACTCGATAGAAATCAAAGCTTCAAATTTTGTTTATAGGTTCATTGTGATAAGGCGCTTCCCTGATTAGCTTTGGAAATTCTTTGGTTAAGTATAAAGGGAGGAACGGATGCTAATCCCCCCCTCCCCCATAATTTAGATAAATGGGTTTTCAATGCAGAATTATCAGATTTGCTTAAAATTTTGTTTATAGGTTCATTGTGATAAGGGGCTTTCCCGATTAGTTTTGGTGGTTGACAGGTTTATTATAACAGGAGGATGGAGGCTAACTCCCCTTAATATTTAGATAAATTGGTTTTTCATGCGCAATTATCCGATTTTCTTTAAATTTTGTATATAGGTTCATAGTAATACGGTGCTTCCCTGATGATATTGTACATCTCGATAATCTAGATTAATTTTGGTAAAATTGAATCAAAATTTCATTTATAAATAACTATATTTACACAATATTTTGTGTGTCCCTGTAAAAAATGTATAATTGCTATGTTCTTCAAATTATAATATAATTAAATTATCATGTAAAATAGACATGTAAGCTAAGTTTCAGCTCAATCCGATAATTATAAGTGAATTAAAATTGATTTGCAAGATTTAAACTAAACTTTTTTGTAGCCCTGTATATACAGTATAACATCTACTTTCCTTAAATTACAATAATATTGTATTATCATTTAAACTATACATGTATTGGAAGTTTTCGATTAATCGAATAATAGGAAGTGGTTTAAAATTAACTTGTAAGATTTAAACTAAACTTTTGTGTAACCCTGTAGAAACAGTATACCTTCTACGCTCGTCAAATGATAATAATATTGTATTATCATTAAAACTACACATGAATTCAAAGTTTCAGATAAATCGGATAATTAAAAGGGGTTTAAAATTGACTTGCAAAATTCATTAAATATAATTCATACACTGAAAATTAATATAAAGCTGGTTTATTGATTAAAACTTTACAATTCGCAATCTTTCGCAGGAGTTTTCTTAAATTTCCATAACTTTAGGAATGACACTTTTACTTTAAAAAAATCTTATTGCTTAATAATTCTTAATAATGTATTAAAAGTCAAGATAAAGTTTGTAAACAACAACATGAATCATCCAAAAATACAATTTCTGAAAAAAGCCTTTAAACTAGTTTAATTGCGCTTATTTTCTAACAACAGTAGGTTAAATCTTACCTTGACAAATATGTAATATGTTTTCAGTAAACTCATACTTTCACATTAAACAGAATAGATAAGATGTGCTTTCGAACTTAAGGAAATAAATGCAACCGTTGAAACACCCTCAAACCAATTGCGCAAATGTCTTCTTTACGGTCGTAATTAATCGACACCACGAATTTTTTCGACAAAAATCGTACGGATCTCGACAAAAGAGACATTCAGCTACCAGAATATGCGGTCTTGTTAAATTCCGAGAATTTCGGAAAAACAAGTTTTGTCCACCTAGATCATCAAAACGCCCCACTGTGCAGGGGTTTGAACCCAGCACGTCCCGTCTACCAGCTTTGAGAGCAGAACCTCTCAGCCATTGGTGGGGCGGTTTTTGGCGGACTTTCATAGTTTAGGGAGTCCAAGGTCCCGAAAAACATGATTTTCTAAAATGTCTGCCTGTCCGTGTGTGTATCATTTGTATCATTGAAAAGTGTATGAAGTTATGCATAGAACTGAACCAGTTTTCATCTATATGTGTTTGGCTATGGGCAGCAGGTCCCTGTTGAATTTGGGGCTATTCCGAGCTGTGATAGAGATTTTCTGAATTTTTTGTACCGGTGTTGCACATCGGCAGCTAGTGCAGCGAAGGGTGTGTCGCATCTAGGTAACCCGGTGAATCGCACGCAGTTGTACAGCAGGATGACGAAAAACATTGATTATATTGGCGCTGCGATAGCGCATTTTAAAGTATTTACAATTATGAGATAGAAGAAAGTTTAAGGTTTGGTACATCAGATTAGTTTTAATTTAAAAGTGTTCGCGAAAGATCCATGATTACGGGCATACAGATAAGAGAATTTACCTCAAAGTATTTTCAAAATGTGTATTAAAATATTACTATTCATGAAACTATATAAAATCACTAGAACGTTATTTGAACATCGCAAATACGCAGTTACGTCTATTACTTCGTTTAGTTCAATAAAATAACTATATGCCATAAACAGAATTGCTTTACTTTGAAAATGTAACAAATCATTTAACATACATGTAACAACCTCATCTAACTGTTCCGTAAAGTGTAGATTAACTTGATACAAGTTAAATAAGTTTCGAACCAGTAAATTCATATGAGATATCATTAATTTTATATTTCTACGTGGAACATATTTAATCCCACTTCTTAAAAGAATTTCTGGTTCGAAACTTGCTTAATCTCTTTACTACTGTCACAGAAATTGCTGCATATCTACTCTGAGTAGTCTCAGAGACCGCATGATAGAACGGGGAATAAAAAACTCTATTAACTCATAGGATACTATTTCTATACTAAACTTTATGTACAGAACTATTATCATTAAAATACACCTATCCAGAAGTTTCTAGAAGTTTCTAGTTTTACTTACCCATCATACGTAGTATAGGGTAAGTCTTGTAATCGTTTTGAAAATCGAAAAAAAAATTTTGACGGATTTACACTGGAGATTCCGAAAAACATATTTTTAGAAAAAAAATTGCCGTCCGTCTGTGTGTCTGTATGTCTTTATGTGTGTGTGTCTGTGTCTGTAAACGCTCTATCTCCCAAAAAAATTGAGATAGAGACTTAAAATTATGTATGTACTTAGTATGTAATAATGGGAAGAAGCTTATTGAATTTCGGTAGCTTCGATTACCCGGAACTATTTTTTTCGGACTCTCGAAATATTCGTTCTGATAAAAGGTATATAAAAATTTTCTTGGTTATTTTAAGGAGTGAATATAAAAGACAATAAAAAAAACAAATTTTGCATAAAGTATGAAGTCGATCGGATAATGAGTTGCCGAGATAGTTGTAATCCTATTTTACCACACTCTTCGATTTTTCATGACCCTGTATTTCATCCAAATTTCAATTCAAATATATATATTAATTGGAAATGAGACGCTTAATCCGACGCAATAAACCGTTAGTTAATATGATTATTAGTTTTAGAGTTATAAGGATGTTTCTTTTACGCAATTCAGTAATAGAGCCTTTAAAGTTGATGACGTCATCAAGCCCGATTTTATACGAATTGCAATGCATTTTATAAGTAGTTTACACATATTTTATTTTCATATTTTATATTATGCATATCCATGACGGGTAAGTATTACGGTGGCCCCCAACGACTTGTTTCTAGTTGCAACTGAAAGTTACAAAAGAAACTGAAAATTAAAAAAAGCAGTATTCGGAGACCACTAAGAGTAGTTGCAGAGTAATTTCGTTCAAATTAATCTGGGTCAACCCCTTAAGCACCACGACGTACCTGTGTACGTCCTGAACTCGTCTATTTAGAATTACCAGAACGTATGTCAGTACGTTCTCGTTTTAAGTCCAGACTGCTATTTTCTAAACTTCTGTTTTTTTGCGTCACTAATTGCTATTGTGATTGGTATTCTACAGCCTTTATACCAATGATTGTTTTCGCACCCAATAAATGGCGTTACGTATAGAAATAACTCATTCATTTTCACACTGCTTTGTTTCTTTCTTAGTTTTTCAATGTTCATTTGTTTATGTGTTGGTCATTCTGATCAGTTGTGTTTCGCACTCGGTTTTGTGTTTTTAACACTTTCCAACCTAGTTGAAAAGTGTTTATGACTTCGGTTTGTCTGGCCGTATGGCCGTCTGCCCGTGCTCTAACTCCCGCAAATATGCTGGGATTGCGCTGCAATTTTTATATGTTATTGTCGTTATCTATAGCATGTTCCCTATTTCATCTGAAGTGCGTAGCACTTATAGTTTTTTACAGGGACACTCAAACGAATTCGTTACATGACGGTCTATGAGTTAAAAATCATTTTCGGTTTATTTTAATGATGTTACACAATTTCAAATACACTGTAATTGATATATATCCCTAAGGTGCATTACAAGAAGCTTAATATGGAATAGGGTGTGCATAGCACTTATAGTTACTTTACAGGGACAGTAAAAAGAATTCCGTTACATTACGTCTATGGAGAAAAATCGTTTGCAGTTTAATTAAATAATGTTTCACTATTTTAAACGCATTGAAATTTATATATATCACTAAGGTACATTACAAGAGGCTTACTACAGAATAGTGTGTGTATAGCAGTCATCGTTCATTTACAGGGACACACAAAAGAATTCTCTATTGTCTGTTAAACATAGTTCCTGGACGTGCGTTTTAAGTAGCTGAACGCGATTTTATATTTAACTCTCTTTTTGTCTATTACTTGGTGTGTATAAATTCTGTATTTCATATACAGGGCAGCACAAAAGTTCGCGAACACATTTCCGTTTATTGACAGAAACTCCAGAAGGAGAATTTTAAGCTGTGCTACGCGTTTTCTAACTAAACTAAAATTTAGCATCCTATGTAGTATATATACAAATCTATAGATCCTATACAGGGCTGAATAAAAGTATTCGGATATTTTTCCGAATATTGTATATGTTGGAAATTCCTGAAATTAAATTTTCAAAAATGTTATGCGTTTTCCAAAATGTTTACTTTGATGTTGTCTTTCATCTTATTAAACGGTAATGATTTGTAAAATCATTTTGGAAGCGTGGGAAAGTGTTACATAATCTATGCTGACGCATGATTTATCATTCTTGTTTGTATCACTGATAGATAAAAATGATATAAACCACTTTTGCAAAATTTAATATATCTGATATTCAGCATACTACCACTAAATTGAATATGATGCTTAAGAGGGTTAATTTGGATCCCATTAGCCCAGATCTTACAGGAGATTAGTGGGGGATTTGCAGATATGCATTAAATGCTATACCGGGTATACTAAGCGTCCTTAGACGGTATTACACTATATGGCCATTCGTCACCGGACACTTTCAATTTTATACATTTTATCGAATATTTCAAGATATACATGTCGGATTCTTCTGAAACGTCCGGATTTTAAAGAATATGTTTGACCTCGTACTTATCAATGACGATTTGAACAGGAGGGCAATGAGGGGGCCAACAAAAAATCGAAGAAATGAAATATTTGGGATCACCCTGTAAAGTAAAATGCACAAAATGATATGATCTACAGCTACAGCACACTAATGTGTGGATATTGTACAATATGTGTATTCATTTGTGTAGGAATAACACGTATATTCTTGGAAATATAGCGATTTTTTAAAAAAGTAAAAAAAAAAATCTTGCATGTTTGTTTATATCATGCAGGATTTTCAACCAAATTTAACGCCAGTTTCAGACAACTTTCCAAAATATTGCAGAAATATTGGAGTGTAATTGGAATATAAATATATTAAACATTTGATGAAATATGAGCAGTTGTATGAAATACGCTTTGTACGCGCATGCGCGAACATAAAGATTTTTTTTCATGATTTCATAGTCAACTCTATAGAGCAACTCGTATAAAAAAACTAGTCAAAAATCATGAAAATTCTGAAAGATGTTTGTGATAAAGTAAGCTGATTTTTATTTGCTCTCTAAAAGTAATTAAATGATAACGGATTTTCCACAAATTCTCTTTGGAAAACTACCCTAACCAGCCTACTCAAACAAAAAGATTTATCAAAATAAAAGGATTCGTTCCAAAACGATTTTAATCTGGTACAAAAAAGTTTTCCAAGGAGAACTAAAGTATCAAAAAATGAAAAATAGTATAAAAATTAAGCATGACAATTTGTGGAAAATCCATTATCATTCATCGACTTTTAGAGAGCAACTAAAAATCAGTTCGCTCTATCGCCGATATCGTTCTGGTAAGTGCAATTTAAAAATTTGAATTTGATTACTTAGCTTTACAGTTAAATAAAATTTTTTTATGCACAATGAAGATCACTGAAATTGCTGTTTTAGTAACGTCCACATGGGGTGTCCATTACTGGAAATTGACTAATTAAGCATTCCTGTAACGAACCATGGTCCTAAAAACTGAAATAAAAACGAAATTTTGCAAATTGCCATTGGTATATAAAATTATCAAATTTTCTATCACTATTAAAACAAAAAAATGCAATTTTTTCAAGAAAATAAAAATATATAAATTAAGTGAAGCCAGCTCTTAGAATGCTCATTAAGATTTTCACAGAAAAACAGTGTAACTGTGAAACATTTTCTGCTCCTGATTGGTTTGATTAAGAGTGTCAACAATAACCCACATTATAAAATAGGCAAGGGGGATATTAATGAAAAAATACATATAAAGCTGAATTTTTATTGGTTATTTGGAACAGATGTGTTACACTGACGCTAAAATGTAAACAAAAGATTGGCGACTGTTTGGATGGCGCGATTTCCAAGCTACTATTATCCGTTGCCATTTTGGAAACATAAAAAACAGAACATTTATAAATAACGTATTCGAAAACACAGAAAATCGTATTTTTACACAACAACTAAAATAAACCAAAAATTCATTTTTTACAACATAAATTTAATGGAAAACATTAATTACGTCATTTCAATCTTTTAAAGTGCACTACTATATTACAGTAATCCTTCGCTGATGCTAATTTTAATTTCACACAAACTTTTAGTTAAAATCATTACACGTCATTTCAATCTTTTAAAGTGCCCTACTATATCAGTGTAAACATTCGATTATTTAGTTTCTAATTTCATGACGAAGACAACATTTATAAATAATGACGTATTAATAAAACCAGAAAGTAAATATCAAAATAAACTAAAAATAAATTTTTTTAACATAAATTTAATAGAAAACACATTACCTACGTCATGCCTCTAAAGTGGACAGCTACAATTAGAATAATCATTCGATAACTGATTTTGTAATTTCGCACAAACCCTTAGATAAAATTACCTCATTTCAATCTTTTAAAGAGCACTACTATATCAGGGTAACCATTCGGTAATTCTAATTTAACACAAACTATTAGATAAAATCATCGCGTTATTTCAGTTTTGAAGTGCTGAACTTGCCTTTCTGCTTCCTCATAAAAACTTACCTGTACTCTCGAAAAAATGGTATCCATAGCCACGGACATTTTCCAACTTCTACCAGCAACTACAAACGTCAAAACAATTTCGATAAACAACATAGAATGATAAATTCAATTCTACCGCTCTCTCTAACTGCCACTGTAATAACCGCCACTGTAACCGCCAATACGTAATAATTCACATGACAATTAAAAACCAATCATTAACTCAACAGTTATGCAAATTTATTTCCCTTCCATACATGGTTCTATAATACGCGACTCTGCAACCAATAACGTGCAATAGAACGTTCTTCTACAACCAATCACGTTTTCTCTACTTTTCATCATCAATGACGTAATACAGACATGCGCAAACATTTCCCTTAACATCCACGCAAATACAGATTACAATAACAAATTTCAACACCAGTAACTAAATACAAGCTTAATAGCCGGGTTGCCATAAAAGAAAAAACAGTGCCCAAAGTTTGGCGACTTTTTTCTTTTTTTTAACCAATTAATTTTTTTTTTTTTTTTAGCGTCAGTGTAAAGCATCTAAGCCGGTTATTTTTTTATAAACCAAAAACTTTGAAGGTGGTCCATTAATTAAAGACGGCCCATTACTGCCACATCTACCCTATATATTAAAAGGTATTTTTAAGGGGACGGTGGACGTTAAAATTGATTTTTTTATTTGTCATCATAGACATATGAAACGTTGACCAAAAAATACATTTCACGTTAAGTATATATAATACCTTAAAAACATTTCCAGTCTTAATATAATTTTAGCATAAAAAAAAAAAAAAAAAAAAAAAAAAATTATATATATATATATATATATATATATATATATATATATATATATATATATATATATATATATATATATATATATATATATATATATAATTTTAAAATGCTCCTTGCGTCTTACCTTTTAAGACATTACCTCGATTTGTCATTTGGAAAACTTACAACTATATTAAACAAATCTGCGTATCAGTTATTTAATCCCTTGAATAGTTAATTTTGAGAGATTTTTTTTTTAATTCCATTCCGATTTTCATCAAAATATAGCATTTAAATAAGTTATAAATCAAATTTAATTATCTTAAAGAAATCTAATTGCAAAATGCATGCACAGTTTCTCTGCAAACAGTATCAGGATTCTTCCTTATCAATTTCATGAATTTTGAACAAAAATTAAGACGCAGGGAGCATTTAAAATATATAAAAAACGTGTAAAACCTGTTTTGAGAAAAACAGGTATAAAATTTACTAAAGCACTGAAAAATTGATTGCGTACATAATTAAAACGTTAATAACTTTGCGAAAAATCATCGCAGCTGCATGCAATTTTTCTCAAATGGTTCAATACAAACTACGGAATAATAATACACACAAAAATAAATTTAGATTTTTGGATCGATTTTCGATCAAATAAAGGTCCACGTCCCCCTTAAGCCTTTAATTTAAAGTTAACTAGTAATTGTTATATTATTTGTAAAAATTACGAGTTAAACTGCGAAAACTGATAACAGCAGTCGTAGACCACCAACAGTAGTTGCATGTTACTTACAGTAAAAATAACTCATCTTACGAGAGATTGGTAAGAGATTCTCGGATATGCATTAAACTTTATTTGAGGTAATAAGTGTCCTATTATATCCATATTCATTTGTAAAGTCATTAGTGATGTTGAAAAAAAGAAAAGTAACCCTCGATTGATTAACCGAAATGTACTATTAAAATTGCTTTAAAAGTCACTATTTTAAACTATTACAAGATACTTTCACTAATTTTTTTAATCAAAATATATCTATAATAACGGTTTTACTCTCAAATTTTGTTTTTTAATTGATCTAAACAATTTTTATCCACATAATAATTCATCTTGCCCAGATACTGCAATTTATCTTTTAACATTTTCGAAATACTTATTAACAGTCATTTTAAACAAAAATACAAATTTGAAACTATTTCAAATATTACAATGACACAAATTAGTTAATATTTTGTTTAAATTATGTTCAAAGTTTTTAAAGATTTGCCTATCATTAGAGACCATAGTTCTTACACATACATTTTTTAAACGAAAAACATTTAGATTAACCGTTCATTGAATAACTTAATTAAACCACCTAACAAGAATATAAATGTTGAAATGCAATACAAATCATGAAAACATGAACTTCAAAATTATATTGGTATTTTTTAATATTAAAAGTTACTTACCTCTGTAATGATGGGTATATTAGTTGCTCCTTCTAATTTAAAGCGTTGCACGAAAAGCATTTTTACACATCATTTTACATAGTCACTCCGAATATATTCGACTCATATATTTTTCATAAACTGAAGCAGAACAAATGGCGTACTTCTCAACGCTGTCGTTGAATCTTGATACCGAAGAAAGTCGTTAGTTGCCATGGCAGCAACAAATTTCCTAAATCTTGAACAAGATTTTGAACGTTGTCGTTATAAATTTCGATATTGAAAATATCGTTGTTCTCATAGCTATAATACTATCTTCTAGAGCTATAACAAGACTTTTCTATATTTTTTACTCCGATACCAGCGATATCGAAATCGTAACGATAGCGCTCACAATCAAAACCATTGTTGTCTCTAACAACCATGCGGCATTTCGACATTGAATTTGAACCAATAGCGCTCAGAATCAGGACCAAGGGCTTGATTCTGAATCCTCTTATTACATTTCAAGAAGGTGTCTTTATGTGGGAGTGGCGACATACGCACAGAACGCGCTCTCAGACTGTGCTGAGAAAAAGTTTTTGTCCAAACTATGCCACACCGACATTAGACAACTTTGCGACACTCGACTGGATGAGCTAGACTTGAGGAGTGAGACTACATATGAGAAAGGTGACATACAGAATATAAGCTTTGATTGGTTGAGACAATTCTAAACAAAAGTTAATTGCCTAACACCTTGTTGATACTACCATTATCGCCAAGCTAATGCTTGTTAACTTGCTTCACTCTCATAATGCAACCCATCCAGGCGAGTATTGTCAAATTCTGGAAAAGAAAATGCCTAGGTTTGCTATAGTTTGGACAAATGCGTCTGTGTAAGCACAGTCTGAGCATCATATGTCACTGCTCTCATATAATATAAAGACACACTAAGTGAGACAAGACAGAAAAAAATACCTTGGTGATAATGACAAGATCGCCAATAGGCTTTGCGATTCGTATTTGTCCAAAGTCGTCTTAACCAATCAAATTTTATTTCCCATATGTCGCCACTTTAATATGTAGTATAATGTTAATATGTAATATTTATTACCGAAGAAAGGTGTTTTTCATGGCAACAATACTTTTCAGGGTTTCGTTCATCTCACGAAACCCTATTACTCCCGCTTCGTTGTCTGTCCGTAACAGAGCTAGTTCTCAGAAACTATGTAACTTACAGTCATGAAATTTTGTGTACTTATAGCTAAATACCTATTATGAAGCTCAAAATCATAAAATTTGAAAAAAATTGTATTATTTTAATACATAGAGATAAAAAACCAAAAATCTAACAGCCTTTTCCTATTAAATTTAAACATTTTTCGTTATAGCAGTTGCCAACAATTAAAAATCCACAATAAAATTCTTTCTACAATAGTTAATTTTCGATTGAAAAATTTCCACGTGAAAAATGAAAATGAAATAAAAAGTTTCACCAATTGAAAAAAAGATTAATCGGACGTCATATTGGTAATGAACGAGGCTAACGATAAAGACGGCGCATTCCACTTATCTGTTTTTACACACCGCTGCATCATGTGACTCCGGCGGTCTGTAAAAAAAGATACGCGTAAAGCAGCGCGGTAGCCTTTTTTTTCGTTAGCCTCGGGTACTGAAACGGAATTTTTCAAACATTTCTCAATAATAGAGGGAGTATGAGTATGTGAAAATGCAGACAGCAGCTTAATATGACGTCATTAGAGCAATAAAAAGAAAATTAATCTGACGTCTAACATTTTGAAGGTCTTTATACAACATGTTTAATTTTGAAATTGATTTTTTTAATGTTGCATTTAGTCCACGTGACAGGTATTATCATGACAGAGTATAATAGCGGGCTTCGCCGTGACCTACGTTGTACACGGCCGGTGCATGACGTTTAAAACGTCACATAAAGTGGATCATTTTTATACGGCAATTGGTGCAAAACGGAGGGCGCGCCGCTTTGCACAAATCACCGTGCAAAAATGATCCACTGCATGTGACGTTTTAAACGTCATGCAATGGCCGTGTATAACGTAGGTCGCGGCTTCGCCCGCTATCGGACCGGTTCAGATTTTTGAAAAAATGAGAAAAATAGACCAGTAAATTTTTACTTTATAAAACACATAACTTTTTTTTTTGAAAAATGAAATTTATTTGGATTTATTACCTTCAAATATCTTTATGTTAGCTAAATTTATGAACTATAGTCGTGTTCATTATGGGGTGAGACAACCTGTAATCTTGAGAGATAAAAGGTATTACGACACTAATTTCATATGCAAAAGTTTTTTGTTTTAGTGTGTCCTATCATCTCCTTACGTAATGTCCATGTCTTCTTCTCTAAATCAGCCTGTTTAGTACGCATAAATATTCGTAAAAAATGTCAACTATTCTAAAATTTTACATATATTTTTCTTGAAATATAACTTATAATTTCTTTTATAAATATTGTAAACATTTCCATTTCTTATAAATATCATTTAAACTATTAACACTTTGCGTCCAGCGACACAATAGTGGTGTCGTACTTAAAGTAACTTAATTTTAATCCTTAAATGCGACATTGGCACCAGAATTTTGGAATCAAAAATTCCCTTTTATCAAATACTTGAAGAAAGGATTTAATTCTTTTCGAATAAATTTGTTTCTAAGTTCTGGTATCAATTAATCATTTCACCATTTTATGAATATAAGTATTTTTACGAGACATGCGGACAAATTGTTTAAATACATAACTAATGTTAACCCTTTAACGTTCATTGGTTTCCTTATGAAACCACAAATCTTTAATTACGAAATTCCACAATGACAGCAGAATTTGAATAGAAATGTTTTCCATTTATTATATAAGTGAAATATCGCTTTTTTTATATATAGAAATAAATTTGTTCATAATTTCCGGTGTCAATCATTTATTTCAACATTTTAGCAATTGAAATGCTTTATCCGTTAAAGGGTTAAAGCATACATATTTTAATAAAAATCAATTACGCTTGAGTTAAGTGATTATCAAGGCAATGCTTTTTTGTTGTTTCTTTATTAATGATATTTATTTTAAATAAATTCAAAAAAGAAAATCATAAACCAAATTTTATATTTTCAATGAAGCAATGAATAATCATTTGAAAAAACTTTGCTCCATAAAAAAATGAGCTAAAAGTTCAATAGTAATTTTTTTGTTCTTTTTCATCCGTTTCAGAAAAGTAATTACCGAAAGTTTTATTTTACATAAATGAGTTTAAGCATTCAAAACTTATTTTTTCTACTTTTTAAAATATATAATGAGAGACAAAAAAGAAAAAAAACAACTTTACCTATTAATTAACCAATATTTTTTTCTTTTAAGAAAGTTTTTTTTTTCAAAGTTCATTTTAACATTCATAGTTTCCAAGGATCTTTTATTTGTCGATGGTAAAAAAAAAAAAAAAAAAAGTAAACACTACATCAGTATAAAAAAAATATTTTTTATGTGTTATAAGCAACAGTCTGCGTAGTAACACAACATTTATGTAATACAATCGTCATAACATGATGACAGGAACATGGTTGGACTAGATAAATTATATAAAATTACTACTAATTATTTTAATAATCATTTTATTAAAATTAATACACAATGATTTACTATAAATACTCAAAACATTACGCAAAATAATGATTTATGAGACTATTTGCTGTACAACCACAATTATAAATTGGATGATCCGGAAGTAACCCTTAAATTAAAATATACAGATTTTTATTTTATTAGTTTAAATTTATTAATATTATTACTAATAATATTTAAATTTATTAGTTACAAATTTAGTAAATTAAATTATACAGACAATAGAGCAATGAGGGTATAATGCAAATGCACGCTTTTTTTATAGGCGTAAAATGTTATTGCCAGAATAGTTAAATTTGTCATCGACAGTTCCCACTTTAGCAGTCCCAAAGAATCTGTCACTTGCTATTTAAAGCATTATGTGATTAGAAATACATCAGATGCCCTCTTCAACGCTTTGCATAGTGCCGTACTTTGATAAAATATTATAGCTCATTTAAAATGATAAAATAACAATCATTTTTTAAAGCACCGTAAATTCTAGTTATTTAGACCCAAGAAAAAATTATCTGTATTGATAGAATTGACATGATTCAACAACACGCTATAGCTGACAGAACTAATTTTGTACTAGTTTCATTCTGACCCAATTATTCAAATTGGTAAAAAAATCATATGAGTTATAATTTTTCAAACTGGGCGATCCTCGTCAGGACGCTTTTTCAGACAGCCTCACGTTTTCAGCATCAGCTAGGAGAATTGGCGAAATAGAGAAAGCGCAACCAGCTCTATCGCCATTCGTTGATCCATATGTTTTGTTTTGATCTGAACTTGAATTTAAAATCGTGACGAACGAAATAACCCATGTGTGTGTGTAAAAAAAATACTAAACTGAACAGGAAAAAAAAAATATGTATTCTGAAATTAAAAGCATTTAACCACGGTAAAATAACAGTTCCTCATACTATCTTCTCCATTTGATAAAATTTTTGGTAAAAAACAAAACACTCTCTTTGACTTTCACAGCAGCAAATGAATGGGGTTGCTGTTTGCTATAGGTTGCTATACGTGTGTCAAATAAGAAGGGTTATATATTCTGTACGTAGCGTCGAATTCATCACCACGCCAACCGTTGCACTCGCGCCAAGGTCGCGCCAAAACGTGAGGCTTTCTGAAAAAGCGGCTCGGACACTTTTCGCCCAGTTTGGAAATTACAACTCATATAATTTTGTACTCTTATACCACAGATGATATAAAACGGAAAACTGCTTCAAATATATTAGGTTATATCACGTTAAATATTTTTTTAAGTCTAATTAGATTATTTTAATTGAATATGAGCTATGAAGAAAAAAATAGAGTTTTCAGACGTTTTTTATAGTTATCTTTTTTGTTTCATTTATTTCATTCTAAAATCACAACTTTTTTTACCGTAAATAAATATGTTAGATTAATATTTAAAAATAATATTTCAATAGCTTTCTTTTTTTCTGAAAATAATTCAATTAGAATTTAAAATTTATTAATAACGATGTAATTATATGTATTTGACACTGTATGCTAATAATTTCTTAAAAGAGAACCGAAATCAATTTTATCAGAATACATTTTATCTTTAGTAAAATATTTTAACAAATATGCTTGCCACATTAATTAATTTCTTCGTGTGTAAGAATTCATTAAGAAAAAGTTTACATTAAGAAAAAATTTATCTATAGATGTTGAACGAAAATTTCATTTAATGAGGTGTAGAACAATTCCTCTTACATTGAAAAAAATTAATTTCCTCGTGTTACACTTTTTTCAGTTTATTTATAAAACAAATAGTAATTACTTGGAGTTTTAATTAATTTTTTCACGCGAATAGCTTAGATAAAGACAGATTCAGGCTTTTAAAAGATATTATGATAAAATTTATCAATCATTCCGGTGAGAGAATAAATTGAATTTACTAGAAACTATAGATAAATGTGCGTTATCAAAAGAAGATAATTCATTGTTGTATTGGTAATTTCATGCTTAATAGTATAGCATTTAAAAAATCCACAGAATAAAATAGAAATAAAAACGAATTTATTAAACTTCATTAAAGAATGCCTTTCAGTTTTATGTAATATAATTCTCTGTATTATATGAGGGGGGTTAGAATGAGAGTGGAGTAAGTCCAAAACTTGAAAATTTTAGATAATAAAATTTTTACAGAACGTACATTAATTTCTGTTTAGTATGATAGTCAAATAAGTCATAGTTCACTTAAGAAGTCGCTAGAGGGCAAAACAAGTTGGACCACTTAATGCAACGGAAATACGACAAGTTTCACAAAACCCTTCATTTCCCAAATTACTAAATATTGACTTAAACTCCACAGTCATTCTAACCCCCCTCCTATGGGCTTAGAAACCAACAACGTTTGAGTTAACCCTCTAAGCGTGTGGAACGTAATATTCCGTTCACTAAGCTCCAGGTTTCACTGCGATAATCGCCTGAACGAATTAAATTATACGTATGGTAAAACAAGATAATAAGCACTAGCTTGGTGATAATGGCAGACTCGCCAAGATGCTAGACGATTCGCTTTTGTCCAGAATCGTCTCAACCAATCAAATTTCATTCCCGCGTGTCACCACTCTGATATCTTGGCACCTAAAAAGACAGTAATTGAAACAAATGGGTAAGTGTGATCAAAGATCGCACAAAGGGTTTCGTTTAATATTCCTTTCAAAACACTTTATCCTTCTTTTAATAAATCCAAATAAATTTCATTTTCCAAAAAAAAAAAAGTTATGTGTTTTATAAAGTAAAAATTTACTGGTCTATTTTTCTCATTTTTTCAAAAATCTGAACCGGTCCGATAGCGGGCGAAGCCGCGACCTACCTTATACACGGCCGGTGCATGACGTTTAAAACGTCACATGCAGTGGATCATTTTTATACGGCAATTGGTGCAAAACGGAGGGCGCGCCGCTTTTTGAGTATTTATAGTAATATTTTGAGTATTTATAGTAAATCATTGTGTATTAATTTTAATAAAATGATTATTAAAATAATGAGTGGTAATTTTATATAATTTATCTAGTCCAACCATGTTCCTGTCATCATGTTATGACGATTGTATTACATAAATGTTGTGTTACTACGCAGACTGTTGCTCATAACACATAAAAAATATATTTTTTATACTGATGTAGTGTTTACTTTTTTTTTTTTTTTTTTTTTTTACCATCGACAAATAAAAGATCCTTGGAAACTATGAATGTTAAAATGAACTTTGAAAAAAAAAAACTTTCCTAAAAGAAAAAAATATTGGTTAATTAATAAGTAAAGTTGCTTTTCTTCTTTTTTGTCTCTCATTATATATTTTAAAAAGTAGAAAAAATAAGTTTTGAATGCTTAAACTTATTTATGTAAAATAAAACTTTCGGTAATTACTTTTCTGAAACGGATGAAAAAGAACAAAAAAATTACTATTGTACTTTTAGCTCATTTTTAGAAATTTTGTTTGAATCAACAAAAATTTTTTTTTGTTGAAAACCACTTTTTTTTGCAATTAAAAAAAAAAAAATTGTATCGTCAGCAAAAACGTTTTGTTAATTTAAGTAAAATGGTTCAATTTTACTCCAATTTTGCTAAAACAACCAAAATGTACTCAACAAAAATGTTTTGTAGTTTTAATCAATTCCTTTTTCTGAGTGTATCATGAAAAGTGATAGAAATGTAGTTTTATATATTTTTTAAAGAACATATCCGAGATATAAAACTAAATAAACAGTCAACAGCTCTTGCAAGGTTAAATACTAAAACCCCAATAAAATTTGAAACCCTACAAATACAGAAAATAGCTAACTAAGAAAATTTACATAACGCTTTAATAAGAGAATCAATAGAAATCAATGCACCCAAAGCCGCATGCAATGACATGGCACACTCATTACTTGATTGCCGCTGGAAAAAATGTTGGAAGATGGGGAGAAAGAGAGAGAGAGAGAGAGTATTGAATGCCGATAGGGGGAGCTCTTCAACCAGCAGTCATGTATATAATGGAGAGGAAGGAAGTTGAAGTTCACAACTGATGATGTCCTGGCGGGGGGTGAAAGCGCTTTTGTGAAATGGTAGAGATTTTTATTGGAGACTGTTTTTACATTTTTTTAAATGGGAGACTTTTTAGTAAGAATTTTTAACCATGCTTTTTTATATAATGTCTGAAAGAAAAATTGGTAAGATGTACAAATAGGTTTCATATTTTTAGAACTCTACAAGCATAGTAACTGTTTAGATACTTAAAAAAATAAAACGTGTTCCCCTTCAGTTCTGGTTCACATGTTTATGACTCTACAGGGGTGTGGGAATAGGGGACTCACTAAACATTTTATGCCAAGAACTGTTGTATAATGCTTTTAGGGAAGACTGAACTTTTGGTTTGGCAAATCAACCAATCAAAATTAAGGTTAATCACTTGTCTCAGCTTTATAAACAACTTAAATCTTTTTCTGTGAGGACATTTCTGGTGATTCATCTACAGGAGTTTAATAAGCGGGTATTCGAGACAGAAATATCAAGTATGTGAAAAAAAAATGGACACCTGTTCCCTTTTCTGCAAAATGCAAATTTGTATCTTTTCACGTACAAACAGTCGACCCCTCCCTTAGGGTTATTGCGAAAAATGGTTATCTCTCTTTTTTTTCTCATTGGATCTGTTTTGTATCCTAGTGCATCTGTGAAATCTGCACTATTGTCCGATTATTTCAGGAACGTAAGAAGTGAGACCTGTATTGTGGTTGTGGTTGTAATGAAAATTATCACTAGTAAAGATAATTGATAACGATCTGTCTGATGAAATTGACCATGAAAATTTTTGTTTGTTTCTGCATAGAGTCCCGAGTATTATAAGATATATTTTCTTTAGTTCCCTGGTGTTTCAAGTGAGCAGAAATAGGTGTTGGGTGTTACATTTTTGTTAGAATTCGTTATAATATTTGTAAATCTCAAGTGGATTTATGTATATCTCCTCCACTCTCCTTTACCCCTTTAGATATGCGTTTTTAGCTATTTCTGATTTTAATCACGATTTTAATTTTTATTCCTTATTTTCTGTGGTTTCGTAGGCAAGTAATATCACAACGGATATCTTCCGAATAAAAGGCATGAGTGTTGCATCAATGCAAGTAACTTAATCAATTACAAACAGCTTTCGACAGCTTCCGTCAAATCTCTGAAAAACTCAAAGGACTGTACCTACTTTATTGCTTTTTTCCCTGTAATCTCATTTGTCTGTTTCGGGTTATTAAATGTGGAAATTATTGTGTGTTTCTGTTACAAAGTTAATGATTCAAACATAACTTTGAATTATAAAACTTATACAAATGAAGTATAGTTTTTAGATGTCTTTTACAAGTACAAAGGTCTGTATAGGTATTTAAACACGAAATTTAAATATTTATACTATCTCTACATCCTGTAAGTTATATTTAGTTTTTTTATAATCTTACACGTTAACAGTAAATATTATATTCTTCTATAACAACAACTTCCCTAGGTATAATACTTTGAATTGAATTACATTTATGCGTTTATCTGGGCAGAAAAAGAGTTTTTCCTTTCATAATGCCAAAAATCCCATAATTGTCATAAAATTTAACTGTAGGTTCATTTGGACAGATTTTTGTTTAAAAATATCAAATCATACAAATTCTAGGCTTACACTGACGAAGGTAATACATGTTCGTTTAAAAATACAATATCATTCAAAACTTATTATCACGGACTTCAGCAACGTCGGGTATGCCAGCTAGTATGTATTAATTAAAAATTCATACTGAATCTGTATATTTAATAACATGTTTTAAAAATAAAATTCATGTAAACATTTACACATATGTTTGATTATAGGGGGAAAGCTGAAAATATCGATTTCCTAAAAAATATCTGTCATTTCGACAATTTAGTTAGAGCTAAATATGTTCAAAATATCGCTTTAAGCAGTTCTTTTCTTTACCAATAAAAGATATAGAAACCGTGCAAATTAATACGCGCTTAACTCTGACTAAGTAAAAACGAGAGTAACTAATTTTTTTTTCGAAATTTCAACAAGTGTCCTATTTGCATCCTTAAATTTACAATTCATATATTATTTTAAGTGGGGATCATTTAAAAAAAGTGACATAGTAACTTCCATAACAAAATTTAGTTTATTCGAAATTTAGTTATTCCTTGGTGTTCTTTAAATTGATGTTTTTTTTCTCTTTAGATTTTTAGTGATTCCTTATACACAGATCCTGTTCCAGAAAAATATTTAGTGTCAGATCATTTGTTAGCTCATTTGTGTCTGAAAAAAAAACTTAGGGTAAAATATTTAGAATATTTGATTGTATTAACAATTCTGACATAGGTTGTGCATATCTCTTTTTGTTGAATAATTGATTATGGGATTTGAGAAGGATGAATTTAAAACAAGAATTATTAAATATATGATAGCTGTTTTATACTAATGATGGGCTTTATGATTTATGGATAGTTTGAACGTGATAATTATTGTAACATCTACAAATATCAATCATCCAATACTAGAAGCCACGTCTTGAGCTATCACAATAACGCTTTGAATTTCAGTAAAAACTGTAATGAGCTTGTTCTAAAATTTCTGAAAAATACTGCGCAAAAAGACAAATATTATTTTTTTCATTTAACTATCAATGCTCAATTTGAAAGTACAGAAGAGTTTCATAAGCTTGCCAATATGTAGCAGAAACATGCAAAAAAAAAAATAACAAGGGGACGCATGTTTGCGACGAGAGGGAGTTTTAGCAATTTATAACAGTTAATTCATAGTTCAATACATATTTTTGAAATGTTATGAACTTTTTAAAAATGCGTATTTCTTATAATACGTTATTATATGTTATATAAATTATAATGACTTATTGAGAGAACACACTTTAAAAGGAAATATATGTTTATATATATATATTGTAATTAAAAATAGTCATGCAGCAAAAATATTCTATACTATAAAAAAAATTCTCTAATACAGTATCTGTATGTTTCATAAGTTTAACTTTTAATAATATTGAAAAATTAAAATTTTCATTAGTAAAAGAAAACAGTTGAAAACGAATTCAAAATAAATAAAACTTTAAAACGTAAATAAAACAACCTGAATTAATCATATTATTTTACATCATAGTTACTTTGAAATAAACAATTTTTCTCTTCTTCAAATGAAATCAGAGAGCTTGGATTGAATAAAAGTTTTATATATTGCTATTCTTTGGAATTTTATTCCGGAGTTTAAACATGAGTGAACATTTTGCAGATATTGTTGAAGAAGTATTAATAAAGAAAAATATTTTTCTAACAGATGTTAAATTTTATTTTTTTAATATATATATATAGTGTATAAATGTATAAAGAAAATATGTAAGTTGCACTGCCATAAATATATTAAATTCAAAATTACATTTTTATTTCTTTTATTCGTGCAAATTAGTTGTTTCTTCCAGTTTCAAATTTTGTTTCTTATTTTTTTAATTAGAGCAGCGCAGCTTTTTCCTCTAAAAGATAATGATTAAAAATATTGGATTTAACAAATACATTTAAACAATGGCTTAATTTTATGAAAAAGAGAAAATGGTATTTTTATTCTAACAGGAACCTTCTATTTGAGTTATAAAAAAAATGCGTATATTTTAATGCGGATTATTTATTATTTATTTATTTTTGCGGATATATGAAACAAAGAAAAAAAAATCGATAACTGTATTTTTATTTTAATCTAAGTTTATTTTATGGTGAGATAAAACTTTTCGAATAAGATAGAGTTTAATTTTGTTAATTGCACGATTAATCTTTCTCTGAGTCTTCTCTGAAGAAAATAAAATTCTCCTCTAAAGCCTCTAATAACAATTCTATTTTTTTTTTAAGGATGGAATCATTGCGTCTCTCGTAGGGCTCTATGGGTATTATATCAATGGCAATTACATGTTTTTCAGTTTGCTCAAGTGATAACCCCTCACAATTTGGTTTATTATCTTATCATAAATAAGTAACATAATAGGAATACAAATAATGTTAAAATATATTAACTAAGGACTAAGAATTTATTCCACAAAATATAAGAGATATTTTAAAATGATGATGTAAAAGCAAATATAATTTTAGCTATTTTTTTAATCATTTTCTGTCACTGATTTTACAAGAAAAATAAAACTAGCAGAATGATAAAGTTAAAATACCTCCTTTAAAGTTAAAATACTACTTCTAATTACTTCAAAATATACATTTTAACGTGTCTTATCTTCTTTTATTTTTATAACTATAAAACTCATCGTGAAATTAGGTGCAACCAGGTAACACAAATCCCTGACAAAATGTTATTATGTCCTTGATTTAACTTCTATATAACTTTAATAAACTAATAATAACATGCCAACGTTGTTCTAAGCATATGTGCTGCATGGATATCATACATAATAATGACAAACTATTGAATTGTTCGGAAAGTTCTTTCCGTTTGTGAAAGCCGGTTCGTACCGGAAAATTCTATCATTTAATTATTAGACATTAATTTCGATATCTAACGTCTAATTATTGTCGGGCAGAATTTCCAGGTGCAAATTGGTTTTCCCAAATGGAAGGAACGTTCCGAACAACCGAATATATTTAAATTAATCTGTATGACTCAATTTTAACCTATGCAGATTTTTTCCCATTATGTTATGTATATGTTACGGTTAAAGCAAGAATTATGGGTAAACCTAGGTTTAGCCGGTTAATGTGCGGAATATCAAGGGTTTGCGAATAAAGCCCGAAAATTTCCCAACGCTTCCAACTTTAACCAGCTAAACCTGGGTCTAACCAATCCTAGTAGGTTTAAGCCCAAAGAGTTTCCAACGCTTCCACTTTTAGCCGGCTAAATTCGGGTCTAACAGGTTCGTGAGCAAATTCCGATCATGTTAGCTACGCAGTTCGTTAGTATTGTATAATCATTTGCCTGTGTGTGTTTGTTTTGTAACTTGCTGACGAATTTATCTAAAATATTGAGATCGAAAATGTGTTCAAATCATGTTTCTATGACATAAGTTACTGACTGATGCTTGAAAGAATTTCATGCATTCTATAGATTGCTGTACAGCGAGTTTCGTGCATCCAGTGATTTTGTTTTCGGTTAATTTGCGTGAAGCGCTCATATCTATGTTCCTGGCTGCTTCTTGAATGAATTTCGTGCATTCTAGAGATTGCTGTCTAGCGGATAAAATTGGTTAACCGGCTAAATCTGGGTCGAACTAGTCCTAGTCCGTTAATGCCCGAAATTAAACTATATATGTTTATAAAGCAATATATTATATGGTAATACATAAATAAAAGTAAACCATGAACAAAGACATTAATTTATTAATATATTCAAGCTACGGTCAGTAACTTATGTATGCTTCGCGCATATAAACCGAAAACAACATAACTGGACACACAAAACTCGCTCTGCAGCAATCTCTAGAATGCACGAAATTCATCCTAGTAGCGGTCAGTAACTTACGTATGTGCGCTTCGCTCACATAAACCGAACAATAACATCACTTGACACACGAAACTCTCTCTGAAGCAATCTCTAAATGCATGAAATTCATTCAAACCGCGGTAAGTAACTTATGTGTGAACACTTCGTGTACATTAACCGAAACAAGAACATCATTGAACATACAAAACTCACTGTACAGTCTCTAGAATGCAAGAAATTCATTCAAGCAGCGGTCAGAAACTTATGTATAAGCGCTTCGCGCACATTAATCGAGAAAAAAAAAACATCACTGGCCTCACGAAACCCGTTGTACAGCAATAGCCGTTTTAGCCGGCTTAAATTGAAAGCATTGGAAACTCTTCGAATTTTAAATGACAAGGATTGATTAGAACCAGCTTTAGCCTGTTAAAGGTATGTAGTGATTTTGTTTCGCTTTGTTTGCGTTGGGAACTTTTCGGTCTTTAACCGACTATGATTGATTAGACCCAGGTTTAACAGGTTAAACCTAGGTTTACCCCTAATTTTTGCTTTAGCCGTAACATATACATAAAGTTTATATCTAAATTTTAAACGAGTGTTTTATTTAGTTGGAAACAGTTTTGTTATAATTGTTATATTCTTATTTCTTTATTAAAATTCAGATATATATTTTAAAATTAATTTAACATTATGTCTTTCAACAAACAGCTTAATATTTACTTCAAACAACTAGATAGTTTTTCTTGCTAAGTTGACTAAATTGAAAAATATTTCAATTTTTAAAATGTATAATTTGATAAGGTTTGACAATCTTTACAACGCCATAAATGTATCAACATTGAAATAACAATTTTAACTTCAGAAATTAAAAATCTGATACTGATACGTTTAACAATGAAATGTGTCCTGCATATTCGGAGATGTTTATTCTCTTTAGTTTTTGCCATACTGTCACAATATGTAGGTACACGTAATTTCTTGCTATAGCCTGTATCAGTAAAAAGTTATTTGAACTGACAAAATATTATAATATATTTTGTCTGTCAATAAAAAAAATCATAAATGAATGAAATTTCTTTCATTATCAATTACATTTGGTGTATTTCTATCGTTTAATAAGTTTTAGAAATCGAATTAATGTAACTATTTTCCAAAGAATAGCTTTATAAGCAGTTTTTCATATTTTCAATAGCTTAATAGTTACTCCGTGCAATAATTATATTTAATATATTAATGATAGTTATATATAATATAATAATTATCTGTACAACCCATTATAGCTGATATTAGTTTATTTTAAAAACACATCCTTTTGCACTGCACTGCTTTTTGGATGTGTTTTTAAAATAAATTAACGTCTTCTGTAATGGAGAGTACAGATAATTATCAAGTTAATGAGTGATATTATGGACGATCGTAGATGAAAATATGCTATATGTAATATTTTATTTATAATTATATTTAATATATTAATGAATATTTTAATTAATGTATTCAAAACATTGATCTACTTAATATTTCTCAAAATAATGATATAGTTAACATTTCTCACATTTCATTATTTCATTGTTCTTAACAAAATCAGAGCATTTTAAAATAGTTATTCTTCAGTGAAAGATATGGCATATCGAGCTGTTGACTTTATGCCGAATGAGGTTTCCTTACAATGCCATTTTACTTTCTGAATATATGTAGAATAGTGCATTATGTATGCGGGATTATGATGAATAATAGTTTCAACAAAGAAGATTCTTCAAATATTTAATATTTCTCAAAATAATGATGTAGTTAACATTTCTCACATTTCATTATTTCATTGTTCTTAACAAAATCAGAGCATTTTAAAATAGTTGTTCTTCAGTGAAAGATATGGCATATCGAGCTGTTGACTTTATGCCGAATGAGGTTTCCTTACAATGCCATTTCACTATCTGAATATATGTAGAATAGTGCATTATGTATGCGGGAATATGATGAATAATAGTTTCAACAAAGAAGACTTAAAATATTTAATATTTCTCAAATAATGATGTAGTTAACATTTCTCACATTTCATTATATCATTGTTCTTAACAAAATCAGAGCATTTTAAAATAGTTATTCTTCAGTGAAAGATATGGCATATTGAGCTGTTGACTTTATGCCGAATGAGGCTTCCTTACAATGCCATTTTACTTTCTGAATATATGTAGAATAGTGCATTATGTATGTGGGATTATAATGAATAATAGTTTCATCACAATAAAAAATTCTTGAAATATAATACAAAAAATTTTTTTTAATAAAATATCAACATATACAACTGAGGATTGGATTCATATACGAATATATAATTGGATTAATATTTATTAACGATACAAATTTTTGTATTTCAATATAAACATAAGGCAAGCCTCCCAGAGCATTGCATGAAAATTCAATCAACAACCATGCCTCTATGGAACACTTGCTTGTGCTTACGTGCTTTTCTTCTTGCATTGCGTGAACTTAGTTTTGTGCTCGCGTTTTTTGTAGCTCATTAACTCATCAAGTTCATATTATTGTTGTTGTTACTTCTCATTATTTCTACACGTATTTTATTATTTCCAAATTGTTATATATTATTTATTTCGTAATATTCGCTATAGTATTTCGTAATCTCCGAATAAAGTTTCCTAGTACTGCAGTATTAATTGCATAATTAGGCATTATATGTCTTCATAATTTTGTAATATCATATCGTATATAACTTAACATCTTCGTGACCAAAATGGTTCTTATAACCATCGTTTTCATAGCACGAAATGGGAGATAATTTTTTTCCGAGTCAGTGTGATGTCGAAATGTCTCGCTGCGAACGGGTATTTTCTCATTTGATGAGTCGCATAGGATTTAAGATGACAGTGATTTCATCGAAGTCAAGAAAAAACGATAATATAACAGTCCTAATTTGACTAATGACTGAAGAAATATTTTGCCCATAATTGCCACTGTCATGCTTGAAAATATCTGTAAAATTACGGTGACGTTAAATTTATACATATATATATATATCTATTAGTTTAACTTTCTGCAGCAAGATTCTTTAAATTTTTAAGAGCAAATTCAAATGTTAAATAACACGTGTATCTAAGGAAAATAACATATTTAGCCATTTTTTCCAAATTACCGTAAATGTAACATTTTGTCGAGTGAAGGATACTTAAAAAATGCTTATTTACTGTTGCTATTAATTAGTGTTTTATTTTTGTTTTATTTTTGAATTTTAGTCACATAAAATAACTACTCCAAAATTTGCATTATATTTCGTTTTCAATAACACCATTTGTGATGCATCCCATTTTCACAGAAGTTGCCGCTTTTGATATTTTTTCTGAAAGGTCATGTAACATTTAATTCTAATAATTCATATCTTAACAACTTATGTTCATCTCAAAAACTATTTTTGAATAATAAAATCGTACTTTGTAGTCATAAACAAATCAGAAAACATTGCCATCTGAATTGAAATGTAATTAAAAAAAAAATAGAAATAGAATTTAAATCTCTTCGTAAAAATATTTTGTTCTAAAAACAAAAATACTGTTTTTGGTAAAAGACTAATACTAGACAGATAAATGAAAGAACAAAGTAGTGTGAAGATATTTATTTAAAAGCATCTTTTTAGGTAAAAAGTATTGTTTTTAATTTTAACATTTACTATTTCAAGGTTTCTTTTCTGGAAATATTTTCTTTAGAATGAAAGGAAAACGTTTTACTGCAGGATGCAATTTTTTAAAAGTAAATAGTTTCGAGTTCGCTGTTTTCAGCATTTATTTTTTGTTTAAAATAATTTTGGAAACAATGTATAGAAGAAAATAACTGAAGTAAAATATTTTTACACAACTGAATTAGAAAGTTAAATTCGCCACGGGATTTAGAAAATGGCACGAGAATCATAGAAACGGAATTGAAAATTTGATTATAATATATTATTTCCTTGCTCTTTTAAATTCTTTCTTTGCAATTCTCTACAACAATAGTGAATTGAATATAATAATATATATTAACCAATTTCCTACCGTATAGAAAAATAAATGTTAAAAACATCCACAATAAAAAATAAATTGAATGAACGCAATTATTTTTAAAGTTAAGTAATGCTAGTACGCATGCAAAAAGTCAGATTTTATATGTAAAACAAGTTCGGAATGCTTAAATTCATCTTTGTTAAATTAAAATAAAAAGTGCACACAAAAACATGTGATTCCATTACCTAAAAGATGATTAAAAGTTGAATTAGATTTGAGATTTTAAAACATTAAAATCGAGCACTTTCGGCTGTGAACGCAGCCTTCATCAGAATTTATAATAATAAAAAACAGTTGTACAAAAACAAACGTCCAGATCACATTCACATTCTTGTAAACAGTAGAGTTCAAATCATTCACATTCGTCCAACGGTCGGTTGGTTCCATTGTATAGCAAAAAAGGTGATGAAGAAACGAAAAATGGGGAATAATCATATTTTACTGTACCTTGATTAAATTAAGCCATATACTCGGAATGACAACATGAAAATAGAAAGATCGTATAAAAGAACATAAAAGAGATCTAAAATTTAACAAACCATCCACTACTCTATAGAGACTTCACAAAACCCGAAAAGTTGAAATAGATTTTAATAATGCTAAAGTAATATATCCTATCAGAAATTACTATGATTTAATAATTCGAGAATCTGTGAAAATTATAAATAAGCATGAAAAAGTGTGCAATGATGTATTGTCTTACAATATTCCGAGTATATGGCTTATCAAGGAACAGTAAAATGTGATTTTCCCCCCTTTTTTCTTCTTTCCTCACCTTTTTTGCTATACAATGGAACCAACTGACCGTGTTGGTCGAATGTGAATGATTTGAACTCTACTGTATACAAGAATGTGGTCTGGACGTTTGTGTTTGAACAACTGTTTTTTATTACTATAAATCCGGATGAAGGCTGGATTCACAGCCGAAAGTGCTCGATTAAAATCTAAAATCTAATTAAAGTTTTAATCATCTAAAGTTTTAATCATAGGTAATGGAATCACATGTTTTTGTATGCACTTTTTATTTTAGTCAGATTTTAGTTTAAACAATTAAGTGTTAAAAGTGGTCAAATAAATCACATGCCAGGTGACCATAAAAACGGCTTGTATCTTAAATTGACTACTTAAATTTTATTAAATCTTGCCTTGTATATTTACATTTCCATATTTTATAAATTCCTGTAAGAGTAATCTTAATATATATATTCGTGAAGATTATCAATCATAATTAATCAATATAGTTAAAATATCTTGATGCTTACTGCTAGTTTACTTTTAGTGCGGAAACTGCTTAACTCCATGGTTTAACAAAAATTTTCATTCATGTTTAAGTAAAAATATTCTTTCAAATTTCTTGTACAAATAATTTCTAAGATAATAAATGAACTATTGAACAGTTGTATGAGTTGATTTATTAAATATTTAGGACGAATATTGTGAATATAAATATTTTCTGTGTTATGTCTTTGCCTTGTGATTCAGTTCCCAGTTGATTTCTAGTGTTAAGAAGCGTTCCTTTTTAGTTTAAATCTATATTATACGTTTTTAATTTTCAGCAATGATAAAATAATTAGCTAATATTACGATTGAAAAGTACCACATTATCTGATACCACATTATCTGAAAACAACTTACAAATATAAAACCGACAGCGAGACAAAACTATACATAATAATTAAAAATATAGTTACATTGGTGTCCTTACATTAAAGAACAAGCACAAAATGTTAATTTTCTGACACAAAAATTAATTGTGGGTAACCATTAATACCAGCAAGCATAATGAGATATATTTTGCTCGTGTCATTTTCACTTGCAAGTAGTTGCCATATGGTGACTCCACTCAGTTGCTTTGTGACGAGTTTGCTTTGTGACTATTGTTGCTTTGTGATGTGTCACTAAGTGATGAAGAAATATAGTCATTTTGTAACTATTATTTCTCCGTCATTTTGGGACTCCAATGTGAGCTCAGTATTATAGTTGCATTTCAACGAAGCACCAAAGAACATCACAATACAGTCACATGGTGACGGTTAGGTGACCGACATTTTAAGTTACTACATTGGTGTCGGCATGATCATTGACATATCACCAGTTTACTTATTTTTAATATCGCTTGATCGTCACAAAGAAACTATCATAGTGATTTCACAGTAGAATCCTCAAACGACCTTACCACGAGAGTGATAAAGTGGCGTTATTGTAACGTCCCCTGATGATTCGTCATAAAACAACTCTCACTGTCAATTTACGAATAAAATATATCAAATTTTAGATATCCGTACTGATTGTGACGCTTGTGTCTATTTGTGACATCACTGTGTCAGCACACCGATTATATACACCTTCTATTAGGATAGCACGTCTTTGGTACATCTTCTGTTTAAATTTTTATTTGGCCACTCACGATTCATTTTTAAGTTCAAAAATTAGCATTTTGTATTTATCCTTTAAATTATGGACACCAGTGTATTGCAACAAGTCAATATATTCGGCTGTAATAACAGTGTTAGTAATTGTAATCATAAAGTTAGACGGTATAAAGACACCTAGAGTAACTTTTTTGGTGTTAAAAGAAAGTTCTGTGAGTTCTACAGTTGTTCAATTTTGATATTTAGCGCGAACAAAAAATAATTTAAGAATTACTTTTTTTCTGTTTTCTATTTGTCTTTTCTGCATTAAAGAAGCATCAAATAATCATAATATATGCACTTTTTCTCAAATTAATAATGTATGTACGCAAACTGTTTAATAGTAACAGATGTGTCATTCACTTAGTAATTTATTGATGTTCATTATGTTGCTTTTTCGCAACTAACATTAAACAATTATTTTCTTCTGAATTATTGTTTATTAAAATAAATTAATAGCAAAAATATATTATTAGATTGGTAAGTAAATCTCTGTAGTTTATTTTCTTTGACTACCTTTGAGATGTTAATTCCTGCGTTTATGCTGATGTAAAAAAATGCATGAATTTCTACGCATTAGTATGTATATATCAGAGTGGTACAAAATTTTAATTAGATTAACGTTTGAAAACTAACGATTATATGTTTAATCATGACTAAATATTGATGATTGAACTTTATTTCAATTCCTATCATAGACTAATTATTAATAATTAATTTAATTTCAATCTCTCTCTTTGATTAACGATTAATTCAATTCTCAATGTAATTAGTTAATCTAATTAATGATTAATGATTAAAAACGTCATGTTTTTTTTCGGCTTTGGCCCTTTTATTTTCGTTATTATTTCTCAAGTCTCTGACAGTTTCTCATAGGAGGAGAGACGGATGCTGGCTTCAAATAGCATCCATATCACATAATTTTGAAAAAATTTCTTTTAAGATTCTCTCTTTTAATTTTATATAATTTATTATAGTAATGGCCCCATTCAATATTGTCGTAAGTTCCGAAGACAGTAAGTTCTTGTTGCAATACTTCTATTGAAATGGATGCACTGCACATGCCTCACAGATGAATTGTTCAAGCTGTTCCAACGTTTGGGGATTCTTAGAATAATCAGCGTCCTTCAAGTAACCCCACAAAAAGAAGTCGCATGTATTCAGATCCGGGGAATATGGTGGCCAATCCATACCAATACCTATCACTTTGAGATAATTTGAAGCAATGACTCTCTCAGTATTCCTCGAGGAACTCAAACACTGCAGTAGTACGGTGCGGTCGGGCCCCATCCTGCATAAACCATGAAATCTCTGAAGCATCCTCTAGAGCTTGAAATGTTCCAATAAACTGCTGTAAAATTTCAATATATCGAGATGCGTTAATCGTTTCCCTCCTGAAAAAGGGCCCAATGATTCCTTTACTGGACAGTCCTGCCCACACTGTAATTTTTGCTGGGTGCAATGGTTTTGATAGACACACAAACGGATTTTCAGTGCCCCATATTCGCCAGTTTTGTTTGTTCACATATCACTCTAAATGAAAATGGGCCTCATCGGTGAACCATACATGACCGACATCAATTTTATTTTCATCAATCATCTGCAGTAACTCATTTGCAGAAACTTCTCTTTGTTGTAGAGCTGTATTTGTGATCGCTTGATGGCACTGTATTTTATAGGGAAACAGCCTTTTCGCATTATACTGTAAGTAGTGGCGTTTGACAATCCTGCTTCAGCAGCGACTCGCCTTATGGATTTTCGAGGACAACGTCTAACAATTTCTTCGACTGCTTGCACATTTTCAGGTGTCATGACTGATCGACTGCATCCCACATTTCCGCCTAAATCATCGGCCACACTGCTCGTCCGTTCAAACTTGTTGAATAAATTGCGAATTGTTTTCAAGTCTGGACCTTTTTTAACATTAAATTTATTTGAAAACTTCGCTTTGTCATCGTCGGACTTCGATTTATTCGATGGTATTCAAGTACAAAAAAAATTCGTTGTTCCAAGGAATACGGCATGATATTCTTGAATTCCGAATTATTCTCTAATTCTATACAACTTTTTTACACGTGTCAGCAATGAAACAGACGCACGAATGAAATTTCTGTACTTCTGAGTACCATTTAAAGTTCCATGTGCTTGTGCTGCCACCTATTATCCAATATTTGAACTATTTTTTCAAACTCGTGCAAAAGAAATTCCAGACCTATCTGTTTAACATTCAACTTGTTTCACATTTCTATCTCTCACTATTTCGAAGTTATGTCATTTCAAAGTTGGGGAGTCCTTTCTAGAACACCCTGTATAATGAGCGTCCTATGTGCTGCTACAGTGTGTTACTTTCACTTTGCTCCAGGATTCTGATCCATTATTGCTTTCGCATCATCAGTGTAAACATATACATAGTGTTCAAGTTGTATTTCATTTGATGGTAAGTATTTATCCAAAAATAAATTACCCGTAGTGGGTTGGCTGGAAGTGGTCTTTGATAAATTTTTATGTATATATAAAATAATATTAAATACTAAGAAAATTGCTAATCTAGTGACGTCAGTATATTAACCCATTTATAGATCGAATTTAGTGCATATGAAGTGACTGTTAAGTGCGTCTTTTACGTCATCAGTTCTATCGTTGATTTTCCGAAAACTGGTGTTATTTGACAAAAAAATATTGGACACTAAATTAAGCAATTTCCATCAAGCAAATTCTTGACAATATTGATTGTAAAAGTTACACTAATATTCTCTGCAATTAATGAGCTTGACCATCTGGAACTACTCGTTAAATTATCAAGTAGGAAGCTTCCAGAATAGCTAATTATATGTTTTAAAAAGTAGTGTGATAATTTCTGTTGAAGCATATAAACATTTCGATTCCCTTCAAATTCATAAAAAATAAGGTGATTTATCTTTCATGTAACAGTAAAATCCTTCGAAATGATGCCGCAGTTTAGCTTTAAATATCGAGTCATTTTTTAACACTTAACCAAAAAAATACACTGAGAAGAGTACAGAAATTCAACTTGTGAAGTTTTCGTTCAGCATTCCAATTTCACGTTATAAAACTTTAAATCGTCATTTTGTTTCTACATTTATCGCATTTTGTGAGTGGAAAACGTAAAAATAGAGTATTAATAAAAAATCTTGTTTGCAACAGAAATGTTTTACAGAAAATAAAAAATAGTTTATTAAAAGAGTATTATTTGATGTAGTTTGTAAATTTTGTAACAATAAAATCCGTACACATTTTTTTTGTTGTTGTTGAAATTTTCTTTGTTTGCCTAAAGCGGGACAGAGCCCCTGGAAACGCGTCGGCTTAAATAGTGGAAATACGGAAAAACGAAAAATACCCAATTAACAAGAGTGCATTTTCCTTTAAAACGACCTATTTGGTTTAAAGTACAGTAATATTACCCTTTCTAAAAAAATTTGTTTCTGAGCAACGTTTTAGGGTTTTCGTTTTTTCTGCAATCTTTAAAAAATCTGTATCCGCATTGGAAATACAAAAACAAAAGTTCTAGTCGATATCTACGTTGGTTTTCCTTTCAAACGGTGTAATCTATTTTAAAAATAGTACTATTAATTCTTACAATATAATTCGTTTCCGAAAGTCATTTTCGCGATTTTCGTTTTTGTGCTTATTTTAAAAATCGGTTCCCATTTTCCTATTCAAAATACCAAAAAAATAAAGTACACACATAACCTACGTACATTTACAATTTATTTACAATTAAAAGTATGTCTTTGGTTGCAAGAATAATAATAATAGTAATAATAACCTTTAGAAAAAAATCATTCCTGAGAGTCACTGCCCGAAATACTCAGATTTTCTTTTGTTTTCAGCAGTGGGACCCCAACTCTATGTTCGTTTGGATATATTTTTATTTAAATATATAAAATTATCCAAATTTAACTGTGTACGCTGCCGAAAGCATTGGACCTACCGACATTAGGTTCGTTTGTAAAAATTTTCGTTTAAAAATTTAAAATCATACAACACTGATTTTAGATTTATTTCAGCTTGTTATCACGTGCCCGGGAAACGTCGGTTGGATTAACTAATATATATATATATTTTTTGTTTTAAATATCCTTTTATGAAAAAATATTCCTTATGACATGTACAATAGTTTAATATCAGGAAAATTATTGAAATATTATATTCGATATGAATTAAAAACCTATATCTATAGGCCACATCTACGACATTATAAATTTAAATGTATTAAATAAAATTTAAAAAAAAAGCAAAATATATATTTTTTTCAAAATATTTGTTCTCGTAAGAAATATAAAATAATTACTGCTTCATAAAGCGGAATAACAAATCATTTTTATGGTATCATTAAAATTACATGATTTTACTTTTAGGAAAAAAAAAATAATGTACTTATGCTAGACGAATGTCAAAAATGAGCAATATAATTTTTTTAAAGCATAATTGTAGTAATTATTCTATGTAATGGAATACATAAGTTTACATTTATAATATCACTGTTTAATGGTACTTGAGCAAATGTATCACAATATTTATTTTTGCAAAATGTTTGAAAACAGTGCTAAATAATTAATGAGTATTTGCTCATTTCTTCTAAAAGAAATTTATTATACAATAGTAAGAATTATTTACGATTTTTTTTCATCATGTCTAAAATGATAATGATCGAATATTTTTAAATGCTAACTGTTTTATTATTATTATTATTATTATTATTATTATTATTATTGTTATTATTATTATTAAGTCAAGTTTCGAGAAACGTAAGTCAATTGACAAATATATTTTGAATAGGTTCACAAAACTTGAATTGACTTTCAATCTGGCCTCCCCCATTTACAGTAACGGTCTGTTCTGTCTGTGCTCAATTCATACGTCTGGACAGTTTTTGGCCAAAATAAAAAAAGTTACAGTCCAGTTTTCAAAATATTTGTAATTTTGGAATCAGACAAATAAAATACGTACATACGGTGAGTTTCGATTTGTTACCTCCAATAGTTTATTTAGTATTCGAAGATAAGTGAAAATCATAATACTTCGTTGTCTCGAATTATCAAAACGGTAATTTCTTTTGTTGTTACGATAAAAATAGCCATTTTCGAAGCGCATTTTAATGATTTTTTAATTAATATCTTGGGTAATTACCAAAAAAGTAAATTGTTGAGCCTCAGGTTCATCAGGCAATGCCTTAGAAATTAAATTCAAAATTTCTGACTTCTTGTAGCTCTGGGTTTTTCTAGCCATCATCAACAGACATACACATACACAGACACACACAGATAGAAACTTTCTTTTATTAGAACCGATATAAATATCTTAGCATAAACTACAGTTTTTTTACATATATCGATTGTGGTTTAACGTGTCGACGCTGAAATATGTATTTTGTGTATTTACATAAGTTTTTAAACAAAATAGCAATGTGTTTGTTAAACATATTATCGTTTAATTTCTGCAGTACGTTAAACTTATATTTATTTATCAAAGTCTTCTCGTGAGTGTAGAATAGATAGTTATATAGTGTTGTTCGGAAAATTCCTTTCATTTGGGAAAACCAATTCGTTCCGGTAATTCAGGCCGTCAATATTTAGCCATTAGATATCGGAATTAATCTCTAATAAATAAATGATAGAATTTTCCGGTACGAATTGGTTTTTCCAAAACGGAAGGAACTTTCTGAACAACCTAATAGACGCACGGTGGAAGATTTGCCAATTCTAGCTGGCCAAAAGTCGATTTTTCAGAGTTCATCCAACTGGAATTTTTTTTTTTACCACATGTACCTTACATGTGCAGGTGGTGGACACTGCAGATGTTTTTGATATAAATGCAACCGTACTGCCAGTAGGTGAGTATGAAGTTGGCGTTTATTAGAGGAGAATAAATCGATGATTTCTGGTATATTGTTTTAATATGTGAATGTTGAAGAAATTGAAAGAAATTGTACATCATGAGTGCTTTAGAACAAGGCATGTACTTTATTTTTTTTAATTTATATGCATAATTTTTTCATTTGTCAATAGTTATTTCACATTTAATGTTTTTAATGACTTTATGTATTTTTAATAAATTTCATTTTGAAAATTCAAAAAGTTATATGATAAAGCTAGATAAATCTCAACTTTTAATTTTAGTAAATAGTTTAGAGTCTTAGATACTGGATAAACGTTTACTTGTCTGCTTCTATCTGCTTCCGTAGATTTTAAAGTTGTTTTTATCATACGAAGTCTAAAATTATTATTATATTTTTTTTCTAAGAACACTTTTCTTTTTACCAGGGTCATCAGAATGTAAACCAATCACACGATTAAGCTTTTATAATATTATACAGCAGCAACAAGCTTCCGCATTTAAATAAAAAATCGAATTGGATGAAAATGTTTTGTTGACAAATGAAAATTATAACGAAGTACAAATGAAAGTTGTTAAGCAGGAAATGATTATACAGAAGACCCAGTTTAGACAAAAGTGGACTGCTGTACATAGAGCACATGAAAAATTTCTGGAAAAGTATGAAACTTGGCTGCAAAGCAGTTTTGAAATGCCTCTTTCAATGAGTACTCGTAACTTACTGAGGAAAGCCAGAATGAAGAACTATTAGATGGTGAATTGTCAGAAAATTTCTACGCAGTTTTCTTATTTCTTTGTATCTATAAGTATTACTCTTTAATATTTATTTTTTATCCCAATTTCTAATAGATTATTATAAAAAAATACTTTTATAATTTGGTATCATATAATAAATATAATTCTATCGCTTAAATCTTAATAATATTATAAAAGTTCATAAATACTATCCTTTTTAGTTATCAAGTAAAAGATTAACTCATTCATTACATGTTTTAAAGCTTTAAATAATTAAAATATTTAACTGAATGGTACATCATAGTAATATGATAAAAAAATTCACATCAAGGTGGCTAGTGGTCAGGGTAAAATACAGTAAAAAAAAGTGATATACACCAGTATATTCTCATAGAAAAATTCATGTCGATTATTCGATCAAATAATGAACATGAATTTTTCTATAAAAATATACTGGTGTTTCTAACTTTTTTTTACTGTATTTTTCCCTGACCACTAGCCACCCTGCACATCTAATGTACTACATTAATAATTTTTAATTAAATATAATGATTTCTTATTAAACTACCGTTTAAAATTTCATATATTTTCTTTAAATCAGCCTAATATACCATGTATATAAACGAAAAATAGATTTTATCAAATAGAAGTTGAAAAATAATTTTGGCCAGCTAGAATCGGCAAATCTCCCACCGTGAGACGTCAGTATTACTGTATGTTTGTTTCCTTTCAGAGGATCACGAGTGCGTACATTACATAAATGTGATTTGGATATCTACCATTTGTGATCTTTGGCAAGAAATTTGTATCTGATGAACGGCACCGTTACACTACACTAGTTCTTTTGACAGCAATTTTCTTCTAAAAATTTTGAGCTGGATCTAATGTTTAATAACGTATTTTTTTCCTTTTAAAATTCATACTTTTTGTAGATAAATTGTTATCTTTTTTTTGCTAACTGTGAATATTTAATTCTACAACGTGTTTTCAATTTACAGAAGGAAAAATAATTTTAAAATGCGTTTATATGTATTTTTGTTAGGAAGCTACATTTCTGTTTTTCAACTTTATGTTTCAAAACGTCACCCAAAGTAACTTTAACTGTGTAGATAATAAAACATTTCAAATTTGTCTCATAATGTAATATGCTTCCTTTGAATTGAGAAAAAAATATTTACTTTTTGGTTTGGAACCATTTTCAGTTCGGTACCGGTTGCGTAATTGCAAGCATCCTTATAAAGAAAGATTCCAATCAAACTCGTAAACGTATAAAGATACCCGATTGGACACCGACCTCAGAAGTGCTATGTTACTTTTTTTCTCAGAAACATGCAACTATTACTTTCATTGGTTTAACTTTAGCTGGCGAGTATCTTCGTGTGAGTTCCATAAGCGGTTAAGGTATTAATAAAATCTTATTGTGTGTAGAATATTTATTGGATTATTTTTTATACAATTCAATGATTTCATTGTTCGTTGTTATTTATATTAGTGAAATCACAACAACATAACTAAAACATGCGAATTCTTATGATGTCATTAAAATAAGATGACTTTCAGGACAAGTTACTTCTTACCATTTGAATGTGTCAGAACAAGATATTTTTTTCTTAATTAAAAAAGAAAAAAGACATAATTGCATTCAGTGATATGAACAAGTGTGCAGTGAATTAGTATATATAAAAGATCACTATACACATTATTTTTATATTATGTGATGTAATTAAATTATTTTTCTTTTTAATAAAAAAAAATTCTAAAGGACTGGGTTCAATGAAGGTTGAAGGTTCAATTCCAACTCGAATGTTTGAGGTTGTGACACACTGAGTTGGCAGAAGGCAACATGTCCTGAAAACTTTGCTATTTTAATGGTTCAATCCGAATTTCTAATGAAATTGTTGGATAATTCTCGTTGGAATTTGTAGGAACAGGCGGTTTGGTTTTTGTAAAAATAGATCATTGACATTTTTGTTGGCGAATGGTACGTCTAGGCGAACTTTTCTTAACAGTGGCCAATCGTGGGTCAATTGTGGGGTAAACCTAAATTGGCCCAATCGTTTTGTACTACTTGGTAAAGGTTTTAATGTTTGAATTAAGAAATGCATATATAGTTTAACTGAAATTTATTTGAAAATATGAATTTACGTAATGTTTTGTAGTAGAATTCTGATATTGCTGATTATTCAGTCTAATGAGGAAATGATTTAACTTCAAACTGTTCTAATAGGTGTTTATAATAAACAACGATATACTTCAGCCTCAAAACAATCTTGTACAGTCTGTGTGCGATGACAAGTTGAGTTATCATCCATAAAATGACAATTTTATCCGACAGCACCTCGAGAAACTCGAACATGTGGGAGTGGAACATCTTCAATGTACCGTTAACTGGTCAGGGACCCTTACTCAATCCACTAGAAATTCGTGCGACCATTGGTTATGATGCTTGTGCACGCCATGATGCTGAAATTTCCATATCGATCTCTTTGGATAATATTTTCGGGACAGTATGTATTGCTAAACCTGCGCCATAACAGTTCGTCTTCAATCAAACGATAGACTGAATCTACTCTTATCTGAGAAGAGCTTGGTAGACCACTCCTCGCCAGTCTAATTGTGATGTATGCGGAATCACATTAAACGGATGCTACACTGTCGTCTCCAGTGTATGACACCTACAACAGGTCTTTGGGCGTATTGTCCAATCTTTTCAAAACGTCTTGTAACAGTATTCCGGGATATATGAGTTCCTGTGGCAGCACAAAGTTGATTTGCGAATTGAGCATTTGTGCTGTGTTGGTTCCTTTTTGCTGATATAACAAGATACGGATCTTCTTGGAATGTTCCACTGCTAGGAGGACCTACTCCCATGCACCCGGTTCACATTCCACTCGTTTGAAATGTTGTCAATAGCCTAGAAATGATATATTGCGCGAAGTTAGATTTATGGGCAACATCTTTCTTTTTGCACCCTTCTTCCAGCTTTACGATTAATCTTACACGAGTAAAATAATCTAAATGATGCCTGGAAGACAGGTTAAAAATTTAATGTTCTAACTTCAATCTTTCTCCTTCGATTTTTACATCTAACGACAACTCACAGCGCGCCGATTGCCT
The DNA here is from genome assembly GCA_963931845.1 of Maratus michaelseni. Taxonomy (NCBI): domain Eukaryota; kingdom Metazoa; phylum Arthropoda; class Arachnida; order Araneae; family Salticidae; genus Maratus; species Maratus michaelseni. The sequence continues at coordinate 266,501,266 of OZ007596.1, read as the reverse complement.
GAAATCTCTTATCTATGCTGTCATGTGACCGACAAATGCGGAAATACAAAATTTGCGTACGTTTCACAAAACAGAGGACTTCCAACACTCATTAAAATTTACACACGTTGCTGCGGACCTATTTCTAACTGTAATTGTTGAATATAACAGTGGTCCTTAACTTTTCTCCACCAGTGTATTTTGATTGCTTCTAAGGTGATGAAGGACAGAAGTTTTGGAAATGGAAGTAAATGGCTTAAAATAACCGCTTAGAAATTACCTATTGATTGTTAACAAGAAGAAACACTCTGTATATTGTTGTCCGTGTTACTGTTATTTATTACGTTTTTTCAAAAATCCTTAATCGTAAATATATCCATCTAAACTATACTGTTTTAAATAGGATAGAAAGTTGTTTAGAAAGTTGTAGGATTAGAAAATGTAATATATAATAGATACCTAATTACTTTACTTTTTTTTATATATGTCGTGTTTCCAAGTTCAAATCCGGGAAAAAGGCAGTCGTGCTCGTGATAAATAGGGTTAGCGATGTTATTGGTTTCCCTTTTATTTCGCATCAGGCGGCAGTGTGGTATCATCAACAACAAGAAATGTCAGTCCATATTTTTGTCGAAGAACCTTTTATTTCCAGTTTTAAGACATCTCTTCAGGGAAAATGCTCATTAGCCAACGCTAAACGAAAAAAAAATACAACGTTCCATTATTTACTAGAATCCGTCCCGATTCCTTTAGCAAACACCAGCGTCAAAAAATCCTCTCCGAATCAGGATGATCGTGTTTTTAAACTAGCTTGCGTAATAATACAGAATACGTCACGTGACCCACTTCTATCGAATCAAAAGGTCTCTTTTGGAACTTTATCAATATTTCCGGCGGATTTATTTTGTTGTAAAATGCAAAAACTTTCTACGCCCATCCAGAATATTCCATAATCTCGTACCAGATGCCTGTCATATCAACAAACCAGCTTATCTGTTTTTGAGGCTGTAGCTAAACTTCGAATTTAATACGTAATAAAAATAATAAGAAGAAAAGAAAATGAATCTTTATAAAAGGGAAAAAAAAGAAAGAATTAAAGTTTTTCGGAAATATTTTAATAGACATTTGATATTTAATAATAGGATAACATTATGAAATAAGGTTTTTTGAGCGGAATATTTTAAGAGATACGATATTTCAGCATTTAAATAAAGAAGTTATAGCAATTTGACCACACGGGAATAATACTAATGAATTTTAATAATGGATTAAAATAAAGATGTTCTATTTAAAGAATAAATTAAAAAAGCTATCGCCATTTTTAGAATAACTACATTCGAATAAATATTATTAAGTGGATTAGGAATAATTGGCTTTACATATGGATAGTAAAAGGCTATTTTAAGAATGAGAATTATTTTAATAAGCTGGGTTATATACCGAATATTATTGAATGGACAAATTTTATAGAATAATTGCGGAAAAAATTTAAATTTTGTAATATTATCCCTCCTCCCTAAAGATTTTGGATGAAGTTAATAGTTAAGTAACTATAAATTCAGACAATATAAATTTAATACTTTAGAAATTTGAATTTTGACTAGTATAAATTTAGAGACTGCCAGCAAGGAGATGGGGAATTTCTGAAGAACTGGAAGACAAAAACAAAAACAAAAATAAAATAATAGTAATCAATTAAAATTAATAGATAAATAAAAATAAAGCTACGAGCATTTCCCCTGTAAAATAATACAAGAAATGGTTACAATCTCACTTACCATTTGTAAGTGCACAAGAAAAATACAATAACAATAAATATTAATAAACAAGAAAAACAGGATAATAATAGTAACAGAATTTTGCTTTTACCAGGTTCACAAGCTTTAGAATAAGTAGTCGCTAGCAAATTGTTAAAACAAAGTTTTAAAAAAAAAATTCGACTTAATTCAAATTTGAGTTCATTAGATCCAACTGTTTTATTTCAGTCTCTTTCTTGGATCGTGATAAGTCCTCATTTTGTTTTTTTAAAAAAATGGTTACTGCAGTCCCTTTCTTAAAAATACAGTTTTTATGTAAAGGCTGAAAATAAAGACATTACTCCATCAAAATTTTAAAACTGTAGTCATTCTTACCAATACTTTATAATGACCTTATAATGCTAGCACTTGTCACAACATCTTCTCTTAAGTATCACATTAATTTTCTCACATAATAAACAAGTCAAATTATCTCTTGGTCGTTTATTGTACTTGGAATATGTTATCTTTGTTATATTCCTGTGGGATTTGTTATATTTCTGTTGGGATCCCACCATCTTTAACTAATATTTGTCAAACATTTTTTCACTTATAAATAATATAACTCTTCAATAATATAAATAAATGCTATAATAAAATTCAATTCATAAACATAACAATAATAACTTTCAATATAACTAATACTTCTCAACATATGTAGTAATTCATAATATAATTCAATAGTAGAAATAATAATATAATAACATCAGTATAATTTAAGAAAATATCACAGTTTGTTTATTTATTGTTAGGAAAAATATTGGTTGAGGATAAAATAATTACATAGCAAATAAATAAATTTCTTATTTTTTAATTATATAAGGAAGTATTTTTGCCAGTCGAAAGTATACAAAAAAAAATATAATAATAATTTCAAAATCCAAATAAATTTAAATCTAAATATTTAGATATTGAACTCTCAACCATTAGTTCCTTACAATAATTTTTTCCTCTGATACCCTTTTACAAAATTATACTGTTAAGTTATAAGTATTCATATCCTAAATGCAGAGAGTTTTTTTTTTTTTTTTTTTTTTTTTTTTTTTTTTTGGCAAACTTAGAATAAATAAAGACAATAAATAACAAATAAAAGATGTTAATTTTAGCTGAGAAATGGAATACAAAGGCAATTAGTTTAGATACTTAATTTTCTATTGTCACACCAAAACAATCACTGTAAAATCACATCATCACTATCCAATCATTTATATAATTATAGAAATACTTATAAACGGTTACTATTTGATTATCTATTGAAGTAAATAACATAATATTAACTTTTTGAAACAATTGGTTTAAGAAAAAGTAAATAAGTAAAAATAGTTTATTTTGATATAGAATTAAAACATTTAATTTCATTTTTCAACATCAATTTGACAATTCCTAAAATCAAAATACACATCTTATGCCTGCATAAGGTGTCTACTCAACCTCAAAAACTCTCAAAAACAAGTAAATATTTTAGTTGATCAGGCTAAAATATAACCACAATGTTGAAATAAAAGCTGTGACATTTATTTTAAATTTTTAAATATTAAACTTTCAAAAATGGGTAATATCTCTGTTGTACACCAAAGACATACCTGATAATGTTGAAACTAGAGTAATAAGAGATATTTAAAGAATTAGAATTTATTCTATTGTTTTTACTTTAGTTTGATTTTGCGATGGTGATTGTGATGTCTGTGGTGATTTTGATTGTTGTTTGGGTTGCTCATGAAATAGTCTGAAGTTATCTGGTGAAAAATAGGATCGTAATTTAGACGCATGTACAATAACTGAATTTAATTTAGTCTCATAATTAAATTTGTCTATTTCATAGGTCACATCAGAAAGTTTATTTATTATTTTGTATGGTCCAGAGAATGTAGGTTTTAATTTTCTAGTGTTAGGATATTTAAATTCTTCACAAATTACATAATCTTGTATTTCTAGTGGAGATTCAACAAATTTTATATCATAGAGTCTTTTACTTTTAAGGTGGAATTCACAAGTTCGCGCTTTTGAAATTTTGAGTGCTTTATTAACAGGAGGGTAATAATTTTGTTTTAAAGGAGATTCATAAGGTAATTGACCATAAAATAAATAGGCAGGTGGGAATTTGGTTATGGAATGTGGTGTGTTATTGTATTCTTGGATGACTTGGTCTAATAATCTAGTCCAAGGTATTTTAGAAGAAATGGAATTAACTTTACATTTAAGTCTAGTAACTATAGTTTGGTTCACTCGTTCTACCTTCCCATTGGTTTGGGGGTGATGTGATGATGGAAAACGTTGTTGAACATGATATTTTCTGAGGAATTTTTTGAATCTTGGAGACCTAAAAGATTTATGTCTATCGCTAAGTATTGTTTTAGGTGCTTGAATATTGAAAATTTGTTTTAAACAGTTAGTATATGTTTCGGTAGTAACACTTTTGGATGGAAAAGCCCAAACAAACCTAGTTGCATGATCTATTATTATGTGTAAGAATTTTTTTGTTGAATTGTAATAATTAAATCCACCCACAGTATCAATAGAAAGACATTCAAAAGGTTGATCTGTGGCTGGCATAGCTTGTAACGAGCCAAATCTTTTTTGTTTTGGTTTTTTATTTCTCTGGCATGTATCACAATGTTTAACAAATTGTGTAATATCTATTGTCATGTTGGGCCAATAATAGTTTGGAGATATTAAGTTAAGCATTTTTTGTATTCCTAAGTGTCCAAAATTATCATGTGCAATATGTAATAATTTTCTCCTGAGTGACATTGGTACTACTATTTTTTTGAATCCTTTTCTCTGAATAATTATAATCCCATTCTCTTTTTTGTATTTTCTGTCACAAACATTATCTTTATCTTGCATCGCTATAATTTCTTTTTTGTCCAATAATAAACTTACATGTTGATTAAGATAAGCAACAGGATTTCGTGACAACATGTCCGCTTCGACATTTGTAGAACCTTTTTGACACTTGATCTCATAATCGAACATGCTAAGTTTTAAAGACCATCGAAAAAGTCTACCTCTTAGATTTTTAACATTCTTTAACCATACCAGAGATGCATGGTCGGTATGGATTGTGAATTTAGTACCATGAAAATAGTGATAAAACTTATCAAGAGTATCTATGATAGCAAGGCATTCCAATTCAGTTATAAAGTAATTTTGTTCATAACTCTTCAAAATTCTAGAATGGTAAGCAATAGGATGCAAAAAATTATCTTTCCCTGGTTGTTTTAGAACTGCACCTACTGCTACCTGAGAGGTATCTACAAACATGTGGAGGGGTAATTTTGGGTCATAAATTTTTAGAATTGGTTTTGCAATTAGAGTATTTTTTAATTTCTCAAAAGAGTTTTGACATTCTGAGTTCCATTCCCATATTGTGTTTTTCCTAAGTAATTTATTGAGGGGGTATCTAATCTCAGCATATTTATCTATGAATTTGTGATAAACATTAATGGAACCTAAAAATCGTTGTAGTTCTTTAACATTAGAGGGAGGTTTCAATTTTTTAATTGTCTCAATATTGGTATTAGCTGGAGTTAAAGTCCCATTGGTGATCTCATAGCCTAAGAAATTAATTTTATTTTGATTTAGTTTACATTTAGAAAGTTTAAGTTTAAGGTTTTCTAGTTTACAGATTTCAAAGATTTTTGCTAAGTGATTTAAATGTTCTTCTAGAGAGGAGGAGAAAATTATGATATCGTCGAAATAATGGCAAGCAAAATCAATTTTATACTTATTGAGGATTCTTCTAATGGTTCTATTAAATATCGGGGGCCCTGTCTTTATACCAAAAGGGAGCACCAGCCATTCGAAGAGGCCAAAATTGGTGGCAAAAGCTAATTTTTCTGTATCGGATGGATGTATTGGTATGTGCCAGTAGCCAGAGGCTAAGTCCAAAGTGGAAAAATACTGGGCACTACTCAATTTATCTAAAATTTCATCGATAAAAGGTAAAGGTTCTGCATCGTTTTTAACTATTGCATTTAATTTCCTATAATCTATACATAGTCGGGTCTTTTTACCTTCCTCTCTTTTCATAGCCAAGGTGACGGGGGCAGAATAAGGACTATTGCTTTCTTTTATGAGACCAGCCGCTAACAAAGATTGAATTTGATTTTTTATTTCTTTTTCCTCTAAGGGGGAAGTTCTGTAGGGCCTCAAAGATATAGGTAGGTCAGATTTTAGTAAAACGCGTTGTGGTTCAATATTTATCTTACCCACATCATATTTATGTTTTGCAAAAATATCCCTATAATTTTGAACTATTTCCCTTAAATCCCCATTTTCAATTAAATTTATTTCCCCAAATAAATCTGAATTATAATCATTAATATCGCGAAAATTTTGAGGAGTCATTGAACTTCTGTAATCAGGCTGCACGTTACAATCATTGTAATTAGCTGCAAAAAAGTCCTGAGTATTCACAAAATTTTCATTAGTATATGGTGATACTTTGTCATCATTATATCCATTTAAACTCTCATTACTATCACCATTTGTTAATAACTCATCTTTACATGAAATAGTATCTTCATTATAAGTTGTTATCAAGTTACCATCATTAAATAAATTCAAATTGTCACAATCAGAAGTTATCAAGTTATCCTTACCTTGTTGTAGTTTTTTTACAGTTACAGTATTAAAATGAAGTGATCTCTCATCATGTATGGATATACTCCTATTTATAATCTTCCTTCCCTGTTTTACTGTACAATTCTTACAATTTATATTTAAATTAAATTTTGAACATTCTTTTAACCCCAAGATGCAGTAATCTAAATCTGTATCACATACTAAAAAGTTAACATATTTTTGGATTTTACCCACTTTAAGAAGAATACTACAATTTTGATTAATTTGTAAAAATCCCTTTGCCTGACCAATAGTAACTGGAGGAACAATTTCAATTTTAGCATTAAATTTTTTAACAAACTTTAATGGTAAAATTGCGATAGTTGAACGGGTATCGACGACACATGGTAAATTATAATTATTCGTATATCCATACACAATTAATTGTCAAATATTAGGAGTACCAATTGGAAGAGTATCAGAGGGTGTTGAGTTGTTATTAAAAATACACTCTTTTTCCCAGTGAAAAGCATTCATTATACCCTTGTTTACACAAATTCTACATGGCCTAGATGGGTACTGGTTCTGAAAATAATTGTTTTGTACTCCGTTTTGGAAATTTCTAGGTCTTTGAAAATTATAGTTTGGTCGAGGAACCCAGTTTCGAGGAGAATTAAATTGATTATTGGGCCGATTTGACTGAATCCAATGCCTAGGAGTATTAATTTGTTGAAAATTTGGTCTATTAGGCTGCACACTATATCGAGGAATGTCAAAATTAGTTGCATTAGGTTTACTTGGTAATGATGGACTTGTAACAGCAGGGGTGGAAACTTCCACAAATTGCTTAACAATTCTATACCATTCTGTTGTACTCTCAGGAGGGTTAACAATTAGATAATTTTGATATTCTGGTTTTAAACCATCGGTTAATCCTTGTAGTAATATAGTTTCACATAAATGCAATTTCCTACCAATTTCAATTTTCTTTCTAAAATAAGTTTCTAAGTTACTTAAACTATCTAATTTCAAAGCAGAAAATTCAGAAAATTTCGGGATATTTACCCTAATAAAATTCTCAGTTAAGATATCAGCTATCTGTTCGTATTTAGTGCAATTAAGGCAATCATTAATGTAAATCTTAAGAGCTTCTCCCTTTAAATTTTGAGAAATATTTTTAAACTTCCAATCATCATCCTTCTTTTCTTTTTCACAAGCATCATCAAAGTATTTTAACCACGCTTGTATCTCAACTCCTAAATCTGGATCAAATGCTATAAATTTTGGTTCTGCCATAATATTTAATCTAACAAAAGAGTTAACTCGATCTTCTTTTAAATATCCGGATCTTAAAAACATTAAATTTTAAACTTATAACACTATATACCATACAAATAACGAAATAGATAAAATAGTAAATAAATATGTAATTTACGATCTCAGTAACATTTTAAAAATAATAGATTTTTTTTTTTTTTTTTTTTTTTTTTTAAGAATATCTGTTCTTAAAACATGAAAATATAAATTATACCGCTGTCTATAATATTACAATGACGTATCACACGAAATCATCAAATAAATTAATTAACCTTAACAACACTTAAATATTTGCAACAGAAATAAATTTTAAAAACAAAATTTTAATCAGTATAACATAGTATATAAAACCTTTAAATTTCAAGGTAGACTATTAAATAAATAAAACATTTTAAATATAACATAAACTAATAAATATCGACATATAAAGATACCAATAAATAAAAATACCAACTTACAGTTACTCTTGAGCATATTTCACAGGAAAGTCTCACACATCTAAAAATCTTTAATTTTCTTGATAACACAAAAGTTCTGCTTTTTCGCAATCCTTTAAAACCAACACCATGAAGACTCTTATGAAGATGAATAGTATATTCTCTAGCAACAACTTCACTTAGGCCAACTTTTCCTCTTCTTTTCTCTTTTAGGCTTGACCATTTTTAATTTATTATAAAAGTACAAAATAACAAAACACCAGACGTAAACGTGCTGTAATGGCGTAGACGTCCTCGTAACATATTCTTCTAATCGGCAAATTTCACGTTTAACTACACAAACTTTCTGTTGATCAACATCCTGTTCGACTTATTATATTAATGTCGTGTTTCCAAGTTCAAATCCGGGAAAAAGGCAGTCGTGCTCGTGATAAATAGGGTTAGCGATGTTATTGGTTTCCCTTTTATTTCGCATCAGGCGGCAGTGTGGTATCATCAACAACAAGAAATGTCAGTCCATATTTTTGTCGAAGAACCTTTTATTTCCAGTTTTAAGACATCTCTTCAGGGAAAATGCTCATTAGCCAACGCTAAACGAAAAAAAAATACAACGTTCCATTATTTACTAGAATCCGTCCCGATTCCTTTAGCAAACACCAGCGTCAAAAAATCCTCTCCCCGAATCAGGATGATCGTGTTTTTAAACTAGCTTGCGTAATAATACAGAATACGTCACGTGACCCACTTCTATCGAATCAAAAGGTCTCTTTTGGAACTTTATCAATATTTCCGGCGGATTTATTTTGTTGTAAAATGCAAAAACTTTCTACGGCCATCCAGAATATTCCATAATCTCGTACCAGATGCCTGTCATATCAACAAACCAGCTTATCTGTTTTTGAGGCTGTAGCTAAACTTCGAATTTAATACGTAATAAAAATAATAAGAAGAAAAGAAAATGAATCTTTATAAAAGGGAAAAAAAAAGAAAGAATTAAAGTTTTTCGGAAATATTTTAATAGACATTTGATATTTAATAATAGGATAACTTTATGAAATAAGGTTTTTTGAGCGGAATATTTTAAGAGATACGATATTTTAGAATTTAAATAAAGAAGTTATAGCAATTTGACCGCACGGGAATAATACTAATGAATTTTAATAATGGATTAAAATAAAGATGTTCTATTTAAAGAATAAATTAAAAAAGCTATCGCCATTTTTAGAATAACTACATTCGAATAAATATTATTAAGTGGATTAGGAATAATTGGCTTTACATATGGATAGTAAAAGGCTATTTTAAGAATGAGAATTATTTTAATAAGCTGGGTTATATACCGAATATTATTGAATGGACAAATTTTATAGAATAATTGCGGAAAAAATTTAAATTTTGTAATATATATATATAAATATTTAAAAGAAATTAAAGAACCAAATTTAGTTTTCGGTTTATACAGGAAAATATTTGACAGATTTATCTATATTTAATTAAATTTCAGAGAAAAACATACATCATAGTAAAATACGTATGCGTTCACAGTTCCTTTTTAACACATTTCAACTCTATTTATTTGTATAATTCACAATATATTCCTTTATTTCCACAGTAATTTTGTATAAAAATATATAACTTGTCAATCATCCGTAAATGTAAATATAATGAGTTTCTGAATAAGTTATTGCAGTACTGGAAAAATAGATAATTTTATAATAAATAAAATGACGATTTTGATAAATGACAGAAAAATTGCTGTTATATGCGCATGTGGCACAGATGGCTTTGAGAAAAAATTGCGATTTATCTTAAGAAAAAAAAAACGGATTGAAATACAAATCTTTTTCCTTTTTAGAAATATTTCAAATAATAAATTAAAAATTTTATATATATGGTTCTAAACCGTAAAAACTTTTTGTGAAAAAATATCTTTTTAATGATAAACAGGCATGAGATAAAAAAAAGCTAATATATATTTTATATAAATAAATTTGAAATATAGTACTTTGTCAGTAACATGTTAAAGAAAACTGGTGTAATTCACAATGAAAAGTAGAAGTATCTTAAAATTTGAGCATTACTTATTTCTATAGTGCCATTAATAAGATTATTTTTTCATGCTTCTGTATATTTTGAAAAGTACAACACTGTGAAAAAAAAAAGAAATATTAGGTATTATTTATGTAACTTTCCTTTATTACAATGTAAGAACATTTTTGTTTTTTTCTGCATACATTTTTTGTTGTTTATGAACAGAACAAATTTTCCAAACAATAGTAGTAAAACTTACATATAATAAAAGTAAAATAGATTTGAAATCTTTGTTTTTGAAATATAGTTTTACTTGTTTAAGAAACTCATACCTCGAGATTGGTTTTTCATGAAATTTTTCCATCTCCGTATTGCTGCATTTTGTGGTTGGGAGGTATGTAAATTTCTTGTTAACTAAACTAAATGTGCGGTGTTACAACCCATTAAGTATCATGGCCTATAGTGGCTAGCGCTGTTTTATTGATCATGCGCTCTGACGTGCTACACCACGTATGTCCCGGTGAGGTGGGCAGCCTAACTCGGGATACTGAGTTTCTGGTTAGAAAATAAAATGTCGTGTGCAGTGGAATGATATGCATATGGAAATAGATCAGAGTGTAAATGAAATCATAGATAAATACTATGTGTCTTAACCAGACCTGTCAAGTCTCCGGCTTTTTGGACACCAGTAATATAGTACAGAAAATGCTGTTTTATTGAATCGGAGCATTTTGCGATTTAAAAGAACATTTTCTCAAAAAAATTACTGGTGTTCAAAAAGCCGGAGACTTGGCAACTCTGCTTAACGTATTTGTACTTCTTGTCCCATTAATTCGTAAAGATTTTTTTTAAATACAAAAATGAAAGGATATGGCATAATTTAATGAGTTTTTAAAACAAATTCTTCGCCAGAAAGGAGATATATTTTAGTTCAAATTATTGCCAATAGAGAGCACTGAGTGCATTAAAATCATGTAATTTTTTGCGAAGCAAAAATTAATGGCGTTCAAGTAAAACTAAACAAGCATTTTACGATACTAGATAATGGATGTGTCCACCAATAATAGATTTTAGAATTAGCAACTGAATAATGACATCTTATCTGAAACACTCCATTCCTAAATTCTATATTAGACCGGGAGGCGGCAACACAGACAATCATTTCATCGAGTTCACGGCTGAAATTCCAGAATTAGTTAAAACTCGATTCGCATATTAAAACGCAATCAGTCTGCCAAGTCATATCTTGGTGGAAAACACCTTAAAACCCGATTTTAGCGGTTGACTCGTAGGTTTACCATTGTGTTTTCCTGCACCCAAAGGTATAAAAACGTGAAGGACTGGGAGCAGGAACACACAATGGTAAACCTACGAGCCAACTGCTAAAATCGGGTTTTCGGGTGTTTTCCACCAAGATATGACTTGGCAGACCGATTTCGTTTTAATATGCGAATCAAGTTTTAACTAATTCTGGAATTTCAGCCGTGAACTCGATGAGGTGATTGTCTGTGCTGCCGTCCCCCGGTCTATATGTGATTGGCTGAAATTGAAAAAGTGAAGTAGAACGGTAATTCTGTTCTGTGAAACTAAATTTTAAGAAAATCCCAGTTTTATGTGTTAGGTGTCTATTGATGAGTATGAAGTCAAGAAAACTGAATTATGAAACAAATGTATACAGCGAGTGCTGAAATTTGTAGCAGAACTTATTAAAGTAAAATTTAAGGGGTCATTAAATGAAAATATTTATTGTTATTAGTTATTTTATAAATGAATTAGTTTCATTTTAAAAATTAATCGTTTAGCAACACAATTTTTCTGAATGTTACCACAATTTCTCCACGCTCTTGAAAACAAAACAAATAATAATAATAATAAAACATCGGAGTATTCAGCTAATTTAATGTATTGCAATCTCTATAAATATTAAATTCCTTATTGCCGCTAATATTATAATACCTCTGTGAGGATTTTTCGCTTATAAAAAGAAAATAAATATATGCATTTAGCTAACTCGTTGTATTGGAATCTATAAAAATATCATTTTCATTTTAGCTGCGATCATTATAAAGCTTGTATAAGCGCTGTGCGCTCATGAGCGAAATAAAAAAATTATCAGTGGATTGAAAAGTAACTGTTGAAAGTTTACGAAGATGGCGATAAACGGCGCAACCTTGCTTTTCATCAATGGCCTCCACGCAGCCCTGACATGGGATATTTTTTGTGGGGCCTCATCAAATATCGGATGTTTGTTACACCGCTACCAATTGACGTTGACGAACTTAGGGCGCGCATATCTGCAGCTATTCAAAGAGTCACACCGGATCTGCTGAAAAAAGTGTGGGATGAGATATCGTACCACCTCGAAATCGTTCGTGTTTCTGGAGGGCTCACATTAAGCACTTATAACTGTGTTGAATTTAAACTTTTAGTTAATATTTTTTATTTCCGTTGAACAACAAAGTTGTCCTTTTTATAGTTTCGTTCATCTCACGAAACTCTATTTGTCCCGCTACGTTGTCTGTCCGTCACAGAGCCGGTTCTCAGAAACTATATAATTTACAGACTTGAAATTTTCTGTACTTATAGCTGAATACCTACTATGAACCTGACAATCATAAAATTTAAAAGATGCGTATTATTTTAATATAGAGAGATAAGAAACCAAAAATCTAACAGCCTTTACCGGTTAAATGTAAACATTTTTCATTATAGCAGTTGCCAACAATTAAAAATCCATAATAAAATTCTTTCTACAATAATTAATTTTCTATTGAAAGATTTCCACGTGAAAAAATGAAAATGAAATAAAAAGTTTCACAAATTGAAAAAAAAAAGATTAATATGACGTCATATTGGTAATAAAACGGATATTTCCAAACATTTCTCAATAATACAAGGAGTATGAGTACGTGCAATTACAAGAATCAGGTTAATATGCTGTCATTAGAGAATTAAAAGCAAATTAATCTGACGTCATATTGAAAGTTTAACGGACTTTTTCAAATGCTTGAGGAGAATAATACAAAGAGAGTATAAATATGAATAATAGAGAAAGCCAATAGATATGACGCCAGCAAGTGATTATAACGTCATATGAGTTTGAGGAACGTCTTGAATTAGGATATAAACCCGATTATGGAAATATTTGCATATTTTTACATTTTGAAGGTCTCTGTACAACATGTTTAATTTTGAAATTGATTTTTTTTAATATCGCATTTAGCCCATATGACAGATATTCTTATGACAGACTATAATAGAGGGCTTCGCTTGCTATAGAACCGGTTCAGGTTGTCCAAAAAACGAGAAAAATAGACCGGTAAATACCGGACTTTATAAAAAATATGACTTTTTTTTTGTTGCTGTTGCTAAATGAAATTTATGTGGATTTATTAAAGAGGGGATAAAGTGTTTTTAGAGGAATATTAAACGAAACCCTTTGAGCGATCTTCGATCACACTTATCCACTTGTTTTGTTTTCATTTAATAGTCTTGTAAATTTGGGATATTCATTTATGTACAACCTGTAATGTGCTTAATCTATTTTTTTTATAAATTGAAAATATTCTATTATTAAAAATAAAATTAAAAATATATAATGATATAATTATGTAAAAATGAGATATTATAATTCATATGTATAAGTGTTACAATGAGATCAATGGAAACAAACTTTATTTATTTTATAAAATGCATACCTTGCGAAAATATTTTTAAAAATTAAGAATGTTTTATAAAATAAATGCGAAATATTTATAGTTTGTCTATATTTCTTTTTGCAGAAAAAAATTACAATCTTTATGAACAATCTAAAAATGAAATTAGAAACTAAATGTTCCAACTTAAATGTTCTAAAAAATAAATAAAACAATCAAGAAATTTTAATAAAATGAGAAATAATTGTCTTACTCTCCAAAAAAAAAAAACTACATTAAAAAATAATCTTGGAAAAACAATGTAAAAATATTTTTATGAGAAAGAAATTTCTTCAAATATTATTTTAATAACACGCATATTTTTTTTTTTTTTTAGATAAATATAAGTATATCTTGTGAAAACGTTTTATTTCTGTATTTAAAAAAAAAAAAAATCCTGATCTAAATTGTAGTTTTCAAATATGTTACAGAGTTTATTTTGTTTAAAGATATATTTTATGCTTATTCACAAAAGAAAAATTGCATTTTAACGACATTGTGCTATGTTATTGATTGAATTCTCTCAAAATTTACCAGAATTGTTTAAATTGTGCATTTAAAATGGAGCTATACATAGTAGGGTAGACCGGGGCACGTTTACGCATGGGGCAGGTTTACGCAGTGCACTTTACTTTACGCGCATAACTGGCGTGCCACCAGTCATAACAGATTGATGCTGCTCCCTTGCGGGTATTCTCACAAGTTTTTGAGCGTCAGTTGAGCTTCGGTCTAGCATGAGGAAAGGATAACCTGTTTTCTGTCAAGGTGAGTAAATTTTGTGTTGAACTTATTGAAACTTATTGTGAACTAATAATACTTTGTAGAGGATAAACAAATATATGAACATTAGCAGAATTTTATCCTTTTTTGAGAACTGTATTTGTATGAACAGAAATGTTATTAATTTTCGTTGCACGTTAAAAATAAATTTAAACATGGCAACGGGGCACGTTTCCGCATTGACATCGGGGCACCTTTACGCATGTTCTTACTGGGTAAACGTGCCCCTCAGGCTTTTTTGTTCCGTATTGTCTCAAATCTTTTTAGTATTTTCAGACTATTTAGTTTTGCAAATCATCATTTAATGTTTAATTGAGTAAAAGATTCGTCTTTTAAAGCTCACAATCATATAGTTCTGTCTTCATACCTGTTCAGCTTTAATTTTATAGACTGTTCAGCCTGTAATAAATTTTCTTTATTTTACAGATGATAAGACATTATTAAGTTATAAATAAAACATCTCAATTTGATTAAATATTTATTTCACTTACTCTTTGGTATCACTTAGAATATGCGTAAACGTGCCCCGTTCCCGGGGAAAGTTTACGCAAGTGACTTGGACCTAACAAAAATTTTTTTACGGTTAAAAACACAAATAGAGCAACAACTGAATACACAAATTTTGACTTTATTAACTGCTTTATAAAACCACAATGTCTAAAATTTCCTAAGTTAAAACATAAAAATTAGAAAATTCATTGAAAAAAATCCGCGTAAATGTGCCCCGGTCCACCCTATACTTATTTTATTAATAGTTTAAGAATTGTATTACGAACTTAAAACATATGAAAATTAGTTACTTCTGATATCGGTATTATGTTTCTGTTAATAAATCAGACATGAAAAAATATGTTGTGAAATATGTCCTTTGATTTTAATGCATTATAAAGTTTAGTACAGACGTTTAACCCAGTTTCTTTAATAATGCTACAAAATCCCTTATTGAAACCGATTACGAGATACCCCCTCTCACCCAAACCATAATAATAATAATAATAATAATAATAATAATAATAATAATAATAATAATAATAATAATATATATATATATATACACACACACACACACACACATATATATATATATATATATATTTATATATATATATATATGTATACCACTTTAGAAAATCCACCGAATGCTGTTTTGACATTGGATTTTATCACACAAAGACTATTAGATGACTGAAGCACTTCTATATGATAAAAAAAGAAAAGTTGCATACCAGGACCGCTCATGATAAAACTGCTTTGCGTCACCAACTCGCAAAGACTCCTTGTTTAAAACTTTTAATTTAAAAGAGCACACAGCTAAATATTGTAAAAATAATCTTAAGTGTTATCACTGTGTTAACACTGGCCATTTCAAATGTAACTGTAAAAATGTTAAATATTCAAATGAAGAAAAGTTTACTTCTTCAGCAGTGTCTTTTGTTTCCGGAAACGTAAGAAAAAATGG
This sequence comes from Maratus michaelseni, assembly GCA_963931845.1. Taxonomy (NCBI): domain Eukaryota; kingdom Metazoa; phylum Arthropoda; class Arachnida; order Araneae; family Salticidae; genus Maratus; species Maratus michaelseni. The sequence continues at coordinate 266,485,206 of OZ007596.1, read as the reverse complement.
ATTTATAGTAGATTCTGGAGCCACTTCCCATATGTGGTCTAATGAGAAATATTCTACGTTCTTTGTACCATCTTCAGGAAATATTAAATCTGCGTAAAAAACGAATCTTGAAATTTAAAGTGATGGATATATCATCGTAAAATTATCAAACGGAACGGAAATTACTCTGAGTTATGTACTTTATGTTCCGGATTTAAATGGACATTTTATATCTGTTAGAAAAATTGAAAGCGCAAATTATTGAGTTAGTTTCCCCATTCAGTTATTTAGTTAACTCTATTATATATACCTGATTTACTTTTAGACTGCAATTATCTTATGCGGTTTTAAGCTAATTAGTAAATTACCACCTGCTAATTAGTAAATTACAATCAAACAGCCTAGTTTCATCTAGGTTTGTTGCAAAAAGTCCGATGTAGTGAGAGTTTAAGCATACTTTTAGTTAAGAAAATAGGAGAATTAATTTGAAATGCTAATAAAAATGTATAAGAAAACTGTCTTATTGACAGAATTCATTACAGTTTCTGAGTGTCTAAGGTTAATAATTGCTTTTTTTTAAATTTTAAGGTTATATTTTTGCAAACATCCCGTGGAAAATTATCAATAAAATTTGCAGATGAGGTAGATTTCTAATGTTTTAAAAGCTTTAACTACAGGCGAAGAGATTCTGAACTAAAATAATTATAATATATATATATATATATATATATATATATATATATATATATATATATATATATATATGTTGTATTAATGAAATCTGCAGATGTGGCAATAGCAATTTTTGTGCCATTTGTATTAATGCACCATCGAAAAATGTATGAAGTTATGCCTAGAATTGAAGCGTATTTCGTATATAAGTTATTGGCTATAGCCAGAAGGCACCAGTTGAATTTAGGGGTATTCCGACGGAAGGGGCTGCTGTGGTAGCGATTTTTGTAATATTTTCATTTTTGTATCATAGACAAGTGTTTGAAATTATGATAAAATTGAACCAAATTTCATTTATATATTTTTTACTATGGCGAGCATGTCCCAATTGAATTTGGGATAATCTGCTAGAAGTGGACGCTGTGAAAAGCATTATTGTGTCATTTTTCTTATTGTATCACCGTAAACTGTACGAAGCTATGCATAGAATTGAACCAAACTTCATATATGTTTTTGACTATTTTCATCAGGTTATTATTGAAAATAAGGATATCTTTCCGCAAGAGGACGCTGTAATATAAATTTTCGTGCGATTTTCTCGATTTTTCGCAGTTTAAGTGAAAAATGTATGAATATTATCAAGGCTACACTAACACATGGACTGACAAGTTCCCGGTTTAATAAAGAAAACCCAACTTTTTAACAAAACTTTATATTTTTATGACTTTATAACTTTATAAATGACATCACTTTAATAATAAATAATAATAATTTAATAATAATAATAATAATCGAATAAATGAATAATAATAATAATTTAATAAATAAATAATAACAATAATTTAGTAATAAATAACATAATTTTATAACGAAAAAGCTCCAAACAGTGCACAGAATGATCGACTCGTTGTTGTTTTTGGTCAAAAGTCAGCACGCGCGGCAGCCACTTTGACAACAGTTTTTTCATAGGCAAATGTTCATTCAAAATAAAACCTACACGTTGCTTGGATATCTTCAGAGTCTGAGCTATCTCCTGTAACTTCACTTTACGGTTCCCCAAAACGATTTTGTGGACTTTTTTTTATGTTTTCCGGAGTAACCACCTCTTTTGCAAGGTGCATCATTGGTGTCAGTACGACCACGTTTAAATTTAGAAAAACAGTCAATAAAGGTTGATTTACCTGGTGTAGTGCCTGAATAACGCTTAGCAAGCCAAACTTTTGTTTGAACGGTGTTTTTTCCCATCAAATAACAATTCTTGAAATTCTTGTTTATCCATTTTTTTTGTTTATCAACAAAGTTGTTCAAATAAAACCACTCTAACTTTTTATCCACACGGCGAATCGTCATGACATTTTTTCTGCTACCTTTTAAAGGTTAGTATTTACTAAAAAAAGCATCGGTTCGGTGATTGCAACGCCATTTGTGTGCCAGACCGGGAACTTATCAGCCCATGTGTTAGATACCGGGCTTGCTCATTCAGTACCATGACGTCACAAATGGTGGCTGGCCGCGACGAAAAATATGCAGAGATTGGCTAAAGACGATGGGTGCATCGCTATGTACCAATCGCTGGTCGCGGCCAGCCAATATTTGTGACGTCATGAGGATGAATGAGCAAACCCGGTATCTAGTGTTGCCTTGATATTATTCGACGAAATGTTACAGTTGGATGCAATGATTGGGTTTCATTTAGTTTGGATGCGAGATTTGTATAATATATGGGAGAAAACCGCTTGAAGGTGACGCTGTGATACCAAATTTTGTTTGAATTTTGGGACGGGATAGCGATAGACCAAGCTGTTGTGATGTGGAATGCCAGCTGCTCAGAACGTAAGGGCCTCCCGTGAGAGGGATACCCTGTCGACGTAAGTGCGGGGGACGTGATACAAGATTTACCGTCACCAGAAGAAATGAAATCACCAGAAGATGTGAAAAATTCCTATTGAATTACCCAATTGTCTAATATGGGTTTAATTTCCGTCTGCGACGAGTTTTAATTTCTAATATTAACATGCATGAGATATAAGGAAATTTTGGGATTGACATATCCGGCTAGCTTTCCACTCATTTTTATTCAGAAACACATCTTCTCGACATAATGCTGGAAAAATATTTAAAATCTACCTCATCTGCAGATTTTATTATTACGGTTATTTTCATATATATATTTTTAATTTAATTTTCATTTAGCAAACCAGCTTAACTAGGTAATGCTGGAAATACATTGATGTCCAGAAATTAAGCCACGGAGCCTTCAGAAAGTGGGTTTTTCAAAGCAAGGAATGTTCTTTTCTTGTAATTTCTTCTCCACTACCGGATAAAGATTTTGCTTTCGTCGTGTTCTCGTCCAATCGTCTTTTTTATATTGCCAAACAAGATGTATATATATTTTTTTCTCTTACTCCAAAGAGATTTCGTGGCAGAAGGAATGAATTTTATTTTCTTTCACATTGGTTCCGGGTTTTCCCTTGCCACGTGTACGTATGAAAATTTTTGTCTTCCTGGGACCTCATCATTCATTGATCTTCTTGACCTGTATGTAATTTTTTAGTTCAGCCCTCACCATTGGAGAATTTTTTTTCGCTCTCCTACATAACTTATTGCTAGATAAACTGTGGTTGGTTGATGGTTTCTTCCATACAAATCATTAAAGTTCAGGAAAGAGGTAGGGGATCTAAATCCCACTTGGTGACTTCTCTTTGTTTATTTATTTATATATTTCTTGTAGCTGAGAACCGCCAATATTAACCTGTCTCAGCCTGACATTTACTGTGTTATTGGATTTTCAATCTAATAACAATTTAAGGATTTCTTAGTATCCAATGACATTAGACAAGTAGATGGATGATCCTAGTACAGAAATTTCTAAACAAAGTTCTGAAAGATTGTGAACATATTGTTCACAATCTTTCAGAACTTTGTTTTGAACGTTTGATCAGAACCTTTGATCAGAACGTTTTCTAACAGAATGTTAACACATTCTTATGAAAATATTACTTCCGACATATCAAGAAAACGTTAAACACAGAATATTAGACATAAGAAAACGACATACTATTATAACTAATCACAAAATTACTAGTACGACGAAAGAGATATAGTATAATAGATCAATGTGTTTAAATGCGATGACCAATGAATTCGACAAACTTTCTTTACATAAAATCCTAATGCAAGAATTGTATATAAATGTAACATAATCAAACATCTGAATTTCATGAACAAAACGCGAAACATGTTGCTGCAACTAAAGCGTTTCTTCTCGGAGAATTTCCAATTGCAGTATACAACGTTAATTATATTAAACTTCCCTATATCACTTAAATGTAAGAACAATTCCAGAAATTGTGATTATTATTTAGTTTTTGACATAGACTGTCAAAAACAATCTTTGAAACACGAAATTGAAGGTATGTTTTATCTACTGGCGTGAACACAAATTGGTGACTAGAGTTGTTCTAAAATTGTCATCACATTCTGGTGTTCAATATTTTGATAGATTTATTTGTGACGAATTGAATCCTTCAAAAACGGAGAGGATTTCTCAAAATGTTTTACGGTATGTTTGTGTGATATTTTCATATATGAAAGTAAAATGATTTTTAAAAGCTCAAATGGTGAATAATTGTACTGCATTGAATTAATATATTTAGGAATTTCCATTTAGGGATATATTAGTTTTTCACTTTAATAAGTAATTAATTACGTACTTCAAATGATCAAAATAGAAAAATCCATGACTTTAGAAAAAATCAATGAAAAATTTGAAATAATAACAGTAGTATCTATTTTAACAAAGGTTAATGAAATATAATCAATGGATTATGTAATGCATGCAAGGGAACGTGGACGCATATTTTACCAATTTTCCTAGATATATGAGATCAACATAAAATAAGAATTATTGCATTTCGTTATATTTCATTAAATTTCTTAAAATCAATTTTATTAATGAATTATTTAATTTCATTAATATTTTTTATCTCTTTCCAGGTGGATTTTATAGCTAACAAAATCATAAGGGAATTTCTAAAATATTCTAGATGATAAAGAAGCTCAGGAGTTAAGAAGTTAAAGAAGCTGTATGTTAAAGCTGGTCGACTGACGTCAAAGCAGACCCTTGGGAAATATAATATTCCTCGCTCAACAATTTATCGCCAAGTAAAAGGATGAAATTTTGAGGGCAGTCAATGCTTATCTAATTTTAATCAATGCTTATCAAATCAATCAATACCTAATCAATGCTTACCAAAATCAATGCTTATCTAATTATTTAGCTTATCTAATAAAATGCTATTTGAACAGTCTAATGATAATATTAAGATTAGCAGCTATGTAATTGTTAAGTATGCGGCTAAATTATTCCAAGTACTATAGTTTCTATTAAGATATAAAGAAGTTGCTACAATCTAGGCAGTACACGACGAAGTATAACAATTTTAATGAGCGGTCCCAAATGTTGGATGAGGCCAGATCATTGTAAAAAAACATTTTATGGTGTGAATAAAATTAATGACATGCCTGAAAAATTTCCTGCATTTTTAAAATCAACTAAAAGTGTAAATTTTATAAACTATAAAAGTTATTAAATGACCAAATGGAAACAAGAAACATTTTATTAAGTAGTTTTTCTGGTTCAAATTATATATATTTGACATGAAAAAAAAAACGAAATTTTGGCAGCTAATCCTTATCACAATTGTTAAATCCCAGACATTCCAGGAATTTCTAAGTTTAATCTTCTTTTATAAATTTGTTGTGTTGAAAATAAAGTAATAAACATTGTTTTGGAAAAAATTATGTTGTATTTGTATTTCATTTGTTGCTTCTTGTTTGTTAATTTTCAAAGTTAAATTATTTTAAATTATGAATGTTAAATGACTAAATTTTTAATTATAATGCTGTATTAAATATTCAAAAAACTTATTGCAATTAAATTAACAAAAGTAAGATGGATTATCTTATTTTGGCCACTTTGAACAACTCAATTAGGTCTAAACTATTGTAAATATGTCGATGAGGTATTTCTGGTTAGACACAGATAATAACTCATATTCTGGAAAAAAAAAACTTTTTTAAGTTACAGGCATAAAATTCAAGTATTTATAGCTTATATTTTATATTGTATATTTAATAAAATGCTAAATAGATTCGAAATGTAACAAAGTTATTAGAAATCACACCGCAATTAGCCTTAAGTTTATATCTTACGTTACTATACCTTAAGATCTTATAACTAACATGCTCCTTAATTCAATACCTCATATCTACCATGTTCTTAAATTCCATTCCTTATATCTAACATGTTATTTAATTCAATACCTTATACCTAACATGTTCCTTAATTCAACGTCATATGCCTAACATGTTCTTTAATTCAATACCTTATACCTAACACGTTCCTTAATTCAATACCATATGCCTAACACATTCCTTAATTCAATACCTTATACCAAACATGTTCCTTAATTCAATATCATATGCTTAACATGCTCCTTAAGTCAATACCAAATGCCTAACACGTTCCTTAATTCAATACCATATGCCTAACACGTTCCTTAATTCAATACCTTATATCTAATATATGTTCCTTAATTCAATACCATATGCCTAACATGTTCTTTAATTCAATACCTTATACCTAACATGTTCCTTAATTCAACGCCATATGCCTAACATGTTCTTTAATTCAATACCTTATACATAACATGTTCCTTAATTCAATCATATTAATCAGTTTGTGTTATGTATATTTAACACACTCTTATGTATCTTATTTTGAATGTATGAAATAAACAAGAATGGGGAATCATTTCACACATACAAATTTGTCTGAATCAATTATTATTTTTTTTTCAATAGGAAGGTATTTTTTGCATTAGTTAAATGCGTTTTGAAGAAATGTATATATTTTATGTCCCTTTATCTGAATAATTATTTATTCAGCGCTACAAAATAAAATGAAATATTGTGTTAATTTTCATAACACAACTACTGATAAATAATACATAATCTTTACTACTTTCTGTCCTGTATTTGTCAACCACTATACTTTCTATACTTTTCATTTTAAGGAAACAATTTATAATAATAAATTAATAAAAATAGAATATTTAAAAGGAAATAAATAAAATATGAAACATGAGAAAAAAAAATCTGGGGTAAAAAATAGATAAAATTGTTTCACTCCGAAACAAATTTTCTGTCTTAAATAATGCCCTAACAACTGGCAGATTTTTGACATATAAAAGAAAGCTTGAAATATTGTGAAATTATTTATTTAATGGTAAGTTTTCAGCAGGAAAGAATTTTTGTTATTTTTTTTATTTTACTTTTGTAGGATCTCGTTTTTCGTGACAGTGTTTTCTTTTAAAAAATAAAAGGAAATATTTTTCTGTGAACCAGAATTTTTTAAATGAAAATATTCAGTTTATTTAAGAATTTATGTTCTTCAAAGAAATTTTTTGCGACTTGTTTTTTTGTTCCAAGTTAATATGTTCAATGTGCGACGAAAATAAAATTTGAAACAATAATTTTGTATTATCTTTATAAAAAGATGTAGGAATTTGATAAAGTAATTAGAAAGCTGCCAACTTCGCAGAAATAAATTTTATCATTTGGACTACAGATGTAAAACGTATCAAATTTGCTTAAACAATTTAGTCAACATTATAGTCGATTGAATTAAATTAGTTTTAATACTAAAATTACACGGTTTTTGTTAATTATCATAATATATGTTGCAATTAAAGAATTTGAAAAGAGTGAAGACTTGCGTTTTTTTAAATATATGTTGCTGTATACACCATAAATGATCTACAATATGATGTAACGTCACATTAACATTACTGCTACTAGACATATGTATAGATAACGTCACCGAGTGCTCACACAGTCTCTAATTTTACGTACCACTATTTCCGAATACTAACATTTACCTTATTTCGACATAGATTATCCTGTGATATTATATAAAAATGGGCATTCGAATTTGTGATACACAATTTAGAAACCATGTGAGACCTGTTTCATTGCCATTACAATGTATATTCGTATTGTATTTCCTGTATTATTCTGTTTGCCATATTTACATACTTCTGTCCATCGTAGTTAAAATAATTTAAGAAAGCGTAATTAAAATAATGCAACTATGCTTATTTTTTAACTGAATTTGATTTGCGTGAATTCCATAAATAATTCATCGATATAATAATCAATTTTATCTTCAGATGTTTCAATATATTTTTACAAATAAAATACCAATAAGATATCTATACACTTTGAACGTCGTAATTAATATTAAACATTGATGACATGGTTTTCAATGAAAAAAAAAAAAAAAAAAAAAAAAAAAAAAAAAAAAAAAGTGGTACATGCGTACTTTGTCAACATTCCAATTACTTTATATGTTTGCAATTCATCTCATATCCATACATTACATCAGGCTTTTATATTGAAAACATAAACATATAATGCAAAAAATATTTCATTCTTTCTTTTTCCAGAGAGTTTGAATGGAAAATTCCTTTTATTTAAGAGATAAAATGAAGCCTGCATTAATAAAATATGAAATGAATCTTTATAAACAAAAGAAGTTTTAAGAAAAGGAATTTTAATGTAAGAGAAATAATTCTATCACTGTATTCCTTAATAAAAGATTTTTATTGTGTTTGTGAGAAACTAATGAGTAACATTAATATATGTTTTTCACGTAGAAGAAATATTTCTTGGGGTTTCCTCGTTAAACTTTTAATGTTTTTTTAATGTAACTTTTACATGTAAAATTTAAATTTAAGCTGTCAGGATTTTAAAGATTGAAATGTTGAATGCATGCATAACAAGCTTGTATTTATAAATAATTAGTATTTGCAGAGTTAAAAAAAAATGTTTTCAAATACACCTGAGCTAATTAACAAATCAAAATAGTTATATAAATTCTTAGCTGTAAATTCATAATATATAGATTTTAACAAAAACATTTAAAAATCATTTTTTGTATATGGAAATCTAACAAGAATATTTCGTGGATATTTAAAATACATGAATTCGAGGATTAATGAAAAGTAAGGTTTTAAACTGTGGAAAAGAGGACTCCGTAAAATCACATGAAAAAAATAATCGATAATTGACTATCGTACTGAAAAGTTAGCACTACATATTCGGTAGCAGTTTGCTGGTGGAGTAGTTGAAAATTTTGTCTCAAAATCAGAACTTCAGAGGAAGATGATCATTACTTTCAAACACTGTGTCATGCAACCAATATCCTTCCAACCCTTTTTTGTTTAAAAAAAAAGCAAACGGAAGTGAAGAGAAGAGGAGAAGGAATGGTGGTTCGTTCGGAGTAAGTAGGATGTTGGAAGGCATCCGAGTATATTTTGGTTGTTTAAGAAGTAATGTGGTTTAGGTGGAATTTTTATGAATATTAGTGAAAATGTATATAGTGTATATTATTGTAAATACCAGCTCTCAGTTTTAATAAACTCTGTATTTAAAATTTAAAAAGAAGAATCAGTGCGTCATTCGGCTGTCATGATATTACAGCACGCTCTCTTTCGAGAACCAGAGTTATTTCTACGATTTAAAATAATAAAAGTTGTGATTTGAATCGCAGTGTTTGGATTACAAAATAGAGGTGAGCTATTTTTCTTTTTTTATCATTTGATTGTGTGTATTAAGATACTGTTAACTTTATTCGAAAATGTTTAAAAACGTAACTAAGGCAGATTTACTTATTGTTCTGGAAGAAATAGGCGAAGAAGCTGATGCGAGTAAGAGAGTACCTGAATTAAAAGATTTGTTATTGAAATCTAAAGAATACTTAAAAGATAAAGATTTCGTAACTGAATTTTTATCGACTACAGTGTCAGAAAGAAAAAATGGCGAGGAAGTAAATAGATTGCGTTTACAACAACAAATGAGAAGCGATAATTTAACCCATAACGAAGGGGAAAATAATACGTCATTATCATTAGATAAATTAATTAAAGCAGTTCAAGTTTTGGTAATCCCAGTGCCCAAGAAAAATGAAACATGGAATCTTTTTTTTGATTCTTTAGAAAGAGCGTTTAAGCACAAAAATGTTCCTAAGGAATATAAATCGGAAATTTTGCTAAAATTAGTAGGTGAAAAAGCAGGAAATGTTCTTGTTTATATTGATGATGAAGAATTAGCTGATTATGATAAAATTAAATCTTTAATTTTGAAAGAATATGAACCGTCTCCATTTACTTGTTTACAAAATTTTAGAAACGCTAAAAGATTACCTGGTGAAACCCATCATTGTAGAATTCGAAACGTTAAAGATTTCGATTCACTTATTAATTTAATAATATCAGATAAAATTTTTGAAACTTTGGATAATGAGCTAGCTACTCACATTGCAGTCAAGCAAGGAGAAAGTTGGCTTTTGCCCGATCAGTTATCGAAAGACTGTGACATTTATTTTACTGCAAAAGGCAGGTCTTTCGAGGAAACAAAATTTGAGAAACGGCCTATTTATCGTGAAGTAAATAATGATAATAATACTAAATATGTTCCCCCACAACTAAGGAAAAATCAAGCTACGTATGAGAACAGACACTTCTCAAAATCACGTGATTGTTATATTTGTAATTCCCCATTACACCTAGCAAAATTGTGCCCAAACAGAAGAAATAAGTATGATAAATCTTATACTCAAAATGATGATCAGGGTCAGAGAAAACCGAAAATGCAACAAGATACAAATAAATTGAATCCAAATAAAAATAGTAATGCAGTAGTCACTAATGTTAGTTCCAGGCATTTACACATGAATGATCAATTAAACGAAGTTACTCTTTTTCCTTTAAAAAAAATCACTATTTATGTAGAAGGTAAAGAAATAGAAGCTATTAATGATTCCGGTACCCAAATTAGTATTTTAAATACGTCATTAATTCCCGATCTGAAAATCGAAGCTAAAGGTAGTATTGTGCTACAATCCGCTTTCAAAGAAAAAGTACAAGCAAATTTGGCTACTATACCCATCCATTATAAATTACCTAACAGTGGAATTTATGTTACCTTAAATACGCTTTTTGCTTTCACTGAAAACTTAAATGTGCCTTGTTTATTAACTCCAGACGTGTATAATGCTTTGATTGAACTTCAAAATGAAGAGTTGTGTAATAATAGTCAACTGCAGGAGTTCGAAGGTCACGAAGCTAAAAATAGCTCAGACGCCCCACTGGCGAAAGAGGAATTAAATGTTTGTTTTATTTCTTCAGAGAATAAACAAAATGATCGAAATGATGAATTTTCAGAGTTTAACAAGTTTTGTAAAGAACAAAAAGATTGCGCAACTTTAAAGAATTCATTCAAGGACGCTAAATTAGGAAAAAATAATTTTTTGATACGGGATAATTTATTGTATCATAAAGAAACTATTTGCGGTGATAAAATATATCAGCTCGTGTTACCGGAAAGTTACAGAAGTAAAGTATTAGATTTAGCTCATGATTCAATTTTTGGAAACCACTTAGGGATGCGAAAAACTAAAGAAAGAATTAAATTATCTTTTTATTGGCCGAATATTTCAAGAGATGTAGAAAATTATTGTAGAACATGTAAGAACTGTCAGTTAAAAAGCCCTGAGAAACAAACAGATAAAATTCCGATTACACCTGTTGTCCGCGCTCCATATCCATTTCATACTGTAAATATTGATTGTATAGGTGAAATTATTCCGCCGTCAGGAAGGAAGCATAAATATTGTCTTACCTTAATTGATCAAAACTCTAAATGGCCAGAAGTAGTACCATTACGGAGTCTCTCTGCGAAAACGGCGTGTGATGCTTTATTAGATATTTTTATGCGCACCGGAATTCCTGAAGTTATCTGTTCAGACCAGGCCACTAATTTTAAATCTGAACTGACTAAAGAATTTGAGAACCGGTTAGGGGCATGTCCTCGCTTTTCAACTCCATCATACCCCGCTTCAAATGGATTAATTGAAAAATTTAATCGTGTGTTTAAACAAATGCTACATCATGTAATTCGTACGGATCCTGTTAATTGGGATAAACATATTCCTTTTCTACTTTTTGCCTACCGTGAAGTGCCAAATTGCACAACTGGAGTATCACCGTTTAAGCTCATGTATGGTCGGGAAGCTAGAGGTCCCTTGGCAGTACTAAAGTCATCATGGTCAGGTGAAATCCCCTTACCATTGAATCTTAGTAATTCAGCAGTAGACTATTTACAAGAATTAAAAATAAATTTGGAAAGAGCCGCTGACATTGCTTCTCTAACTGCTGCAGAAAAACAAGAAAATTACACTCGCTATTTCAATCGTCGAAGTAGAATGAAAGAATTTGAAAAAGGTGATTTAGTATATTTACTTATCCCTGATTCTACCAATAAATTATATGCTAGATGGACAGGACCCGGAGAAATACTTGAAAGAATAAAACCACATTCGTATAAAGTGAAATTACCTGATGGGGGTGTCAGACATGTTCATGCGAATAAAATAAGGAAATTTAACGTAAGAGTACAGACTGTTGGGGTCATTTTTGAAGACGATGTAGAGTTTGGTGAAATTCACCCAACACCAATTAAAGCTAATACTTCGAATGAAAATAATATAGAAGTAGACCTTAGTCATCTGGAGGTTGATAAACAATTAGAGTTAAGTAAACTTCTACAAAAACATTCACCATTATTCTCAGGCAAAATTCAAGTTGCCAACGTTGGAGCACACAAAATTCGTTTATTACCAGGTGCGGAAAGAAAGAAACCATATATTTATAAAATTCCGGAATCGCTAAAAAATGAAGTGGATAAACAAATAGAAGAGTTAGAGCATCTAGGTCTTATAGAAAAAAGTGAAGCTGAAATAGCTTATCCGGTCGTATGTGTCGCAAAGAAGGACGGTAGCATGCGCTTATGTATAGATTTTCGTCAATTGAACACAGTGACAAAACCTTTTGATTACCCTATGGAAAATGCAACTGAATTAATTAATCAAATAGGAAGTGCTAACATAATTACATGTTTAGATGTATTAAAAGGGTATTGGGAAATTCCTCTAGAAGAACAGAGTCGAGATCTTACTTCTTTTAAAACCCATCGTGCTCAATACCGATGGAAAGTCATGCCTTTTGGATTGCGCAATGCGGCTGCCACATTCCAGAAATCGATCAACAATGCTCTGGATGAACATCGTGAGTACAGTCGAGCATATCTGGATGATATTGCTATTTTTTCAAATGACTGGGAAAATCATCTGAAACATCTTGACGCTGTTTTATCTAAATTAACTGATCTGAAATTCACAGTTAATGTTAAAAAATGTGTTTTTGCAAAGGCACAGATCAAGTATCTAGGTCATGTCATAGGAGGAGGTAGACATGAGCCCGATCCGGAGAAGTTACGTGCCATTGAGACAATAGAATCGCCTAAAACCAAAACAGCCCTCAGAAGTGCATTGGGTTTATTTAATTATTATCGTGACTACATAAGAAATTATGCTGAAATCGCCAAGCCTTTAACCGACTTGACAAAAAAGAAAATCCCAGAAATCATTCCGTGGTCTGAGGTTGAAGAAGAGGCTTTCCAAACTTTAAAACGTTCATTGTGTGAAGCTCCTAAGCTGTATACACCAGATCCTAAAAAGCCTTACACTATTCAAAGTGATGCCAGTTCTTATGGAGTTGGTGCTTGTCTATCGCAAAGAGATGAGAAAGAAAATTTGTGTCCTATTAGTTTTGCTAGCCAAAAGCTCACTAAGGTGCAACAAAACTGGTCGACTATCGAGCGTGAAGCTTATGCGGTAGTGTGGGCATTAAAAAAATTTGAAGTTTATGTGTTTGGTGCTGAAATTGAACTAATAACTGATCACAATCCCTTAATATATCTTCAGAAATCTGCACCTCAGTCTGCAAAATTACAAAGATGGGCCTTATCTCTACAAAGATATAACATAAATATTTCTCATTGCCCAGGTGCAAAATTAAAAAATGCAGATAGTCTGTCACGACTAGTTACTGTATAAGGATTATTTAAGTGATACTTTATTTTGTGTTTAATTTTGGTATGCAGTATTATATCAAGTCGTCTTTCTATCTGTTTTGAATTGTTAGTGTTTTTTTTATATATATTTATTATATATTCATTATAATTATTATAACAAGGCTTCTATACATCTGTTTTGAATTGTTAGTGTTTTTTATATGTTTATTATATATTCATTATAACTATTATAACAAGGCTTCTATACATCTGTTTTGAATTGTGTTTTTATATATATTTTATGCTGTATAGTTGTATGGTTGCTATTTGTCAGATTTTGCTTCGCTTTGCGTAGCACAATCTTATCGGGGGGGTGTCATGCAACCAATATCCTTCCAACCCTTTTTTGTTTAAAAAAAAAGCAAACGGAAGTGAAGAGAAGAGGAGAAGGAATGGTGGTTCGTTCGGAGTAAGTAGGATGTTGGAAGGCATCCGAGTATATTTTGGTTGTTTAAGAAGTAATGTGGTTTAGGTGGAATTTTTATGAATATTAGTGAAAATGTATATAGTGTATATTATTGTAAATACCAGCTCTCAGTTTTAATAAACTCTGTATTTAAAATTTAAAAAGAAGAATCAGTGCGTCATTCGGCTGTCATGATATTACACACTGCATAAATTAGACAGATATTTGATGCTCAAGAGATTGGAAGAACAAGATATATCTTATGCTCAGTGCATCTGTTATGCTGATTCTTGATAACTTTCATCAACATGTAACTCAAATGCTCAACGGAAATGTTGCTGGAGTTCCGTTGCAGAGATGAATGGTCAAATACGAAGATATTTTATTCTGCGCAGTATAGTCCTGATAAATGTTTTAAGCGATTAATATAATTATTCGATTAATATAATTATTATCTATTTTCTAAGCGATTATATAATATCTTATGAAATTTCTTCCAATTAGAATTTTTAAGATCACGAATACTGCTGAGAACAAACTATAAGCCCTGATGTCTATCCCAGGAACAAGAAAGTTTAACTGTTAGCAAAAATGACGTCTTTTTCTCATGCATACAAATGTTGAAAACGTAGTTTGACAAATGTCTGAGTATATTCGTAAGTACTTCAGTTTGTTGAAAACGTAGTTTGACAAATGCCTGAATATATTCGTAAGTACTTCAATATATTGAAATGTAGCTTTAATGATTTATAGATCGGTTTTAATAAATTTACCTATGTAACAGTGGGAATTTTTTTCTGTTATTGGTAAGATGACTAAAAGTCTTAAAAATACATGAAGACTTACTCAGATTTGGTGACTGTTTTGGAGCAGTTTCCGCAGTTTTCGAACACTTATTACATTTTAAGCAGATGATAATTTCATGGGGGCAAATAATATAAAGCTACAAAAGTTATAAATTTTTCATGTTATCAAAGCTTTAAAAAAGACCCGTTATAAAACTGTTATAAAATTTGGTCACCCTCATAGCCCCAGACAAATTTTCTTTCTAAACAAGCCTTGTCTAAAATACTGAAGTAAATAGTCTTCAGTTCTAATGTAAATTTCTGAATATTTCAAATACAGTTATTATGTGCATATTTTTTTAATGTTTCGTTCATCTGACGAAACACTATTCGTTTTATTCTCGTTCTCAGTTCGTTATCGGAAACTGTATAAGTCAGATACATGAAAAGTTGCATACTTACAGTTGAATACCTCAGATTACACGGAAAACATAAAATTTTGAGCAAGTCATATTATTTTAACTTAATGGATTAATTTAAAAGCATCCAATTATTTCTCACAGAAAATGACTTGCGACCAGTTTTTAAAACAGAGCCATAATTTCAGTCTTCTTCGCGAGGCTATGGGGCTTTGTTGTAGCGTGTTTACTTGCTGTTAAAAAGGTTTACGGCGGGAGTGAAAATTCTTACGGTCAGTAAGAATTTTCGCTCCCTGATGATGGCGGCTATAACCGGCCGAAAGTACTAGGACAGTAAAACAACTTTTTAACGTCTTTTTGTAAACATTTTAACATCTTTGTGACTTTAAATTCTCTTATCATCTGTTAAGTAAACGGTGAGATATGTATGATCTCATATTGGAATTTTCTAAAT
Source organism: Maratus michaelseni (assembly GCA_963931845.1). Taxonomy (NCBI): domain Eukaryota; kingdom Metazoa; phylum Arthropoda; class Arachnida; order Araneae; family Salticidae; genus Maratus; species Maratus michaelseni. Next base: position 266,469,456 of record OZ007596.1, on the reverse strand, counting down.
AAAGCAAGGTGAAAATTGCATTTCGCCCTATGTGTTTTGATTTTGAAGAATACTATTTTTAATTTTTCTATTTTTTATGACTTTTAAGGGTTTTTGTTTTTTTAACTATTTCAATTAAAAAAGGTAAAGAAACAAAAACATATTTTCTTTAATCTCTCAGTTACAATTTATATTTAAAACCGACATTTTATTTAATAACCTAATCTAAATTCAACGTGAATAGATTAATTCAGATTTATGCTAGGTGTATTTATTTTGAATATTTCTGCAATCGTAACTTTGGCAGTTTGCGGTAGTATTTCGCACCGGATTGTCTGGATGCTCGCTTTAGTAAAGAATGAAATTCGTTTCTCTGTAACAAAGCGTTCTTTAATACAGGGTTAGCCTAAATTATTTATCGGGTTTCAAAACAATGTGTATTGAGAGGTATACGACCTACAAAGACGGATGGTACATATCAAGATAGTTACACTCACGAAGTGTAAAAGAACTCCACATCAAATTTAGAGAACTGCCACATTGCTGGATAGGGTGAACTGGTCTGTGGGATTTTCCTCTGTTGCTATGGTCCCCACGTCCCAGATCTCACGCCATGTGATTTATTTTGTGAGGTTATGTGAAGAACAAAGTTTATATACCACTAATGTCAACAACGCTGCAAGCACAACAGGAACGCATGACTGTTGTTGTGACGGACATTGACAGAAACAGGCTATTGAACGTATTGACGGAGCTGAATTAACGCTCGGATGTGTGCCGGGTGACTAAGGGAGCCCGAATTGAATAACTGCAGATGTTGGAAAGTATATGTATATCACCATAAACTTGGTGAGGATATGTATTTTTCCATGTATAACCCGTCTTTATACGTCGTATACTTTTAAATAAACAGTCTTTTGAATCCCGATGACTTATTTAAGTTAACCCTGTATATAATGCCGAAAAAGGGAATGATTCGTTTTTATGCGTTTTGCAGATAATATGACTCTTAAGTACGGTGTTTTAAAACTGCATTTACTGTACATGCTATTTGTATATTTTTTTATGAATGGTTGTGTATGAGTGGCGCTTCAATGTGTAAAACTACTTTTGAAAATTCAGAATCTCTTAGAATTAAGTTAGATTTCATACAACGCTTTGATAATACAACTAAAAACCATAAATTGTATCTGGCTATTTTTTGTACTTTCTTACATTATATTAAGTAAAACAAGAAATGGAGAATTTTTCCTGATACAAACTATAAGAAAATACAGACTATGTGATTGTGTTATGAGTAAAATTAAGTACCTATTCACAAAACCTTAGAAAGGAATTTTTGATTTTTTTGCAAGACGAAACGATAGGAAAATGAAGAGATAATAAAGTATTTTGCTTAGAATCTATTTTTGACACAGATATTTCTTTAGGTAGTTTGACACATTATAAGCATAACACAAAAACAAATTATATATATTTACCTCAAATCCGTGTTGTTTCATATTATATTAAGTATAGATGCTCCATTCGCTTATGGGGACATTAGGCCTTTAAAATGGTCCAAAAATCGATTTTTAGATTTTTATAAAGATAATTTTATTCGGAATAAACTGATACCAACCTTTTAACTGTGCGATTTTTATTTACTGGTATATCAGTCAAAATGTCGACATCACTCTTCTATTTGAGATTTAAATGACCTGCGACAACTATCATGGCGGTTTGTTTATGTTTTGTTGTCATGTGTTCACATTACATTTGCAAAAATGCGATATTTTTTTTATAGTTGAATGCCATAAATAATAATAAGAAAGCTCTAAAACATGTACTGAAACTTTCACTTTTTACAAACATGTTGAGTTTTATAAGTTTTTTGCTCTAAAACGTAATCGTAAATTTTCTTATATTTTTAATTCGTTATAATCGCTAATAAGTACCTAATTTTAAACAAAACTGTTCTTTTAAGAACAATCTTTTCAATTTTATTTATTATTATTGAATTATGAATTATTTATTATTCATTATAATAATAATAACGTAAAGCCTGCATCAAGACTGCGTGCAAAAAAGCTTAAATTTAATGGTAATCGATATATCAATTACGATGAAAAAAATGTGTCAGAAGGTGTAAGTACTTCTTATAAGAAACTAAATAGTAGTATATTTGACAGTGACTTTGTTTCCAGTGACAGTTTGGGTTATTGATTTATTGATATAAATATTCTTTTTAGCAAACTTTCCTTATTTTTGTGCTGTAAAGAATGTGGATAGAATATTCAAATATCAGAAACCCGGAAATATGGGCTCTCATCGTTATTTTCAATTAAATGCTCTAAATGTAAGAATATATCCACATTCAGGAATTCAAAAATGATGGGAAAAAATAAAATGTACCTGAAATAAATAGAAGTTTTATTTATTCCATGAGATACATATGTCAAGGATACTGCAGCATGAAAAATTTTGTGGAGCAATGAATCTGCCTGAACCTATTTACAAAAGTGCCAACAACAAATCAGTTAAAATATATGCAATGCTGTTAAAAATGTTGCATCTACATCTATGCTAAATGCTGCGAACCAGGAAATAGAAGTCGTAGGACAATCTGATCTTACGATTAGCGGCGATGGATCCTGGAAAACGCGAGAACATTCATCGGAAGTTGGGATCGTTAGTGTGATTGGCTCTGAAAATGGAAAAGTTTTAGACATAGAAGTTATGTCGTCCTTCTGCAAAGGCTGTGAAACTGGTAGAAAGAAGAAGAAAGGCACAGAGTTTGAAACCTGGAAAAAAATCATGAAGTTTCGTGTGTTAAAAAACATATGGGGTATGCAGGATTGATGGAAGTAAACGGTATGTAGAAGATTTTTAGTCCCTCATAAGAATTCTATGGTGTAAAGTATATAAATTACATTGGAGATGGGGATACTAAAACTTTCCTTGAACTTCAAAAGAGCCATGTGTATGGATCAAATATTGATATAAACAAAGTCAAATGTGTTGGACACATTCAAAAAATGCTAAGCAGACTACAGCAAAATTTCTATGCGGAGAAAAAAGTTAGCTGACGGAAAACCTTTAAGTGGTAAAGGTCGATTAACCCCTTGAAGGGCACCGGTATATTATGTATACCACTTAATTTTAATCCCAAAATGCCACAATGACACCAGAATTGTATAATCAAATTTTGAATTTATAAGGTACATGAGGAAAATATTTTACTTAAAAAAAAAAAAAAAAATTCGTTCGTGAATCCTGGTGTCAATCAATCATTTTAATATTTTAGATCCAAGAGTACTTTACCCCTGAAGGGGTTAACTGACAAATTTATTGACAAAGTGACAATTTACTATGGCAATGCCATAAGAAATAACAAAACTCAGTCGCAAAGGCAAATAACAGCTTAAATGAATACAAGCACAATTGTATAATGCCTGTACCTGTTATGGATTGTATTAAAAAATATATTCAAAGACTTGTCGGATCCAAAGTTGTTAAAACGCTGCATCGGTGGTCGAACCCGAAATCCAAATGAATCATATTATTCAATTGTGAGGAAATTGTGTCCCAAAATATCTGGCTCAAGCAAAATAATTGCAGAAATAGCAGTGAACGAAGTACTTGTGTCTTTCAATGAAGGACGCAAAGGAAGGTTTTCGAGTTTAGGTTTTCGTGTAGGAAAAATGCTCTCGATGTCGCCAATAAAGTTGATAAACAACGAATTAAAGATTCCGAAAAAGCTGTAAAAGAATGTAGCTTAGAAGGTCGAAGAGCTAGACAAATGCTAAATACTACAAAACTTGAAGAAATGACACAAAATGAAGGTGTAGTTTATGAAAGCGTAAAATTTTAAATTGAGTCGAGAAGCTGTTTTTATTCAATCAATGAACATATTTTCTATTAAATAATCAAATTTTATAAATAATATGTTGCAATACACTTAAAAATCAATTTTCTTTCAAAGGTAAGCGATACATTTACTATTTACATTTATTTATTTTTGATGCAAATTCAAACAATTTTTAGTATATGTGCACCATTTTACACGCTATATTACATTTACCAATTTAAATTAGCATCTCATGTTATTTTGAATACTGAATATGTTATATAATTAGTAGTTTTGTTTATTTTATTATGAATTTTATATATTTAAAGTACAATTTAAACTTTAAACGGCTTTTTCTCAAAATGCATTTTTTGCACTTGCGCATGTGATATCTCCAAAACCGTCTGAGGTATAGCTTCAAAATTTTTACCATACCTAAATGTTCATATGAGCATGAAAATGAACTAGAATTATGAAACTGGGTTTATTATAAAAAAAATTATAAGGTTAAAAATTAGAGCTTTTTTGAAGTTTTGTAATTAAAAGTTAATTATTTCTTATCTATTTAAACATTTACAAAAATTTTATTTCAAATTATAGTTCAGAATATTATATTCAATTTAAGGTAAAGTTTATGAAATTTCCAGGAGATATTTTGCTCGCGGTCAAATGTTATTTGGCATTAAAAAATGTAAATATCAGTTTAAAACCTACAAATTGAATATTATTTTGTCAAATTATATCCAAATTATTTTTTTTTAAACACTATTCAATATCATGTAAAGATAACCGGAAATTTTGTGTCTCCTAGAGACATAACTTAATAAAGAAAAAATAAATACACACATCACAAAATTTCGCATTCTCTGCGACTTTTAAAGGTATGACGCAAGTTACTATATTTTGTGTATTCTGAACCACTTTACCCGTTATTTTATATTTATCAATTTAAACTAGCATCTGATGTTATTTTGAATACTGAATATGTTATATAATTAGTAGTTTTGTTAATTTTATTATGGATTTTATATATTTAAATTACAATTTAAACTTTAAACGGTTTTTTCTTAAAATCCATTTTTTTGCACTTGCGTGCGTGATATCTCCAACACCGTTTGAGGTATATTAAAAATTTTTACCGTACCTAAATGTTCATATAAGCATGGAAATGAACCAAAATTATGAAGCTGGGTTTATGATGAAACAAATTATAAGGTTGAATGTATGTAAAAATTAGTGGTTTTTCGAATTTTTTTAATTAAAAGTTAATTACTTCTTATCTAATTAACCGTTTGCAAAAGTTTTAATTCAAATTATAGTCCAGAGTATTATGTTGAATTTAAGATAAAGTTTGTGCAAATGCCATGAAATTTGCATGAGATATCATGCGCACAGTGAAATGTCATCCAACGTAAAAAGTTTAATTATCACTTTGATAATCCCCCCTCCCCTGAATTTTTTTAATTATATTTATCATAATTAAAATTTTTTAATCATAGTTGAACATTATCTAAATATACACAGATATTTTAGGACTTCTAGAGCTGTTACCTTTAAAAAAAATGGAAACTCATGACAAATCTGGCATGTCCTGCGAATATTAAAGGTGTACTGTCCCCTTATAGATCAATTTTTAAACACGTACTACATTCTCATTAAAAAGATAATAAATGAGGCAAATCCGCTACTTTATTAAAAATCCTATAACTTCAATTCTACCGGGTTTATGAAACAGAGAATCGAAGTCCAAACTCCCATTTCTGAAACATGTTACACGTGCTTTATGTAAAACAAAGAAAATTCAAAATATATTTTGGGATCTTACAGGGCAATAAATATAAATATACTATTATATGGTATATATCACATTATAGATATTTCAAAAAGAACGAAGAATCATGCGTCAAGCATAGATTATGTAACACTTTCCAACGCTTCCAAAATAATTGTACAAATCATTACCGTTTAATAAGCTGAAAGATGACATCTAAGTAATCAATTTGGAAAACGCATAACATATTTAAAAACGTAATTTCAGGAATTTCCAACATATAAAATATTCGGAAAATTATCCGAATATTTTTATTCAGCCCAGTATATGAACTATAGATTTGTATATATACTATATAGGATGCTAAATTTTAGTTTAGTTAGGAAACGCGTAGCAAAGTTTAAAATTCTCCTTCTGGAGTTTCTGTCAATAAATGGAAATGTGTTCGCGAACTTTTGTGCTGCCCTGTATGTGAAACACAGAACTTATACACATCAAGTAATAGACAAAAAGTGAGTTAAATTTAAAATCGCTTTCAGCAACTTAAAACGCACTTCCAGGAATTATTGTTAACAGACAGTAGAGAATTCTTTTGTGTGTCCCTGTAAATAAACGATGACTGCTATACACACAATAATCTGTAGTAAGCGTCGTTGTAATGCACCTTAGTGATATATATAAATTTCAATACCTTTAAAATAGTGAAACATTATTTAATTAAACCGCAAACGATTTTTCACCATAGACGTAATGTAACGGAATTCTTTTGAGTGTCCCTGTAAAAAAACTGTAAGTACTACACACTTCAGTTGAAATAGGGAACGTGCTATAGATAACGACAATAACATATAAAAATTGCAGGGCAATACGAGCATAATTACGGGAGTTAGAGCACGGACAGACAGCCAGACGGCCATACGGCCAGACAAACCGAAGTCAATAACACTTTTCAACTAGGTTGGAAAGTGTTAAAAAGAACAGAAACAACATGTAAATCATAGAAATATACAGGGCGATTATAAAAAAACTATCCCGATATATGAGCCTCTAACTATCATACCGTTCACAGAAACTGAATGAAACTTTGGTTTAAAGTATTTTGAGGTATGCGCTCAAGAATCATATGAAATACAATAGTTAAATTCTAACAGTTGCGGTTACAGTGACAAAATTTCGAAAATTTCAAATGGAAACACCTACTTTTTTTTATTGGAATGTGATCTTCATAGTGAAAAACCATAAAAAGCGTTGGAATGGTACCTGTAGCACGAAAATCGCCGGCGCTAGACAGACTAAGAAGAATAGTGAAAACAACCAATAAGGACAGAGAAGCAACAGAAAACAAAACATTTTATTGTGTTTCATACATTTTCCATTTTACACACGACGACATGCAGCAGATGGTGGATAGCACTGAACAATAAAATGTTTTACTTCTTTGTGTTGCTTCTCTGTCCTTTATTGGTTGTTTTTACCCTGTACGTTAGCAAAACATAGAAAATGGGTTCAAACATTTTCAATACAAACTGTTTTGAAAAAGAAATTGTTTAATAATTAAATTATATATATATATATATATATATATATATATATATATATATATATATATATATATATATATATATATCTAACTTCGTACGAATTTTCTCAGAGATTGTGAGACAATGTTTTATTAAAATTGCATTTTTACATTACGGTTATGCTATGGTCTTAATCTTGATATGCACAGTAAAAATAATTCAAACTTACAACAATACTTATTACAGTAATTAAGATTTTTCTAGTTAAATAACCAAGTAAAAAATAGATATGTTGTTTGAAATGCAACAGCTGTCTCAGACGCACCGGTGTGGGCGCGATTTTTGTTTTGCGGCACTTTGGCGAGAAAACACAGTTTTTGGGTACCCGTTAGGCCTAGCTTGGTAAAACAGCATATTAGTTTTATTTTATTATAAAACACAAACAATTTTTTTATAAAAATACATAAAATATTATATTATAGAACACGCACAATGATTAATTTATTATAAAATACACAATGTTTAATTTAATGTGAAACACAAGGAATCTGCTCAATCGGGTTGCCATACGAAACAAAATTTTGACAAAATCGCCGGTTTGCCATCCATAAAATCGCCATTTTAACGCCCAAAATATACCCGGGAGCGTCTGCGACAGCTTTACATAAAACTGTATACAAAAGCTTTTAGGTCATCGCTGTCTTGCAACTAGTAATACACAAGGCAATAACAGCAGTTTTACGAACTCAATCAGGAATCATTTTAGAAAATATACTACTACACTGCTAAAAAATTTAGGGGAGCAAGCAAACAAGAGAAGAGAATCGTACGAGACAGCCATGCATGGGTATAAAATGGAGAGTACACGTGCATCAATGCGCAACACAGAAAAAAAAGACGCAAAGAAATTGTAAGGGAGCTTTAATTATTTGAACATGAAAAGATGGTTTAGGGCTATAATTTGGTTACATGCAAATGACAAAAAGAAGTTGTTTAGTAATGATGCAAGTTGTTTAATACGGCGTGTGGTCTCCTCGAACAGCTACGACTGTTGCACACCAGTTTTCCATGGATGCGATGAGGTTTTTCGATAAGACTTTGAGTAATACTGCTCCACTCTTCAAGAATTGTAATCTCCTTGTCCCAGACAATAAAAGAAAGCCTTCGTATCCCTGAAATTCGTCATTTGAGTGTGTCCCAAACATGCTCGATCAGATTCAGGTCAGAAAAGCATGCTGACCATTCTATACGCTGTATTGTTTCCGCTTCAACCATGTTCTCCACCAGACGAACTGTATCCGGTCTGACATTATCATGCATGAAAACAAAGGACTCACCATGGGTGAAGCATAAGGTACGACATGAGGTTTCAGTATTTTGTTTGCATAACTTTGGGCCGTCAAATACCAAAACACGTTGAGTATCACACTCCAGACTGAATAGGGACTGGCGTGTAAACAGAATTTGACTCCAATCAGGTGGCTTCAATCTTGATGTTCAGCAGCCCACCTTCTTCAGGCCACACGGTGGCTTGAGGTCAATATAATACAGACCATTGGCCTACGTGCATAGAGACCACCCTGATGAAGCATATTTCGCACTGTTTGTGTGGACACCGTTCGTCGTGTTGCCAAGAGCTACTGTCTTTACAGTTGAGTAGCATCCCCTTTTCTGTCTCAACGAGATGTTAACTGGCTATATCGGTCACACGTTACTGTGGTGCACGTGCTCGACCTTGCCCTGGTCGGCATCTAACATTTCCTTTTTCTTGGAATCGATTCAACAGCCTTGCAAGGGCGTTTCTGGAAACTCCAACAACGTCCGCTACATTTTTTTGTGTTTGCCCGGATTCAAGTCTCCGCCAAGCCATGGATTCCGAAATCATGCTGTTGTGACATTTCAAATCACCTTTTCTCAAAACAAAAGCTCAGCAATTGAATTTCGCAACTGAGACAGTAAACAGACATTTTTGCAAAATCCCAATTTCTGCACTTATCTCCTTTTTCTGGCTTTCGACGTCATGAAACTTTATTTACGTTTTATTTTTTCGCTTTCTGCTATGTTTTAAAATATGGATGTTTTAATTTAAGTTACCTACTAGTGTAAGTATTTGTGTAATTTCGTTTAAATCATGTGCTACCCTAATTGTTTTGAACAGTGTATATAAAACTGAAAAGTTAGTTAGATTAAATATTTACGAATCATTGTCCTTATTCCATTTAAATTTAGATTTCACTTTTAGTTATTTTCAACATTTCCTAACCTATTTTATATTTTGAAAATCTATACATGGCTTGATTTAAAGCCTGATGTCAAAAATATGAGGTTCATAAATCTAAAGAAAAATAAACCTGAATATTTGAACTTTTTTATTTCAACGTAAATTTGATTGGTATATTAGTACTTAGAAATTACAAATGACATATCTCTCCAGTATATAAAAATATTTTACACCCCCTCCCTTCAAATATCTACATCGGCGTTCTTAATTTAAACTAATTATTCAGAAAAGACATTTAATGCGAAGTACAGTATCATATTCATAGTAAAAATATTGTCGACATACCATGATATTTTTGATAATGAAGTTTAAAGACATACAACACGTTATACTTATTTTTGATTTAAAATAGACACGTTTTAGTTCATGTATAACAAAAAACAAATATTTGATACACGCATAATGTTATTTAGTGCGATTGTTTAAATGTTATTTGTTTTCATCGAAATGTTTATAATTATACGTCAGTTAGGTAAACTTTTCATAAACAATTATTGCACAGAGCATCTTCATATTTAACTTGATGATTTAAAACATAAAATCTAATAATAGTAAGAGACCTTTCGATTTTTTTCAAAATAGGAAAAATTAAAAAAGAAGCAATTGCTCAAATATAAAGAAAACCAAGTTAAAAAATAATATATTCCTTTATGTCTACAAAAATTCTACAATTCATAAATTTTTATTTAAAATAAAATCAAAGTAATGTTAAACAAACATGAAAATTTTAAACTTTCGAGATATAATGGATTTCATAAGGTATACCCAGATATGTAAAAAAGAGCATTTAGATGAAAACTTTAAAAGAAGTAAAAAGGATTCATACACATAATACACTAAAAAAACATACCAGGGGGAAGTATTTTGATTTAATTGGCTTCATTCTGGATCAACTTTAGTTCGGTGATCAGTTCTGTGATTAACTACAGCCTGTCGCAGTAGAGTGCGTATAATGACCGCCTCTAAGTGCGTTATTTTTGTAAAGAATTTATTATGTATCATTTTACAATATACATCCATCATTTTACAATAAAAACTTTTCCGTACAATAAAATAAACATTTGGACAGCACCTTTAATATATATCTTTTTTGACGAAATATAAAAACTGAATACTTTAAATTGCTTATAATAAAAAATCAAGAATTTACCCAAGAACTTTAAGAAATATAATACATAAAATATGAAATAGGAAAAAAGTCATAACTGCGCGAATAAAAATTATAAAATCACTGGAAATTTTGGTTAAGTTGTGTAAATTGATGAAACAACTGTATATAAATTTAGATACTAGTTGACAAATGCAAAGCATTTGCACTGCAAATATTTTGATAAATTTTCCATTAATTTTTAATTAAGTGCAATCTGTAATCAAATAATTTGTTTTTTTTTAAAAAAGGGGGGAGGGCGTACTAAGTTAAAAGCCTTTTTCAAAGATTTTCCTATTATCCTTCTTCGTGTGTTTTGTATAGAAACATGGATGTTTACGTCAGAAGTAATATGTACAATATTAGAAATAATGTATACCTGAATACAGATAATACAGTAAAAATAAGTAAATATATAAAAACATAACAAGCGTGTACACATGTTTGAGAAAGATATGCACATAAAGTATACTCTTTATCTAGTGATATTGCACTTCAAAGAAAAAAATATAATTTGCTCTATAAATTATGTTCAGAGCTAACGAGTTCAGTAAAATTTGGCATAGTAAATTTATAGAGTTGTAACAGAACGTTGTTTTTAACTGATGCAATTGCAAAGATATCGTAACAAACTGTCCAGCATGTTTCTCTTGGTTTGTTTGATTAATGAAAACAAATCTGTGCTATTTGAAGCCAGTTAATCTGCGAATTTCTTTTTCATGTATATCAGAGGCGAGTTACAGAAGCAAAAATTAAGCTAATTCAGCGAAAGATTTTTCGTTATATCATGTAAGTAGTAAAATGAAATTCTGGAGGCGCATAAAACATTCCGAAAGTAGGATGAATAGAATGGGAATTTTGTAGGATATCGCCAAACACGATAAAACAAGTGATGTAACAGATTAAAAGAATACGAATGAACTTTTAGAAATTAATTTAAAAAAATCATAAGTATTCATACCAAAGAAGAAAAACTAGTCTTTGGGGGCCACAGTAACACGTACCCATCATAGATAGGAATAATATAAAATATGAAAGTAAAACATGTGTAAACGATTTTAAAATGCATTGCAATTTGAATAAAATCGCAGCCGAGGCTAACGGAAAAGAAAGGCTACCGCGGTGCTTTACGCGTATCTTTTTTTACAGACCGCCAGAGTTACGTGATGCTCGAATGCACCAATGCAAGTGTACGAAAAGAGCATCACGTCACTCTAGCGGTTTGTAAAGAAAGATAAGTGTAATGCATCGCGGTAGCTTGTCTTTTTCGTTAGCCTCGATCGCGGCTTGATGACGTCATAAACATTAAATCGAGGCTAACGGAAAGGACAGGCTACCGCGGTTCATTCCACTTATCTTTTTTTACAGACCGCTAGAGTGACGTGATGCTCTTTTCGTATATCTGCATTGGTGCATTCGAGCATCACGTGACTTCCGCGGTCTGTAAAAAAATATACGCGTAAAGCACCGCGGTAGCCTTTCTTTTTCGTTAGCCTCGCATTAAATGCTCTATTCCTGAATTGCGTAAAAGAAATATTCTTATAACTCCAAAATTGATAATTCTATTAATAAACGGTTTGCTGCGTAGAATTAAGCATCTCATTTCCAATTAAAATATATATTTAAATTGAAATTTGAATGAAATACAAAGTCATGAAAAATCGAAGAGTGTGGTAAATATAATTACAAATATCTCGGCTACTCATTATCCGATCGACTTCATTCTTTATGCAAAATTTATGTTTTTTTATTGTATTTTATATTCACTCCTTAAAATAAACAAGTTCGGAAATTTTTATGTATCTTTTTTATTTGAACTTTTTATTTGATTTTATATTTATTTTAATTTCGAGAGTCCGAAAAAAAAATAGTTCCAGATAATCGAGGTTACTGAAATTCAATAAGCTTCTTCCCATTATTACATACTAAGTAGGGGAGAGGGGGGGGCACAGTGGGACAATTTTCACTTGTTTTATAATAATTTATTCCCTTTTAATTAAAAAAATAAAACAAATACAGAGCAATATTTTGGCAACTTTTAGCTTTCATTGTAATTTTTTTCATAATTTATACTTACTTTATTCTTTAAAAAAATGTAATTTTCAAATGGTACTCAAGATGTCCCATTGTGCCTCCTGACGGGGCACAGTGGTACAGGGAATGGGTTACAGTGGGACGGTGAGTAAAGCACATACAAAATTAGTTATATTATCACAGCACATTTATTATTATTAAATACAGGTTTAGATATTGAACATAGAAGACATGAAAGCCATTTTCAAATGATAAGACTTAAAAATAGTTATAATAATGAAACACATTTAAGAGTTGAAAAATTCTTTGCAAAATAATGTATGATGAATTGAAAATAATAAAGAAACATCAAATTGAACATTAAAGGCTAACAAAAAGTTCTCAAAAGTTCATTTTATCATGGAATAACCTTGGAAGTCTACAGGAAATGATAATTGTGTCATTCGTCTTTCTGTCCCTCCGCAAGCCATTGGTTTTGGTAATTTCATTTCAATATCAGCAAGAACAGCTGTATATGTTGTCTCATCATCAAAGACAAAACTGTATGCTGGCAAAAGTCTTTTCATATACTTCACTTCAAAGTCAATTTCACTTTTATTTATGATTTCTGCAACATAATAGCATATGGCTCCTTTATTTTTCCCACACACTTTGAGTAATAGAAAATCTCCAATATTAATAGAAACGCTTTCTCTTTCTTCCATATCATCCTCAAAAATACCTCATCGTCAGAAACACTATCACTTGAAGAGAGCTTCCAATCTTCGTCTTTCCCGTAAATTTTTATTTACAATCTTTTTTCTTTTTTAATCAATTTTGAAACAGAAGAAACATACTTCTTTTTAGCTTTATTTTGCTTTTCAATTCTTTCAAATGTTTCCTGCTCTATTCTACTTTTTACAGGTGTATCAGCCAATACTTCTGATTTCCTCTTCCTTCGGTTCCTCTTAGAATTATCAGGTGCATGGCATTTTGCTAGAGACCTTATTAGTTCTGGTGACAAAACAACTTTCTGGTTTTCCACCAGAGATAAATTTAAATTGGAGCACCCTGGTTGTGGGTCTTCTGTGAATGGTCATCTGGGCGTGTCCCACTGTGCCCCTATCAACATGTCCCACTGTATCCCCCAAGGTGTATTTTTAAATCTTAAGTCAAAAGTTTCACAAAATTTATTAATAGAATTAGGAACATTGCACACATGTAATGAAGAAAGTTTAAGCATTAAATTAATGCAATGATATTCATTATTGGATGATATTTTATTGCTCAAATCCAAGAAAGTAAAATTTACCGGATTTTTCCAACAGTGATAGTAAAAACAAAAATGGCTGTAACTTCCCTACAAAATGAAATGTGACTGAGACTAGTTTATACAGTGTTGCCATACAGGTTAACTAACTGATGCATACTTTTCTAATTGTTTGAGTATTTGAATGGTAGGAAAAATGCCTTTTGTCCCACTGTGCCCCCCTTTCCCCTACATACCAAATTTCAAGTCACTATCTCAATTTGTTCGGGAGATAGAGCGTTTAAAGACACACACACAGACAGATGGACGGCAATTTTTTTTTCTAAAAATATGTTTCTCGGAATCTCCAGTGTCTGAAAAGTGTAAATCCGTCAAAAAATATTTTTCGATTTTCAAAACGATTACAAGACATAACATAATAATTACCATAAACTAAAAAAGTAAAAAAAAGAATGTCATAAATTCATGAAATCTATGGAATATGGGGATTGAAATCTTGATACCTTTTTTTTAAAGCAAAAAACACAAAATTTCGTTAATTATATTTGTTTATATTTAAAATTTTTGAAAAACAGAAATAAAATTTTAAGATTAACATTTATGGCCGCTTACTTCTGTTATTATCTTTACATTATTTACTATTATTTTGTCGCATTCAAGCAATAAATTTACATGACAAATGGAAATTTTCCTGAAACAAAAATAGCGTTTATTCCCGATTGGAAAATAAAAGGTTATCTGAAAGATAGCAATATTTTACATGTGACACATTATCGTCCATGCTTACGTCTGAAAAATATTATATCCTTTGGAAGAAGTATGCTCCTTTTTGGTTAAAACTTTTTCTTGTTAGACTTTCATAATGTATTTTAAGTGAAGTGAATTTTTCTATTTTATAAGATGGTTGAATTTGTGATTTTCTCTAGTTTTCCATTTTATACAAAAATAAGAATATATTTTGCTATTTAAAAAAAAATCGTACGATTTCAAAGTCTAATAACTACAAAATATTTTCACTAATAAATCATTTTTTATAAAGTGGCAAATATCAGGAGAATGTTTCGTCGACAAATATTTCCAAAATAATAAAATATTACAATGGTAATGATACAGAAATACTATATATAATGTTAATGTCACACATATTATAACTGTTTACATAATGTTAAGGTTATCCATATTATGACTATATACATAATGCTAGATTAATTTTTAACACAATTATTTCAATTGGCAAAGATATCATATGAGTTGTAATTACCACTCATATATACAATTATAATTTCAATTCATATATACAATTATAATTACAACTCATATGATTTCCTTGCAAATTTGAATAATTATGTTAAAAAATAATCTAGTGTAATCACGTATCCAGCATTTACTGGAGTTCCATTACTTTGCGATTTATTCTGTTGAGCTGATTAAGATATCACACCACATGCTATGATCAATAAGGTTAACTGGGTGAATTAGGTCCTCTAGATTCGACTGGGAGGGCTCAATTGGTTGAACGTTGGCAGCCTCAGCCGAGATATACCAGGTCCGAATCCTGGCTCGGATATATACATAATGTTTTGTTTTGAATCTATTCAAATTTCAGTAACCAGGAATTTTAGAATTTAGTGCAATAAAATATTTTTCTAAGAAATATATTTATTTATAAATTTTTTGATATTGTACATTAAATTCATATAAATTAGGGGGCTCAGCCCCCTACTCGCTAGCGCTCGCCGATCCCCATGAATTGAGTAGCACTTCACATTAAGACCGCTACGCGGTCCCAGTTCGCTTTACTCGTTACCCTCTTTTTGTTTTTAAAGCAACTCTAGCAATAATAAGTACTACTATAAATCATTTTAACATATGAAATTGACAATTTTTTATGTAAATAAAGTAATTGAAAACGTCGTAGAAAACACAGCAAAAAACGAATTTAGTTGGTCCTACCAATGGGCATAAAAAATTATCTTGGAAACGCAATTAGTTTAAAACTTATTGCATATCTAATATTCTAGAGCACGGCTTAAATTCATTTAAAAACACACTCGGGATAGGAAGATAGTTTATATATATCATCAATCATTGTTTAAATTTCGTTCGACAGTAACTGTTCTAATTGATTATAGATTTTTGCAAAATAAATTATTTTTTAATTCATCAAGATAGCAACAGATGGCAGCAGGTACAATCTAGAGTGTTGAATTTTGGTTCTCTCCGATTTTCGTGTGAGTGAAATTCGTAAATAAATTCAAAATAAGAGTTGAGGATTCATATGAAAATAACGATATCATTCATAATTTAAAGGGTGAACGTCTCAAACGCTTTGGATTATGTACATGCTATTTTATTTTTTATAATTGCTAGTCTCAGTTTGACTGCTGTCACACTGGCCGCCATATTGGAGCCAGAGTTGATCTTGCGCAATCTAGTCTATTCATTGCTCTGACTAGTTTTTCTTGAATGTGTTGCATTATCTAAAGAAACATTTACAAAAACTTCCAACATTTTTGAAATACCCTTCACAGATTGCAATATAATCGATTCCTTTTGTTTAGTCCTGCACATGATCTACAGTTTCATAAAAATATATAATATTCTAAAACTTGATTCAACTAGTGTCATTTCTATGGTTTATTTATTAGTATTATTATCCTCTCATATTTAATTCTCGTTATGCATTTTTAAAAGATGTCACGCGAAAAACAAAATTATTTACTGTTTAAATATTTTATGTCGGGAAAGTTTGAAATATTTACTGTTAAAAGAAAAATCACTAGTTCTTTGAAAACTTATAGTTTAGTCGATTGAACAGTTTAGTCGATTGAACAGTTTCGTCGATTATTTTAAGTTAATAATTAGCGTCCGCATTATTTCTTGAAAGCTGATGAGTTAAAACAACAGTTTTTTTAGGTAGGCTTTAAGTAATTGTTAGCAAACACTTACTGTAACTGTAAATACTTTTCGTTAATTACAATCTATAAACGTCAATGCATCTTTATAAGTTCGTGCAATCCTTAAAGTGCATTTATTTACAGTATAGTCACCTCATAGAGATAGATAAATGTTACTTTAACTTAATAACACGTAATACATTATTAGACACAATTTCTGAAATTCCTGTATATTGAATTTTATTAATTTAAATTTCTTTTGGGCAGCCATGTTAATGGTGTAGAGAAATCATATGAATCAACTTCATCATGATCTAAAATTTAGTCAATTATGAAACCACTTGAAAAAACAGAAACTTACTCATATTATATTTTTTACATGGTAATATTGTAAACCTATACTTCCATCTAATAATCCCTGGCTTTCAGAATAAGAACGAATTGAAGATATTATCCTACACATAGAATTTAATCAAACACAAAATGGTCCCTTCGTGACGTAAACGGCACGAACCTGAACTTTTGAACTTTTAACCTCGTGCCTGCATATCTGGGGCTCGCGAACCCAAGAACTGTATAATGACTATATACAGATTTTATTTTAGTGTAACTCCGATTTTCTATCTTAAAGGATGTGTCATCTCAAAGGATGTTTAACTTGCTCCTACAGGGAGAATTAATCTATTAAATAATAGTATGTAAAAGTATATTATAATCGTTTTCTAACATTAAATAATTAAATCCAAGAAATGGATCATATTCTCTTTTCAAACATTTTACATATTAATTAACTTTATTTACACTCTAGAAGAAGAATTTAAGTGTGTTGTAAGCGACAACAACAAAATCATCAAATGCTTAAGATGATGGATAAAGTGCAAACTCATATTGGATAAGCCATGGATTAAGTGCCCAACCTACCAGCAACTGAACGGACAAAGGTAAGAAGATTTTACCTTATCTAATAAAACTCTGAAACTATATATCTAAAGTGATAACGTAAGATTTATTAAACCACTAACGGAAAACCATATTATTTGAAATACGAACAATAAGATATCTAGTAGCCATTATTTAGATGATAATAGTTCAAATAAATTTCTGATTTACAACAGATAATGTATTTGTTTTCTTTTGTGCAACATTGTAAAATGGCATTAAATATTGTAAGCCTTATCCTCTATAATAAAGATTATTTGCATAAATCCCTAATGTATATTAATTTCACAAAGAACACTTAAAGTAATTACACTTTTAGAAATACTTTCTTCAATTCAAGGAAATATTCCTGGCAGCATCGCTTCCGGTATATTTCCGTTATTTGAAGGAAGTTTGTTTATTTTTTTTTCCTCTGTTACAGAAGGGAAATATTGCGTTATTTGAAGAGCGTAGGTTTTAAAAGTCAACATCTCTCTTTGTGCCGCCATCTATTGACGATTAGGGGAGTATTTATTATTGTATATTTCAAGCAAATAATTTTGGCAAACCTTGGGGTTGATCAAGGGAATTCAGTGGCTTCAGTCAAGTGTCTTACCGACATTGCCAGTGGCCGCTTGCTAGAGTGTGAGTTTCAAACAATAATACGAGTTTTCTTCAAATGGCGGCTAGGGACTTAAATAATTTAGTGTTTAGAAACCTGGCAACTTTGAAGTTAATTGCGGGGAGATTTCGTCGTTATGAGATAACGTTCGGGTTTTAATATTTTGGTATTAATAGAGGATAAAAATTTGAATTATTTATAGTCTTAATTTGATTGTTCGATGTAAAATATTAATGTTATATTTTTAATTAAAATCGGAAAAAAATGTTTGCTGTTTTTAGCAAAATTGATTTTTTCAAGTATTATATATTCTTAAATGTATTCGCTTGAAATATATTTTCAGTGCGAGTGTTTTTTTTTTATAACTTTAAAAAAGAAATTGCGAATAATTTTAAATGAATGAGAAAATTATTTGTTATTATTATTTTTTTTTTTTAATTCGAAAGTATTATTTCTTTTTGCTGCTTTTTTGAGTAAAATCGATTTTTTCACTTAATTTAATTATTAAATATATGATTTTTGATCTGTTTGTTTAGAATACATTTGAAGTGCGAATATTTTTATAACTTTAAAAGATAAATCGCAAATAATTTTAAATGAATGGAAAAATTAATTGTTACTTTTCTAAATTCGAAAGCACTATTTTTGTTTTTGTTTTATGGTGTTTAAATAAATTTAAAATTTTAATTTATTAAACTTTTAGTTTTTCATCTTTAACATAAATTTAAACTGCAGTATTAATAGAGCCAATACGCATGCGTGCAGGAAATAAACGAAATTTTCCCTCTTCTTGAGACTTTCGGGAAGAATTCACGGAAAAAGCAAGTATTCTAGAATTACGGAAATTATTTGTTAAAAAATGAGGAATATTTTAGTGTATAAAGGCGAGTTTTTCAAAGTGTACGGCGTGTAGAGCAATGTTGCAATATTATTTTGGGTGTTCTGCAAATGATAAATGTATATGCTAGACAACCCATTGATTACAGAAATCATGTTGCAGTACCTACCATTAAGTATTATGAATTTCATAATGTTTAAAGCAGTGTGACATTATTAACCCTATACTTTAAACAAGTATCGTCTATATACAATAATGTATATGCGCATACTGGAGTGTGCGAACGATTCTACACACGCTATTTTCAACAGAGAATATGATTTATAAGTAAAACTCTATAACATACAAAAGTTTGTAGAAATTCGAGTTTAATTACGAAATTTAAAGAGATAAACGGACAAACAGACGAACCACTGTCACAAACATATATAAAACTGCAAATTAGGTGCTTTAAATTTCATTTTATGAGGACAGTTGACCAATAATGACAGCACTTTAAATATTTTCGGTGCAGTAAATATTCTATATCTACTGTATTGAAGAGTCATATCGAAAATGAAAAATAATAATCAATATTCTTAACTTTACATTTAAGGAAAGAATTTTAGAATTGTATTTTCATTAATAGTTTCCATTTTGTAAGCGCTTAAAAAAAGTTCTATATTAATCAGGATAAAAGTATATGTACAAAATATATTATTTTTTTCATTTTATGCAGCAGAAGTTTCTGTTCTCATTACTTCTTATTCTAAACAAATGTCAAAATCTTATAAAATTGCGTTTTTCTGATGCTATTGTAATTTTTCCCATGTCCTTTTAACAAACTTTAAGAGCACGGATCAATTTTAGAAGTGAAAATATTTTTTAAGCATCTGGAATAAAACATACATGATAAAAATTTATCTCATTTTCATCATCCATTAGAAAATGGATATGTAAAATTGTGCAAAAAACACGAACATGTAAACATTAAATTTTAGAGATTTTTTTAGTTACTGCAAATATCTATTTTTTTTTAAATTACACTTTGATTAGGCTATATTTTCTTCTTAGACAAGAAACTCATATATTTTTCATTTATATAAATTTTTAAAACACAAGGATATATTAAAATTTTCATGCATGTCAACAATGATTCCATTTTTGTCGATTATAAAATGTTAATATTAACATATTTATCTGAACTATTAAATTTAAATTTGTTACTAAAATAAAAAAATTTAAAAGTTGTTTTTTACATTTTTAAATTAAAAAAAGGTGGCCACTTACTTGTTTTTAAAAGGCCACTAATGAAACTATTACTACTTCCTACTGGCTATTAATAAATTTTCCGAGTTTCGCACTTTAACATTTTAATGCTCGGCACTGTTCATGAAATCCCACATTAATCTTTAGTAACATTTTAACATAGGATTACTCGTTGCCTAATAGATTTTTTCAAAATTTGTTTTTCACCATCCAAAAATGTATGTGTTTCACAAAAGTACTGTACTTTAAAAATTTATTTCTCCATGTCTTATGTACCTTTTCTCGAAACATATTTCGAAAATAAAATTTTCAAAATTTACGGTACTTACGTATTATCCGTGCCAGTTTTAAGCCAACTGCGCCAGGAATGGAGCCAATATTACTAATTATAGTAACACTTATATTTTTTTTCTTGCTACATGGTATATGCCTGAGAATAATCTATAATATTATTCTTTCTTATTTACTATGCTATTTACCATTTATTTAATTTTATTAAAATAATGTTATTTACTATTTTTAACAATGTTATAAATTTAATAAACATATATTACATTTTATTTATTTTATATTAATTACCATTTTTAACAATGTTATTTGATAATGTTAAATTACTGCGGTTGAAAACATGATTGGCAACGATAAACAAGTTTGGTACTTGGCAACCATTTTTGGCGATCAATCTTCTGGCACGGATAATACGTAAGTACCAAATTTACTGACTTTTGAAAGATAAATGAAATTAATCAATAGAATTCCTGAATCGTCTGTGCATTGGAATGTGACATCGACTTATTGATTTTGAGAAAGAAAAATTGAAAAATCGCATAAGTAATGAGTATATGTATTGTAATTCAAGAGTTGTCTTCAAAAAGTAACATGATATGCAACCTTTTACTATGTAATAATTTTTTCGAGGAAATTACTTTTTTTAAGTATAACTTCCAAAATCATGTCAAAAATTCTTCTCTGGAATAATAATCGAACGTATCCATAGCAATGCAGGTTTTATGCTTTAACCTTTCAAGGAAAATTTAATAATTTCTGCTACAACATTAGTTTATCCTGCTACAAAAGTTAAGTAATGCATGATATTAGGTGTTAAGTTCTGTTACAGAAATGTTACGTGATGTGCTACAAAAGCAGATATCTGGTTTCAGAACCCCTGCTTTTTGTATTAAAAAAAATAATAAAAATCTTTGTTTTTTTTATTTTTTTAAATGCTGATTTCTGTGGTCAAACAGAGCGATGATTTTCATTTAAAAGCAGTGGTCACAAAAAACCGTAATAAAAAATCAATTACATATTAAATTTCTGGTCAACAAAGTGTTAGTTTGAGAATCGTAACTCTCTGTAATTTGGAAGATTCAAAAATAACTATAAGAATGACTATGTTATAATGATATATTGGCAATCAGTAAGAGCGATTTATTATTCGAAGAAATATTTTATATATAATTGATATATTTTGTTGTTTAATTTATGTAAAAAGGCCTATTTAAGTCCATCTTATATTTTTTGAAATACACGTTTCCAGTTCAATGCAATGCTAAAATTGTTGCATAGCTACATTCCACATTGTAATAATTTTGCAGAAATAAAGTTTATAATATCTTTAATCATTTTCATAAAAAAAATTATTTTTATGAAAATGAAAAAAAGTACAAGATGTTTTTTATCCTTCAGTTTTACTCTTACTCAGCTTAATTATACTTCGTTTATGTTTTAGCATAAGTAGAGACAAGAAATATTTTTCTATATTACTTTATACTTTTCAAACGGCTCTGAATTTCTCTTAAATTCTGCTTTGAAAAAAAATGTGATAATTTAGCAGAGTTGGAGAATTACCCTTGTGCAATCAATATATTTCGATCTTTTTATATATTTTTTTTTCAGCTTTAAGTTTAAATCAATAATTCATATGCTTATCCAACTAACGCACAGCTTTGCGCGCATAGAAATGTAACACACTTGTTGAAAATAATGTTAAAACGTACGTTGTGGCCTCTTTAACGGGAAGTATTAATTATATTTCTACTTTACTAATGAAAAGGCTACTAATTAAAACAGAAAATATTCTTTCTAACCCATTTGAAGTCTTACCCTTAAAACATGTTGCCTATTTCTGAATTATGTTCACCATCTGTTCTACAGTTAAAGAGGTTTTTAAATTGTTCCCGTAATTTCAGAGTATACGTGATTTTTAAAATCTTTTAACTCATTTCATCATTTTAAATTTCGATTTTTCAAAAAACTAAAATAAGAATTTTGAACAGTTTTCGTTCTTTTATATGCTTGCGTGCAAATGTGTTGAAAAAATGGTTCCTACATATAAGTAAGGATAGTCACCATTGTAATGCTTAGAGAATTTTTACAATCGGTTTGGTAGTTTCAGAGTAATCATAGTTTTAGAATTTTTTTTTCTAATTTCAACTTTTTAAATTTCAATATTTTTAAACCGTTCTGTGTGAGATTTTTTGTCTTAAAAAACATGTGAAATTTGAAGTTTCTAATACTAAGAATTTCTAAGAAATCGTAATTTTAGAACTTTTCTTTTCTTTCAATACTGATAAACAAAAATCTCGAAATAAAAGATACTTAATGTTTAAACAGAGATAGACACCATTATAATATTGGAAAATTGTTTAAATAGTTTCTGCAGTTTTGAAGTAATTGTGATTTTATAACGTTTTCTGTTAGATTCATCATTTTAAATTTCAAATTTTTTGAAAAGCATTCATACGTCTCATTTATATTTCAAAAGTGACCACCCCCAGCAAACACACGCCTTTTGGCACACGATCGGACCGCAATCGCCAATGTCGGTTTAATGTCAGCATTGGCACAGTGATATCGGTCAAGAGACGGTAGCATGTCGGCAAGTGATACGAAACTACCGTGGTTTTTTTAATGCCGTTTGATGCTATCGGTTCTCTTACGGTAACGTATTGGCAAGCGATTTATATCGGCAAGTGATGCTGGACCGATATCTGATGCCCAAAAGTGAACCGATTAGATTTGCCGACATCGGTCCGAATTTGGAATATTAAATCTTAGCCGATGCTTCTTTTTTTTTCGGGGTGTGGGGGGGGGGATATATTAAATAAATATTTTTTCGAAGAAATAGTGTATAAATGTAAAATAAAATGAAATTATAAAATTTCATTTTTTTTTCCATTGGATACGTGGGGAAAAATAATGGAATATCTAATCATTAGCCAGTACTTTTGTTTTTCATTATTTGAGTTATTGAGTTATTGAGAGTATTTTAAATACACATTAAATATATATTATTAAAATTTAAAATATTTTTTCCATTTTTTCTTAGACGAATCAGTGTAACAATATGAAATCATAATGAATAGGATATTTCTATTTTTTCCTTATTTTCTAACAAAAACTGGATTGGTAAAAATAATAGAATATTTATGGAATTTGTAATATGTAATCATAACATGTGCTTTTTTTTGTTTGTTTCAGTTTTATTCGGAATATTAAATACATCTTTTTAAAATTAATATATATGTATTATATTTTTGATTTTTTTTTTCGAAGAGTTCAGTGTGGGAGTATGAAATTAAGAATTAATAAAACATTTATGTCTTTTTTTCTTCATTTTTTTAGCACAACAAATGTTGGTAATATTACGGAATATTTATCGAATTTGAAATTTTTAACCTTAGTCAAGTTATTTTTATATGTTTTCGTACATTATTTGGGTTTGTCGATCATATTTTTCTATTTTTCTTGGAAGAATCAGTAAAACAATATGAAATAAACACTCTATTATGATACATTCATCTCTTTTTTTTCCAAATTTTCTATAAAAAGTGAAAACAATTATGAAAATGCAACCAATTTTCACATAAATTCCAAGCAAAAGCTACAAAAAGCAAAAACTTCTGCTTTCTCCCCCCCCCCCCCCACCTACACACATGGTCGGGGGTGAAAGAGAAAGATTGATGTCACCGGAAATTATTGAAAAGAACAAAATATTGTCCGTGAATAGATAGAAATCATTGTTTTCGAGGGGTAGGGGGCTCCATCACTCCCACCCCACCCTGGCCCGCTGCGTATATGATATATTCTCTAAGTATTGTCTTTATATCTTATTATTTTTAAAGATTTTAGGTGACACGACCTTCCCCTGCATGGTAGGAATTAGATGAATATATATATTTTTTTTAAATGGAAGCTTCGTACTACTAAAATAAAGGATTAATTTTACAAAGCTTCGAGTTAGCTCGAACTCGTAATCATCGAGTCGTAAATCGAATACGTAATCAGTTTCTAAGCATTTAAAAAAATATTATCTGTAAATGGATCAGTGAATGTGCAATCAGTTAATATAAAGTCATTTAAAAAAATTCTCCCAAACAATTTTAAAGAGGTCGTAAGATTAGATCATTTTTCTTTTTAGTACACATTTAAGAGGTAGTGTTACTTGTCATAAAAACGTAGCCTATGTTAGAGAAAATAATAGCACAAATAAGTTTCCACAATTAGTTTTAAATCGGCTCAATTTTTCAGAGAATACGTCCTACAAACAACAAAACAAGCAAACATTGCTTCTTAATAATATTAGTATAGATTTTAAATAGTTTTTTTTATAAACGTTTTATCGATATTTTTTAAACAATTAGCCATCTCTGATATACTTCAACACACTAAATAAATTATTCTAAAGCAAATCTATATTGAAATCTAATATAAATATGTCATTTCGCTGATTCGATTATCTTGAAGCCTGCGAAAATTTCTTGACATTTTATTCATAATTTTGAAGGTTTATTTATAAAGTGCTCTTTACGGACTTTCAAAACAATTTCAGGAATAAACTGCCACTTTATGCGCCTAAAACTCTGAACCTCTTCATAAGGATCAATCAATATCAATATAAGCATTCTTCGCTGTAAATTAAAATTTTAAGATTTTGAATGACACATGATTTATCTGAAAAGTTTATTGTACGATGATATAGGTGCATTTTTAAAGCACAGAATCTATTAAAAGATAACTGCTTATAGAATAAAAAATGTATAAAAGATTTTGTGGATTACTAAAACGTTTGCAATGTCTCGGAATTAAATTATATTATGTCAACATTTTCCAAAACTCAATGAAAAAAAAATAAACTAATGTTTAGACATAATATTAACCCTGCTGTTCTGTTCGTATTTACTACAGGTGTGTAGTGTTTGGGTCAATATGACCCGATTCAGAATATTATCATTTGTAGCAGTAAATGAAAGGTGTCATTTTAGAAATGGTTTAAACAATAGTAAATTAGTTTAAATACAGATCAAATAACATAAAGAATCTAAAAAAATAACACAAAATATTTGAAATTGAAACTTAACTTTATTTGCAATTTGGATACAGTAATATTTTACTCGATATTTGCAAATGTGTTTCTTACAATTGTAGCAAAATATATTAGTTTTGTTATCATTGCTTGATGGGCAGAACTTGCACCTTGCACCTTTCATACACAATGAAGTAATCACATCAGAAGGTTCGTCTTGACTTTTATTCTATTTTCTTTTCACTACTTTGAGTGAGTTCTCACTGCTTGGCAAGTGTTGTCTTGCTTCAATGTGTGAAAAAATTTGTGATTTCTCCAATTCTTCGAAAAAGAGTTTGGTCAGTTTTTTTATTATATTTGCTGTTAATTGAAGTCCGTAGAATAAATGCATTGTACGCAAAAGTATCAAGCATGTTATAGTATATTAACTGCGCCAGCGATTTGTTTTTCTTTTACAAGTGTACGTTTTCAAATGTTGATCAAGTGTATCCACAACTCCTTTAGTTTCATTATAATCTAATATCATTTGAAGTTTTTTGGCTGGTCTATTGCTAACTTCTTTTTCATCATGAAAAGTGTTCATAAAAATAAAAATCTTGTTTTTTTATGTAGATTACAACTGTTGTGTCCTCTATAAAATAAAATGATGAGCTGCGCACTTCTTTCTTTGGGCATTTCTGCAGGAATTTAAGGATTATTTTGTCTAATTGTGTCAAGAATAGTCATTTTCTGTTTTTGAAGAAGTTAACTCAAGTTGTAGGATGTGAAAAAATTATCCCATTTCCGAATTCTTAGAGTCTTGAATTTTGTTTCATGAGATTGATAGTAGCAATTACAATATTTTTTTGCAAATATATTAAATTTGTTGACAAAATACAAAACGAGTTTTTCAAAGATTTTCTGATTTTAGTTTCAATGACATTAGCTTCTGCAAATGAGTCCGACAGCCGGAAAATCACTTGAAAAAATATGTTAAAAATCATTTATAAGTCAATAATTGTAATCAAATTTAAGAAAAGGTCCACTCTTGAGTATATGCAATTAAACAAGGATTTTGATGCAATTTTAAAAATAAAGTCATTTTAATCAAAATTAGGTTTAGATTTATATTAAAAAGTTTAAAATGACGGATAACATAACTTAATAATCGGTAGGAACATATTTTTGTCAGTGTAACTTAAAAAAAAACAGAAAGTGAGTTCTTATATTTAGATTATGCAATAAAATACTTTGATGAGTTCACGTGTTTCAATAGTGCTAAAAAAAGTACTTTGAGACAGAAAATAAAGCATGATACCAGGCGTGTTTGAGAATTTTATATAAATTTTGTAATTCAGTTTCCAGAGATTTCAGAAAGTAATGTTACGTAAACATTGCATATAAGGTGTGTATAATATATAAAGTTTGTAGGATGAAGAAATGTACAAGAGTGTTGAACTCTGCGTACCAGAAAATGTCAAGAGTAAGGATAATACTGAATGATTAACATCCAGCATGATGTTCAAAGCAAATTGTTAGAATTCATAAAAAATTTGTGATATTTCTCTGTGTTTATGGCTGCTATTTGTACGGAACGCTACGAAATATAATGTACTTGTGCTATTTGTTACTACGTATAATACATGGAAAACTATTCAGTGCTTTTCCTGATACTGTTCAATATACCAAGATAAAGCAATATGAGCAGTTTGAAAGAATGTTGACAGTACAATTTTTTATTTCACTAGTTTTCATTTCTCTTAGCACACCTACATAGTAATCTTTCGCTCTGTAAGAAAGCTTTCACTTGTCTTCCTAACACCCTAATTTCGGCTTATCTATATTGTAACAAAACTGACAAATTATTTTGGATCACATAGTGTAATGCCAATTTATCTGTATAAGTTTAATTTTGATCAAAATTGAACTCATCTGATATTCGCATTAAAACACATTTTTTATTCTAATAGATTTTTATTACATACAATGTTTTTTGTATAATAATGTAGTACATTGAAATATTAAACATGCTGGTGTGATGCAATAAGGGAAAAATACTTCTTAATAATATAAAAAAAATACGACATGTGCTTTGCACGTCAAAATAACATCGTCTTTCTTCTTTAGGCGAAAATAACACGTGCTACCACTTTGAAATCAGGAGCAAGACTAGAAGCTGCCGTGCTTCAGCTTTCAATGTGGTATCACGTGTTTTTTCCCATGAATGAGAAAGACTAAGTTTTCGAAAGACCTAGTGCATTTTCAAATTTTTGTGGTGTTATTAAGAAGTTTATTTTTTGCCCTAAATAATGTAGTAATTAATACAGCAGTAATAATGCTGTAGTGATAGTAATATAGTAATAAAAATTTCGAAATAATAATTTTATTCTAATACTAGCAGGCTACACGCGCTGCACTTGTCCATTTTTCAAATGAACCTTGAATCGACAGAAATGGTGACTTCGACATTATATTTTAAAGTAATATGGACTTTCACCTGAAAAAACCTTTTACATTACTAAGTACGATGCGAACGAAATTGCGGTATTACGCTATCTTAAGCGTTAGATAAAATTCGATCTATTAAGAAGAAACCCTTTTAGCTTGTCATTTGCAGTAGAATTTGGTAGAAAAATGTGTCTGTTATGACCAACATAAATTAAAGTGTTCTCTAGCCAACACACTACTGTAAAATAGAGAATTACAATGATTGCAGATATTGACCATTGAACTTAAATAAGGTTTGGGTTATTCATTTTTGTTTGTTAGTATTTGAACACCGGGCAGCTTGGTGCTATGTGTGGTTCTGGTAGCTTAAATACAATCTCACTCTACGTCACATTAAATTTCGTAATATACGTCTTCTTCTGGCAGGTATACTACAATTTTCTATCTTTTAATTCCAGCAGAGAAATTACAGTAAAAAATGCAATAAATTATTTGAACACAAAGAACAGTGTTTAACTTTCATATTCAAAAGAAATGTGAATCACAAAAAAGTTGATTTTTAAAGCTGAATTGTGTGAATAAAATTTAAATAACGCCATTTTCACTGCTATTTCATTTTATATGCCAGTCGCAATCATGTGACCATTAACCTGGA
Source organism: Maratus michaelseni (assembly GCA_963931845.1). Classification (NCBI taxonomy): domain Eukaryota; kingdom Metazoa; phylum Arthropoda; class Arachnida; order Araneae; family Salticidae; genus Maratus; species Maratus michaelseni. The sequence continues at coordinate 266,440,736 of OZ007596.1, read as the reverse complement.
ATAAAAACTCGAAAACTGATTCTGGTGAAAAAATAAATTTCTAGTTTGCATCCAATAAAATATTCCTAATATTCCGTAGCCAAGTTTGACGTCAAACATTAGGAGTGTTTATAACGATATGGTTACAAATATATCAGAGTTAGCTACAAAAAGAAGTTAATTGCCAAACCACGTTCTATTACATAATATCAAATTGCTGGTGACTGCGTTATATATCTTTCACCAACAAAACTCTTTGAGAATAATAAATAAAGTTAGTTATGCAAAGATTTTGTAATAATATGTTTGGCTAATACTTGAACGGAAGATTTTTTTGGCATTTCTGTAATGAGCATAATAACACGCAGAAATAAATAGGCTTCCTATTTGTTTTTCAAGAGTACATTTTTCTTCAGTCAGTTGTCGAAATAAACCCTATAATGAAAATAACCCTCAATTTGTCACTAGGTTTAGCTCCTAAGACTATGCGTCAGCCAAAATCGAAATTTTATGTAATCTGAATTTCAGGTGCATTTTTTCTTATTTAGGATAAATTGATAAATCTGAAAATATTGTACCATCACAGTTGGCATTTCAAAGTTTTTTTTTCCTACATTGGAAGTATTGCTTTTCTGGTGATAGTAAAATAACTGGAAATGAAAAATATGTCCGTTTGCTTAATAATGAAAAAACATTAATTTTCTAATTGCTAAGTACCAATTTCGTATAATCTTCTGTAATTTGATTCACAGTCCAGAAACACTTTCAAAGATATACGAAATTTCCAACAATATAGTAAATATGTAAATTGGCGGGTGACCCGATTACGGAAAATTAGCACAATATTAAAAAAAAAACCTTCATAAAAGAAGAAAATATATGTAAAAAAAACTAAAAACTAAAAAGGAAGGACAAATTAAAAAGAATATAGAAAATTGATTTTAGTTTACAATTTTCCAAAAAAACAATTTGCTTATCTGAGTTCGATGCTATAAAAATCACAATGAAAACTAATCAGCATGTTTCTGTAGTAAGGTATGGTGAAACATATTTTAAATGCCTGCAATTAAATTATTTTACAATATGTGTGTGGTAGATATTTGTACTAAAATTTAAATATTTGATTACATTTTTATAATATTAACTGTTATTTATATAATTTACATTTTAATATAAAACAATTGCTCCAAAAATACTGTTTTAGACTTGAAAAAACACTGTTATTGTGAACATTGCTCAGACAAATGTCACGTTTATGTCTTTTTGGCCTAAAATCAAATTGTTTGGTGAAAAAAGTAAAATACAAAATCGTAAATAAACAAATAACATGTAACTCACAAATACAGTTATTTTTATAATCACATCTGCCAGTTTCTTTTGAAAGTCACATGATGGAAGAGTTAGATAATAATAATAAAAAATGAAATAAATAAATAAATAAATAAATGTTACTCAGAGTTTATCTAATCAAATTTTTAGATGCATTCTTCTTAATCTGACGCAAAAGATAAATCGCCGAATATTGATTAAATTGCAATTTTTCACATTCAATACTTTTTTAAGCATTGTGAACATTCCCTTTTACATTTAAGTTAAATATTTTCGTTTTATATTATTATATCTCGTCAAAACTCTTTTTCTTCTTTAAAAAAAAAACAAAAAAACATTTAAATACAATTAGTAACTGTTTTTTTCTTTTATTTTTGAGGTGTTTGTATCAATTCTTTCATCAGGGATAATGGTCGCTAAAAATCATCAATAGTAACCGTTTCGTACAAAATAATAGAACACTCCATCATACATTTATAACTAATATACGTAGAACGATATGTTATGTACAAAAACCTTCCATCAAAAATTAATTACCTAACAGTGCAAGTTCCATAAAAATCCAGCCAGCAGAACTCGAGTAAGCGATCGGAAAGAAATTTCCAATATATATATATAGTAGATAAGGCAAATGAAATTTTTTATTGTTCTTAATACCCAACAAAGCAACTTTTTAAGCTTATTTGATTACATATTCCGCCCATTTAAAATATATAATTTCTTTACAAGTAATGCCATAAATGTTTAATCATACAATAAACCTTTTTGAAAATAAAGCAATATATATTACATAAAAATGTTGTAAAGACGTCCATTGCTTATATAATTTAAGAATTTAAAATCTTACAGCAAATGCATTTTTTTTACGATTATCAATACATCTGATTTTAAACTGTATTTTAAAGGGGCATAAATTTTGTTTTATATTGCCATAACATTTAACATGTTCTTTATGGAACGTTTAAACCTAATGGTTCTTGTTCCATGTCAAAAATAGATGATATTCAATGCTTTATGATAGCAGTAGAATTTTATGATACATGCCGTATAAAATTATTGACTTTTAATAATGCAGAGAGTACGTTACTGGCAGTGATTTTTAAAAGTTACACTTCATGCGAAAACATGTTATAATTAACGCACTAAAAGTAAAAATTTAAAATACTTCGTATTCAAGTTAAGCACAAACACTCGAAGACCATTATCCGTTAGTTATAATTGTAGCTGTTATTTGTTGTATAATATAAGATTTAAATGAATTAAGATGAGAACATGCAAGGACGTAAGTTTAAATACTTAAATTAACAGTTCAAATACTATATTATAATTATATGAGAATTTTGAATAATGAATAATATAAAGTTCCGTTTCTTCAAAATTCAGAAGAAAGTAATATTTTTCGTAATAATCACAAACTGTTATAATTTAATGTGCCATAAATGAATTTCGGGCTTTGTTAAAATTTGAATAATATAAACACGGATTTTTTTTTCAAAAGATGCTATTTCGTCAGCCGTTATAAAAAAGCTATTTTTCCTGGAAGTGTTTTCATGTGAAATGCGTGTTAACTAAAATCTACTTTTCAACAAATCGGTACTACTAAGTTCATTTAGTACAATAAACTTTGATTAGTAAACATGCAAGGATTTTTTGATTCACAGCGTTGCCCCTCTTCCAAATAATGCATGATCAAACAAATATTACTTTTCCACGATTAGGCCACGATTACTTTCTATTTTTAATAATTTTTAATACGAATAAATTACAAAAACTCTAAATTATAAATATGTAAATAACTCCATTTTATCAAATCATTATTAATTTTCAAATCTCAACTAAGCGTTACATAAAACAGATCAGGACAAAAAAATATTCCATCTATCGATCTATCTACCCAAACACATTTAAATAACTAACAAATAAGAAAATTCATTTGGCAAGCATATATTATGAAACACTTTCCAACACATCCAGAAAACTCTAGCGAAACTTCACCGTTAAATAATGTGAAAGAGATATGTAGTAAACATTTTACAAAATACAACAAATTTAAAAATACAATTTTAGCAATTACCTTTCATAATAAAAAATAAATAAATAAATAAAATAAAAAAGTGCAGCCCTCTATATGATACATAGATTTGAATATGTACTACAATGTGTAGCATGATAAAATATAGTTCAGTTAGAAAATTCAAATCTAGCAATTTTCGCCAATCGATGGAAATGCATGCGAAATCTTTTGTGCCACCCTGTATATTATATAAAGACTTTTATACACACCAAAGCTAACATTTAAATCAAGTAAAAACGCATAAGGCAAATTAAAATGTACTTTCAGCAATTACCAACCATAAACGATAATGTATCTGTTTCTTTGCGCACCCCTGTATATGAAATTATTTATACTCCAGAAACTTCTATAAGTCTACTAAATGTAGTTCAGCAGGAAAATGCGTAACACAATTCAAAATATCCTTAAGTAATTCTCTTCTATAGTCAATAATACTTAAGAATTCCTTTGTGTAGCCCTGTATATGATAAAAAAATTATACACACCATGTGCAATGGAAAATTTTAGTTTAGCTTAAAAACGCAAACCAAATTTGAAAACTCACTTATCATACACAGACAGTAACAATCGCACTAAAAAGACTGTAATCAAATTATTTTGTGTGTTCCTGTAAAAGAACGTTAAATGTAATGCACAAAATACTTTTCAGTGAGCAATTTATAGCGCACCTCAATAATGCATATAAATTTCATTATGTTTGAAACAGTGAAATAGCATTAAATTACGCTGCAAACAATTTTTCCCCATAAAACATTGTGCAACAGAATTATTTTGTGTGAGCCTGTAAATAAATAATAAAAGCTTTGCACAAAGTAGTTTACAAAAAACATGTTATAGTGCGCTTCCTAATTGTATATCAATTTAATTATGTTTTAAATGGCGTAACATCATAAAAAATATTTGAAAATTGAAAATATTTTTTCCCATTGACTGTAATACTTTGGTTGGAATACTTTTGACTGGGACTGTAAATAAACTATAAGTACTATACACTTCATTTTCAATAGGGATCATGCAATAATAAACGTCAATAACATGCAACAAATTAAGGGAAATCTGAATATACTTACGAGAGTTAAAACACGGCCGGACAGCAAGACAAACCGAAGTCATAAACACTTTTCAACTAGGTTGACAAGTGTTAAAAATAATCTTAAAGTCAAATATTTTAAGTATGTTATTGCAGTGTGTTTCCATTAATGAATGAATTAGAGATTAGAATAGAGATAAGTATCCAATGCACGATTCTGTTGTAAGTTCGGGTGTTGGCACACGAAAGGCATAGCCATTTATTATACATATAAATATAAATATATACAACTTAAAAGGTAATATTTATTTAATTAATTTAAAATATTAACCAACCTTGTAGAGGAGTATAATCAATATTATCCAAATTTTATTAATTAATGCTACGTTAATTTTCAAAGAATTTTTGTTCATGTGGTTTAAACAAGTTTAAATTGATAGAGTTAATTGTAAAAAAAAAAATAATTGTATTATAATGCAGAGATTATTTGTATTATACACATTAATTTTGAACATCATATATTCATTAGATCAAAAAGAAATATTTCATTTTTAAATATTTTTCTAGTTTAATTCATGAAAATATATCTTAATAATTATATAATTAAAAAGAAAATTAATTTTGAAATATTGCGAGTGATTTATATAATTATTTACATTTTCCTATGTGATAGAAATATAATTAGATCAAACATGAATGTCACATAGAATTATATTTTTTATTCCAATATTTAGTAGGAATTCTCTTTATTCTCTTTATCCAACAATTCTCTTTATTGACCATTTTTCGAATGTAATAGTGCACAAGCCTAAATTGAAGAAAGATTATTTAAAAAAAAAAATAACACAAGTAATGGCTTATAAAATTCTCTCAGAATATGAAAATTTAATGTGATTTTTATGTATACTTAAGTGTAATAGTTAGGAGGTTTATACTTTGAAAAAAGAGTTTCTTATAGCATGAATGGCGGATTCTTTCAAATTCCCTAAATAATTTTTATGAGAATATTTTACGATATATTAAGAGAGTTGCCGAAAGTTTGAAAACGATAAAATACATTTGGAAACATTTCAAAGATCCTTGACTAAAAAAGGATAACAGTTTTACGCAATCATTAAAAATTTAGATTTTTACTCTCTGTATTACATGCAGCATAAATAACTAGGAGAGCTTTGAAAAAATAAAGATTTTAATTTAATTTTTGCATGTATATTTAATTGTAAAAACCTAATAAATAGTATATAGAAATATATACAATTTTTCAAAAATATTAAAACACTGTTTGGTATATTATTATAGATTTTTCATCAAAGAACAGAGAATCTGAAGTACAAAGAAAAACATAAGCGTACCGGCTTGACGTTCGCTAATTAAACGCTAACTTTAAGAGGCTTTTTAAAGCCATCTTCGTGCATGCACTTCTGAAACGAAATAACCTCTTCGTGACATGCGTCATAAAGTGACCAAATCTTGAATATTCCTAACAATAATATTTAATTGGTCATTTCGACATATTTAATTGCAGAATGGTTGTGATTTAAAACAGTCCTGGAAGAAAATTATAAGGACATGTTGGACAATGAGTAATATGTATTAAAGTAATCATTAACTGAAAATAAAATCAAACATAATTTACTACTCATAATTAGGAAACATTAGGAACCTATTAATACGAAATTAAATTACAATAAAATTTATAAATCACATATTCATAGAAATATATGACATGAAACATGGGATAAATTATAAGGACATAATGCAATATGCCTAGAAATAAATTAATATTGTCTAAAATCCCCCCCTTTTTTTTCAATGACCTTTATTAATTGTGCAGTCATTGACTCAGAAAGTCCAGTTAATATTTGTTTGGAAATGTTTCTCCATGCTAATTCGATGGATAATATCAAATCGTCTGTATTTGCATATTGTGTGCCATACGTGCATACTAGTCTAGCTAAAATGCTCCATAGATTTTCTATGGGGTTAATCAGGGTTTGGTGGCAGCAAATCCAAAAATTGGACAGAATCGGCCTTGAACCATGAACGAGACACATGACAACTTGCATGGTCTTGTTGAAACAAATAATCACCACCTGTTAAGAGGGGTGCTTCAGGCAATAATGTTTTAACTAACATATCCACATATGATTCTCAATTCCTGCGACCCTGAATGGACATGATTGGTGCTGTTCCATTGGCTGAAAATCTGCCCACACCATCACAGAACCTCCTCCAAAATTGCGTTTGGAAAACACAGGTTTATATTTTCGCAAGTCATACCAATAATGGCGAAAACCTTCTGGTGTGTCCAAATTATTATTTTTTTTGTCCGAAAATACCACAACTTTCCAGCCAGATCCAAAAAAAATGTGTTTCTTAGCAAATTTCAATCTGAGCTTCTTATGTAGTTTTGCATGTGGTAAACGTGTCCATAGTTTAGCATATCTAACATTGGGATTCTTTTATAGAACATTGCGCACTTTTCGGCTAGTGCATGGTACATTGATTTCTGTTTTACTTTGAGTAGAACTCTAGTTTTTTAAGCAAGCGCGAAGCGAAATTCCAAGTTTCTGGAACATAGTCGTAGAAACAGGGCCTACCTGTTTGCTTCTTCTTGCCATTATCTGTTGTATTCTTCAAAAAATTATAAATTTTAGATCTATTTATATTTATTGTAATTTCACGTCCACTCATTCTTCATTTTCTGTAAGCAATATTTTTTTCCTTTTCAAATTTAGATAATTGTGTGCTCTTTGACATGATGAAGAACGAGAGAAACTGAACAATATTTCTGCGAAACAATTTTAGGTTAGTTGAAACAATTCTATGATATTACCAAATATGAAAAATTTTGTTTGCGATTTCAAAAGAAATGTATGTCCTTATAGTTTTTCCCGAGTACCAAGCTATTAAAACCTTTTAAATTCATGCCTTTTAATGATTTTCCAAATTTTCAACTTAAAGTTTGTTTTGAAATGTTTCGTTTCAAGCATTTTTATCATACAAATATTTGCATAATTTTCCAGCCAAGCGGCTCCTACATTTGGTGACTTTTTGCTTGTCCTTATAATTTTTATCATGGTTGTAGTTCGGATTTACCCGTGATAAAATATTTCAAATTGTGTAAACGACACTTGTAACGGCGGGATTAATTATGTGTTTTTCTTTAATTTCTTTTATTATTATTTATTAAGTTAATAAAATGTGTTTCCAGTACCAAATACGTGTCTATCCATTAATCCTTCGCAAACAGCTCCTTTACAGAATTAATTTTTTTTAGCATTAAATTTTTGCATAATTTAATCGCAGACATTTTTTCATTAAATAAGTGTTTTTTTTAATAAACATTGCAGGTAAGAATAATCAAAGATTATGTTGCGTATACGAGACTCTCCTCTTGAAGGGGTTAATAGAAAAAAATCTCTATTTACTTTTTCTAAATGACAATGAAAACGAAAGTAAAAAGTCAACATGTGAGAAAGCGTATTTATATTGAAATTTACATAGGAATAAATTATTGTTAATTACATTACGTTCAATACAATTTAAACTATATACACAATTATTTCTTTGGGAATATGTCACTTAAAATATCACGAAATCTTGCATATGCTCTTAATTATATCTGATTATTAAGGATATTAATTGCCCGGAATTATGAATAAATATGTTTTTCATTTTGTTCGATAATATATAATAGCAGTGTATATTTTAAGAAAAAGAAATGCACATATCTTGCACAATAATTAAATTCCAGACATTTGATAAATATTTTAATTTAAGTATAGAAGTTTCTTGGATTTTGTTTTTTGCTAATTACTATATATAGTTAGATATAATTACAAATTTATTTAAAATTTTTAAATGTAATTCCATGTTAGAATTTATTTAAAAAAAAATAGATCTTCAAAATTCTGATTTAAATGTTATCTCAATTCAATTCCAGTTTTCGGAAATAATTAATTAACTATGTTATATTTGCGTAATTTATTGACATCACAGCAATTTTAAGAGCGCAAGAGATATTTTTGTAGCTTAATTAAAATATAAATTTTCTATATTTTATAAAAATGCAGCTTTTTATATTGAGTGGGTTTTTCGCTTCCAAATTTCGAAATTGAAAATTGTTTTGTATATATATATTTTTCTAACTGATTTGCCAATATTAATGCAATAAAGTACATTTCGCATGAATAAAAATCTACTTTCGGAATATTTTTAATGGACATTAAATTTAAGAAGTATAACTAGTTCCGAACTTTCTCACTATTAATTCGTAGCCAGGACATCGGCCGGGTTAGTTCAATGGTTAGAACAACAGCACGTTACGCTGCAGACCCAGGTTCGAGTCCTGACCCCGGCTAAATTTTCACTCGTGTTGGGTGTATTGTATCAATTTGTGTGTATTCAAGTCAACCAATTAAGTGTAATCAAGTCTACCAAACAATGATAAAATAATTCTTTAAATAAAAGTATTCCAAAATATTTATTACATAGATATATAATATTTGTAGCAATGAAATACGCCCGGAATATTGAATTTTGGATTGCACGAATTTTTAAGTTACTAACAAGGCGTAAAACCAACAGAGTGAATATGTGTCCAGGCTACGGTTCGAACCAGAGCCATTTGCGTTACGTACCAATTTTCTAACAACTTAGCTACATGGATGATATCTTATCTAGTCTGGCTCCCTCCAATTTTATATTCCATCTTGTGCGACCTATATAGTTTTAACAACATATAAAATCGAAGTGAGAGAGGCTGGATATCGTATGGGTAGCTCAGTTGGTAGAACATTGGTGTGCTATGACAATCATCGGAATTCGCACTCCTGCCTGGACACATTTTCACTCTGTTTTTTTTACGCCTCTTTTGCAATGTAAAAATCCAAGTAATTAAAAAAGCAATATTTTGGGCGTATTTCATTGCTACAAAAATTATATCTGTATGTTATTTCACCGTAGCTGGGAGTCATTTCGTTTCATGTTTCTCAAAGGGTTATGGCTCATGAAGGTACTTAATATTGTGCCTTCAGATGGAGCCTTGACAACATGTAAGGGAGCAAGGCTATATATCCCCAGGATAGCTACGTTAGTAAAGCACACTTTTTTCACTCTATTGGTTTGATGCCTTGCTAACTATGTAAAAACTCATGGAATTAAAGATTATTTATTACTTTTTATTGCATTATTTGTTCGAAACAAGCTTCTATACATTTCAAATCTAAAAAACGAAAATTACTTAGTCGAAAATCCACAGAAGGAGTTTTATAAAGTAAGTCCGGTTACTTAATAGCCATCTCGTATATCTATTTTTTTTCATCTTCTTCTAAACACGAGTATGTTTGTACGCAATTCAATTACGAAATGACGAAGCTCATTTTTAAAATATCAAACTCATTTATATTAACAAATGTAATATCGAAAGTTACAAATATAAATAAGTTCAGTAAATTATTTTAAAATGGAAGACAGAGACGTTTTATTATACATGTTTAATAGTGCAATTATAAAAATTATTTGAAAAATATATTCTGTCTTAATGGTGTAATGGTAAAATTTAAAATGATAAATTTAAATAAAGCATATTTTGCAAACAATTTGGACCTTTTACATTGTTTTAATAATTTGTTTGAACTGTTACACATTTTTTGATAACGTCGGAAAAATGTACTTTATTAAGTCCCTTCAAAATATTCGAACTAAATTAATGTTTTAAACAAAGTAAACATTAATTAATAGTTGATTACTTGCCTAAGTGTTTCATGAATAGCATACATTTAATTAATAAACACGTGTAATTTATTTTAATCATCTCATGTTTATCCCCGATATCTAAGCTAATTAAGTTTATTCTGGATAAATTTTACTGATGCCGTTTTCATCGCAAATCTTTATAAATTCCCATTCGTGCAAGTTTTAAATTAGATTAAACGATTTTTTTCTTCTTTAGAGCAAACGTATTTATTTGTTCATTAATATTTTTAAATGTTGAAGTCATGTTTGTGTTTCTGGAAGAAATTTTATTTATCATCAAATATTGTTATTAAAGATATAGCTAATATTTTTAATTGATATGTATTTATGACGTTATATGCTTAATTAGACTAATTGATAAACATAATATTTAAGTAAAAATTGAAAGGGTACATCTATTTTAATGAGAGATATCGTAAACTAGCTATAAAATAGTACATGCCATTCTGAGTATTTAATAATCTGTTGGGTAATTAACATTATTTTAATTGCAATAGAATATGGAGTTCCGCTCGATATGTTTTTTTATATATAAAAAGTGCATAAAAATGTATTAAAAATCTATAATATCTTGAAACTAGAGTTGTGGCAAACTAATAAAGTATGAGAAAAAAAATAAATGTATACAAAAAAAAAATAAGTTAGATAAAAGAATATTAATTTAATTAACATCTGACGGAATATGTTCTAAGATTTAGATTACTCGCAAAAGTTTTACGATATTGTTGCAACTATCATTGTTGTTTTAGGATAAATCAAATTTAGTCAGTTATTCTTCACTATTAAAATATCATGATCTATTTTCCAACTAAGAAATTCATATTTTAAAATATATATGTTACAAAAATTCTTTTCTTTTAACGAGGGCCCTAATAAGTTAAATATGATATAGTACAAGGGGTAAGATGTAGTTCTAAAAATGCACATTAAAAAAAAGTTTGTTTGTAAATATCATTGCACAGTGTGTTGTCTTCAGTACAATTCTAATACCTCAACCATTAAACCAAGGAATGCCAAAATAATTTTAAAAACAACTACAATAGAATAAACCTGGACCCGTGGAATACGTGGTAAAGAAATTTTGGAAAATCTCAGTTTATAAGAAAATAAATGCAGAAGAAAATAAAATAGAAAAATATATTATGGGATTAAAATATGTGTTGGATCGTTACCGGTAATAAAAGATTACAAATTGTGTAAACGACCGTCGTCACGGCGTGCTTAATTATGTGCTTTTATTTAATTTATTATTTTTTTCAAATTAAATAAAATATGTTTACAGTACTTTATACATGTCTATTCATTAACCCTTCGCAAACAGTTTCTTTGCAGAATTTAATTTTTTTAGCATTGGTTTTTTTTAAACAGACATTTAGCATAATTTAATCGCAGACATTGATCAAAAATGTGATTTTTTAAAATAAAAATTGCAGGTAGGAATAATCAAGGATTATGAACACTTCATGCGTTGTGTATTCGAGACTCTCGTCGCAAAGGGATAAACCGAAAAAAATCGCTATTTACCTTTTTTATGTGACAATGAAAACGAAAGTAAAAGGACAACATGTATGAAAGTATATTTTATTGAAATTTACATGGGAATAAATTATTGTTAATTAGATTATATTTAATAAAATTTAAAGTTTAGACAAATTTGTTTCGTTGGAAATATATGTCACTTAAAATATCACAAAACCTTGCATATGCATTTTAGTATATCTGATAATTAAGGATTTTAATTGCACGGAATTATGAATAAGCATGTTTTTCATTTTGTTCGATAGTATAAATTAGCAGTGTATACTTTAATAAAAAGAAATGCACAAATCTTGCACTATAATTAAATTCCAGACATTTGGTAAATTTTCATTTAAATATGGCAGTTTCTTGGATTTTGTTTTTGCTAATTACTATATATATATATATATATATATATATATATATATATATATATAGTGAGATATAATTGCATATTACATTAAAATTTTTAAATGTAATTCCGTATTAGAATTTCTTTAAAAAATAAATATGAGATCTTCAAAATTCTGAATTAAATGTTATCTCAACTGAACTCCGGTTTTCGAAAATAGTTAATTAACTATGTTATATTTGATTAGCTTATTGATATCATAGCAATTTTAAGAGTGCCGGAGATATTTCTGTAACTTAATAAAAATATACATTTTCTATATTATATAAAAGTGCACCTTTTTATATTGAGTGCTTTTTCGCTTCCAAATTTCGAAATTGAAAATTGTTTTGTATATATTATTTTCTAACTGAATTGCCAATATTATTGCAATAAAGAATATTTCGCATGAATCAAAATCTACTTTCCAAATATTTTTAATGAACAGTAAATTTAAGAAGTATAACTAGCTCGGCAGTTTCTCACTATTAATTCATTGATAGGACATCGGCTGGATTATTTCAGTGGTTAGGACAGCAGCACGGTACGCTGCACGCCCATGTTCGAGTCCTGGCCACGGCTAATTTTTCACTCGTGTTGGGTCTATTGTATAGAGTTGTGTGTATTCAAGTCTGAAATAAAAAATGTTCTTTAAGTGTACCCATCATTAAATGGCTTCCAAAAGTTTAAATGTCCTTTTTAGTAATCGGGTCTACAAGCAAAATTGGCCTCAAACACGGAAGATACTAGCAACAATTTTATAATCTCCCGTAATCGAGTCTGCAGAGAAACTTGGCTTGAATAAAAAATGTATTAGAAACAAATATGCTTTAATGTAAATGCGGATACCATTAAAGGGTTTGCTAAAAAAACAGTACATTACGCCAAATCGTATTAGCAAATTGGCAATGGACACTATTACGCAAAAATACCTAATAGATTTAAAAATCTCCGCATTAACTAACGTATTGTAACAAACTGTTAAGCCAACGGACATAAAGCATGAATGCCTAAGTGAGTTAAACTGTCTTTGCTAAGAAAGACGAAATGCACACAAAAAAAAAATATATACGCAATGCTGCCATTATCGCAAAGAGTCCTTGATGATGTGTCTATCAGAATCTTTGGATCTGGCGAAGGATTAAGCAAATAAAATAAATTATTCATAAAAGTAATAGGGTGAAATACTTAGCATACATTTAAATTAGACCAAACTGGTCGCAAGAGGCGGCTAACACTTAAATAATTAGTAAAAATATTTTATTTTTAAATAATATTTCACTCCTTATATTTATAAAATTAACCATTATAATAAATATTATCAACCAATAATATTTATATAACTAACCGTTGGTATTTATAATATTTACTAAAAGGAAAAACACCTAAGATTGTTTTAAAAAGCACCTTATTTTTCCAAGATATCACTAGACACTTGTCAATACTTTAAATTAAAACAAATTTGAAATTTAAAATTGTTTTCGCCCTAAGTATAACAATTATTTTCTTTAGTTTACTAAATTATAAACTAAATAAAAATTAATATTTAATTTAACATCTTAAGAATTTCTTATAATATTAGAGGTAATTTTCAGTTGCTTACTTCAAGAATATATGTGTGTCATCAGAAGATTTCGCAATAATTTCACCTTTTTAATAATGACTACCAAACCGTGTAAAAATAATTCATTAAATAAAAGTACTTATTACATATAGCTATAATATTTATAGCATTAAAATACGCCCGGAATATATAATTTTTGATTGCACGAATTTTTAAATGACAAACCGTAAGTAGACAAACCGTAAACAAGGCGTAAAACCAACAGAGTGAATATGTGTCCAGGCAAGGGTTCGAACCAGCGCCATTTGCATAGCGTACCAATGTTCTATCAATTTAACTACACGGATGATATCTAGTTTGGCTCCCTCCCCTCTTATATTCCATTTTGTGCGACCTATACAGATTTGATAACGTTTAAGAGTGATGTGAGCGAGGCTGGATATCGTGCGGATAGCTCAGCTGGTAGAACATTGGTGTGCTATGTCAATGACCGGGTCTCGAACTCTGGCATGGACATTTTTTCACTCTGTTTGTTTTACGCCTTGTTAGCAATGTAAAAATTCAAGCATTTAAAAATGCAATATTTCAGGCGTATTTCATTAATACAAAAATTATATCTTTATGTTATTTCACCGATGCTGGGATGGATTTCGTTTCATGTTTACCAAAGGGTTGTGGCTCATGAAGGTACTTAATATTGTGCCTTCAGATGGAGCCTTGACAACATGTAAGGGAGCAAGGCTATATATCGTCAGGATAGCTACGTTAGTAAAGCACACTTTTTTCACTCTATTGGTTTGATGCCTTGCTAACTATGTAAAAACTCATAGAATTAAAGATTATTTATTACTTTTTATTGCATTATTTGTTCGAAACAAGCTTTTATACATTTCAAATCTAAAAAACGAAAATTACTTAGTCGAAAATCCTCAGAAGGAGTTTTATAAAGTAAGTCCTGTTACTTAATAGCCACACCTCGTATATCTATTTTTTCATCTTCTTCTAAACAAGAGTATGTTTGTACGAAATTCAAATACTAAATAACGAAGCTCATTTTAAAAATATCAACCTCATTTATATTAACAAATGTAATATCGAAAATTAGAAGTATAAATATGTTTAGATAATTCTTTTAAAATGGAAGAAGGAGACGTTTTATTATAAATTTTTAATAGTACAATTATAAAAATTATTTTAAAAATATGCTATGTAGTAATGGTGTAATGGTAAAATTAAAAATGAGAAATTTAAATAAAGCATATTTTGCAAACAATTTAGACCTTTTACATGGTTTTAATATTTTGTTTGAACTATTACACATTTTAGTGATAACGTCAGGAAAAAAGTACTTTATTAAGTCCCTTCAAAATATTCGAACTAAATTAATGTTTCAAACAAAGTAAACATTAATCAATAGTTAATTACTTGCCTAAATGTTTCATGAATAGCATGCATTTAATTAATAAACACGTGTCATTTATTTTAATCATCTCATGTTTATCCCCGATATCTAAGCTAATTAAGTTTATTCTGCATAAATTTTACTGATGCAGTTTACATCCCAAAACTTCATAAATCCCCATTCGTGCAGGTTTTAAATTAAATTAAACGATTTTTTTTCCTCTTTAGATCAAACGTATTTATTTGCTCATTAATATTTTTAAATGTTGAAGTGATGTTTGTATTTCTGAAGGAATTTTTATTTATAACCAAATATTGTTATTAAAGATATATCTAATATTTTTAATTGATATGGATTTATGAAGTTATGTGCTTAATTAGACTAATTGATAAAGATAATATTTAAATGAAAATTGAAAGAATACATCTATTTTAATGAGAGATATCGTGAACTAGCTATAAAATAGTACATGACAATCTGAGTATTTAATAATATGTAGGGTAATTAACATTACTTTAAAATGCAATAGAATATGGAGTTCCGTTCGATATGCCTTTTATGTATAAAAAGTGTATAAAAATGTATTAAAAATCTATAATATCATGGAACTAGAGTTGTGGCAAACTAATAAATTATGAGAAAAAAAGATAAATGCATACAAATACAAAGATAGATAAAAGAATATTAATTTATTAGACATCCGATGGAATATGCTCTAAGATTTAGATTACTCGCAAAATTTTTAATATATTGTTGCAATTATCATTGTTGTTTTACTATAAATCTAATTTAGCAAGTTTTTTTTTTACTATTAAAAATCATGATGCTATTTACCTAATTAAGAAATTCATACTATTTAAAAAAAATATTATAAAAATTCTTCTTTTTAAACAAGGGCCCTGATAATTTAAATATGATATGGTAAATGGTAATATACATATAATGGTAGATATATATATATATATATATAAAGAAATTTAGAAATCTCAGTTCAGAAGAAAATTCAGAAGAAAATAGAATGGATAGAAAAATATCCATCTGAATTAAAATATGAGTTGAATCGTTCCCGAAGATTAAGACTACATGGAAATTATTTTAAAACATTGTTACAATATTTGGATTGTTACATACAAAAATTTTCTTTGTTAATATTTTTTGTATTTTTGTACTTATTAAATATTGTTGAAATGTTAGAGTAGTATACGATGTGAGGCGTGGTACAGGACTAGTGCTGCAGCGATAAATAACGAGCGTTTTACAGTCGAACTTCCTTTGAAGCTATTATGTGGTATCTTCCGCATCCTCTTCTCGATCGTCAAGGTCCCGTGTCGCTTAATTCGGTTACAGAATTTGCCCTAAATGAACATTGTGAAAGTGGCTCAGCTTAAAAATGACAAGAGTTCAGATGGAGCAACGGGAAACATCAAGTTTCTTGTAAAAATCAAGAAAACGGTCACAGTAGCTCATGCTATATTTAAAGAAGTGTACGGATATGAATGTTTATCGAGCACTCAAGTTTTTGAGTGGCTTAAAAGGTTAAAAGGACGAGAAACGACTATAGCAATGCACGCCCTGGACGACCCTACACCTCAAAAACGAACGAAATCATTCCAAAATTTTTGTCAGTCGATCCGCGATAATCATCGGCTGAGTATCCAAGCTGTTGCTGAGTTGACAGAAATCGACAAAGAAAGCATTCGTCAGATTTTTTCATGAAGCATTCAGCATGCCGAATCCTGGTCCTTTCAACAGGACAATGCGTCAGCACATTCCGCTTTGACTGTGAAAGCGTACAACATCTCCATGTTGGATCATCAACCGTACTCGCCCGGCCTTTATCCATTTGACTTCTGTTTATTTCAAAAGGTAAAATCTGAATTTAAGGGGATACGATTTCATAGCATGGAAATATGTCAAAGCAATTGCGGCGGCGATTCTCAACTGATAGTAGAGGACTTCCAGGACTGCTTTGCATAGTCGAAAATTCGGATGGGGTGGTGCAAGAATCGCCGAGGGCGATTAAAGGCGATAAAATTTCTGATTTATTTGGTGACGAATAAAAAGTTTTATAATGTCAGTCCGGTTAATTAATAGCCACACCTCGCATATATATTTTTTCATCTTCTTCTAAAACAACGCTATTAAACTTTTATTTAATGCATAGTAATTGAACCAACGGTGTAAATACACAGGGTGTCCGAAAAACATTGATATCGGCTATTATTCTTTAAATATTGATCATAGTATAATAATACAAGTAATAAATTAAAAGAATATACAAAAAAAAAAAAAAAAAAAAAAAAAAAAACAGAATTTTATGAAATTGATTAAAATTTTCAGGGGATTAAATTTGAAGAATTTACAAACTTCAAACTTTTATACGATCCCCGTACAAAAGTGTGTACAATGTGCCCAATATACTAATAAGTTTGTGTACAGAATTTCAAAATTTTATCATAAAAAGGCGCAGAGATATGTTTAAACAAAGTTTGTGAGGGAGTAATCATAAATTAAAATGTAAATGTTTAGAGCTAGAGTGCAGATGACGGGACGCAGTAATGTATCATAAGCAAATGAAATATGGCTCTTATTTTTAGTTTTATTTACAAATGTACAAAAATTTGCTTCCTGAAAAATACTTTAAAATTTTAAATGATGAATTACAGAATAAAATTTGAAATGACAAAGTCAATGAAGGTTAAAGCAGCTGAGAACCGTTTGCAGATGCACATATCTACCTCTGATCGGAAAACATTTTGAACAAGTTTTCGAATATTTGCGTAAAGTTATTATTTCTACACAAATTAGATATTTTTGTACAAATAAATAGCACAATTATTATTTACTTATGAAATCACGTTTTCTTTTGTAATTTGTGTACGACCCAGTAAAAAACGAACATCCGACATGTTTTTTTAAATTTTGGAACTGATATCCATCCGTTGAAGAGTGGTTTAAGTCAGCATTTATGTATTTTTATATAGCTGTGATTTTTTATGATAAAATGCTAAAATTTTGTACATAACTTTACGAGTGTATGGGGCACATCCCACAAATGTTTGTATTTTATTTAAAGATCTTGTAAAAGATCTTTAACTAAAATACAAACATTTGTGGGTGTATCTGAAGCATATCAAAGAAAAAAGTTCAACTAATATTTTATATCAATGATTGTAAGTAGTATTCAACGAAAACGGAAATGTATTATACTTCTTCTCATTATAAAACATTAAATGTTATTAAAAATATACATGAATATAAAAATTCTTTTTAAAGAAAATATAATTGCAAAGTAATATGGTATAATTAAAATTTAACTTTGTCAATATTTTCAGTCAATTTAATTTATATTGCACCATACAGCTGCATTATATGGTGTATGCAAATCCATTTTTATTCATGCAAAATTGTACACATATAAATATTCAACTCCATAGAAATTAAAAATCAATATTTTTAAATTTAGGAATCATATGAAGAAAATTCCCTAATATATATATATATATATATATATATATATATATATAGCAAATCTTAACAAATTAAAAAAAATAGAAACGTGTTCATGTTTAAAAATTGATAAATAAACAGAATATTAAGTTACCATATTGTATACTTTACGCAGTTTCTGTCATTTTTCTGATCTAAAATCTTTAAACAAAACATGTCAATGTGTGATTTATAACGTTGTTGTTCATCCTGTTCTCTGAACATGATCGGTAATCAATAAAATTGAATGGAGTTCATGAAAGAAAACAAAACAGAAAAAAA
The DNA here is from genome assembly GCA_963931845.1 of Maratus michaelseni. Classification (NCBI taxonomy): domain Eukaryota; kingdom Metazoa; phylum Arthropoda; class Arachnida; order Araneae; family Salticidae; genus Maratus; species Maratus michaelseni. The sequence continues at coordinate 266,421,918 of OZ007596.1, read as the reverse complement.
GATATCAAGTGTTGTTTCGGGACTCATAAATAAAAAAATATATATATATTAAATTCTATAGTGGGCACAATTAGTTAAAAAGTATTAAATTATGGAGAAAGTTATTTATTTACAAATGTATTATACTAAAATTTTCAGGATATGTATTTTTATGAGTATAAAAACACGACTAAGTATCTTTTTAAATTTAAATTTTTATTAGATAAAACCATCTTATTGAAAATAATACTAATAATAATTTTTTACAGGAGATTGACAATTAAGATAACATTTATTTCTTTATCTATGATAATATTAGGGGATATCAAAAGAAGTTTCGTCTTTTGAATGTTCTATGTCGAAGCACGTAGCTGACACTTTCTCACCCCTATTGTTGAACATAAAATTTTATTTAAAAGGATATTCAGGTTAAAATTTAGAATATTTTAGAAAAATGGCGACTTTGATGTTCCTAAATACATTTTTATAAAATATTTAGCACGTATTTTTCCGTTTTTCAATCCGATGTATATTTCTGAAGTTATTCGACCGTTTCCAGACATATCACTAAAAACGATTCTCACTGCATTTTACTCGATTACAGCGTCATTTATGCTTTTCCAAAAAATGTTAAATACAAAAGCTACGTTTTTTTTTCGTAGAATCCGAATCTGTAGTAAAAAGAGGGGCTATCATTTAAGATTTCAAAGCTACCCCGACTTTCCCCCCCAGGGGGCAGATTGTGGAGGTAACATCGCTATATATAAATAGATTTTTCAAAAATATTGAACATCTATTTTTACATTTTTCAATCTGATGTATATTTTTCAAGTTATTCGACCGTTTCCAGACTTTTTAATGGAAACGATTGCTGCAATTTGACACTAAATTTTCCTCAATTACAGCGGCATCTACGATTTTCTGAAGAAAATGTTAAATACAAATGTTACGTATTTTTTCCGTAGAATAAGAATTTGCAATAAAAAAAAAGTTGGGGGGTTATCATTTATGATTTCAAAGTTATCTCTCTTACCCACAGGGGACAGAGCAGGGGGGACAACTTTGATATCCCTAAATATATTTTCAAAAATATTGAACACCCATTTTCCGATTTTAAAGCCGATGTATATTTCGCGAGTTATTCAGTCGTTTCCACACTTTTCGGAGACCCTATATAACCCTCTATATTCTATAATCATACAGGCTTCTTTCTTTCATTTTAGAGTCACATAAAAAAAATTATTGCAATGTTGAGATTTTTCATATCTTAAGGCATTATTTTAAACTAGGCCTTAAAACCAATAAAGTTGTCCGAAAAATTCATGCACTCGGGTGCCAAGACGAGAGTAGCATTCGGACAGTTTGAGAAGTTGAGGAGAAAATTAGAGGATAATTCACACAATGATATCCGCAAAGTGACGGCCACACATATACTTCGCCATATGGCAAGTTTTACAGAAGTTTAAACAAACTTGCAGGGAGTATCATATCGTTTTCACATAAGAAAATTATCATTAAAGAAAATTATCATTCAAGCAAATTTGAAACTAAATATGAGAGATTTGTACAGTTTTATAACTTAGTTGTCTCTTTCCGGCCGGAATGTCAGTACGTTCGACAAACTGTAGCAACAGAAATATTGGATGTAATGAAAAACCATTTTAACAGCACATTCTGTATACTTGTACCTTTCAAAAACTGATTTTCTTTTCAAACAGTTATCAGTAAACATGGCCTTAAGTGCAGATAAATAGGGAAAAAAAGTAAGACTTCCGTGAAACTTGTCGTTTATAAAACAGAAGAATTGATTAGCTATTATTGCTTTCTTTTTTCTATCTTTACAAGGAGAGAGTATTGGATTCCCTAATGCACGAAATTTCGGCAAACGCCATATTCTCTTAGACTTTCACATAGATCCTTACTAGGCTTGGGTCTATACTACTCGAAAGGTGCCGCTTTTATCCTCTTGGGGTTGGAAATGTTGTTGCAGACATCTAAGATGGTGGGTGCCGAAATTCAATGGTTTGATTGAAAAATGCGATGCTTATATCTCCTTTTTACATGCACACAATGAAACGAAACTATAACTTTAGAATCCTGATGATGGGCATAGATTGTCATTTAATTTTTGCAATGTGATAGTAAATTTGGATGTATTAACATGTTTATGATAGAAGAATGTATTGGAATTGGCAAATCCGATTAGTTTATTTGTTTTGCAGCAGTTCGCTTCCTGAGACCAAAGAAGAAGCACTTAGTTTGTATTGTCTTGTGTTGTTTAGCGGTTGCGTAGTGTATATTGTATAATGACTTGCGATTCTAAGACTGTTGAAATTTCGTGGAAGGACGACGACATGTTTGATGACTCTGTTCAAACGGTTATAAGTGGAGTGGAAAGATAAGATATTGCTGACACTTTCAAAGAATTTCCTTTGCCAGACGCTAAATAAGACTCGATGCTCCCGATGGATTGTGAGGATTTTATCCAGGAGAGGCAACAGACTGGTAGATAACAGAGCACCAAAAGACTGCAACAAGAAGAAAGGGAAATTTTTAGTGACGCCTTGATTATTACTAAGGAGTCATTTGATCTCTGCAAACTTATTAACTTAAAGTTCCTTAATGACTTTATGACCCGAGAGAAGGCGCACCAAAAAATCGAACTCGAGAAAACGCTCTGGGTATGTTATATACGAAGATAATTTTAACCATTAATTTTAAAAAAATACACGCTACTTATTTTCTATAACAAAGAGATAAACAAAATAATGTTGAAAAAATTCAATTCGTAAAAATTGACGAGTAAACACTTTTATGTTACAATTAAACATTTTTTTTTGCACATTCATCACAGAATGAACTGATACGATCCATAGATATGTATTTGTAACATCTTTGGTATGTATATTTCGTTTATCTGCCCTTGTTCTTTATCGTAGCTAAGATATTTCGTCATCGTAACTTTAAAAGAAAACTGAACGCTGAAGTCAACACGTGAAAATTGACTGACTCCAGAAGTCAAACTGGTATCTCACACCCATTGAATAAAAATTTTAATTCTTTCCCTTCAAGAATATGGCATTGAACTCAGCTACACAGGTTTATTTTTTACAGGTAAATATTTTTAAAACGAAACTAATTATGAAGTTATGGAAGATACTGAAATTAGACCCGGCGAAAAGTTGCCGGTAGTTAAAAAGAGATAAATTTAACCATTTCTAACTTAAGTAACAGGAAAATAGAGAGATTTGGAAAATTAACTACAGAACACAAATAAGGAAGAAATACATCTTTAAAAGGAACGGAGAACACATAAAAGTCCATTTCAAAAACGATAATTATTTAAAAAAATGTAAGATAATCAAGGTTGTCTTGATAGTGTAAATCCAGGTTCGATGCCCCACGTGTTAGATTCCCTAGTTATTATATTTCAGCTATTGGATGTGTGGCAAAGCTAGTGACGTTCTTCTACTGTCAATTGTTATGGAAAAAGTAGCAGACGAAGTTACAGTGATTTAGTTCTTCAAATAAAAGTTATAATTATCTAAAAATATAATATACTTACTTAGCATTTTTCATGAAATATTTAGTGAATACAGTTGAAAAAACTGTCGAGTAATGTGTTAATTACAGGTTTCAACCATTTTTGTTCCTACTTTCATAGCTACTGGCGGGGCATCTATCCTGGATTAAAAAGATATATGCCCCACATGCATGGAGGATACATGCCTCACTTGTGGTGCGAAATAAGATGCCACACTTATTATCAAATAACTTTGTTGTGTGAGAATATTTTTAAACATTTGCCGGATTGAGGGGGAACAAAATCTGTTTTTTCTTTTGTTTGACCATAGTCCTTCTGGGGGATCATTACCTAACAAGTCAGTGGACGTTGTTCGTAGTGATGAATTCACCCTTTAAGAAATGATTAAAACAATTATTTGTTTCATTTCAGAAAGTTTGTTCAAAAGGATACAATTCGTTCCCATTTTAAAGTGAAAAATATTTAAGTATTTGGAACTTAAAGCTCTGATCAGAATATTTTTATGCACACATTCCGAACATTCCTTCTCTTTATATCAGAATATATTCAGAAGCATTAAATAGAAATAGAAATGCAAAAGACAAATCTAAAATCCCTTAAGTATATCATTCTTGCAGGAAATTCGGAAAACATATATTGGGACAACGTATTAGAGATATAATCCCTCTTTATGATTATTTATTTATTTAAATAATATTTCTTTTATTGTTGGCAATTTTTCTGAACCCCCTCTCCCACCTAATTTGAATTACTCAAGTTTAACATTCCTTGAATATATAAAATATTTTGAACTCATTTATTATGAAACATAAAAATCTAACGCATTTAATTTGATAATTCAAAATTTGCTTCCTGAATTAGTTTTTAGAGTTTGTAGAACGAATATAAAAAGGGAGGAGGTTAATCCTTATTTGTTTAGACTAAACAAGTTTTGCCTTCGTTAGAAATATCCAATTGGCTTCAAATTTCGTATACCCAGTTATTTGAAGAATTGGAAATAACAAATACCTTTTGATGGGAGAATGTAATGCAAGATTATTATACTGAGCCTGTATACTTAATATTCGTTTAAAAAAAATATGTAAATAGGGTATTAATCAAATGGAAATCCAGATTTTAAATTATAAATGTTAATCAGATATGCTTCATATTCTTTTACGTATGGGGCATCTATCCCGATGAAGCGGGGTGTCCAACCCTGAGGTACGGGATATATGGCCAAAATCATTGATTAAGTTTTTTGACAAAAACACTATTTTATATGGGATGTATATTAAAGTAATATTTATTATGATGTTCTATATAAACTTTGGAGTAGATAGGTTACATGTGCAATGCAAAAATCATTCCTATACAAAATAAAAATGAAAGGGGGCTTAGGTAGGGCAATTATATCGGACTTATACTACTAATACATTGTACCACCAGTCCAAATGAAAAACATGAAAAATTCTGCTTCCGCGGAATCAACTTTATAATGATCTCCAATGGATAATAAATGCTATAAAAGAGCGCAACATTACAGCCAATAGGGCAGCTATGTTAAAAAATAGAAGAAAAAGCTTATCCAAGACAATCTATTTTTTAATTCATCTAATAAGAGCAAATTTTGATCAAATTTAGCAAATTAAATAACTACGCTGTATAATCTTAAATATTGAACTTTTTAAGGGCAGCAGTATTGTTAAAAAATGCTACCACTATCAGAGTTTCGACATCTCTTACAAAATTTGCCATTTTACTTTCAAAAGCGTGAAATACGCCAAAGATCACCTAACTAAGATTTGTCCAGATCTAAAGAAAATCACACTTAACAGTGCCAACTGTTTTGACCCTCAACTTACAAAATTCAAATAATGCTCTAACTCTCCTCTCCAAATGCAGAAGTATAGTAATTCGCCCCACCAAATTAATGAAAAGCTTAAAAATGAATCTATGTTTATGTCCGAAATTCTGAACAAATAATACTATGTTAAAATATCCAGTTCAACACATAGCTCATGTAATGAAGCCCCGGATGTGGACACTTTCCCCAAACCCCCGTGCGAAGTTTTAACTAATCAAACTAACCGATCTAATAGCACAACATCCAATAACAACCCACATACTAATGATTTCCAGGATATTTTTTTAACTATTTATGAAATAAAATAAATCATAAAAAATAAATCTGTTTATGAAAATAAAATATTTTTAAAAATATTTATATGCATTTTTTGTTATTTTAATTTTCTGCATATGTTAAATGAAAAAATATATAAAGAAAGTTTTACATAAACTTTTAACTTTAGTGTAGCAGATTTTCTGAATTTCTACTTTTTCCGAAAAAGAAATTTCATCTTTTAATGTATTTTAACAGTCTTTTTCCTTTTTAGTATTTTTCTACCATACAGAAAGAAAGATTTGGCACGTAATGATGTCAGCACATAAAACAGCAAAAATAACCCTCTGTGAGGGCAAGAAAAATACTCTCATTTTCGAGTTTTCCAGTACTTACACCATATTTCAATGCATGTATCATTTAACTAGACTATTTCGTGATTTATTTTGTTTTTAATACATAAGAAATTTAAAGTTCTAAGAAATTTTAAAAAGCTTATTTTTTGTCTTTTTTGCATACTTTATCAATTACTTTTCATACAATCATACACAACAAAAATGTAATAAAGTATGACTCAAATTAGTTTGCTAACAGTAAAGATTTAATGTCAATTTTCGGGATGATTTTTTGCATGTTTTTTTATTGTACATATATGTTTTAGTATATAAAAAAATATTGCTGAGTCATATCATAAAAATTAAATTATATGGATTAACTATTTATTGTCAATGTAATAACGTTACAATATATATTGGCAAGACAAACATGTGTGAAATATTACTAAATTAAATTTTTAATGCGTACATTTAAAAAATATATCACTTTAGTTGTAAATCAGAAAAATACTCTTGAAATAATTTATATTATACAGTTTTATATTTTTTCTCTTTATGTGTATTTTATTGAAAATGCAAGACATGTTAATATTTTTAAAAAGTAGAATTATTACGTAAGATTAAATGATAAATTTTCCATAATGCTGTTTCACTATGCCTACATGTCCAAGCGCATTTTTTGCAGATGCAATGTCTTAGAAAGTACAGTGTATAATTGAAATTGTAAATTATTGTGCATTTTAGAAAAACTATTTCAAAAAATAATTCAGCGTTTCATGTTTCCGAAAGCATAAATTCAGTTTCTCAGTGCATGTCCAGAAACTGAAATGTACATCTATGAAGCTCAGTCAAGCTAAGTGCATTCGTGACGAAAATCTCTATTTGCATAACAAATACATTTTTACAAATTTCAGGTGTATCAAAATATAGAACATGTATTTGCTCTTTAAATCCAAAGCTTTAAAAAAAGTAATGACAATAGAATCTCAACAAAATTGCCCCAAATTCTCGTTTTCACCCTTCCGTATTTTTCTCTAGGTAAGTAGGGGAAAACACCATACTGATTTCTCCCTTTATTCAAATTTCGACATGTGTTATGCCCTTTTGTTTATCATTGTGAACATTCCTCCAGTTACTGAAACAAAAATTTTGTTTTTCTTTCTGTACATTCCAGAAATGCCAACACATTACCCAATTCATTACTAAGAGAGATCAACCTCTTGACAGCACACCAACCCACCTAAGGGTAAGGAAAATCCTTTCAGTTATAGACTGCTACTACGGGTATCGGAGCATTGGGCAAAATGTTACGTGCTTTGAAGCATGAAAAATACCATTGGACTAAGAATAATGCCATTTGTGTTCCACATTGTTTAACATTCTTTTTCTTATACTCATTGATTTGTTATACCGAAAATCTTTCTTTGTTCGATTAAATGAACATTTTAATTTTCTGTAATTGAAATTGTTGCTTAAAATATGTAATAATGAGAACATGTGTAATTTTATACTAGGTATATTATATCGTATAACTTGTAATATAAAAAGGCATTTTCTAGTAGGCTATTTCGTTTGTATTTAGTGACTCTTTGAGATTTAATCTTTCAAATTGTACAAAATACTGTTAAAACTTAAAAGCGTTTTTTTTTAACCATTGGGAAAATGGTTGTTGTTTTCCGGTCGAGAATGGACCTCTTGTCGTCGTCATTTAATTTTTTTAAGTGTTTTTAACGAAATTCTGTAAATGTACAAGAATGTTTTAAGCGTTTTTAACAAAATTTTGTAACTTTAGAAGAATGTTTTTTTGAATAGGCAATAGAAATGCATAAAATTGTTACAAAAAGGTTAAAGTTAGAAAAATCATAGATGCAAACTATCAGATATGAAAACAAGCCAAATTAAAAAATTGACGTCGGATGAGAAATCGTCTTATAAAGCAAAAAAAGTGGTCTTCAACTTTAATTTCCTCAAAACACTTTTAGCTCAGACATCAATCTAAACAAGAGTTAAAGTTATTGTAGGAACGACCCGACAAAATATTAAGGTATATTGGTTAACATATATTGGTTGGCACTTTTCTTTATTTGCACAACTCAATGTTACTCAATAGCATTCAGTTGCTTTTCTTATCAACTTACCCGTTTAAAAAATTCTTCCAGACAGTATGTTGCTAAATATTATGTATCACGCAACGTTTATCGTTTGCTGGTTGAATCATCTGCGTCATCGATATGCGATGATGGAAAGGCGCATTGCTTACAATCGAATGACGAATGCAACGCTGTCAGGGGTGCGATGGAGAGATTGACTGTGTAGATGGTTCAGACTAATATTTTTTCGAGGGTAGAGAATGCCAGGATCTCTTCAACTGCACTGTAAAAAATTTGCAGCAGAGTAACCGGTCATTCGACCGTTTTTATAAAAAACGGTTACATAACCGTAATTTAACAGTATTTTGACCCTAATATGAGCAATTATATGGTCAAAATAGCGTTAAATTACGTTTATGTAGGGTTAAGTACGGTCATTCGACCGTTTTCTATACAAACGGTCGAATGACCAGTTACTTTTCTGCAAAATTTTTTACAGTGTGTAATAATGGAAAATGCGTTTCAATAACTGCGGCGATGGTTCAAACGAATATTTTAGCGAGGACAGAGAATGCCAGGATCTCTTCAACTGTAGTAATGGAAAATGCGTTTTTTTGTAAGTATGGTTCCGATGATTTTTTTCCTTAAAGCTTTTGGAACATTTTCCCAATGGTTGTTGTAATTTGATAAATTATTTTTTTTTCTTTTTAAAACCTGAAACATACTATTTTAAGATACAGGTAGAATATTTATTCTTTTCCATTCAGTAAATTTGTAAATTTCTAAAAGTGTTTTTAATACGGTGTATATTTTAATATGTTTGAATCCAAAACCGCATTATATAATTATACATTAATCATAAGTCATAATACTCGTATTTCAGCAAAATATTTCAATTCGATAACGAATAAAAAAACATGGCAAAAATATCTTTTAGTTTTTCTTTATATTTAAACAGTGACAATGTCTATGTGTTTACAGGTAAAGTTTAATTCACTGAATTAATTTAGTTTTCTAGAATCTGTGCGCTTGTTTAACTTTTCCTCGTTGGAAGATTTATTTATTTATTTATTTTGATATCACTATTTGATTTAGAAAAATTAATATTAAAAATTTTCATTTTCGATACTTGAAAACAAATAAAAAAAATAAAATTTGAATGGATTCGTTTGCTCAACGGATTCAATAACCATATTTTAATTAAGATATGAAAATATTTCATGCCTTTCGTTTAACGTTTTGAGATTTTCATGAATTTTGAAATTAATTAGGTACATCTTTTATTAAAGAACGAGAATTTTATTTAAAAACATTTTTAAACAGAATCCAGGGAACGGTTGTATGTAAAATACAATTATTTTATTAATTAAAAAATAGACTTTTAATATTTTTTCACATTTCAAAAGTTTAGAAATCAGAATAAATAAAAATTAGCAGGATTGTGTAAAATATCTGATATTTTTTCTATTTTATACAAATAAGTGTCTTTCTTTAAATAAAAAATATTAAGCTATTACATGTGCAGGTAAATATTGAAATAATATTGTTTTAGTGAACGTTCTTTTATATCTCCTGTAAGGAGATGAATTAATTTAAGGGTTATCTTAAAGTAATATCTCATTTGATTTGTAATTAAAAAATCTCTAATAAGGGACACAAGAATCTGATTAATTATTCCTTTAGAAATGCTATAATATTTTAACATTGAAATAATTTCATATCAAATATATTTTGAAGTATTGCATTAATATTAAGAAAGTATAAACGTATAGAAAGTATAAAAGTATAAAGTAACACACCGTATAATCCGGCGTATAAAGCGCACTATTGAAAAAAAAAAAAATACTTACGTTAGAATTATGCACCGGGTATAAAAAATGGAGGCATTAAAATTTTTTAGAACATTTTTGCATAAGAATTAATCTTAAAATTCCATTATTAATTAGAAAGGAAAGTACACGGGATTGGTTCAATAAACCAGAGAGAAATTCCAAACGCTTTGACGAAATTTAAATAGTCATCTCAATATCGCAAGTTCTTGCGTCGCATTTGCTGATCTTTTTCTTCATGATCGTATAAGTTGTTATATATATATACATTTAGTTTGTTTATTGTATTTCTACGTTGTATATATACTAAAGATTTGTTTCAAAGATGAATATAAGATCCCTTGTAAGAGTATGCTTCCAGATTTTACATGAATAAAAACAGAACAAAAAGTAAAAGAAGGCGGCTATGCGACATACTCAGATATTTGAGTATTTTTTGCTCACTTTATTAAAAATGTCGTTTTTAGGTAGTACAATTTTTTTATGCAATTCAGTAACAATAACACATAAGGTAAAGCCAAGAGAGATGACGCAGTCGGAGAGATTGCGCACATAGTGGTTTGGGGGTAAGGAGTAGAGTGAGCATGCAGCGACTCCAAGTAATTGTACAACAACAGTAGTGGAGTGTCTACTTAAAAGTGCACGTTGATTGCTTTGAGCGTCTAAGATAAAGTATTGCTATTTTGTTTTGTTTTCCCAAAGTAAGTTCTTGAATTTTCATAGCTCTTCATCAGAATTTCTATGCAATGTCAATAGTACAAAATATTTTAATCTTAAACGATTTATCATAAGCTACTAATCTAGACTAACAATGTGAACATCAACGGTTCGTTTTAGAAGAGGTCATGTTTAAATAAAAGGCCGCGCAATCTCTCCTACCGAAATTGGAGAGTTTGCGCATTTGCTACTTAGGAGAGATGGCGCAGTGTTCCCATTCGTTTCCATGGTAGGAGAGATTACGCAGCTTATTGGTAAATTTGCATAAAAAATGAAAAATGAAAATGGACTAATTTTAAGTTAAACGTGTTATTAAGTAGCATTATTTTATTTTTTAATCTTATCTGGACTTGCTTTTCTGATTCTTTATTTTTTTTTCCCTTTAATTAAAATTTTTTAATCGTTTTTAAAATTATTTCCTTTTTCTGATTCTTTTATCATTAGTTTGAAATATTCACTCCTAATACAATAATATTTGTTCACAAAAACCTTACAGCAATATCATTTAAGTGTGATTATTACTGTTAACAATTTAATTGTAGTTATTGTAAGTAACAATCTCTCCTACCATCTGCGCAATCACACCAACCCTATAAGGAGAGATTGCGCAAAATAACTTTCTTGGTTTTATTACAATTGTTCTATTAAATTGCAACATAACAACAAAATAGCAATGGAAATGCATAAAAAACAAATGAAGTAAAAGTTATTCATGAATAGTTTAGCAAAAAATTAAAATTTAGATTTTTTATTGCTATTCTTTTGAATTGTGCGCAGACTATCCCAGCTTTACCTTACATTCATACATAAATGTCCCACAAAATACCACATAAAAAACATGATTTTTGTTTTAACATGATGGTTTCAAAATGAAATTTCACAAAACTAGAAAAATTGCATGAGATGCATTGTACTGCAATTAAAAACGAATGAATTGAATAAATGTGAAGGTATACGCATTTGTATGGAAAAAAAGCTGCACATGCAACTGATAGAATATTTTTTTTCTTCATAAGATAGTAGTGAACTATTTAAGGTAAATTATATAGAATGGCTAGTTGAATATAGTCAAAATTTATAAAGATAACGGTAACACAGTGAATACAAAATTATGAAAGAAAACAAATTCTACAATTAGAACAAACGCAGTTTAAAATTATTCATGAAAATGCTCATATCTAATTAAGGTAAAGCTAGGAGAGTCTGCGCACAATTCAAAAGAATAACAATAAAAAATCTAAATATTAATTTTTTGGTAAACTATCCATGAATAATTTGTACTTCATTTGTTTTTTATGCATTTCCATTGCTATTTTGTTGCTATGTGGTAATTTAATAGAACAGTTGTAATAGAACCAAGAAAGTTATTTTGCGCAATCTGTTTTTACAGGGTTGGTGTGATTGCGCACATGGGTAGGAGAGATTGTTACTAATAATAACTGCAATTAAATTTTTAACAATAATAGTTACACTTAAATGACATTGTTGTAAGGTTTTTGTGAACAAATATTATTGTATTAGGAGTGAAATTTTCAACCTAATGATTAAAGAATCAGAAAAATGAAATACTTTTAAAAACGATTAAAAAATTTTAATTAACGGAAAAAAATAAAGAATCAGAGAAAGAAGTTCAGATAAGATTACACAATAACATTAAGTTACTTGAAAAAATGTTTAACTTAAAATTAGTTCATTTTCCTTTTTCATTTTTTTATGCAAATTTATCAATAAGCTGCGTAATCTCTCCTAGCATTCCAACTAATGGTTATCAATGCGCCATCTCTCCTAAGTTTCAGATGCGCAAACTCTCCAATTTCGGTATGAGAGGTTGCACGGCCTTATATTTAAACATGGCCACTACTAAAACGAACCGTTGATGTTCACATTGTTAGTCTAGATTAGTAGCTTATGAAAAATCGTTTAAGTTTAAGATATTTTGTACTATTGACATTGTATAGAAATTCTGATGAATAGTTATGAAAATTCAAGTACTTACTTTGGGAAAACAAAACAAAATAGCAATGCTTTATCCTAGATGCTCAAGACAATCAACGTGCACTTTCAAATAGACACTCCACTACTGATGTTGTACAACTACCTGGAGCCGCTGCTCCCTAACTCTTCTCCTTCCCCCGAACCTCTATGTGCGCAATCTCTCCTGTCTTTACCTTAAACGTAAAATATATTCATTTCTAATTGCAGTAGACTTTCTAGAACTTTGCCTTCTGAAATGGTCTTAAAATTTGGTTGAAAATCCTAAATCTTATGTAAAAAAAATTATGTGGAATTCTTATTTTTCGTTTAAAGAAATGTTTATAATTTAGTGAACATACGCGCTATTCTTAAGCAAATGCATTGAAATTTTCTATTAGTCGTACGAAATTATTTTGATTTTGTATTTACAGATCATTTTGAGCTTTTATGATAAAGGGTGATGAAGAAAATTATTATTTTCTATTTATGTTGTTGTTGTTAACCTAATTGTATTCACTAAAAAACATTCAGTTCTTTAGATTCCCAACTTTCAAGAATAGTTTGTTAAGTGTTTTATTTCGGAAGATATTTAACAAATCCTCTAATGTCGAAAGATTCGAGTGACATTTTGTGGTATTGTGTATGCTGAAATTCTCAATAGTCAGTAAATTTTATATATTTTTGCTTCATAACCTAATACCATAAAAAATCATTATTTATATACACCTTTATTATTTCAAGCGGTAGTTAAATGCATATTAAAAATTAACAAAGAAATATATATAAAATCTCTAAATTCATTTTCACGGGTTGCCCAAATGAAAGTGGCACTACAGTCGGTTTGAGAAATGGTTTAATGGTATTAATATAAAATAGTATACAAAATAAAGAAGTAATACAGACGTAACAGATAGGCTAGACAAAGTCACCTTGTAGGTCCTTGGTGATAACCAAATGCGCTTGACCAGGTCGTGACCTGTCGTCAGTCCTGCTTCTTCCACTACGAAAATCCCTACACCATCGTAATACCGATGTACGTGATATACACTCAGTGCCATACACATTTTGCACTCGATGATAGATTTCATTACCACTCATATTTTCCGCTGTTAAAAATTGCACGACCGCACGTTGACACCTTGTTGAGGCATCCTTGATGCGAACGATGCCTTTTAACTTGCTCCCACGCTATCACACACGCATCTGGCGGGATCTGACGCTATCGCATTCATTCCCAGCACTCTGCGCTTTCTATAGGAGCATGCGCAGTCATCTTTTTCTTCAAAGTTATTATAGCAATGGCTCTTTCATTTGGGCGAACCTTATATCTTGCAACTTTCAGATTTGCTTTAACATACATTTAAAGAAAGCACATTATTTGAATAAAAAAGGTTATTGTAGAATGTCAATAAAACTTGCCGGAATATTCGCGCAATGATTCTTGCAAAAATTGCTAATTATTCTAGTTTTGAGTTTAATTGATTGCATATTTCACAATGTTAAACGAATAAAATAATTTAAAACAACAGTATTACAGAAATACATTTTCAAAAGAATTTTCATTGGAGTTATTACATTATTTTTACCCGTCAGCACACGCGCTGGGATAAAATCTACCCCAGCTTACAACTATTAGTTAAAAATGTGCGAAAATAGTTCGTGATCATTCTGAACTTTATAGTACCTTTCAATCTGAATGATATCAAGATGTGGACAAAAAGAATTTACCTCCGGTTGTGTATTTCCATTCTTTTGTTATAAAAATGTCACGTGGGAGGAAATTTACCCCACGCGTATTATAACGTAACCCATAATGATAGGAAAATGTTAATGCAAATGTTTATGTAAAAAATATAGTGTGCAAGTAATAATATAATTTTTCTTTTAAACGTTAACAACTCTTGCACATACAGTTTCTATGTATCAGTTTTATACTTTTTTGTATTTTCAGGGCTGAATTTGGATTGTAAAAGCTTTGTATGTAATGATATGCAGAAAAAATCTTAGTGCGAGATGTTGTTTTTTTTTTTGTTTTTTTGTTGCTTTAAATATAAAAGAACTTTTTATTTTAAGTTAAATTATGTCCTTTATTAATTTACAGTTTATTTCCAAATATAAATTTTTGTTTATAAACTAACCGGGAGGAAATTGACACAAGAAAACCCATCGGGGTAAAATTTATCCCGCGCGTGTAGTAACGTAATGGAAAGGGGCGCGTGTGCTGACGAGTTAATAAATTTTTATTCCTCAAGTTTCTAAATGTAAATCACAGCGTGAAAAAATGATCTCTTTCAAAGAAAATAAATCTCATTGCTTAATAAACTCTAAATATTTATAATTGAAACATCTACTATACTTCTCCGTGAAAAATATTTCCACGCATTAACATGAAAGTCAACGGAAGAAATAACTTTTGCTTGCAAAACATGCCTTTAAAAACATATTTTCCATTTAAAAATACATTCTGGGTTTATTTTGAATAATACTTTATAAGTTCATGCTCAGAAAATTTACAAAGGTGAAATGTTTTCCTACATCAAAAATGCATTATATGTTTCTAAAATTCCAAGAAAAGTACGATTTATCTTTATGAATATATAGAACACAAACATAGATAATGGCATATTATTCGCTGAGAAGTATTTTATTTGCATCTGAATAGAAAACGTCACAGTAATACACACAGAAATGTTTATCGGATATTTTTTCTAAGAATTTTAACTTCGTTTAAAATATCAGCGTATCATAATTTAAAATATTAAAGTGCAGTACAAAATATATTGAATTATTTGAATTATGTTGAAACCAATTAAGGATTAATTATTTTCTTTAACTATACTGTTGATCATTTACTTAAAACATGGAGATTTTGTGAAGTTTAAATAAATTCAGTTTTGTCAATTTTATAAACATAATTATTTTTTCGCATATACTCTCACAGCCGGAAAAATCTAAATGATTTTGAAAATTCGAAAATAATGTTAAAAACTGGTAAGTAAAAATACATATCTTTATTTTTTGTACTGTTTACTGTTAAAATGTTTAATATTGTACAGTTTCAAGAAACATTACCCTTTCTGACAGCTAGTAGTTTTTTAGTACTTTTTAGAATTCTTCTTTGTTAAGTTTGACCACTTGAACGTTTCTGTAAATAATTTTTGGTAACTCTTACTTCAAATAACGTGCTTATATTTATCTCTCATTTCGGTTTTTCTTGTTTATATATATATATTAATAAAAAATTAATATATATATATATATATTAATTTTTTAAGTGTATTTACATCACATAAAAATTTACTTACAAAGACAAACATACAGTATTTGCAAATTTCGAAAATAACGTCTAAAATTGATAAACAAAAACACATTTCTTTATTTTTTGTACTGATAATTGCTAAAAATGGTTAATGATGTGCAGTTTCAAGAAACGTTACCCTTGCTGACAGCTTGTAGTTTTCTAGTAGTTTGTGGAATTCTTCTTTGTGAAAATTGACCACCTGAACATTTCTATTAATAATTTTTGGTAGCTCTTATTTCAAATAATGTGCTTATATTTATTTCTAATTTCAGTTTTTCTGGTTTTATTTATATATACAGGGTGATTATAATTAAAGTTTAAGTTTCAAAATGCTATAGAAAACGAACCGCTGATTAGAATGACGTCAAAATTGAACGGCGTATTATTAAAGAAAGAGAGAAAAAACATGAACAACAAAAAAAAAAAAAATAATTCCAAATTTTAGTCACAGATGGCGATGTAAGCGTCAGAAGATGTAAATTAAAATACCTGGCATGCGCACGGCCATTTCAGGTGTTATAAAAGCGTTGGATAAACGGCGTTTCCTCATTTCGTGTCTCAGACGTTCGTCATGAGTGTCTCAATGAAAGACCGCGCTCTGCTTGTAAAGCTTTAATACAAGAACGGTGATTGTGCACCAGTAGCTCTGCAGAAGTTCAGGACCCTCAAGGGTATGAAAAAAGGCGTTGGGCCGATGACTGCGGTCTGGTGAAAATGATGAAAAAATTGAAAATACAGGTTCGTTTGCTGTACAGTTTGGTAGAGGAAGGAAAAGATGTGATTCGGCAGTAGTTGAAGAAGTGGCCACAGCAGTTCAATAAGAGTCGAGCGGTGGTGTGCAACCATGCAGTGCACGGAGAATTGCCCGAACATTGGGCATGCCTGTGAGCACGGTGCATAACATTCTACGAAACATCCTGCAGTGCTATTCGTACAAAATTTGCCATGTGCAGGGGTTGTTTCCTTCTGACCTACCAGCAAGAGAGGGTTTTGTTTTGGAATTTCTTGTTCGCATGGAAGTGGACAATGATTGGCCATGGAAAATTCTGTGGACAGATTAAGCCCATTTCCATTTGACGGGATATGTCAATACACAGAATTGCCGAATATGGGCAAATAATGTGTTTATATTTATCTCTCATTTTTGTTTTTCTTGTTATATATATGTATATATATATATATATATATATATATATATTAATTTTGTAAGAGTATTTATATCACATAAATTTACTTATAAAGACAAATATACAGTATTTGCAAATTTCGAAAAAAACATCTAAAATTGATAAATAAAATTACATTTCTTTATTTTTTGTTCTGATTATTGCTAAAAATGTTTAATGTTGTGCAGTTTTAAGAAACGTTACCCTTCCCAACAGCTTATAGTTTTCTAGTAGTTTTTGGAATTCTTCTTTTTTAAGTTAAACCACCTGAACGTCTCTGCAAACAATTTTTCGTATTTCTTATTTCAAATAATATGCTTAAATGTATTTTTCATTTCGGTTTTTCTTGTTTTTTTAAACATACTTTTTAATTTTGAAAGTGTATTTACATCACATAAATTTATTTACAAAGACAAACATAGAGTGAGAGAGAGAGACTGCGACGTAAATGTATTACATAAACAGACATACATCAGACGAGTACGTACACACATACACTACACACACAACCATATATATGCATACATATATATATATATATAGTATGTCTATGTAGATAGATATATTTTACATTAAATTTATTTACGCATATTATATATTTAATTGATCAGTAATACTACATATGGTTAAAAATTGAATTATCTTTAAGTCATAACAGCGAGAAAATCAACATAGATATCTTATGATTTGCCTTGAATGTAACTTGAATATCTGGTTCTATACTGTTACTTAGAGTCGCCACGTGGTAATGTAAAGGCGTTTTGCACATTTAATAGCAATATAAAACAAGTAAACATGTTTAATTGTTTTAGAAGCTTCAAATAACTTTACACATTTGTTAAGGAAATCTAGTTAATGTCAACTGGACATTAGTATGTGCTTTATCGAAGGACTTTTTGGTAGGAGGTACGGTCAGAATTACTTGAAAAAATACAACATTTACTTTTAGAAGTTTTAGAGTCAATATAGGGTTCTCATGAAGTCTTTCGCTGATTACGATAAATTATTGCATAGCAAAACATATAATTACGCATATGCTTGTTCCATTATCTTGTAAAGATAGCTATGAAGTTTTTAATACAGGTGCTTACGTCAGTTAATTTCGATGTGAGCACACTTAGTAGCTCGAAGAATGTCAAGGCGGTATTCCATTTCTTGTCACGTATTGTCCAATATGTGGGGTGTCACACTAGACACAGAATCGGTGATCCTGACCTTGAATGTTTCAATATTTTTACTGGTGTTGCAAACACGTTGTCCTTCATGTACCGCAAAAGAAAAAAAAATCTAGAAGAGTTGGTCTATCCCATTGGCTCCATCTTCTAAAAATTTTGTCATCAAAGAACTCACGAACGACGGTAGAGACTGGACTAAAAGAACTCATGACCATGACTTTTCCATAATAAACATTTTTAACAGGTTGATATAAAAAATGTAATAATAAAAGTTTTAAATTCCATGGTTTTTTCGTAATAATGTTATGTAACCAGTGTAAGTCTTTATGACCACCTTGTTTATAATTAAACTCTTTTGTAGAAAACATTAACAAAAAATATTAAATAGGTTCCAGGTTCATTAAGTAACGTGACTTCTAATGATTCTTGTTTTAAAAATAGTTTTGTGCTTCGTGTTAGAAGTTAAGAATAACATCTCAATAGCATTTATAAATTTTTTAATAAAAAATCAAATGCATAAAACAGAAAATGTAAATATTATGCCATTTTTTACACAATATAATTCATTAGATATATATGTATGTATATATATATATATATATATATATATATTTTAAATGAATAAGAAACAAACGAATAGAGTTATTAAAAAAATTCTTGCAGGAAACGGATGTGTGAAGTCTGGAATTTTGTTTAGAACACGTTATTATGATAGTTAAAAATCTGACCGACAGATGGCGCTACAGCACATTTTGGTGGCTATATGAATAAACGGAGCATGCGTGAAGACCAGACAGAAGCAGACGTGGTCAGTGAAAGTTCATTCTAAGACTCCGGCATGTTATTGTGATGATTTGAGGACATATTGAAAATATTTTCATTTAATTTTCAACTATTGCTGATGAATGCAGTAGCCGCAGCGCCATCTGTCGGTAAGAATTTTAACTAACATAATAAAGTACTCTAAACAAAATTCCAGACTTCAGACAACCGTTTCCTGCAAGAATTTATTCAATAACTCTATTCGTTTGTTTCTTATTCATTTTTAAAAATAGGTACTCCTTTTTGGGACACCCTGTATATATATATATATATATATATATATATATATATATATATATATATATATATATTACTTTAAGAAGGTGTAAAAAATTTGCTAATTATGTGCACCAAGCGCAAAGTAGGCCTTTTGAGCGCACAAACTAAATAAATATTTCAATACAAGATGATAGATTATGAAATTGAATACAATGCAGGTGTGCGATAAGAAGAATATTTATCTTGTTTGTTCAGTATTAAAAACATGAACAATAAACCACAATTCCAAAAATAAATATCAGCTCCTAGCTCTTCGGAAGTTGAGAGGAACAGAAATATCAAAATATTTGGATAATCTCATCTTTTGCAAGAAAAGAGCAGCGTAAAAACAAATTGATCGTTCGGTAAATCTGTCTAAACTCTACATATTCTTTGACAAGAACTCCTACATATTGACAAGAAACCAGTAGACAGGAAGGAATGTGTATGTAGAGTTTGGACAGATGGATCGACAGATCAAAAACGTTTTTGATGTTGTCTTTGATCACTGAGAAAAATGACATTTTCAAATCTGAGTAAATCGATGTTTCCATTTTGTTTTGAAAATTTTGTTTCAAAAAGGACGACCCAATGTTTTCAATTCTGAAATACCAGAAATACTCAGAATATTGAAACGTGGACATACTCAAAACTGTTCACATAGAGGTCCATCTACCCTCAAAAATGATTATAATCAGTTCAAACTCATTTTTGAAACATGGCAATCCTCAAAAATGAGCGCATAGAAGTCAGTTCATACATTTGTGAATGAAATGCAATATTTCCATTTTTCAAGAGAAAAATAATTGTGTCGTTAATAGGTTAAAATATGTCAAAAAGAAAATCTAGGCAGTTAAATTTCAATATCCAGGGAGAGCTTTTTCATTTAAGAAATGTACTGATAACAATCGAATAAAAAATTTGTAAAATTCATATCACCCCTTCCCCACATAAATAATAAAGTTGTATAATCTTAACCACCCTCTCAAACTGACCAAATCTATCCGAAATCCCGTTAAAATATTCCAGTTTTCTCAGCAACAAATTAATGAATCCTATAAAAATATCAATATGTGTCCGGATCATTCGATCACTTGCATTTCAAATAAATCGCTTGTGTCATCTGCATAGTGAAGTGGATAAGGTGATGGACTTGTAACTATTAGGACACGGGTTCGATGCTGGCTCTGAGTAAAAGCGTAAATTTAGTTTATCCTCCCATAATCGTATATCGAACCAGATATGGCAGCACTAGCGCTTTTTTTCTAGCTGTTGTTTACTGTCGTTTGAAACATGGACATACTTAAATATGACCACATGATATTTTATTCTTGAGTATGTGCATGTTTCCAGAAATGAGTACATACACGTTTCAAACTTGAGTAATTTTGATTCGGAGTCATTTTGACTATGCGACATACTCAGATTTGAGTATTTTTTGCTCAGTTTTGAAAATGTTTTTCTTAGAATGATCTTAAGCCTATTTTTGTTCCAGCCAAATATATGGAGATTCGAGCTTGTTTGCATGCAGTATCTATCCATTTGGAAAAGCTTGACAGGTCAAGGTGAATAAATTCTGTTTCAGTTTTTATTACTTTAAAATGTATGTTGTTTTCTTTTCAAAAAACCTTATATTTCATTCATGATTAGTTTTACTACACATATTTATATTATTTGGATTAAAAATTTGTGTTTTCATAAAAGTTTTATTTGAATTTTATTAATTTGTGCGAAATTATGTTTAATGTCTTAGTTTTTTTTAATATACATTAGAGTATGTAAGCTCGCCTTACCTTGAGAAACCTGATAGGTACCAGATAATTTTGATATTTCTACTTCTGGCAGCTTTCGAAGAACTAGGAGCTGTAAATTATATTGAATTTGGGTTTATTATTCATGTTTTTTATATTTAAAAAATGTATTGTTATCGTACCTGCATTTCATTAAATTTCATAATCTATCATCTTGTATTGAAGCATATATATATAACACAGGGTTATCCGGTGCAGTTTTTGACCGATCTAACAAACAAATTTATAAGAAATAAAGGTTATAGTGATTAACTGTTAGGATTGATGTTTTCTTAAAATGATAATTGTGGGACAGTCGGTGTAGTGGGTTGTTAGCCGTATTGAAAGTTGAGAACGTTATGGTGTAGTGTGGCTATATTTTACTTTCTTTCGTTATGTCTGTTTAATTCGTTTTCAATCTGTACTTGTCTAATAGGGAGTGTTGCATACGTAAAACTACCCGTTAACCCAGCAGTGCATGTCTCAAGCCATGCCACCTGATACAGGTTGTTTTATTCTTTCTCTGTTGTTTATTGTTTTTTTCATTTTTGCTGCAATTTGTTGTGTTTTATTGTTTCGAGTTTAAGTAGTTAGTTGTGATTTCTGGTTCTGTGTTTAAGTAGTTTGTTTCGTTTACTTGTTTTGTATTTATGTGGTTTTTAGATTTTAGTTGGTTCTGCATGTGTTTTTTCATTGGAGTTTATTATATATATATATATATATATATATATATAAAATAATAGTATTTATATATATATATTATTGAAAGTTTTACCAAGCATACAATTTTTATCCAAAAATGATTTTAATTAAGATTTGTTTATGAAACTTATAAGTTACATTTCAAGTGCAATTTCAAAATTTGTTTCACTCACTCCATAAACAATATGAAAATTTATTGTGCAAATTTTTAGACATTTTCAACAAAAATTCAAACTAAACTCATTTTTATGAGTTTCAAAAATTTGTATATTAATCTTTGCATAATATCGAATCAAATTAATGGAAATTAACGCCAGTATTCTGTGCTTAAATTTGTGAGTTATCTAAATATAATAAAACGCAGTGTAACCGTTCCGGTGTGAACCCTTCCATCTTACCAGTCGGCAATAAGATGAAGCTATGTTAGGCTTAATTTGAATTTGAGATGTGGATCAGAAAACGTATCTGCCAAAATACAAATATATTCTACCTCAAATCTGCATATTTTTCTAGAAAACATTAAAAAATAACTAAATTTCAATGATTTTGGCAATTTCCTAGACGCTAAAAAATTGCATTCCGGATCCCTTTTTCTGCCAACGGTTAGTTTTAAAAAATCCTGAAATGTGGTAGGATGATTGATTAATACGCATGAATGTACTTTCATATTAGTAACCGGTCATATTCACTCGCTATCACGCAGTTTTTTAAGCAGTATTTTGTCGTGTGGCAACAGTTTACGGACTAAACTATTTTTTTTTTAGGGCGGGAGAGGTCTGCCAATGTTAACTGGATTGAATGTGACATGAAAATTTATGAGAATGATCGTAGAGATTGAAAAAAAAAATAATTGGCTGATAAATAAAACTGAAAATAAAATTATAATTTAATGATTTAAAAAGAAAATGATTTTTTAACTTTCTCGGAATTTTGAATAATAATAAAAAGATCGTTTAGAATCATGAATAGCATAGTTCCGAATGACGTTACAAATCAACCGTGGAAGGTCAAACAGCCGTTGCAGGGCAATTGTGATTGGTAGCTGTGGGGATTATGGACGTTGCTGTAGATGAATAGGGCAGTTGCGATTGGCGGATGAAAAAGTCATCAGGTGATTGAAACTTCCCTATATAAATATAAATTAACAATTAATTTTTTAATCATTTAAATTATTTTTATTATTAATTTTTAAAGGGAAATATTTGATTTTGTGTTAAAAATTACTGCGTTCTTTTAGATTTGGAATAAACTAAAAGATTATTTTCGTATTATTGAGAGCGGAGATTAATACCTATAATTAACTTACCATACTTAATTTTTGAGATCTTAATTAATTATTGAGATCGTTATTAGAATTAAGATTTTAATTATTCAAAACAATATTTCGAAATTTTGAGATGAAAAACAAAAATAAAGAAAAAAGGTTACGTTTCGTAAAATTTACCATTAACCCTGAACTTAACGATTTAGGTCAGTTTTCCTTATTGTCAATAAATTGTAACTGAACATTTTTAGATAGAAGAAAAATGTAAGTAAAATTTACCATTAACAGTAACATTTAGCATTAACCCTGAACTTAACGTTTCAGGTCAGTTTTCTTTATTGTCGATAAATAGCATATGAATATTTTTATCAATTATTTCAAATTTTAACTGACCAACCGTCGTAGGACGGCATTTATACTAGTATTGGTAATATTTACGGAAGTCCCTTTATTACCATTCTGCAATTGACATCGTCATATCTCTATTATCAACCTGCATTTAAACACATTTAATTTGAACGATTTATTAAGTGTAAAAAAACATTTTATGAATATTTCAAATTATAATATTTTTCATATAGTATTTCAGCTCTGCAAAGAGTCTCTAAACCTTCCTCATCGCTGAATAGAATGCGAACGCCATTGCAGTATTATATTATCTTATGAATTAGACAAAATTCGGGCTATTAAGAAACAATTCTTTTATTTGACCAATTATAATAGAGTTTGGTAGAGATAAGTGTCCGTTATGACAAACATAAATTAATATGTTCTCTGATTCGCCACACTACTAAAAAAGAGAGCATTACAATCATTGTAGAGATTGGCCATTGAACTTAAATAATGTTCATGTTATTCATTTTCGTTTGTTAGTTCTTGAATTTCGGGACTCAGAGCTTGGTAATATGTGTGGTTCTGGTAATGTAAATACAATCTCACTCTAAGTTACATTATATTTCGCAATATACATCATCTTCTGGCAGGGCTTCTACAGTTTTCGACCTTTGGATTCCAGCAGAATAATTAAATAAGCCAAAAATGTAATAAATTATTTACACAAAAAAAACACAGTTGATCATTCATATTTGTAAAAAAAGGTGAATCCTAAAAAAGTAGATTTTTAAAGTTGAATTGTTTGAATAAAATTAAAATAAAGCCATGTAATTACAAAATAAGATCACTAAATATAATTAAAATCTCGAGAAATTCTTAAGTGATTCAAAAAGAAACAAAAAAGGCTTAAAAAAACTTTTAATGATCAACACTTGTTTCAACGCTCATATGGTGCCATTTTCAATAAATACATTGATTCATAATTAATTGTATTTCTTGAAAATGGCGTCGTATGAGCGTTGAAACGTATGTTGATCATTAAAAGGCTCTTTTATAAGGCTTTTGTTGTTTCTTTTTGTATCACTTAAGCATTTCTCTAGATTTTAAAATAAAGTCATTTTCAGCTACTTTTCACTTTATATACCAGTTGAAATAATGTAACCATCAACTTTCAAAAAACCATCATAACTGATTCTTGTAAAAAAAATAATAACCCTCTAATTTGCATTAAAAAATCTTCCAAATATTCAATAATCTGGTCCACAGCCAAGTTTAAAGTCGAACATTAGAAGAGCTCGCAAAGATATGGTTAGAAATGTACCAGAGTTAGCTACAAAACGAAGTTAATTACGCACCAAACTACGTTCAATTAAATAATGTCAAACTGCTGTTGACTGAATTATATATTATCTTTCTTGTCTTATTATCTTTCACCAAAAAAACTCTTTGAAAATGATAAATGAAGTTAGTAAAGCAAAATGTTTAGTAATAATCTTTTTGGTGAATTCTACGATTTATTTTACTGTTTTTGCATTTATCTAATGAGCACAATAACACGGAGAAGTAAATAGTCTTGCTATTTTTTTTTATATTTACATTATACTTCACTCTATTGTCTAAATAAGCCCTATAGTGAAAAAATCGTTAATTTGTCACAAATTTTAGCGTCTAGGTCTGTGCGTCAGCCGGTATTGCTTTATAATGATAAAATTTTATATAATCTGAATTTCAAGTACTTTTTTCTTACCTAGACTAAAATGATAAATCAGAAAATATTGTTCAATTGGTCAACATTAGCATTTCAAAGTTTTTGTCGTACATTGCAAGTATTGCTTTTTTAGTGATGGTAAAATAAATGCAAATGAAAAATATATAGTATTAAATCTTTTTTTGTCCGTTTCCTTCATATTTAAAAACCATAAATTTTCAAATCGCTAAGTGCAAACTTCATGTAATATTCTGCAATCGGACTCACCTTCCACAGTCCCCTAAAAAAATAAAAGAAATTTCCAACAGTATAGTAAATACGCTACTTGATCGGTGACACGATCACGGAAGATTATTCCAATAGCTTTTATAAACCTTCAAAAGAAGGAAAGATATGCAAAGAAATCTAAAAAGAAATGAATGGTAATTTTTTTTTTTAAATGTGTTAATAATTTGTGCTTAGGAGACATTCACACTAATATTTAAATATTTGACCCCATTTTTATAATATCAACTGCTATTTATATAATTTACATCTGAATATAAGAAATTACTTCAAAAGTGCTGTCGTGCACTTGAAAAAACAACATTATTGTGAACATTGCTCGGACTGATGTCACACTTAATGCATTTTTGGCTTAAAATCAAATTGTTTGGCGACAAAATTAAAATTAAAATCTTAACTCACACACACAGTCATTTTTATAATTACATCTGCTAGTCTCTTCTGTATGTCACAAGATGGAGGAGTTAGAAAAATAAAAATTAAATAATAATAAAAACGAACAAATCAAAAACAAAATAGTTACTCAGATTTTATCTAATCAATTATTCAGATGCATTTTTCTAAACCGGACGCAAAAGATAAATCGCCAAATATTTTTGAATTGTAATATTGTAAAGAAAACAAAAGAGTATGAATGGTGAAAAAATAAAATAAAATATGTGTTAGTAATTTGTGTGTGGCAGAAATTTACATTAATATTTAAACATTTGACTCCATTTTTATAATATCAACTGCTATTCATATAATTTACATTTGAATATAAAATATTACTCCAGAAATACACCTGAAAAAACAATATTAATCTCGGATCGATGTCACGTTTATGCCTTAATATAAAATTGTTTGGCGTCAAAAGTAATATCAAAATCGTAAATAAACAAATAACGCGCGACTCACAATTACAGTCATTTTTATAATTACATCTGATAGTTTTTTTCTGCAGACACATGATGATGGAGTTAGATAAAAATAAAAATTATATTAAAAGAAAAGAACAAAAAAAAAAAAAAAACTTAGATTTTATCTAATCAAATTTTCATATGAATTTTTCTTATCCTGACGGAAAAGATAAATTTCCAAATCTTGTATAAATTGCAATATTTCACACTGAATAATTATTCAACCATTATGAACATTCCCTTTCATGTGTAAATTAAATATTTTCGTTTTATAACATTGTCTCTGATCAAAACTGCTTTTATTTTTTTTTCATTTTCCTTTTTTAAAGAAAATTATTAACAGTTTTTTTTATTTTATCTTTCGAGATGTTTGTCTTAATTTTTGTCAAAAGTAACAGAACCTTCCATCATAATTATATAACTAACCTATGTAGAACGATATGTTTTATGCTAAAACCTTTCCTAAGAATTATCTATCTAATAATGCAAGTTCCATAAAATTCTATTTAGCAGAAATCGAGTTACACACTCTAAAAACGGCCTTTTCAAAACGGAGCAAATAATACTCAAATCTGAGTATGTGGCATAGTTAAAATGGCTCCGAATCAAAATTACTCAAGTACATTTATATACTCATTTCTGAAAATATACACACACTCAAGAATAAAACATTATGCGCTCATGTTGGAATGTGTCCATGTTTCAAAAATGAGTATGAACTGACCTGTATGTGCTCAGTTTTGAGTATATCCATGTTTCAATGTTCTAAGTGTTTCTGGTATTTCAGAATTGAAAGCATTGTGTTGTTCTATTTGAAACAAAAAATTTCATAAAAAATTGAAAACATCGATTTATTTAGATTTGAAAGCGTCATTTTTCTCAATGTAAGCAGTCGGAACAAAATTTGCGGTTATATTGTATATATATATATAATACTAGCGGTCCTCCCTCGCTTTTCTTCGGGTTAACCTTGAAAACCTTCATCTCTTTGTGTTTTCTGTAGACCTTTTTAATGTGTACAATAATTAGTACATTATTTTGATAAATCTTGTAGGGTTCAGCCTGCGTTTGCAATGTATAAGCGGAAAAAATGAAATTATTTACGACATCACATTAAAAATATCAAAAATAACAGTATTTCTCCACTATTTAATGGATGTTATTATACATATAAACCTTCCTCTTGAATCACTCTATCTATTAAAAAAACCGCATCAAAATCCGTTGCGTAGTTTTAAAGATTTAAGCGTACATAGGGATATAGGGACAGAAAAAGCGACTTTGTTTTATACTATGTGAAGATATTTCCTGCATGTGTAAGTGCAAAGTATTTAGAAAATCAATGTTTTTTCAAATATAGATTTAAAAAACAAATATTAAAACCCTATTTTGTAAAGTACATAATGGGGACTCTTCCTTAATCTACTTTTACGAAAATTTCAGTTTAAGCATTAATCACAAAAACAGTAGTAGAATAATTTTTTATTTCTTTATGTTACATTTTTCTTAAATTTTCCTGTGGATTTTCTATTAAAATAAGAAAATATATATTTGAAGAAAAAAAATGTATATAAGAAAAAATAAACTATTTATATTCATTTCAAATCAACTTAAAAAAAAATTTCTCTTTTTTTTACAAATTTTATGTTTTCTACAATTACATGAATAAAGTCTTTCAGTCAAACAACTTCATTAAAAAAAAATCTAAATTAGAAGAGAGAGAATTCGTAAAATCTTCTGAGTAATTATGACGCATTGAGAAAATGATTTTAATATTCACATTTTTATATTTACGAGTGTAGGAAATGAGGTTTCCCTAAAGGATTTCGCTTTTATTTAAACGCTCGCTGCTTTGATGCAATGTCATATGCAAAGTATGTTGTTAAAAAGAATTTTAATGAAGTAAAACATTTTGTAATGTTTATTTGAAAATATTTTATTTCGGTGAATTAACGCGACATTTTAAGTTACACAAAATGAATATTTATAAAATGATATATTTGCATATTAAATGCTATGGAACCTGATATTGATGGAATTTCTCTAAAAGTATATAAGCTTTTACGCTCTATCAAACAAATAATGTACTAAATTTGTTTAATATATTTTAGAGAATTTGATTACATTAGGTTAAATTATCGTTATTTTTTAAGTACACAAATAAGAATTCAGATTATTTTAAAAATATAGGTAGTGTTTACCTGAAGAGGGTTTTATAATTTTCCGGTGCCTGATAATTGATAAGGGGTTCAAACCCCCGTCGCGCTCGTCAACCTAACCGTTCGGGGTTTTCCGTGGTTTTCTTCGAACCTTGCCGTAAATACGGGTTAGGATCCCTTAGAAAGACCCCCACGGAGGGCACTCCCCCTAGTGCCTATATCCCTCGTGTAGATAATCGACCATTATACAATCAACCAAACATATATATATATATATATATATATATATATCATCAATACATGCAAATATAGTGAATAAATAGTAGAAATATAAATATTTGCGATGGCGATAAGATTCATTACTTTAGAGATGATTGACATTTAATCGGAGTTTTACCGAATTTTGTAAATATGTATCATAGATCTCTATAAAGTTATATAGAGATCCCTCCCTTTGTAATTACAAAGTTATATCAGTTTCTAAATATACATTTGCATTTTGTGGAAAATTCAGGTATTTATCCTTATGATCTTATTTAAGAATTTATTATAATAATGCTTTCCTAACAATTAAAAATCTTTTTTCAAGATCGTTTGATGCACGCTCTTATCTATATATTTTCGATGCATCTTTAAAAAAAATGTGAGAACGCTTTCGTTTTTATAAACTAATAATATTTATTTCTTTTAATTTAGTGGATTTTTACGTTGCGAAAAAAAAAAAAAAGAAAAAATCATCTTCTCAGAATATTTTTGTAATATTTTGTTGTTTTCTTAACTATTTTGAACATATTGTTTTTTATCTCTTATAAAAACTGTTACGGAAATGCACCGAACTGCTGAACCTCACAACATATATGTTTATAAAAATATATAATAAAAATCATTCAAAACTGACGATCATCTCGAACAAACTACACATATTTCGTAATAAGTCCTGTATAAATAATGATTATTAATCCCTAATGATACCTTTTTTTGAATATGTCAAGTTCCTTGAAATTTGAAACACTATGACACACAGGGGTGTAATCATCATATTTTATCATTTTGTTTACAAAGCTACTCATTCTCTGTGACATCATTTTGCTGCAATATAACCCAAAAGAAGAATTTCCCTAATTGATCTTTAGAGACACTAGAGTTTTATTTTAAGTAACTCGTTTACTGCACTAGTTGCGTAAAAAACTTGCTTGATTTGACATTTCAAACGAGACATTTAAGATAAATTAAATACTTGCAACTAATGATTGTAAATTTAGGACAAGCTAAGTAACAATAACTTTGATTTATCTATCTCTTTAAAATATTTGATTTCTTTGTTTTATTTATTTATTTATTGTTTTTGCATTTATTTGAATTGATAAGTATAGCAAATGTAGAAATTGTGAGTAATTTTTAATGTGTATTTTGAGTTAAATCCTTTTAAAAACCCAATTATTTGAAAAAATTTTAATACTTGTATATTTTCCTTAAGAGATATAGAGATAGTTTCAAATTAATTACGAAAACATCTGTACTTGGAATTAATTTTCGAAAACAATATGAAGCGTAGCCTATGATTTTTTAAACATAAAACGTTTTCCAGAAACTTCAAATGTACGAACCGAGAGTTTACTGCTCATTCTGCCAAGTAGATTTAGAGTTATGCTTAAAAACTACCCGCATTGCAATCTCTTTTACAGCTCCATTAACTTTGAATTTAGCATTAAGAATTCAAAGCTTTAAAACTTCATAATTCAAAAACTAATGAATTACCGTTTAATTTCTGAAGGTACAATTTATCAAAGATTCCAAATTAGATATCACAATATTAAGTATTAGTATTGATATTTTCATGTTTGTTTCGTTTTCTACATATACCCGACCTCCCATGCCAAATATAAGTGTAACATTAATTATTAGAAGTTTTTACTAATCGATTAGTACCAGTCACATTTTATAGGATGATTTTCTGCATAGTTAATAGTATGCAGATTTCCTATGTAGAATCATTTTTGATACTCCAGTAGTTTTGCACAATGGTAACGAATTTTCTTGTGTTACAGTAGCTTATCTAACTAATTTATAAGAAAACCTATGAAAATGTAAACTAGGCATTAGGGGCCACCATAATACTTACACATCATGGATATGAATATTATAAAATATGAAAATGAAACATGTGCAAACTGTTTATGAAATGCATTGCACTTCGATTAAAATCCTGGCTTGATGACGTCATTAACTTTAAATCGAGGCTAACGAAAACGACAGGCTACCGCGGTGCATTTCACTTATCTTTTTTTACAGACCGCTAGAGTGACGTGATGCTCTTTTCGTACACTTGCATTGGTGCATTCGAGCATCACGTGACTCTGGCGGTCTGTAAAAAAAGATACGCGAAAAGCACCGCGGTAGCCTGTCTTTTTCGTTAGCCTCGCTTTAAATGCTCTATTACTGATTTGCGTAAAAGAAAATCCTTATAACTGCAAAAAAAAAAAAAATCATATTAACTATGAGTTTACTGCGTCGGATTAAGCGTCTCATTTACAATTAAAATACATCTTTGAATTGAAATTTGAACGGAATACTGGGTCATGAAAAATCTAAGAGTGTGGAAATAGAATTATAAATATCTCGGCAACTAATTACCCGATCGACTTCATTCTTTATACAAAATTTGTGTTTTTTTATTGTCTTTTATATTCACACCTTAAAATAAACAATTTCGAACATGTTTATATACATTTTATCAGAACGAATATTTCGAGAAAAATAGTTCCGGATAATCGAGGTTACTGAAATTCAATAGGTTTCTTCTCATTATTACATAGTTAGTACATACCAAACTTCAAATCGCTATTTCAATTTGTTGGGGAGATAGAGCGTTTACAGACACACACTCAGACAGACGAACGGCAATGTTTTTTTTTTTGTTTTTTTTTTTCTAAAAATATGTTTTTCGTAATCTCCAGTGTCTGAAACGTGTAAATCTGTCAATTTTTTTATGTTTAAAACGTTTAGAAGATTTACCCTATACTACGTATAGGGTAAATCGTACTACGTATAGGGGACTATACGGGGACTATAGGGGTCTATACTACGTATAGGGGAAGTGAAAGGAATATAGAGGCTAAAACAACTTGGTAGAATGAGCTGTAAATTTGTGTTCGCATATATTTGTAGTTTCTAAAAAAAAAAAAAAAAAAAACATAGAATACACTTCATATTGTTTTTGAAAATTAATTCCGAGATGTTTCCGTAATTAATTTGAAAGCAAGCATCTCTGTTTTCCTTAAAAAATCCTGTTTGCCAAAATTCCCCTAGCATACATTCTAGGGCCGTAATATAAAAGTTGCTAAATTGTCAATGGAGTTTTAGATTGGTTATATGTAACTGAGCTGTTTCTAACGCAAACGGGGTAGAAGGGACAAGGAAAAACATTATATCATTTAGAAATGACCAAAACTTGAATCGTTTGTTCCCGGATACAGACATTTTGAGCAACCTGTATTAGTCTACCTTGACAATATTATTCTTGATTCTCTAAGTTATGATATTTCAAATATTGTTAAGGCAATGACAAAAACTGGTACTGTATTTCATTATTTTCAGGAGAAACTGTCGCATGCTAAAGCGATGCTAAGCGATGCTAAAACCTCTTTGTTTTATATGAGTGTTAAAAGAAATGTTTAATATAAAATATATTAAAAGAATGGTATTAAAAGAAATGTTTATTAGCGCCGAAAGGAAATCTCTGATAAGAGATGATAAATTCGAACAGCCATTAACTCAACTTGAAAAATTAGGATACAAGCCATTAACTTAATTTGAAAAATTAGCATAAAATTTACGGAAAAGTGCTATTCAAGTGTTTTTAGGAAATCGTAAATTACCAATTTATCGTGAGATCGTGAACCAACTGCTAGAGTCATACAAACATATCGGTTGAAGATTCCTGAATATTATTTTGTTCTACTCTCATCTAGATTTTATCCGTAACTATGTTGGAGTCGTCAGTGACGAACAGGTTGAGCGTTTTCACACCTGTCTGAAGCTATGGAAACGTGTTACTAAGGATATTGGAGTGCAACAATACTTACTCATTACTGTTGGACATTGAAGAGTAATATTCCAGATGCCAAATATTAAAGAAAATTCATATACTCTAACATTTTAGGTAGGCTGGCTTATATTATGTATGTAATTAAACTCATTTCTTCATAATTAACCTAGCTGGGAAAAGAAAACTATGGGTGATGAAAAAAAAATCTATATTATAATTTAGTGTTAATAAAATCTATTAGTACCTGAAACTTTATTTCGTGTGTCTGAAAATAGAATTAATTTTGTTCCCTGGTGTTATCAAATACTCAGTGGGAATTTAAATTTTAAAACAAGAGAGAATGAATTATATCTATTCCATGGGGAAGCAATATACCAATATAATAATTTAAAAAAAAACATTTTCAATAAAATATTTGCAAAAAGCCAAAATTTCAGATAAAATATCAAGTCATTTTAGAATCACACGTTTATTTTAACTAATGTAGGCTTTTAACTTTGCATATTTCTAAATTCTTCTTAATTACATTTTATATCTGAACATATAAAGCTTCTTTTACATTAAGTTTAATAAAATCCTTTTTTCATTTCTCTTAAAAATAATTTTAACTATGTTGTATTTTTAATTCTTTTTCCCGCTTTTTTCTACAAACATATGTATAATTCTCACATCTGTTTGTTTTTCTTTTCTTTCAATCACTTTCACTCATCTGATACTCTGCTCTTTCTTCTCATCGGTGTTATTTCATATTTTAATCACTTTCACTCATCTGAACCTCTGCTCTTTCTTCTCATCGGTCTTATTTCATATTTTTAACCACTTTTACTCATCTTATCCTCTGCTCTTTCTTCTAATCATTCTTATTTCATATTTTTAACAACTTTCACTCATCTGATCCTCTGCTCTTTCTTCTTATCGGTCTTATTTCATATGATTCTCTTTTTCCTGACTTATTATTTGCTTTTTTTTTTCTTAGAATCATTGAATATTTTCCTCATATGAATAAGGAGTGTGTTACTTTTATATTCGGAAGAATCATCGTACTTTTTAAATTTAGTAGCCATTTTAAACAAAGTATTTTGCGCTTGTATTATTTGACGTAAGCTTATTGGTACATTATTTCCTATTTAGAGTCAATGAAAAAAGAGAACTATGCCCAAATAGAAGCAGAAAAAAATTATAGAAAATTACACAATATTTATTAAATAATGCAAAAAATAATATTAATAAAATCGAAAGAATACAATATTTTAGCCAAAAAATAAGAAACATTTATTTATTTCTAATACAGGCTACGGACCTTTCTGTCATAAAATATATTGAATTTTGTGCTTTGAACTAACCTGAAATTTTTATGAAAAAAAAACAGGCTTTGTTGTTCACATTATCATGGGTAATAATTGATTATTGAAAACTTAATTAAATAATAATGTCAGAACACAAAACTATTTTCATTATTTTTTTCATTTAATAAATTATGTCTGAAAATTATCTATAATGTTTCTGATAAAAGAAAAATATCATACTTATAATATTCTATATAAAGAATGTTTCAAAAAGCTTAAATTATTGAGAATTCGTCTGAAGATGTGTAGAAATAGATATCTATTTAAATATAAAAATTAATTTGCGTTTAAGTACTTGAGTTAATATATATTTAAATTACTTTCTACAGGCATATTTTACGCCATTCTTTGACATTATTATACATACTTATTTGAATAAATACTGTAAGTAAACTTAAAATTTTGTATGAATTTTAGATTCTGTAAACTACATTGAAATCTTTTTAATAATACATCTCAAAATTTAAAAAGCATCTAAGTAATGTTGAAATGCAACACATTTATAAATTCAACATTTTTCGTGCTTTTCTGCATCATAAAACCTCTTTCACTATAAATCATAAATCTAACTTTTACATTAAAAGACAGTTTTCCCATTTTCCTTTAAAAATTCTTTCCATGCATTTACTATATTTTGAATGCTTCTTAAATAATAATCAATACAATTTTAAAGGAATATAAAGAGGTTTTATGTATTATATTTAATCACATTTGTGAATTATATTATTGAACTAATTCAAATTTTTAAAACTACTCTATCTACTGTTATAAATACTAAAAATTTGAATACATATGTTACGGATAAGGAAGGATCAGGCCGAGACAGTGAATTCGATCCCAAGTCCGGATCATAAACGGGGATTTTTATACGACGCTACAGGCGGGCATGTACTCTAAATGAAAATTGTATTTATTCGCATATTGAAAAATGGAAATAAGAATTTGTCAGACAATATTTAAGAAAGACTAATGCAGTCTAAATTTCTTAAAGTGCTTTACCATCCTCTGGAAATCCTTTTAAAAGCAAATTGATTTCATATTGAATGTATATAGAAAGAAATATTATCTCTCATTCAGAAGCGTTGGCACGGTCAGTGTTAACAACATAAAGAAGCGATGGGATATTCCCTTTCACTCTATAGCCCCTTCCTGGTTGAAGGTCTTTTTCAGAATTACTCGAAAACAGAACTTATATTTTTCTGCCATATTTCAACAATACTTTAAAGGAATAAAAATTGTGATTTTTGCCGATTTCTGCTAATGGTTGGTTATAAATAAAAAAAATGTTATTTTAAAAATGTTTTCACTAACATGAAAATCACGATGCGTTGTCATGGGGGACTATTTGGGATTAATATGTATTTCGATGTCAGAAAAAATTCGTAAATGAGAAAATTAATCTTGAAACAATTTTAAAATAGTATGAAAAATGTTTCACTGTGTACGTCTTTTTCGGGCTCGGGATGTGATGACACAAAATGTTTCGTGTTTGGGATTTGATGACAAAAAAATGCCGGGCTCAAAATCCGAAAAAAAATAGCCCAAAATCGTCTTTATTATACGTTACGAATAAAGTCAAAATCAATTTGTTCCCCAATTGGTTATCGTGAAGTGGCAAATTTAACTGAAAATGGATTGGGCAATATCCGATCTTTTTCTTAGTTCTGGATTTGGTCGAATAGTTTGAGAAATGATATGAGATGATTGGCCAAAGTCGAAGAATAAACGTCTTTAACGGATTTTGTGGACCTGTTTAATTTCATATATATTGTTTTTATTATATATATATATTTAAAATACACACTTATTTTTCGTCATCTGACCTAGGCTTTCTTCTCAATGAATTGTATTACTCTTTTTCTATCTCAAAGCTGGTTGCATTGATACAGCTGGTTAATAAAGCTTAATTAGCTGGTTGCTAAATGACCCAAAAAATAAGAGTCTCAAAAATATTTTCATATTTATATTCTGTTTTTAATTTAAAAAGTTTTAATGAACTTTCTTCGAAATGGTGGCAATTGGGTAACTTCAATTCTTGGAAGAAAAAAAAAGTTTATTACCTTCAACACATCAACGACATATGGTTATTATATGTCAATGGATTCCTATTTATCATTAGAATTAAATATAAAATAAATTTACACTTTAAATAGATGACGTTTATAAATCTGAAAGGGCTCAAGAGCCTTAAAACTAAAATTACATCATTTATCAAAAAATGCTTTTATTGAAAAACATAAAACTGTAACATTTCCCTATAAATAAGTAAAAAGAACATCATTTTCAGAAAGTTTTCATTCTGCAAACTCTGAAATTAGAAGCCAAATTGTCAATGGAAGAAAATGCTTTAATCTTCTAAAATGACGTACTTTTAAAAGGAATGCGACTGAAAATGCAGAACTTCGTTTATAAAATTGCTGCATTTTACTACGTTTGTACACCACCCCGTGAATACTAGGACTGAGTGCTGCCAAAAAAATGCCGGCTGCCGTAGGCGGATTTTTTTGAAGCATTTGTGCAGTCCCCTGAATTTAATCATCAGTAAATTCTAAATGTTTTCTTTTTCTTATTTGATTTCAGAAAAATAAAGCATCGAAAACTTTTAGAAACAATTGGCGTTAAATTCGTAGGATTGTACAAACGCTGAAAAAATACCGCCTATGTCAGTCGCCATTTTTGTGTCAGCGAGCAGGCCTAGTATTCAGAGGGCGGTGGATTGCGGTTCGATGACTTAATTGACCTTGGCTTTTCTTTCATCCTATACCCTCATTAGACTCAAAGGGCTCTTGAAAATGCCTTTTACATTACTAAGGGCCGTATGCGCAGGAACGAAATATGTTTAGATCAGTCAAATTGACGTCATTATAATTAAAATGCATTATTTTATTAATGTCATTAAGCATTTCCTTTTTTTCCCATTTATGAATAAAATGCATATTTATGACGGCAATATACATTAGTGAAAGTGTTCCCTTGTTTTAAGTTTAATACGTTTTATCGAAACGGAGTGAAGAACTGCAGCCTCTAAAAAGGAGCTAGCATTTTTGTTTTTGATAAAAAAGACATTTTTCACAACGACTGTAGACAAATGACGTAAACGTTTAACCATTTTACTATACTGGTGTTAAGAATACACAAGTTACTATGCAAAGTTCTTGCATTTAAAAATTCGCCAATTTTTCTGTAAATATAATTATTAACAACCTATTTCACCCAAAAATATGCATGTATCAGAAAACCCAAGACATTTTTGCATCGGTGAAAATGAAGTTACGTTAAGAAAAAACATATATTCTCATTGGTATTAGAAAAATAAAAGAATATGATTGTGTCAATGAAACGTAATTTTTTCTGATTTCTCATTTCAAAATTATAAAAATAGGAATTGGATCTTTAATTGATTACTGTGCCTTGATTATTTACCTTGATTAAATGTCACTGTTTACTTTATTTTGAAATAAACTATAGATTGGATGAATGCAGTACAAATTTTAAATAATGTAAAGAGTTAAAATTACTACACACCTGGCCAAAAATTATAAAAACATTAAAAATATAACAATCATAAATAATTTTATACAAATCGAAGCATTAATACATAATATAGAGCATCAGAGTTTATCAGAGTTTAATCCATTTTTAAAGAAGCGCAGGGTGCTGATTGTGAGAAAAGGTAACATTGTGAGAAAGCTCTCTTTGGATTATGGAAGGTGCGAAAGGTCTTTATTCACGATACGACTACTTTCGAAAAATAAATTATATTCTAAATACTTAACAATTGTATATTTATGAATGAATAAGCGTAAGCTTGCTATTCGGAAATAGTGGTGTTAAAATACAGAAATTCTTGCTCGGGACATTTGTCTCTAATGTTACCGAATACGATTAACAATATTTTGTAGGTTTTTATGGTGTTGTAAATATTTGTGAGGATTTAATTATTTATTATAATATACTTTTAAAATTAAAGCTGTACCATTTTTTCAAGTCTGATAACAGTGACTGGGAATATTTTATTTACACCTTTAAAAACAGCAATACCACATTTACAAACAATAATCGTCTATCAATAATTTGTCAATAAATTTATTTCCACGTTCCACATATCTTTCCTTTTAGTTTTATGTTTAACGAAAGAGTCATTCTCTTTATTGTATTATATTTAACATTAAAATAAATGTTAATCTTTAGCTAGATTACCCGCCATGCAAACTTATCTCTAAGCACTGTACCAATAGCAAACAAGTGCCAAAACGTGTGCTTTGAGAAATCATAAACAAAAGAGAGTAACAGAAGAGTAAGGCAATTTTATGAAGCCTTAATTTTCTTTTTTTTTATTCAAGCTAATAAAGACAGCTATAAAAATAATCTTATATTAAGTATTCGTATTTTTGCATCTTTGAAATTGTTAAATCGATTGAATAAAATAAAATTATTGCCACTTCTGGACTGATTTCTGGAGTATTTACAAAAATGCGTTTTGGGTAATTGAAACAACATAAATTTAAACGTTGAAACGTCAGCTTATCAAAAATATGTGTCCGTGTAGGTATGAGTAGAGAGTGTTCGTCGGTCTAATAAGACTACAGTACTTTGAATTTTCATTTGATTACTTGAAAGCAGTTTAGAATTTTATATCTTACCTCACTGAAATAAAGTAACATAACTTTATTTTGCTTTTGGTACAATTTTATGATGTTCCATTCTTTTTTCTCAAATTGTAAACGCAGTGCTTTTTTGAAATATTTTTTTTTTTAAAAGATACATATTTCATATTTTGGCTTATCAAAAGAAATTGGTATATTTTATATAACCGTTAATGGACGTATGGTATTTAACGTAATTGCATTTGCGCAATACAATTAACATATTTCTATTTTATGTTTGGAATTTTACATGCGTTTTGAGTCATTGAAAGAACATAAATTTAAATGTAAAAAATTAAGCTTATCAAAAATATGTGTGCGTGTATGTATGGGTAGAGTGTGTTCGTCGCACTAATAAGACTACAGTAGTTTGAATTTTCGATCCACCATCCACTCCCAACCATCAGGTATGTATTTTGCCATATACTTACGTATATGGCACGTTGCCGTTAAAAATATCAACGTTTCAACCAAATTCTATGGTCATCCTCAGGAAAAATTCCTGATTTTTCCTCCTTGAAAATTTTTCCTGAGGATGACCATAGATTTTGGTCGAAACGTTGATATTTTTAATTTTATTTTAATATATGTATAAGAATTAAATTTGACATTTGTATACACAATTTAGTAAATTTGTGATATTTTATACTCACGTCTTTAATGTATGCACATTATCTATAAATATAAATGTATATTTGTACATGATTCATGAAGTGAAAGACTTTGTTTTAACTAGACACGTATCGGTTCGGAGAAAACTCTACTCCGGTGAAAATGTCGTCATATTTTAAATCATATGCCGGTTTTCATTCACAAAATATTAGTATTTTATAGCAATTACACAAAGTAGAGTAATTTCTACAGAATATATTGGTCGCCAAAGTATACGTTTAACATCCTCTTATCGTACAAATTTTCAGAATATTAAATTACTTTAAAATTACTTTAAAATCCATAAAACATCAGTAAATTGAGATACGCTTTTCAAACGAATAACATTGAGAGTACATTTATATATTCGATCGCATAAAAATTGAATGTGGTATGCTTAGAAGTAAATGTCTTTACTTTATAAAGATCAAATAAGTTAATCTTTCGTAATTGTATTGGACACAGATTTAAAAATATACATGCTTTGAAATTACTTTAAAATCCATAAAAAATCACTAAATTGAGATAAACGTTTCACACTACATTTTAAAGTGTATTTTTTTTTCTAATTGATAGTTTAAAAAATGAAATTATGCGATATTTAAAGTAGTTACAAATATTCAGTACAAGCAAAATTTAATGTTTAGGTCGTTGCTACCGTCCATATGATGTCGACATTACTCACGGATATGTTTTTGTTTTATAATATAGATAGATGCCATATGAAAGCGAATTTCGCAAAATGTTACGACATTTGGTAATTTTTTTGTTTCATTGTCAGGAAAATCGTATATTTTTATAGTTTATGCGCAAAGAAAACGCGCATTCTCATTTATAAAGCTGAGAGATTTTACTATGTTTGAGTTAAAGTATCGCTTTTTTTTCTAATTGTCTTTTTTATCGATTTATGGTTAAGTATGTACAAACCATATTGTCGTCGTTGTTATTTTCTTATTATTGTATTTTAATTTATGTTAACCCGGGAAAAGTCGGGTGGTTCTGCTAGTCTATTTATAAAATAATAATAAATCTATGAAATGCTTTAAAGTTCATCACTCATAATTAATACAACAATAAGCAAAAACGATTATATATATATATATATATATATATATATATATATATATATATATATAATGCAAAAAATTGTGGTATAATATGTTATTGTCATAATCTAAACGTCACCAACGGAGTCATAATGATAGTGACAAGTATTGTTTTGTGAAATCTATCAATAAACAACGGTTTTCTAATGTTCATTCTTTAAAAAGCAATTATTAGCTTTCATTTGATGGAATTAAAAAATACTCTGATAATTTTCTATGTATGAAGATTTGTATTAAGGACACTTTAGAAGTATGAATTGAAGATTAGATATCATAAATGTCTTTAGTATGCTAACGCCTTATAAAATATTATTTATATCTTGTTTATCTTTTGAGATATTCTTGGAAACATAAAACATATTTTGAATAAAATGTGAAAATAAAGCATTCGAAGCTTACTTACAATATAAGTATTTCCTGCCGAACAAAATATTTTCTATATTTTTTTTACGAATTTATATATGTTACCTGGAATATGGTATAGGATTTTTTCATGGACTTGAATTACCTTCCGAAAAAGAGTTTTTATGCTAAATTCTATCATCAAAATGTTTCTTCAAAACCTTAAAATGTATTTTTTATTACATATTTAAAAAAAAATGGTTATTGACATTAGAATTTTTATTTCAGCAACATCTTATTTAATAAAAAAAAATAAGTTGGAGAAAATTTACATTTTACTTTAAAAATTTAATATTGTTCTATAGTTTTGGTTATTGATTTTTAGAATGTTACCGTTAAAACTAATTTTTAGAAATTCTGTACAACGTTATTATAAAAGTAATAAGCATATGAGCACTATATATACTATTTTTGACATATACAATATAGATACAATATTTTTGACAGTGTTGCACGTAAATATGACAACTCATAACATCTTGTAATTATACACTAATTTTTAATTAATAAAAAGGTGTAAAATAAAAATATTATAAACAGTAAACTATGTTTCATTAGACTATTGACATATGTTTCAGCTCAATATGAGCCATTACACTAGTTTACAGTACATCTGTTGCCGAAAAATTTTTAGCTGTTGCTGACTACATATGATATGCTATTTTCAAAAATATAATTAGAATATTTTAATCAGCTCTAGTTTCTGAGTTTCGGCTATGTAGGTATTAAACAGAAAAAACATGTATTTACTAAGAAAAACTTTACTAAAAAAAATAATTAATCATTGAGTTCTAAAAAACTTCGTTTTAAAGCTCTTCTCCGATGTGCAGACTTGGGAAAATGACGTATAAGAGACCAACAATAGTCAGACATCATATTCGTATCCCAGCAGAAACCCTGATAGCGCTCTTCCATGACGCGTAAGTCCTGATGCATACGCTCTCCCTGCTCTTCGCCAGTCGTTTGGTTCGTATTGTTTCAAGCCCATTTTTATCAACAAGTTTATGATATCTGAACAAACGGTAATACCGTTTTCTTCTGAAAAATAACGCAGTAATTCTGTATCTCTTTCACGATAAAAATTTACTTTAGTATCTGAGGAAAGCAATTTTTTTTTCTTTTAGTCTTGATGCTAACAATTCTGAAGCTTGTTTAGAAAGATTTAAATATCTTACAAGATCATCTAACTCATTTTGGGAAAAGCATTTTGGCTCATTTGACATACCTACAAAATCAGCATCATTTTGTGATGAGCTTGGTCCTTCAATGTCTTGTTCTAATGGTTCAGATATATTTTTAGGCTCTGAAGAGTCAGGTGAACGCTGCACTGGACGTTGAACACAACTAGTACTTGGGTACTGCCATTTAGCACGATTTTTAGTGTTTAAACCGTTTACGTTCACGCTACAAAAATAACAGTCTTCGGGATGATTTCGTGGTTCTCGCCAAATAGTCGGTGTTCCAAATTTAAAGGCACTTCTTTTACCACTTTTCCATAATCTTAAATAATCCACACACGATTTACAAACACAATTAGGAGCCCAAGACTTCTCATTTTTATCCAAGAGCATCCCGAAATACTCAAATTAGGTATTTTTCACCAACTCTGATATAACTTTTCTACAATTGTTAAACACATATTCTCCGCATATATAGCAAAAATGATCTGGATTGTTTAAACAACGTCTCCTTGAACTACTCATGACGCAAAAACTTGAGAAACTAATCTTAACACAGTAAAATACGCCTGTTAACGATTAATACATATGCTTAAATGATAAAAATCAAAAACAAAGTAACTCGAGCTGCTCAAAAAAGTTTGAGGGTAGATTTGACAAAAACAAGTCATAAGTGAACATTATCAACCACAGAATTCGCGGCAACAGACAAAAAGTTTAATTTTGTAAACTAGTGTATCAAAACAAACAAAAATATTCTATAAATGCACGGTCTATGAAGTTATTTGAAATGCAACTATTTATTTTTCACTTACTTTTTAAAAATTACGCATATTGTTTTAATTTTTTACTTGGATGTTTATTTCCATATTGTAACCATGGAGTAACTTGAGCTACAATTTTGGTAAATTAAATGCCGTTGCGTCGTTGCACATTGTACTTTTACGTGTTACCGGGTGTATTGCGGAGTTCCCGAACTCCAATACCGTCTTTGATGTCAGAAAATTAATAGTCACTGTGTCCAGACAGACAAGGATATTAATCGAGTGCATATGTTATAAAGAAAATATTATTCAAGTATGTAGATATATACACGCATATATATTGAAATTAGATATATTAAGCAACAGATATATTAAAATACATACACTACATTTTCAAACATACTTTTATATATATATATTTCTACTGCAAGCATTTATGGAGAGTTTTGACAAATCTGGTGACATTTTATTCGTAAATTCACTATTCTCAACATAATCTTTGATTAGATATTTTCGTTTTATATAATATAAAAAGCATT
Organism: Maratus michaelseni; assembly: GCA_963931845.1. Classification (NCBI taxonomy): domain Eukaryota; kingdom Metazoa; phylum Arthropoda; class Arachnida; order Araneae; family Salticidae; genus Maratus; species Maratus michaelseni. The sequence goes on along the minus strand of OZ007596.1, from coordinate 266,378,807 downwards.
CATCGATTAAAAAAAATAATAATATTCAAAAATTCATGTATGAATTAAGAATTTCTAATTCCAAAATTTGCCAGATTTGGTAAAACTATTTCTAGACACCTTTCTTCTACTATATACAGGGTGTTTTTTTTAAACTGACGCTATTCAGAGCCGCCTGTAGCTCGTTCTAATAACTGGATTGATAAAAAATTTTGTGAACGGTCTAAGAAAACCATGGGAAAAAGATTCTAACAAAAAAAATTAGTTCCGAATACCACCGATAGGGGGAAATGTGGCGCTGTGGTAATTTATGCAACTGAGAATTAGCATAAAATACGGGCAATAAATGCAAATGCAAATTTTTACTTACGCAAACGACAGTAGCGCCAATAGTTTAAGTTATACATGCATGCAAAAAACACCGAGAAACAATTTCAGCTCAGGTTGAAAATGAATCTCACGTTACCGCTGCGCGCGTTACTTGTGAAGTTCTATTATTGTAACCAGTGCAATGCACCAGCCGCTCTTCGTTTACTTAGAACACGCCATAAACTGCGCAAAGGACCTATATCCATTAATGTATTGAAAGCAGTGATTCTGAAATTCGAAGAAACAGGCTCGCTAGCAGTTCGGTCAGGCTGAGGACGTAAACCGGTGGCAGAAAAAGTGATAATGGATGTTTCAACTGCAATCAATGAAAGGGAAAGTGTAAATGATGAATAAAACATGGCATTTTATCCAAATTATTATTTTTGTCTGACAGCGCCACATTTCCCCCTATCGGCGGTGATTGGAACTATTTTTTTTTGTTGGAATCTTTTTTCCCATGGTTTTCTTAGTCCATTCACAAAATTTTGTATCAATCCAGTTATTAGAACGAGCTACAGGCGGCACAGAATAGCGTCAGTTAAAAAAAAACACCCTGTATATAAAACACAAATGGAAATTTCGTTCCGTTCCTTTATAACTCGAGTTCTGACGAATGGATTTTGATGGAACTTACACTGTTCGAGAGATAATTTTTCAGGGAAGGTTTTAGTATATAACACAACGTTCTACGTATATTAGTTATAGAATTATGATAGAAAGTTCTGTTATTTTGGCCGAAAAGGTTACCATTGCTAATTTTTTGGCGGTCATTACTGTTGCAGAAAAAAATGAATAGGCTATACATGTCGAAAAATAAAAGAAAAACTGTTATTAATTTTATTAAAAAGAAGAAAAAAGAAAAAGAAAGAAAGAAAAAAAAAGAGTTTTAATGAGAGAATATTATAAAACGAAAATATTTAATTTAAACATGATTGGGAATGTTCGTGATGCTTAAAAAATTATTCAAGGGGCGAGATTTCTATATTGAAACAATATTTGGCGATGTATCTTTTGTTTTTGGCGATTTTGATTTTACTTTTGACCACAAACATATTGATTTTAAGCCAAAAGGTGTCTTTTTTTGTTGCAGAAAGAATTGAAATGGCTATACATCTGGAAAAAAAAGTAAAAACTGTTACCAATTTTATTTAAAAAAAGAAAGAAAATAAAAGGAAAACAGTTTTGATGACAGATTTTAAGCCAAAAGGGTTTTTTTTTTAATTGTACGACTGCATTTTTGCAGTATTTTTTTTTTGGTAGTTTTCGGTTAGCCGGGCGCCAGTGATACATATACACATATATCTGCACAAATACATGTATATACATACATATATCTACACAAATACATGTATATACCTACATATATATACACTTATATGTATAAATATATACATATATACATATATATATATATCATTGCATATGGTCAGTTGCTTCTGTTTCAATGGTTAATTTTGCAATAAGTTTATATATATATATATATATATCACTGGCGCCCGGCTAACCGCAAAGTACCTTTTTTTATTCAAATGCAAACTATATTAATGGCAATATACTTCTATTTACTTCTACATTATATGAAATTTCGTTCCGGCTGCTTATAACTCGAGTTCTGCTGAATGGATTTTCGTAGAACTTAAACTGTAAGATAATACTGTAACTGTAACAAAACTGCAAAGAGCAAACTGTAAGAACTGTAAGAAATATTAGCCTTATCAATATTTGATTCTGATTATGAAAGATTAGCCTTCTGAAAAAGTTCTACTGGACGCTATTTTAGATGCTATTTCAGGAATGGTTTTATTGTACTACATATTGTTCTACGTTGCTTAGTCAAACAGTTATGTGTGAAGGTTATATAGTCAGGTGAACCCGATTCCGAAAGATTAGCCTTTTTGAAAGTTTTTACTGGGCGTATTTTTTGCGACTTGCATTGTTAAGTAGATAATTTATAAGGATGGTTTTAGTACATTTTATATCGTTCTGTTAGATTTAGAATTATGTGGAAAAGTTCTATAATCAGATGAACCCGATTATCAAAGATTAGCCTTTATAAAAACTTCTACTGAATGGATTTTGTTAGTTAATTAGTTTGCATTGTTAGTTCGACAATTTTTAGTAATGGTTTTAGTATATTGCATATAGTTTTATCATTCTTTAGCAAACCTTAACTGTAAATGACCCAATAAAAGAGTTGGTCCTTAACAGCTAAAATTTTGACTGCACCTTAGAAAATATAATAGCGCAATCACGTTATTTTTCAGTAATGTGGAAGGATATTCCAGGTAAATATATAGATTGCTTTCAAATACAAGGTCAAATTAAACGATACATTTTGTTTGATTCAAGTTTCATTTGTAGAAACCGACCAGCGCAGCGGGCGTAGCTTGCTAGTAGTAAATAAAATTTTAAATAAGCTTCAACCAATACTCAGCTAATTCACTAATTGCCTAATATTTATTTACATCTCTTTTAATTAAAAAATCAAATGATTATAACTTAATATATTTTAAAACTAAATAAGTTACAAGAAAAATGCAGCTGTTTGAAATTTAAGCTCAATAAACTTTGTAAACTACAGAGGATTTTCTTGACCATTTAAAAGTGTAATATTTTAACACTATGATTTGAGATTATTCAACTGGAATATTGTTTGTCCCTTTTAAAGCTCTTATTATATGATATTATCTGCACGATATATTTTGATTTACGTCCAAAATCAAGATGGGCATACGATGAATGTGAGGTATGAGAAAACAGTAGAACTGTTACATACAAGAAATAAATATATATTTATACTGAATGAAGCCCATTAAAAGTTCTTGAGCGAAAACGTTAAATTTGATATTTTACAATACCTGCGCATGATAATCTTAAGATTGTGAAGTATGCATTTGTAAAATGCTTAGTATTTAAAATCCTTGAAGTATTATTTAACATATTTTAAAAGTGAATGAGTTACAAGCATTTACAAAAGAATTTGTTGAATGTTTAAATTTTGAACTCGATGCATTTTCTAAACAAACGACGATTTTTCTGGCCGTTTAACCGTGATATATTTTAACATTTTGATTGTGAATGAAGATAGTAGAAAAAATATATAAGTGACACATTTTCATTTCACAGAATCTTCTTCACTACACTGTCATGTTACTAAAACGCAACTTCTAATTTTTATTTATTTATTTATTGAGAAAAAGGCATTTGAATATGTCCCAAATACATCATGAAACGGAATTGAAATGGAATTATTCACAAAATACTAGTATTTTCTTGATATTTCGAAAAGTAGTCTTTGATGAAGATTCTTCAACAGCATCAAAATGTGAGAGTATGAACGGTTTTACAAAGGTAAGTGTTTTGAAAAAGTAAAATAAAAATATTTCATTTAATTGTTTTAACCTTGAGATAATAGTGTATAATACGATATGCATTTGTTACTAACCGAAAAAGAAATGTTCTAAGTCATCGATACACTTTTGACAGGTCCTTTTCATCTTGAGTGTTTTTACACACATTAATAAGATTACTTGTATTGAAGTGCATATTCCAATGTTTTTATATAAATACATTTTCTTTCCTTATTGTGATTACACCTCTTTCAAATATGGTAATCTCGTTAATGTGTGAGGGTGACAAAATTTAAGATGTACAATTATTTTCGTTCTTAACAATTTTATAGCATATTCAGATATAAATTCTTCAACAATGTAACATGCATTGATTTGATTACATGATTATATTGATTATGTTGAAAAACGAATGGAAATTTTTCTATCAGAGATCTAGACAGATTTTGACGACCTTCTTTGGGACTCGGTGTCTTGCAGACATTAGCGTTCATTTGACTGCATAATTCAAAAAATGAAAGTTGCACGATACAAAGTTCTATAAATTTCTGGAGTTTTCTATTACAGGGAATACTTCCTCAATAGTGTATTCATCATTAAGAATATCTGTGTAGATAAGACCGTTTTTGATGCAGTTAGTTTTTATTCTCAATCTATTTTAATTTCATAGCAACGTGTGAATATCGTTATGTGTGCATTGCTGAGTTTCATTGCATTGCTTACTGTATATACTATGTTATACGAATTGAAATTTTACTCTATGTTTCTGGAGTTCTGCATCAATAACTCAAGACAAAAAATTCATTGACTCAAGAACAACTTTTTAAACCGCAAATCTACTTTCGCAGATAAAAAATTGGCGATTTTGTAACAATATTATGCATGATATTATGGCCTACAACAATGATGGATTAAGGAATTTGAGAAAATGGTGTATTTTTATAATTTTACAAATTCTTAGTGTAACACAGGGAATGTGAAATACAATTAATTGAACCTAGTATACAACATATATCAAGATATCATATAAAATCTCTCACAAATGATTGTCAAAGAAAAGTACAGAATTACAGAATTATTACACTTTACTAATACAAGCATCGATAATCTGAAAATATATTTAGATTTCTCCTTCGTCTAACCTAAAATATTACAAAATTCCTGTATATTTTTATACAAAATTTTGTAATAGATGTAATTCTAAAATTCTAAATTGAAAAAAAAATTGATTACTTGACACATGTTACAAACAAATGCCTATCAATGTAGGTATTTTTCCCAATTTATATTTAATATTTTGTAATGTCAGAAATTGACATAGTTAAAAAACTATTATTTTAACTGCAATTTACACTTAATATAAAACAAAAAAATATATACAAGATCTTTTACTTTTGACAAATCGACTTTCATTAGAGTTACTTTCTATTTATTAAGCTGAGATACAATTAAATTTTAAGTGTTTCGTGAATTATATGATTAGATTTTTTAATGTTTTTGAGTGTGTATCTAACAAAATTTATTCATTTCAGATTAATGAAAAGTTGTGCAAGTAATAAATTCGTACAATCGCAATAAGATTCCAAATATTTGTGAAATTTGTTGTACTTTTACAATATTTCAAAATACTAACAAATGATGAGTGATTAAAGCTACAACAAATTCACTCAAAAATTGAGATGTAATAAGTATTTTGTGAATAAAAAAAATAAGAATATTTTATTAAACTTTTTATAGAACTACATTGTTTAACATTCAGAGATATTTGAATTAACTTTTTTATTTGACCGTTTATTATTACGGTTTCGTGTTATTTGTTATTAAATCATAATATATTCTAAGTAAAAAAAAAAAAAAAAAAAAAAAAAAAAAAAACGTTCTTAATACAACATGCAATTTTTATTATATAAAAGTATATCAATGGAAAGTTGTACACGCAATAAATTCGTAAATTCGCAATAAGATTTCAAATCTTTGTGAAATTGTTAGTGCTTTTACAATATTTGAAAATACTGACAAATGGTGTGCTATTAAAGCTACAACAAATTCACTCAAAAATAGAGCTGTATTAAGTATTTTGTGAACTTATTGTTTTATTTTATCACTTTTGTATAATAACACATTGGTGACAAAATATATTCTATAAAACAATTAATTATTAATAAACATAATTCCTGATTTTATACAAATGTTGTGATTCTTTTAAATACATTTATGTACAAAATTAAGCAGTGTTTAGCATGTTAGTCAGTGTAAATTATGCAGAAATTCAGTAAGTGTGTTTGAAAATTGTGTTGTTTATAATAGAACATAAGTAATATAGAATCGGAGTAGCTATAATGGAAATTCTTACATTTTTGGATTTACTATCAAAACCTCAATATAGAATGAGGGTTTATTTGTGCATTACGTACAATAGATTCATAGCATTATTTCCGGGGCAACTCAAAGATGTTGCGCAACTATTAATATTTTATTCGGCATATTAATATTTTATTCGGCAGCTTAAATCATTTAATGAATTTAAGTATAAAATACTTAATGAATAACTTCATAAACTGTTAAAGATTAATTTGGAATATTGCTAATTTGGTGTCGACATTTTAACATTAATAAAAATATATTTTAAGTAACATTCACTTTTAAAAATATTAATTATATCTCTAAAATAAAATTTAAAAAAAAACTTTGAAGGAAATTCAAAAGGAATGGATTGTAGAAAATTGAAGAAAATTACCCAATATTGCATATTGTTTCATTTAAAACGAAGACGGTTTCTGAATAACGATTTAATTAAAATTTATTTTCTTTAAGAAACAATAACAATAAAATTTTATACTCCGAAAGAATATTAGAAGAAAATTTCCCTTTTTTATTTTAAACAGGCGATGAAATGACGAATTAAAATTTTTAAATTGAATCAAAAGCAGAAAAAAACATTTAATGAATTTAAGTATAAATTATTTAATGAATAACTTTATAAATTGGGCACTGAAATTACTTATCTTAGCATCTTGAAAAAGGATAAAAGAAGTCTATTTTTTTTGCATGTAAATCTACGCATTGATTGAATTTAATTAAGATTCGCTTCCCTCAAAGTAGAAATTCCTTTTTATTTAAGTTACCGCAATGGACCTGATTAATTATTCTCGTTAATTAAGTTGAAATTTTGTTAACGAAAAGAAACTCATCCACTATATATATGTACATAACCAATTATTCGTTTATGATAGAAGTAAATACTAATTTACTTTCCAGATAGTGGATACAGCCATGTATAGCATTAAAAATAAAGAAGCTTCATTTTTTAGTGAAACTGATGACAATGATATCTTTTCTAATGAAAAAAAGTTCTTTAACTAATTTTATGCACTTTCCTAATGAACATAATTACGTACAGGCCTTAATTGAATTGCGGATAAAGCTAATACATATTTTTAGAATATTTTCAGTTTATTAGGTATATATAAAAAGATTAACCTATGAAATGGATTGTGAATACGGGGAAATTATATTACCAGACAAATTCTAAAAATAAATCATTTTTTTTTTCATTACAACATACGAAACGTGAGAATGCATACATGCATTTAATGCAGCGTAATTTAGAAACACTTATAATATTGTTAACCACGTAATAGTCCATGTCAACAAACATGAGACAGGGTAGTGTTTTGAAAATCAATTTCAGCCTGATGTAAACAATGTCTGATATTTTGTTATGGATATGCATTATTTTAGGAAAAATCTCATATTTCCGGAACTATACAATTTTTTTGGACTAAATAAACGAAAAGTTCATAAACATAATCATAAAATTAATGAGTTAAATAAGCTGAAATATCCTTTCAGTCATAAATATGTGACTGTCAAGGGGGCAAAAGAACAAAATTGCATAACACATTTATAAAGGTAAATTTATAAACTTGTGATGGATAGGCTACTCTGATCATATGAGTTGGCGATGTTTTTGAATGAGAACGTAAGTTTTTGCACACTATTTGTCCATGTGCATAAAAGTTGATCAAGGCTCTCTTTCTTTAACTTTCGACGAATGACTATGAAGATCTCAACTTGAGAGTTTCTGTTTTTTATCGATATTCATGCAAATTATTGAAGCTGGTCTCAATCGATGTTTGGTATATATAAGCTTGGAAAATACGTTTGGAAGTCTGAACTTGGGGTCGTGTTCTTCCTCGATATGGGTACATCTAGATCCTGCGATTTAATCATCAATCTGAAGCTGAATAAGAGTATAAGTAGTTGCTTTGGCCTGGACGGACGTACTGAAATCAGCGCTCGCCTAGTCTACAGCGTGGAGTTGGATTATTACTGAAGGCAATCCTGACTTGTGGTTATCTTCAAAGCCGTGAGTTTGTTTTGAATCTTTATATTTAATATACTTGAATTTGATTTTTACGGAGTACAGATTCGGGAAAAGTTGAATTATTTTTTGGAGTAAGGAAAAGTCTGCGCTTTCTCCTTTAGTCTGCGCCTTCTCAATCCCAGCCCGATTAAGTTTCATTTTTTTAAAAACCTTTCCTCGGGTGCTCTACTGTTACGACTGAACGGCCTGGTTTACTATTACTGACAGCAATGGCCGTCACAAACATTTTTTCGATATTTTCATATGGCAAAATAGTATAGTAACGAATAAATATTTCTAATGTTGCTAGTGTTGCTACGTGTACTGATTCGCGTGGGACGTCTCGATTATCAAGCACTCCAAGACCTGTCCCGTATAATCACTGGCGTGACGCCAAAATTCCCTATTTTTCATGATTTTTCATGCTTTTTTTTAGCACAATGTTATTTCTTTGCCTGTATCGAGTGCAACATAATTCATTAAAACCTAACAAGATAGTAATACAACGGAAAATGTTTATAGTCCCTTTCAAACACATTCACTACAAATTACCGGCCTCGGCTGAAACCTGTCTAAAACGAAATATTTTTGCGGTTGCTAGCATTTCTGTCTTTACGAGTTTTACTGAACTTTATTCAGTAAAATCTGCGTAAATGGAACTGTTTATAACGGAATTATCTTTAAGAAATATAAATTTCATTGTCCTTACGACAGAAATACTATACATTATATCTGATATACTAGAATTTTATTCAGTGTTAGGGATTTTGCTTTCACGGGTTTTACTGTAGAAGTTTGTGTTTTTTAACTGTACTGACACCTGCTAAAAAAGAACAAGTGACAGAAGAAAATTTCGGGTTTAAATAGGCTTTTGTCATAGCAAATATAGTATGGTAGTATGGTAGTATAATAGTATGGTAGTCCTTTCGTAGAGACAATGAAATGTTTGTTTTTAAGATTGATTCCGTTATACACACGTTGCGTTTTTATAGGATTTATTGTATTTTTTGTTTGTATTTAGACTTTGCTGTCCTTTTATTTTGTCTCCCTGTGCTGTTTTTTGTGACACTATGTAGTGGATTAGCAACTCTTTTAGAAAGGGATTCTACTTTCTTGAATGGAAACGTTCTCTCAAATTTACTTGTGTTCGCAACAGCGAAATCTACTTTATTTTAATTTAATTTACAGAGTATGTCTGGAGCTCTCGGAATCTGCTTTATCGGTTTTCGCCGTTTTTTTATGCAATTTTCGTTTCATTGGCCAATCTGCGGAGTACAAAAGCAGACGCAAAAGTGTATATCCGCGGATTTGGGTCGACTGCCGCCAAAACTGAACTTGGCAACACTAGTTGTGACTAAATAATTGCAAAAAAAATTGAAAATTTTAATTATCATTTAGAGACTTAGTTAAATTTACCAGCGAAACAACTTTAATAAACCAGCTGGTTATTCTCATCTACCATCAGTGGTAAAAACATCACATATGCATCATCTGAAACTATCGTGTTGCCTGGTACTACTGTATTTTTCTGAATTAGGTTTTTTATGCATTAATGACTTATCAAATAGTCTTTTAAATCTGTTTTCTTAATAAAAAAAGCAACAATGTGATCCTTATTTCTCAAAACGTTCCAAATACAAACATCTTACTTGCATAAAAAAACATGAAATCCTCTGAAATATAGTTGTTTTCGTTGATTAATTCGATTCCATTATGAATGCTTTCTTAATTAATCTTTAAAATAGAAAAGGTTTTTTTTAAAACAAATATGTGGAAAAAATGATGTTTCTGACAATATTTTATGGTACAAAATTACAAAATTAGCTATTAAGAAAGAAAATATCAAACAGTAAAGACTGTTTTTAGAGGGATACTAAATATATATATATATATATTTTTTCATTTAAGAACCGGTACCATAATTAACTTATAACTCTGTCCAGACATTTATTATGCAGAGTTATAAATATAACATGATAAAAACGACAAAATCCAAAAAATTATAAAATTACTGTTCGCTAAAGCATTTGTTTGTTCAACTTTCATTTAAATGAAACAAAATATAATAAGAATGTTTAACATTGCCAATATTTTGAATACATATTTTAGAAAAATAGGAAAATATTAGTACAGAAAGTTTCCTCTTTTTCTTTACTAAACATTCCTTTCCACTTGGGTATAATAGCAAAGGAAAAAATTGAAACAAAATAAAAGAGAGTTATGGGCATGAACTTCTAGAGATTGTGTATCTGTGATAAATTTTACCACAGTGTCTGGAAATAAGCCAAGTGTAGTTTGAAGAAAAATAAATATATTCAATATAATCAAGCTTTCGGAAATCAGGAAATAATCTTTTTTTATGCATTTTCATTACATAAATTTATAATTAAAACAAAAATATTTTTTAACATTATGTAAATGAATTTCAATGAATTGTAATGTTGAACACTTGAAAGTGAATGAAATAGTACACTTAACATACTTTTAAAAATTTTACACAATCTTATTCATAGGTCTTCTTGACATCATCAAATATGTGAATTTTTTAAAGATGTTTTATTACTATTAACTTTGTAATTGAAATTATGAGAACTATAAAAAAATATGCCTTTGCTATATGTTAGAAAATTAAAATTATAAAGGCTGTCACCTGGCAGATGACATTGGTTTCTACATATATATATAGCAGTTGAAAATTTTTACTTATCATCTGATAATGTAATTTGAAACTTTTTTCTCAATTACTATTTATTTGACACTATTTACTTGTCAGATATTCTTACTTGTTTAATATTAAAAATAACATCCATTATTTATTAATGGAAATTATTAAAGGTGTATTCATGATTTATTTAAAAATATTGTCGAATTTTGTATCAAACTACATACACAATAATGGCCAACACACTTGCATACAACAGTTTAAAATGAAAAAAAACATCTACAAATAAACTCTATTATGGAAAGTTAGTGGAATATAACATTGAATTTGTAACTTGTATTTTATTCCGAAATCAGTAACATTTTGAAAACTATATTTAGAGAGAGAATCTTATATATTTACAGAAATCACGGAGTAAATGCTGTTTACTTCGGAGAAGAAAAAAAAAAGGTTATGTAAGGGGGGGGGGAGATTAACATGTTTGTCGTCATAGTAAATAAAATGTTGCTTTAAAATATGATAAAACTTAATTTTGCTAACATTGTAGTATGTGTCCAGAAACAAGAAAAAAAATTCTGGCACGTTCAAATGAACAAGACGGCCTACTAAAAATGTATTAGCTTACATCCCAGCCGGCATGGAAACTTCTACCTACGAGCCACAAACAAGAGGAAAAAATCTGTAACATGGAAAAACATCCAACCACAACATTGTCCAGCTCTTCAAAGGACGTGAACAGTGGGAGATTCTCTTACCCTCCATGAAAATAGTTTTGACAAAGTAACGCTACACTGACATAACTTTACAGAAACATTCAGCTGGTATACAATACATAAATATGGCACAAAATAGAATAAATTACTATTATATAGCAATATTCTATATTGTACTGAACTTTCAACATTAACAGCACTATCTGGGATTTCGAGTATTATTGATGTCTTACGCACAGTAGGACTAATTATTACAGGACTAACTTATTAAATTTATAAAACTCAAGTGATTTTAATCTTTAAAAACTTCAATTTTATTTGTATCTTTCATCGCAATAACCAAACATATACAGAACCTTTTATCTTCTCATACATGTCAAACAAAGATAGATTTTTAAACCATTATTTACCAAAAAAAATTAACAAACAAACACTAAATTTTTGCAGTAAGCTTTGAAAAAGAAAAAAAAAATATTTTGCTGACACTCTACTGTAATTTACTTACACCATACTTTGACCTACACGTTGTTTAAACTTAATACCATAAATAGAATTAACAAGAACAAAAAATCATGCGTCAAGCATAGATTATGTAACACTTTCCAACGCTTCCAAAATAATTTTACAAATCATACCGTTTAATAAGCTGAAAGATGACATCTAAGTAAAGAATTTGGAAAACGCATAATATATTTAAAAACATAATTTCAGGAATTTCCAACATATACAATATTCAGAAAAATATACAAATACTTTTATTCAGCCCTGTATAGGATCTATAGACCTGTATATATACTACATAGGATGCTAAATTTTAGTTCAGTTAGGAAACGCGTAGCACAGTTTAAAATTCTCCGTCTGGAGTTTCTGTCAATAAACGGAAATGTGTCCGCGAACTTTTGTGCTTCCCTGTATAGGATCTACAGAATTTATACACATCACGTAATAGACAAAAAGCGAGTTAAAATGAAAATCGTGTTCAGTAACTTAAAACGCACTTCCAGGAATTATTGTTAACAGACAGTTGAGAATTCTTTTGTGTGTCCCTGTAAATGAACGATGACTGCTATACACACAATATTCTGTTGTAAGCCTCTTGTAATTCACCTTAGTGATATTTATAAATTTCAATGCGTTTAAAATAGTGAAACATTATTTAAATGAACCGCAGACGATTTTTTCCATAGATGTAATGTAACGGAATTCTTTTGACTGTCCCTGTAAAGTAACTATAAGTTCTATGCACACCCTATTCCATATTAAGTTTCTTCTAATGCACCTTAGTGATATATATATAAATTTCAATGCGTTTAAAATTGTGAAACATTATTTAAATAAACCGCAAATGATTTTTCCCCATAGACCGCAATGTAACGGAATTATTTTGAGTGTCCCTGTAAAAAAACTATAAGTGCTACATACTTTAAATAGGGAACATGCTATAAATAACGACAATAACATATAAAAATTGCAGAGCAATCCGAGTATATTTACGGGAGTTAGAGCACGGACAGACGGCAGACGGCCATACGGCCAGACAAACCGAAGTCATAAACACTTTTCAACTAGGTTGGAAAGTGTTAAAAATGCTACACTTGCAATTAAACCGATACATACAAATACTTTTACCAAATGTTAAGAAATTTATATTAAAATCATTAAAATTAGAGACATTACATTACAATTACTTAAAACATTAAAAACATATTAAAATTGGACGTTTCGGATTTACATGAAAATCCCTCATCAGCAAACATTTTTTCTTAACGTAAGTCACAGTTCTAAAATAATAACACATAAAAAATACAACGCATCAAAATGTCGAGGCCATGTAAATCCGAAACGTCCAATTTTAATATGTTTTTAATCTTTTATGTAATTGTAATGTAATGTCTGTAATTTTAATGATTTTAATATAAATATAAATATGTTCAGACGTAATATTTTTGTTTACTTCAAATGTTAAGAAATTCTTTAATATAGTTGAAACAACTTATACTGAGCGCAAACATTACAAAACTGAAATAATTACAATAACTTTGATAAAATTTTTGTACGGTACATGCACTTTGAATCCATTGAAATCGGATATGTTACATGCCAATTTAGAGCAGTAATTGTTACTTCTGCGTTACAAATACTTGATTACATTGCCGCAATATGTATCACTTATTATCTGTAACATTTCCTTGATGACTGTTCATGTAGAATTAGTTACAAACAGTGGCGTAGCCATGGTGGGGGTTCAGATGCTCTGGATACTACTAATGTTATAAAGTTTTCTTTGCCTTATGTAATCGGAGAACTTTTTGCAATAATCAAGGCGATGAAAACTTTACATTATCACTCGTATCAAGAGCATTTGAACCCTCACCCAGGCTACGCCCAATGGTTACAAGATGATTTGAAAATGTTTTATAAATGAATTAAATACCAAATCTGTTGGCCGATTTGTATGGCAATCTATACAGTTTCTGCGACAGTGGTTTATAAGATATTCGCTTAATCGGAGGTACAGTTTTGGAATTATCGTGTTCAGTTACATAAACAGACACACACAAATCATGGTTACAATACTTTCATTACACTATGTGCTAGGAATGTACAACTCGTGTACTTGCGAATGCTGCTGTCTAGTAGCAGTCTCAAATTTTGGTCGCCAAATTTTACCTGTCGACCAGTAATTTTTCTCCCAGCATCAGACAATAAACTCTGCACGGATGTTGTATGTCAATTGCGTTAATGATACGCATGTTTTGAAAAATCTATAAATTTTAAACATACTTAATTATTTATGTTAAAGAAAAATTAATTGATATCTTATATGATATTGTGTTTATTTTATTTAATTGCATTATTTAAAAATAATAAATAACTGAATTGAAATTATATACTTACATATTTCAGCTTTCCTTTCCTTATAATTATAACAGGATACAAAGTTTTGAAAACCGTAATTTTTTAATAGTAATTTCCGCCTTATTGAATCGTCGAAAGTTTAAGTACGGGAGTTTAAACGTAAAATACAAGAACTGTTAAAAAATAATTGCACTGAGACGTCGAAGAATTGGCTTGTGTTTATATATTTGTAATTTAATGATTTTGTCTCTTTCAATGGACTTATTTGAATAATTTACAGTATAATTTTTGGTTTTAAATAAAAAAAAATTGAATATAGCTGTAGAAGAAGTTACTTGAGAACAAACTAAAAAAAAAAAAACCTGACGGCTCGGCCTACAGGCACAGGTAGATTTCAAAGACGCAGACCGTGGGGCACCTGTTTATTGGGAATTACAGAAGAAAGACATATTTGCCAGGATGTGGCAGTTGGGACCACCCACTGTGAAATATACCTCTGCCTGTAAGCGGAGCCAGCAGGGATTTTTTTTACCATAAGAGTTTTTCCTATAAAAACTCGTCAGTATAAAAGTTGTAGATAATATTAAGAAGATTTATAATAAATTTAAGTGTATTTGATATCGTGGGAATTGACGGAGTTATGATTTTTTTTCTTCTGGAACCCCTATTACTCATTTTTAATGAAATAAAAAATATTTCATATATAAATTTTTGGACGTTGTCCTGGAAGTAATAATAACTTTAAACGTATTCAATATGTATAAAAATTAAGAAGTTATGTTTTTTTCTGTTTTCACGTCTGCTTGTAGTCGGGGCCAGCAAAGATTTTTTTTTTTTTTTTTTTTTTTTTTTCCGTAAGAGTTGGTCCTATAAAAAACTTGTCAATATAAAAGTTGTAGATAACTTTAATGACATTTACAATAAATTTAAGCGATTTCGATATCTTGGGAATTGACGGAGTTATGTATTTTTTTCTTCCAAAACCCCCCTTTTTCCCTCATTGGGGCCATTTTTAATGATATCAAAATGTCATACATAAATTTTCGGCCCATTTCCTAGAAGTAATAATAACTTTAAACGGATTCGATACGTATCATAACTAAGAAATTGTGGGTTTATTTCTGTTTTCACAACCCCCCCCCCATTCCCCCCCCTTGGTTCGATTTTGCCCATTAACGAATTTGACCGAGAATTTATGCCCCTTGATGTTATGTATCAGTTTGGAAGAGATTTGTGCAGAATTGTTCCAGTTATCGTGTTCATAAAAAAGTGACATAGATAGATAGATATACAGTTATATACAGTTTTGAACTGGGGGTGATTTAGGGATCTGGGAGTCATGATCGGGGTACATCTGAAAAATTTTGTCAAAAATTCCAACTTAGGGGAGAATGTAATAGGTAGTATTTCTTACGAAATCTACCTAAAAGAAAGAAATAGATAAAACTTAAAGAACCCAGTAATATATTAGACATGTATGGTTAGGGCGAGCGAATCAAACTTAAAAAAAATAAAGGTCCAAGTAATTTATTTATTTTATAGATAAATATTATTGAGTAATTTATAGTTAATTTTGATTAGTTTCCTTAATACTCATTCTACCATTAAGCTGAAATGCAAATATTCGTCTACTGAGAATAGATGTAGCGTATAATATTTGCTCTGTAAATAGGGGGAAGCGTTTGATGGTCAACATGATGAATTAACTGCACGAAACTGTTTGAAATGTTGTGTGGAATATAAGTTTCATGAAGAAATGAATGTAAATTTCAGGAAAAAGTCTTCGAAGTTTGTAAATGAAACAGAAAAAAAAATGTAAAATATTCAATTTTTCCAATTTGAAAAATAAGGATTAGGCAAAAAAAAAAAAAAAAAAAAAAAAAAAAAAAAAAAAAAAAAAAACTTTTACACTACGTTTTATTTTTGATATGGAGTAAAACTCGTTTAATACGAGCCCGGTTAAATTGAACTTTTTAATTACCTGCTAATCGGATACTGTTGTAAGAAATCCGCATGTAACGAACAATTTTCATGATTCTTCGTTACTGTCCGTTAGCATTCCTGAGCAAAATTACAAGCTCTTCTGGTGTTCTTATCAAATAGCGCTACGTCAGCTTGGTGCTTTTGCATTTGCATGAAATTTACTAATGATCATAAGTTTTTCAAGCTCTGCATTGCATCCAGTTTACATTCGATATTTTTAAAATTCCTTCCTACATAAAGCAATTTCTCGGTATTCATCATTACTGTAGTTTTTCATTACGCCACAAACTTTTAAAAGGCAACATTCCAGCATTATCTATACAAAAAAAATATATAATTCAGTTACACAGATATTACATCCTTCAGCTACACAAATATTACATTCTTCAGCTACACAAATATTACATACTTCAAGAGAAAGAAATCAGGTAGTAGGTGCTGTGTAGTAGCTAATTATCTCTTTTGTTTCTGGTAAGAGCTTATTTAGAACAAGAAGCAGTGCATATATGTAGTAGCTGAAAGTGGCGTTATAACTATTCAATCAATAATATAAAATTATATTAACTTCACAAAATGATATAGCAAATGCAGACATTTGTAGTTTGCTAAGATCTTTACCAAATGGAAATATCGTATATGCAGTGGAGAAATAAAGCTATTTTGAGAAAGCTTCCACGCTTCTGTTAAAATTCTGTTTTTGGAGATAAGAAAAATATTTGAAGCAACAAATTGTACTAAATAGTGTTTGGAAAACACAACTACACTTTATTCACAATATATTCGTACAAAATAAAGATTTCCCATGCGTATTTAGTGTTTTTGAAGATTATGTACTTACAGGAGAAAACCGTATTTTCATGAATTTATGACATCTTTATTTGTAAAGCCGGGCAATAAGAAGCGGGAGTACTAAATAACGATTTTACATAGAATTGAGAACGGTTTTCCTACTACAGAAAATTTTTTCACTTTATTCTGCAGTCTAAAGCATTGGAAAGGGAACTTATTATTCATGAATATGGAAATACCTGCTTATCTTATGAACAGCCGAAGATTTTGCGGATTTGTGAGAGGAAAATACGGCACTCAATACATGTGATCGTAAATTTTGTTTTAAGAAAAGTTCATGCAGAATGAAAAAAAAATCAAATAATCTCTAAAATATTAAGCTTTGAATTTGTTATGGTCTTAGATCTTACTGGCGTTTCAAATATCGCAATTAATGGAAGAACACCGGATTCAGCTTTGAGATTACCAACGAAGATTCAAACATTTTATGGTTCATTCGGCATATCTAATATGCTGTCTGTGGAAGATATCTATTTGATTACGAGTTTTCAATGATAGGCTGTGTTATTATGATTGATTGAAAACATATACAAAATAACTAAACATCTCACCCATGAGCCATTTGCTGGCTTCTTTGTCTACTTTTATGTTTATATACGACTATTTGATGGCTTTTTAAAGAAAAATCAAAAGCTTATCCGAAGTGTGAAAGTCTTTATTGCATTTAATGAACGCGTTTTTAACCCTATCCATTTATCCTTTAATGGCGATGGTATATTATATATACCAATTAATTTGAATCAAGATTTGTACCCGAAAAGTTGAACATTTTTTAAATTTAATAAATTTGTTGAAAGCATAAGCCTTAAAAGGGCCTTTCATTACTTTTCTAATATTTTTGTTTCAAAACTTGTCATGTGAATTCAACATTACAGAAACAGAATTACTTGCATCAGAAACGGTTAAACAGAAATTTGCACCCGTAATTGTTTTTTTTTTTTCATTTTTAATTGAAGTTCACAACACATAACTCCAACAATTAGGCTTGAGGGGAATATTAGTTTATAAACAAATATAGCAGCTAATTTAAGGATTCTATCATTTTCCTCTACGAATGATTGCATTTCAGATCATTAAGATAATTTATGAGTGAGGGAATTTCTTTATTTTCTAATGTGATTTACTAGAAAAGCAACTTTAACAGCCATATCATTAAAATACGTTCTCTTTAGTAACAAATAAACTCATTAAATTTCTTTCCCAGTGTCAGTGACTTAACTCCTAATGGTCTTGCTTGAGGATTCGTTTAGAAACCTAATTCATGTCCCATAAAATGTTTAATGTGACCTGAAAATGAAATATTTTTATATATAAATCAGAGAAAAAGAATCTGACGACTTTCAAATGGTACCTTTCTAGTTATTTATTTTCCCTTTAGCTCATTATTAAAATTATTTCTCTGTATTTAAAGTGAGTAGCAAAAAGGAAATGTTAGATAAATCTATTTTCGTCAGAGGGAAAAAATCAAATAATTATATTTAATGAGACTGAATGCTACGTTTAATATTTATGTCAATATGTAAATAATAACAAGAAAGAAGGAATAATTAATGTGTAATTAACTTCTCTACAACCTTTTTATCAATTTCATAATTAATTATTAAAGACATGTACAACACGGAATAAAAGGAATAAACAAATAAGACCTACTTGTAAATAAGTTTTATTAATATAAAAAATGCTTTACATTTTTGCTTTATACGTTAGCCCATCAAAAGAAGATGTAACTTGTCATAATACAAGGTAAAAACGCATTTGTAAATCGTACCTTTCAATGGCACGAAAGTAGATTGGTCATGATAAAACCGTGATTTCAAATATTCCAAAATCGTTTGGAAGCAAATATGGTGATCGAGGAAACTGCAAGAACTTGTTAGATAACGAAATATTTGAATAATTCTTAATCATTAGAAATAATTGCATATGATTTGGGGATTTAATGTATGCTATTTCACGTACAGTTTTCTTGGGTTTAAAAAATTCACGAGAAAAGAGTGCATTTAAATCCCTTTCCCCCACAATTCGAGCTACTTCTATGATGTATTCGATGTTTTAACACAACTGTGATTTAAGATTTTTTAAAAAATTGTCTCGACGTTTTTCACACCATGAAACACCATGACGTTTTTCACACCCGTTTTTCACCCACGTTTTTTTGCTTTGGAATGTGTTAACTTGAAAGATAATGAAATATTTTAATAACCATCAATCATATGGATGGATTTATTATGCTTCATTGCATGGTATTTCAGATATATTTTTAACAATTTCTAACATAGTTGAAAAGTTTTTATGAATTCTGTTTGTTAGGTCGTTTGTCTGTCTGGCTGTTTGTCTGGACGTGTTTTGACTCTTGCAAATGTACTCGGATTGTCATGTAATTTTTATATGTTATTGAAGTTTAGAATAGAAAGTTTCGTATTGAAAATGAAATGTAAATCATTTATAGTTCGTTTAGGGGACAGAGAAAATTATTCCATTACGTTATTATTTATGAGTGAAAAGTGTTTGTTGTGCCTTTTGTCAATGTTACGTTATTTCAAAGATATTCAGATAATTATGCATCAAAGCGGTGTATAACAATATTCTTTCTCAGGAGTATAGAATAAATAGCATTTACAGTTCGTTTCCAATGACACAAAATAACTACACTGTATTATGATGTATGAGGAAAAATCGTTTTCTGTGCATTTCAATGATGTTATAATACTTCAAATGTAATGAAATTAAAAGGATTGAACGAGTTGCATTACAACACGTTTTCTATAGATTGTGATGACGTATTAAATTATAGATTATGGCGTATATTTCATACAGAGACGAACGGAAGAAATTGTTTACATGCCATTATATTGATATTATATTGGAAATGGGTTTTCCGATGTGGTATGAATTTTTAAACTTTTTTAAGAGTTAGTGTATTACGTGGTGTGTATATATTTTATAGATCATATAGAAGGCTGCACTAAAACATGCGCATACATTACCTAATATGGATAGCAATTGGAGAAAATGGATTTTTACTGTGTAATGTAATTTTAAATTGCTTATATAGTTATCTAATATCATTGTAAGAAAAAATGAATAATATTCTGTTAGTGTAAGAAAGTGTTTCATAAACAATGCGTGCTATGAGTTTTTTCATTCTTATTTACTATTTTCCCGATGTTTAAAAAAATCGTGGGTAGACAATGCTTATCATTTTAATCGCTTCTCGATTCGAACTGCTTCTAACGTATGAAACTCGGTGGTTATGTGACTGTTTTTTAGGATATTATGAAAGTTTGTCCAGACGTTTTGTACACATTGAATTTCGTTTTTCGCAAACTGATAGACAAGGAAATATCGACAGCCAAATTAATTTTAAAATATTTTGTTTTCTAAAAATAGTTTCGGATAATGGAACTTCAGAGAAGTAATTTCGGAACTCTTATGAATTGAAAACAAGGATACACTTATTCATATCCAATGGTTGGTGTATCATAGTTGAGATTTATTCCAACAGAGAGAAATATACCGGGACCAGGATTCGAACCTGAGTTCTTTGGCTTGCCGTGCCAACGTTCTTCCTTTAAATATAATACACTTTTTCATTTTTCTGATGTGCATCATCTATTTGTTCAAATATATAAGTAGTTTCTGGTTTTTATCAGAGAAAATATTTAGAAAAATTCATTAATTCAAACAACAGACGTATATCGTATAAATATAAAATAATATATTTTTTTTTCAAAAAATATTTTTATAGTGTCAATAAATAAAATCAAAAATTTGTGTTATCAAATAAGCATGACTAAATAAAATTTTCCTATTATGTGCTTTTTAAAGCCATGTTAAAAAATATATATTTCCTGGAATGTCTAAACAAAATTAAAAAATAAAATTTAAATATTATTTAATGATATTTATTATGTTGAAATAATCTTTTTTGTGACATATGAATAGTATGAATATCATACTTGTTATAGACGAACGACATGTTAAAAAAAGCTGAAGCAACTCATTTCGACTTCCCGAATGTTTTTTTTTTTCTGAATACCAGGCGTTGAAACAAATAGTAATATAAAACTTAGATCTTAATTTTATAAACTTTTAAATTTGGCATGGTAGTTACTTATAAGATTTAAATGGTCTCTAATAACGGTTCATAAAAAGATCAAAATTTAAAATGGTGAAACGTGCGAAAAGCGTTCTAAATTACTAATTCTGTGGAATTGTTAAGAGTAGAAACTTGAAATTGGACATGGCTATAACGTATAATACGTTAATGCACACACTGATTTTTTTTTAATTTTTAAAATTTAATAGAGCGAAATGAGCGGAAATCGTTTTAAAAAAGTTCTAAATTACGATTTCAATGAAATTGTTAGAGATAGAACCTCGAATTTTGACATGGCTGTTACTTTTAAACCGTAAATGCTACCACAACATAGTTTTGAAAGAAAAAAAAATGAAATTTAAAAGGGTGAAATGTGCAAAAAGCGTACTAAAAACAATCTAAATTTCTATTGAATTGTTATGGATAGAAAATTGACGCAAATGCACACACAAAGGAGTTTTTTTTTGTTAGAAATTTAAAAGAATGAATTGACAGTTGATTGTTCCAAAAACGTTCTCAATTACGATTTCTATGGATTTGTTAAAAAGAGAATTTCGAAATTTAACATGGCTGTATATTTTAAGCCGGAAATGCTCGCACAGAACATTTAAAAAAAAAATTCGAAATTTAAAAAGGTGAAATGCTCGAAAAACTTTCTATGTCATGAAATCTAAGGAATTGTTAAGGATAAAAATTTGAAATTTGACATGGCTGCTATTTTTAAGACGCAAATATACCTTCAGAAGAGGGTTTATTTTAATCGAAATTTAAAAGAGTGCAAGAGCAAAAAATCGTTCTAAAATTACGAGTTTTGTGGTAATGAAGGAGCTAGAAACATACAATTTAGCATGGTGGTTTCTTATCAGATATAAATGCTCTCTAAGAATGGGTTCTAAAAAATTCTTAATTTTAAAGGTGCAAATGCGCGGAAAGAACAGTAACTTGAAATTTGACATTGCCGCTACTTTTAAGACGCAGATGCACACAGAGAGGAAGTTTAAAAAAAATCGAAATTTAAAATTGTGAAATGCTCAAAAAGCGTTCTAAATTACGATTTCTATTCAATTGTTAAGGGTGGAAACGTGGAATTTGATATAGCTGCAACCGTTAAGGCGCGTTCTAAAAACGTTCTATACTACGATCACTATGGAATTTTAAATAATATTTGTTAATTAATAAATCCAGATCCATTTCAAAGGCACACAAATACCACTTGGCATCTTACAGCAAATACGCGTGCAAAGACGCGGGTTAAGCAACTAACATAATGAAATTATTTATTATTTCGAAACATCTTTAAGTTAAATAGGTGAAATGTTTAGGACACATATATATAGGAAAAGTCACGACGAATAGTTTTTTTAATGCCGGGGTCTCTAAAACGGTTGTTCCTTACAGAATTAACTCACTTTACTTTCTGCAGCGACTTATAATGATAAATACAATGGGCAGTCAAAAAGTTCACGGGATTTCTTTGTAACTATTTAATACCACAATGTAATTAATTTAGTTGTTTACTACCGCTATTTTTTTACGACCGGAATTCATAGCAGAAAACTTCTCGCCAACTGGCAAGAAGAATGGGCACTGCATCACCAAAATGCTTTCTCCCACACATCGATTGTTGTGCAGATGTGTCTCGCAGAAAAAATAATCCCACTCTTCCACCTGCCTCCCTACTCACCGGATTTAGCACCATCGGATTACTGGCTGTTCCCCAAAATCAAAAGGGGCTTTAAATGTAACCGTATTGACACCATAGAACACATCAAAACGAACGAGACGGCTGAACTTGGGAAGATACCAAAACAGAACTTTCATCGTTGTTTCCAACAATAGAAAGAGGAGTGGAGCAAGTGTGTGTGTTCTGACGAAGCCGACTTTCAAGACGATTAAGTAAATGTGCACCTAATTGTGGTAATAAAGGTTTACAATGAAATTCCGGGAACTTTTTGACTTTACATCGTATATGTCGTCTACGATTATTATTGTGTTAAAATAAATCATCTTCTTCAGAATACGTTTTCCGGATACCGATATTCCTATCTAACAATCATTTTTATGAATTTTAAGTTGGAAATTTTAAATTACTGCTACGAAATTTAATGCTAAAAAAATAATGTTTTATATTTTATGGCACAGCCGTTATTGAAAAAAATTTCACTTGATTAAAAATTTTATTGACAGTCTTTGATATGCATTGTAAAGAACCATTTTTTATTATACTTTTTTATGAAGTTACATTTAAACTTAATTAATTAAAAAAAAAGAATAAACCGTATCCGGATGCATAATTTGTAAGATAGATACTATTTGCCTAAACCTTTTTAAAACAATTGAAAATATTCTTTTAATAAAATGATAGTTTAAGATTTGTATTGTTAGGTTAATCACTAAAACAGTAACACTTGTTCAAATGTATTTGTTTTAAAATGAATAAAAATAAACAAACTTTATTTAATAAATATTTATCTTTCCAGAACCAAGCATTTTTAAAACATTGTTTTATTTTAAAGTATACTGAAAAGATAGCTGATTAATTTATTTTTCTCATATTTTGTTTTGTAGAAAAAAATAATAATTTTATGACGAATCTGAAAATGAAATCACAAAGAAATCTTCTAACAGCAAAACATAAATGAAAAGAACTGGTGAAAGAAACAATAGTAAATGAGAAATAATCGTTTTACTTCCAGAAAAGAAGTTTCACATAAAAAAATTGTCTTTTAAAATTATTGTAAAAATCTTTTTACAACAAAGAAATTTCTGGATATGCTGTTTTAACGACATGCTACATTTTTTAAAGTTTTATAAGAAGAAAAATAAGTTTCGTGACATTGTTTGTTTCTGAATTTCAGAACACTATTTTTCAAGTAAATTGCTGTTTTCAAGTAAATTACATAGGTTACTTTGTTTAAAGTTATATTTTAGGTTTAATTTCAAAAGAAAAATTGCATTTTAACAACAATGTGCTATGTTATTTGTTAATATATATATATTTCAAAATGTAACATGGTTTCCTTGCAAATATGATATTAAACTTTATTCATATGTATTATACTTTTGTTTATTACAATTTTAAGGTGAAGGGGAAATCTTATTAGGAACTTGAAGCATGTGACCATTACTTACTAATGACCTTTCTGATAATAGATGATACGTGGAAAAATAATTTTTAAAAGATCTGTGATTTTAATACATAATAAAGTGTAATACATTTCATACAGAAGCAAATAAAAAATACCCAATAATACGAAATTACAAAGCAGAAACTATTTTTTTATATAAACACCAGATTGTAAATAAGATTTTATTACGGTAACGTTTCATATTAAGATAACAATAGTGGATCTGCTATACATTCTTAATACATTTATTAATGTGCATACAAATAAAAAGTTAATTTAATTTGTAAAAAGCTTATCAATCATGAAAAAAAATCAAAATATTTTGTTGTCATAGTAAAATTTTCAAATATTTTTACATCGTCGAAAGGCATGAAGATTTTTTTTAAGGTTTAAAAAATTAGTCTTACATTCATTTCAATATAACAATAAAAAACAAAAATGAAAGGACAAATATTACAATACAAATTTGATTGTTAATGTTTTCTTTTAAATATATTTTTTTACAATAAGCTTCTACCACTGTCAAATTTATGTTTTCATCTTATGGGAAATTGCATAAATAAAACTTTAAAATTTATATTTTATGTTTTTCATGTGGCAACCATAATCCAAATTCAAATTAGGTAGAACAGATTCTATTAAACTTTCTTTTATGTTTGTAAAGCCCCTTAGCATGAAAGGACTAACTAAATTAAAATACAAATGCGTTTTTTCATGTGTTATTGAATGAAAGTCTTCAGATAAAAATACGTAGTACTGCTGATCAAAATAGGTTTCGCATATACAACGAAATTGTCTTTGACTGTTATAGCTTCCACTGCCTGGAGATAAGGTAACTAAATTGAAGTAACTTTAAATTTGTATGGGTTTTTTTTAATAAATCTTTACAATAAGCTTCTGTAACGGTCAAGTTTATGTTTTGATAAAAATTCTCTCATAATATCTTTTATTTTATAAGCTGCAACGCACGTTCGAATGGATGGATACTTGTTGAAGCTGAATCATTGGAGATTCAAGTGACACACCTTTTATCTCACAAGGGAACAACGATCTCCTGTTATCAGTTGAAACTGGGGCATTGTGGTTAACTGTATTGACGGCAGATCGCTGTTCATTTTGACTTTCCCTTTTTGAATGTGAATATCTTTATTTCTAGAAATATGTAAAATCTAATTGTTATGGATAGTGACGAGACAGATATGTATCATATCTTTTTAATATTTGAATTGAGAAAAAAGTAGTTTTTGTAGTTGCTAGAGTAAAATAAAAAATACATATTTTTCCGTTATTTTGTTTGCATGTTTCCCAATTCACGAAGGGTTTAGTTATATTTACCGACATTTCCCGGCTACGTTTCTTTTTGTAACATTAAATATATGCCTTTGCCTTTGTGTTTTTGTTTAAAGTAGCTACGGAATCGTTCGGTTTTTAAAATGAAGGCACTATAAATATTGCCTTTCAAAATTTCGAAGTAAGCATTCGAAAATCATATGTATTGATTTTTAATACATATTTTTTATATGAATTATAAAATGAAAAAATATATATATGAATAATTACAAAGCAGTCCCAAGTTATTATTTGTCAGCCTTTTTGATTAGAATAAAAGTTATATAAATTTAAAAAAAAATGTTTTAACACTAGGAGCGCCAAGCAAATGTTTTATACTACATTGTAATACTATTATTATCTTTAATAAAAAGCTACGCGTTGCTGACGACTGCGTTTTTCGCTAATCGTTGCCACAGATTAATCGTGGAAAATGAAACATTTGAAGTTATTGAAAAAATTAATAGCTCGAAACATATTTGTCAGACAATTGTTAGACAAACTGCGTTAAAAGGTAAAAAATTGTATTTGTCTTTATATAAATTTCAAATCTAAAGATTATGCCGTTTTTTAAATATTGAATTTCAAAAATTACCAAATTTTACAATGGAGTACCATAGCGAAACCTTCACGCGTAAAATGATAATGATAACGGCAATGTGTCCTGCCGTATACTGGCTATAACACGAGTCACAAATTATAGTCACATTAATATTCTGTAAAAGTGAATTATGATGTCACGAGTGCATAATTTTTATTTAATTCTCGACAAATACTAGATGCCTCATTTCTTTTTACTATATATATATATATATATATATATATATATATATATATATTAAATGTAAGAAATCTGTTCGAATTTTAAATAAAAATAGTTTTCAGCGATGTTCTGTAACTTGGGAAGCCCGGGTTCAATTCCCTAGTTTATAATATTTTAATTACTTTTAATTATTTCTTTTAAGAACTTTTTCAAAGAACAACAGATTATTTTTATAAAAGATATATAATTTTGTAATAAATTTCTACTTATCTTTAATAAAGTACATTTTATTTCTATTCGCAATTTTACACAATATACTGGAGGTGCATTTTCCACATACATAATAGGAACATTTTTTATATACATCATTTACCAATCTGGCAATGGAATAATTTCTTTGATCTGCCTATTGCTGTTGTTTGAAATTTCCTGAGGCTTGACATGAGCTTGTTTTTCAATTCAAATTAAGCTGTCTTAACTTACTCGCTAACTGAAATAGGAATTAATGCCTTGAAATAATTTTTCCAGTTAATTATCTTTAGATAACATAGGCATTTCTTTTTGCTAAATCCAGTACATTATAGAAAACGTGGACTGTCCATCTACATCAAGCAGCTTAAAAAGAATATTTAAACGTTATCCGGTCAGCGATATCAACTCCACATTTGGTTTTGTTGTATAACTTCACTATTTCTGCAAATTTATTCTTATTTTGTCATTCAACATTTACATTTATATGTCAGATACTGGAGTAACAGCACATTTTTATTTATTTTACCATGATAGACATCTAGAACTTTGGAACGGCGGGCAATTGATGTGTGTGACGAGGCGCCCGTAAGCACTTGGAGGCATAACTCAGTTTCACCCTGATAGACAATCAGAGTAGTTTCTACATTCTTTAGTAAAACAGTTTCATACAACTTGATTTTAGAACTCCTTACTTCATGCGGAATTTCCTTTCGATGTCTTCTTACTTTGCCCACAAAACTTGCTTTTTTTCATTTTAAGCATTTTAGATACGGATAGTGAGGGAAATATTTGTCCAATGTCACATTTCTACCAGTATTCAGATAAGGTTTTAGAAGGCGCAATACTATATTTTCAGAAAGGCTTTCAATTTCACTTCTTGATTTATCGTTTCAAAGATATGGAAAAGCATTGCACATACACTTCGAGCCTATATCAAGTAGCATCAGAAATATCATACCGAATTTGTCAGCTTTATTGGGCATATACTCTATAGACTTACATCTGATTTTGGATGGAAATAACTGCTTATCCACAACTAAATTTTTTCCTGTCTTAAAAGAAATAGCAAAGTTCTCTATAAATTTATTACAAATATCTGAAAACATAGCAAACTTTTCAGTTTATAAACGCTAGTCCTAGTTAACTTCAAGTCAAACCTTTTATTCATTATATCTCAAAATCGATTGGGAGACATTGATTCACAAAAAACGGAGGACTCCGTGTATTATTCCACAGAAAATTGTAATACATATTATTGCAACCATATGCTTCTCTTGCATAATTAATATCAATTAAAGCATCAAGCTTTTTGAAAAATATTTCCCAGTTTTCTTCATTGTTCAAAACTGCCTCTACTTTCATGCATTTTTTTTATATGGCGTAACATGGATTCATTCATAAACAGCTTCCGAGCACTGGACACATTGTCCCTGACATTTTCTTTGCATATGGAGTTGGACTCGGTATTTCTTTTAGCAGATTGTGTGCTCCATATTTCCCAGCTGTATTGTATGACGTCACAATTTACGAGTTTCCATCTTTCGAGACTTATCTATGTCCTTCCTCATGCTTTTGGATCTGATCATCTACTTCGTCCATTACGGGAACCTGAAATTAAAAAAAAAGGCATATGTAGGTTTTTTGACAATAAACGATTCATTATATTTTTTAAAAATGTAAGTACTTCACGGTCAACAAATATATCAGTATATAAACATAAATGTTTGTGACCTGTTTCGGCGGATGTGGAAAATACAGGTACTGATGACGAACAATTTGCTGCGGAATTCTGACCAGCCACATATTTCGGCCTGAGGATTACTCGTCCATGCTTTCTTTAGAATCACTAGAAGTATTTTTTGCTTCAGAGTTTTGCGGAGGCTCGTAATCCATATCATCATCCTTACTGTGTTCTTCAACATCAGATTCATTTTCAGATATAGCCTGTAAAATTTTCGCAGTTTCCCCTGGACTAAGATAACACGGTCTGCGAGCAGCCATTATGGAGCGCTTGAAAGAATGTTGACACAAATGTTGACTCAATTGCTTCAAAATATTCACTGTTACATTTCGCAAAAATAGTTTTGGAGATGCGATGGATGGAAAGTACGAGGGTCGATCCAGAAATAAGGTTCCTATCAAATTTACAAATAGACAACATTATTTATTCTCATTGAAATTTACATCGTTGGAAAGAAGAAAGTTTGCTCTATTACTCTACATAATCGCCATCTTTTTCTACGTGTTTTTGTAGACGGTGCTCCAATTTCTGTATCCAATGGCATAGAACTCTGGCGCCAACTCGTTGAGGAAGCGTTTCACTTCCTCTTTGACGTCATCGTTGCTCCGGAAAAGTTGGCCACACAAGTTTTCCTTTAACTTGGGGAACGAGTGATAATCACTAGGTGCAATGTCCGGACTGTAAGGTGAGTGGGACATGACAGTCCACCCAAAATTATACCAAATGTTTCTGGGTTTGACGGGAGATGTGAGGTCGGGCGTTGTCATCAAGCAATATTACACCGGCTGTCAGTCGTCCTCGCCGGCGTTTCTGGACGGGTGTAGTCCCTTTGGTGTGCAAAAAGCGAATTACGGAACGGATCTCGCACTTGGCGGGATCAACAATGGGAACCTCCATCTCAGACGGCTGCTGAGCCAAGAATGAGCGGCGCAGCAAAGCGTGGTCGGTGGAATCACGAGTACGGGAACAGCCGCACACAGCGCTGTTGCCGTATTTCGCCTCGCCCCTTCCCGTGCGGCTGGAGCGCTTTGAGAACCTTATTTCTGGATCGACCCTCGTATTTCCTGTTTGAAAGAAACTGTGAATGAAATGAATGTGTAGGGGGAACGTGTTTTGTTACCATTAGCAAAAATGGAGTGGGCAGAAGAAAAGAAGGGGGACGTTTGGACGTATTTCCTGTTGGATGAAATAGAGAATGAAAATAATGTGTAAGAAATATGTTTTTCCAAAAAAGGGTGTTTTCTGTTAGAGAAAACAAGATTAATCTACCCAATTTTATTAGTATTCAATTCGACTGCTAGTGGTGCTTCTAGTTATAGCTAAAAATATCTTCGTTAATTTTAAATTCATTCGGTTTATATTTGGTAACAATATTTTTCGAGGTTTTTTAGGAAAATTCAAAACATTGTAACCGCTTAAAATAGAGAAATTTTTGAGAATCCTAGCTGAAATGTTGGAAACAGTCAAAATGACTGCTCTGGAGCTTCTAGCGTTAAAACAATGTATTCATTCCAGTTTATCTTCTTTTAAGCTCTTTTCAAATCACTGAAGTAATTTATGGCTCGTTATTAACACTTATTTGTCTAAAAATAAGTCGACTTAATGTTGCTGTTTGTTTTTATTAAAAGGTAGCCAAAACTTGCGTAATTTCTTTAAAAATAAGGAATAGAATGATTTTATTTATTTAAATTGCATGCATCTGTTATGCATTCTTTTTTGTTTATATTTTGTATTTTTTTCTCTAAGTGCTTCGAAAGTCAAAATATTGATTCGAAGAGAGTTGTTTAACATTATGCAACAACCAAATTTTTAAATATACATGATAGATTAAATTTTCTGGAAAATTATATTCTTAACAATGATACTTTTGATGACGATGAATTTAAAACACATTTTCTCCCGATTTAAATGTAAGGTGAAAAGCAAACGTATTGCAGCCCATTATAAACCAGACGTATTTGGGAAAAATAATAAGGAATGGCTTGAAGGTGCAATAGAAATTCCAAGGAAAATAAATCGCTCATTGAGGTCAGCAAAAGCTTTCAACGAATCAAGTGATAAGTCAAAGCAAAGAAAGTCTGAAAGCTTAAAGAGCTCGAAAGATGTGGAAGTACTTACATATGCCGCTCAGGTAAAGTTCGAAACCTCTGCAAAGAGAGATGCTGCCCCTGTACTTAAAGAATTAACCCATTCACAAATGAGAGACACAAAATATAAAAAAACATATTTGAAAACTCAGCAGATCAAAAAGAAAACTCAAATGTCCGCTTTGGAAGCATTGTCATTATTTGTCGAAGCTAACATTTCCAAGATCCAATATGAAATTATAAGTGGATATAAAAAAAATTATACCCTTGCTACGGTCTACTACAGCGGGTTAAAATTGACTGCTATCCAGACAAAGAATCTTTTAAAATTACAGAAACTTGCGCTGAAATCAATATTCAAGATTTACTTCATTTAACCATTTGTATGAAGTTTTGGAAATATTAAAAGAAGAAGAAAGATGCGCTTTAATTTTTATATGTAAATGGGGCTGCAATGGATCACAACAAGTGATACACGATGATATAGATGAGTGTCACAACAAGCAATACAAGCAAAAGTTTGAGAATGATTCTGCTTCTGATGCGCACGTAATCCAGAGCTCGTTCGTTCCAGTTTAATTAATTTTCAGCATAAACAACAAGCTTATTTGGCAAAATCCATTGCCTTTATCACCACGTTGTTGCCGATCCATGCGGATAAGACCTGAAAAAGAAACAACTGAAAGTATTAATGACGAGATTAATTACATTAAAACTGCGTTAAACTCTGTACCGTCTGCAAAAGTTGCATTAGAGAAAAGTACATTTATTGTAAAACATAAAATGATACTTACTATGATCGACGGGAAAATATGCAACGCAGCAACAAGTATAAAATCGACAAGCGTTGCTACATTTGCGGACTGTCTTCGAAAGATTTTAATGATCTTACTAAAAAGAAAAACATCACACCCGAAACGTTAGAATTCGGACTATCGATTTTAGATACTAGAATTCGATTGTTTAAAAACTGTTGCATTTACCGTACAAACTGCCCATAAATAAGTGGAGATAGAATGCAGAAGATGAAAATGCTATTGCTAAAGAAAGAAAATTGGCCATTCAAGAAAATTTCAAAACAAAATTAGGTTTACTTGTAGATGTATCCAAGGCTGGATATGGTAATATTAACGATGGAAATACAAGCAGGAGATTTTTTACTGATCCCACTCTAGCAGCTGAAATTACAGGCATTGACAAAAATTTAATTTACCGCTTTAAAGTTATTCTTGAAACTATATTCAGTGGACACAAAATTCACCTAGATAAGTTTAAAGAATATAAGGTAAAGCTAGGATAGTCTGCGCACAATTCAAAAGAATAGCAATAAAAAAATCTAAATATTATTTTTTTGCTAAACTATCCATGAATAATTTTTACTTCATTTGTTTTTTATGCATTTCCATTGCTATTTTGTTGTTATGTTGCAATTTAATAGAGCAGTTGTAATAAAACTAAGAAAGTTATTTTGCGCAATCTCTCCTTACAGGGTTGGTGTGATTGCGCACATGGGTAGGAGAGATTGTTACTAATAATAACTACAATTAAACTGTTAACAATAATAATTACACTTAAATGACATTGCTGTAAGGTTTTTGTGAACAAATTTTATTGTATTGGGAGTGAATATTTCAACCTAATGCTTAAAGAATCAGAAAAAGGAAATAATTTTAAAAACGATTAAAAAATTTTAATTAAAGGGAAAAAAAATAAAGTATCAGAAAAAGCAAGTCCAGATAAGATTGCAAAATAAAATTATGTAACTTAATATCACGTTTAACTTAAAATTAGTCCATTTTCATTTTTCATTTTTTATGCAAATTTACCAATAAGCTGCGTAATTTCTCCTAGCATAGAAACTAATGAAAACAATGCGCCATCTCTCCTAAGTAGCAGATGCGCAAACTCTCCAATTTCGGTAGGAGAGATTGCGTGGCCTTTTATTTAAACATGGCCGCTACTAAAACGAACCGTTGATGTTCACATTGTTAGTCTAGATTAGTAGCTTATGAGAAATCGTTTAAGTTTAAAATATTTTGTACTATTGACATAGTATAGAAATTCTGATGATTAGCTATGAAAATTCAAGCATTTAGTTTGGGAAAACAAAACAAAATTAGCAATACTTTATCTTAGACGCTCAAAGCAATCAACGTGCACTTTCAAGTAGACACTCTACTAGTGTTGTTGTACAACTACCTGTAGTCGCTGCGCACTCACTCTACTCCTTCCCCCCGAACCTCTATGTGCGCAATCTCTCCGACTGCGTCATCTCTCCTGGCTTTACCTTACAGAGAAGACAGCAGCACTATACGCACATTTATATAAATGGCACATAATGTCACACATAATGCACAAAATATTAATACATGGCCCCACTCTAATTGAGATTGTTCAAACATGAATGTTTGGTATGATCTGACATGCAGCGGCGTCATTGGACCATTTTTCTTCGAAGAGAAATCAATAACTGCAGATGTGTACCTTAGAACTTTTAACTGAATTTGTGGTACCACAGCTGGATAATCTTCAACCAAACGTCTTTTTTCAGCAAGATGGTGCACCCTTACTTTGTTGCAGAGGACATGGCTGGAAATCGAGTATCGCATTGATGTGCTAGTGCAACTAATGGTGGGTATATAGGTTCATTGATTGCTGTAAGAAAACTTTAATAACTCCACCTTAATATAAATTGTATTTCAAGTTTGTATTTGTTCAGTATTGTATTTAATAAACGCCAGTATTTGGAAAGAGACTTTATGGACACGTGTATTTATTTATATTCGTTTATATTATAAATTTACAAATTTAATTATTTTTATTGAGAGTTTATCATGCATTTATAAGTAGAAAAACTATTTTGGAAAACGCATTTTATAGGAAATATCAAGAAATATCAAATTCTACTTTTGTTTTTTTAAGGCAAATGAGTTAAAGAAATATATATTTCAGTTTACATTATACGCATTTCATTCTGTTAGCTTTTTAATTGTTGATTAGACGCATATTTTAGTTATTGCACATTAATAAACACTGCCATATATGGAAAATATTGAACTCTGAAAATTTATTTAATGCTTATTTTATTTTAAAAACACAAATTGCACAAATTGTGCTTATTAGTTGCTAAAATCAGTGTAAAAATTGTTTTAAACTCATAAAAGAGCTAAAATCCTACATGTTTCGGCTTCAAACTTAAAGCCATCATCGGGGAAGAGGAACAACACAAACGACTACTGATCTTTTCCTTTTCGTTTTCTTTTCTTCTGAAAAGATCAGTAGTCGTTTGTGTTGTTCCTCTTCCCCGATGATGGCTTTAAGTTTGAAGCCGAAACATGTAGGATTTTAGCTCTTTTATGAGTTTAAAACAATTTTTACACTGATTTTAGCAACTAATAAGCACAATTTGTGCAATTTGTGTTTTTAAAATACTAGTTAACAGTGTAGTGTCCAAATGGATTCAATTGCTTATTTTATGTTTTCCAAATTTTCAGTACTGAATTATCTTTATTCCATCTTTATTTTCCTTTTTTAAACTTATTAAAAGAACATAAATTTGTAGCATAAAATTTTACCTTTCTTATTGCTTGCATTATATTTCAATTTAAGTCTTATTTAATATTTATAAATTGTAGTTTTATTACCTTGAAAAAAAAATTGTTGGGTAATATTATAAAAACAATCTTCATGCTGTTAAACGACAGCAAGTACCAAAATACGTGGCACATATTACAAAGATCTGTGATAAACATACATAAGTCATCTCATGAAAATGATAACTACACCAGATTGTGACAAGAGATACCAAGATACGTGACAACTACTACCATGATTTGTGACAATATTAACCATGGCAAGAGAACTCGCTACCAAGAACAGTGATAGAAAACACTAGTGACTAAAAATTATCAAACGTGACCAAAATCGTGACGAAAGTGACGAACTCTACGCCAACATGAAAGGTTGTCAACAATACAAATAAATGACAATACATGGAAAAAAATATTTTTTTTATTTATATATAATACATAGCAGCGATAAAAAGATTTAAACTACATGATCTTAACTTATTAAAGTGCATATTAGCAACCCTAGTTTATATTTGCATTAGGCAACTTTCATAAATGTACTCCTCTTACGATTTTCAATGCGAATGCGGACAGGATGTAAAAGCGGATCATGCGAGTTCCGTGCAAGAGTGAGGTCCAACTCCCCCTTTTTATTCCTTTTTCGACAACGCACCCTAAAACACAACAACATAGTTAATACCAAATTAGAACCGGCCAACACAGTAACTAAAGCCATTCACTAAATAACGCTGCAGCCACGAGGGCCATGGTGCTAGTTAGGTAGTTCTCCGCCATTAGGCGATAAGGGGAATTTCACCCCAAGGCTAGGAACACAACCGTTGAGCTTGACGGAACGCTCGGCAGGTATGGGTTTGGTCAGCGGTATAATAATAAGAAGAAAAAATTACATACCTTGATCGTAATAAAGTAAATGTGTAATCAAAAATGAACATCGAAAGTAAATTAGAAAGTTTCAGATGTATATTTCATGAAGAATAAAATTGACTGCCATTAATTACGGGTCTCTTTACTATAATAAAGTATTATTAATTTGAATTTTAAAAAAAGACCAGACTAGCGAATGTTACTATTATGCAAATTAAAAGAAGATAATTGTTAGCGACTTTTAACTTTTTGTTTTACATTCATTCAAAGAAAGTGCTTAGTATTTTTTTTTCTTCGGAATATGAAAAAAAATGCACGAATAAGACAATTAAATTTACTTGAGAAGTATTATTTTAATTTAGTTATAAGGTCACACAGTAGAAATTGTGTAAAAAGCGAGATTTATTTTAAAGAAAATTAATGATGTAGTAACATTCTTTAATTAAACAGATGACCGAGATAATTTTTAAAAATCATATATTTTCATGTGGTTCGAGTACTTTAAACAGCACTAGAATGCTACGCTCGCTACGCTGGTCAATTTCTCTTAACGCACTTTTAATCAAGTGAAATATTGACTTTGAATTTGACCTTGTATTTTAAAATCCCATGGATCTTTACTTGGAATTTCCTTCTGCATTTATAAAAACGATACGAACGCTATTGCGTTGTTACATTTTTAATGTGTCAGACAAAATTGTGGCTGTTAAGTACAAATTTGGCCAATTCTCTGTAGACTTTA
Source organism: Maratus michaelseni (assembly GCA_963931845.1). Lineage (NCBI taxonomy): Eukaryota > Metazoa > Arthropoda > Arachnida > Araneae > Salticidae > Maratus > Maratus michaelseni. The sequence continues at coordinate 266,343,082 of OZ007596.1, read as the reverse complement.
TTATGGAATAGTTCAGCATTAAAAAAATTAATAATTGTGTTAAATTATGGTGTCTATGGGGTTTACATTATGGTGTCTATGGGGAAAAGTCATTTCCGTTGGATTCAAATTGGATTTGAATGAAGTTACAATTTACAATACTTCAAACATAATGAAAGTGATGATCACTGATGTGGACAAAAATATGCTACTCCTCGAGAATTAAATAAAAGTCATGCACTCGCGACATCATAATTCACTTTTATATTTTAACAGAATAGTAATGTTACTATAATTTGTGACCCGTGCTATAGTCAGTATATATACGTCAGGACACAATGCCGTTATCGTTATCTTTTTATGCGTGAAGATTTCGCTATGGTATTCCATTGTAAAATTCGGTAATTTTTTAAATTCAAAATTTAAAAACGGTATAATCATTAGATTTGAAATTTATATCAGGAAAAATACATTTTTTTTTACCTTTCTAACGCAGTTTGTCTAACAATTTTCAGACAAATACTTTTAGAGCTATTAATTTTTTAAGTGACTTCAAATGTTTCATTTTCCGAGATTAATCTCTGGCAACGATTAGCGAAAAACCCAGTCGTCAGCAACACATACCTTTTTATTAAAGAGGATTTTGTAAATGTTTAATTAAAAAAAAGTATAAATAAAAAAAATTATATATATATAAAAGTTTCTTCAAATTTATCTTTAAAAGAAAAAAAGATTCTATCAGTATTGTTTGTGATATAAAATGGTATTTTGATAATACCATTATTTTTTTTTACATAAAATGAAATATAAATAAAAATCAAATCAAAACCATTTAATTTAAAATTTATTTTTAATTATTAAAAATCAATTGTTGCTGTAATTGATGATGGCAATCATATAAAAAATATGAATGTTAAAAAAATAATAATTGTGAGTAAAAATGATGAAATGGAACATAAATTAATTCTGATTTTCTGTAAAATATTGAAATATCATGAAGCATTTTTTTCATGAAATTTTCTGAGTTCAAAAAATATTTTTGGCAACTAATGTAGAAAGTTAGGTATTAGTTAATTGCTTTCTTTTTTCAAGATTCCAAAAACATTATTACTTTTCGCGTATCTAATTTGTATATTGATTTAGGTTTTTAAATTATTTTAATTTATTATATGAAAATGCAATTAGCTATATAGTCGGTACATATCTCACATAGACATCTTTATTATTTGAGAATATTTTGATGCCAACCCTGGACCCCATTCATGGTTAGAATATATTTTATAGCATTTGAAAATAGTTTGCAAGAAATATATTGTCAGATTTATCAGACCAGCCGAGCAGGCAAGGTTGATGTAAAAATAATTGTAAAAATACCTCTATTGTCTTTTCCAGTTTTTTTTCTTTCATGTACATTTTGCATAGGATTTTTATTTCGGAATGCCCACTTTTCTCATAAACACTCCTCTCTCCCACATAACGCAAACATACTTTTCTAAAATTAGTAATCTTTTTATCATAGATAAATAATAAATCGCCCCAAATTACATTTGAGATTTCTAATCTTTTATTTTCTATTTTGCATTTTAAAGTTATTGTTATTTTTTATGTTATTAGCTATTATTATACTATTAGGGTTAAACGGAAATTTTAAACCACTTGTAATTATAGTAGTTTTTTCATTTTTAATTAAAGTTCACAACATATAACTCCAACAATTCGGCTTGACGGGAATACTAGTTTATGAACAAATATAACAGCTAACTTAAGGATTTTATCAGTTTCCTCTACGAATGATTGCATTTCCGATCATTAAGATAATTTATGAGTGAAGGAATTTCTTTATTTTCTAATGTGATTTATTTGAAAATCAACTTTAATAGCCATATCATTAAAATGCCTTCTCTTTAGTAACAAATAAACTCATTAAGTTTCTTTCACAGTGTCAGCGACTTTTAGCTCCTAATGGTCTTGCTTGAAGATTCATTTAGAAACCTAATTTATGTCCCATAAAATGTTTAATGTTACCTGAAAATGAGATATTTTTATATATAAATCAGAAGAAAAAGAATCTGACGACTTTCAATTGTTACCTTTTTAATTATTTATTTCATTTTAGCTCATTATTAAAATGAATTCTCTGTATTTAAAGCAAGTAGCAAAAATGAAATGTTAGATAAATCTATTTTCGTCAGAGGAAAAAAAATCAAATAATTATATTTAATGAGACTGAATGCTACCTTTAATATTTAATGTCACAATTTGTAAATAATAACAAGAGAAAAGGAATAATTAATGTTTTAATAACTTCTCAACACCATTTTTATAAATTTCATAATTAATTATTAAAGACATGTACAACACGGAGTAAAAAGCATAAACAAATAAGGCCTTCTTGTAAATCAGTTTCATTATGTAAGATTTATTATATAAGTTTTATTATATAAGAAATGCTCTAAATTTTTTCTTTATACATTAGGCCAACACAAAAAGATGTAACTTGTCATAATGCACGCTATAAAAATATTTGTAAACCGTACCTTTCAATTGCACGATATTAGATTGGTCAGAATGATACAATCGCGATTTGAAATATTTCATAATCAAAAATCGTTTGGAAGCATATATGGTGATCTCAGAAACTGTAAGAACTTTAGGTTGGATATTTGAATAATCGTCAATCTTTAGAAATTTCATGGAACTGAGTTTCTTAAAATAAAATTCAACTGAAGATAGATATAATCTAATGTCAGGAGCAGCGTCAAGCGTATTTCGATATTTGAAGGGGTTAGAATGACAGAGTGGAGTAAGTCAATATTTAGTAATTTGAGAAATGAAGTGTTTTGTGAAACCGTTGCATTAATTGGTCCAACTTGTTTTGCCCTTTAGCGACTCCCTAAGTGAACTATGATTTATTTGATTATCGCACTGAACAGAATTTTCAAATTTCTGACTTACTCCACTGTTATGCTAACCTCCTCATTTGTACTTAATGTATGCATCAGACTAAAATGTTCTTTCGACAAGTTCTGTATTTGCGAAAAGCAACAAGTATTTTATAGCTTTATTGCTGAGTTCTTGCTACACTTACTGCTATCCAAAATCATTGATATTTCTTTTTTGAAATCAGAGGGCAAAGAAAAATCAGTCATAAGATCAATCATATTTTTTTTTTTTTTAGAAAGTGATAAAGTTTTCGTTTGTTGAAAGAACCAAATCATCATGGGTTTGAAACCCGTTATTTTAAGTACTCCTTTTCGGAAAATATTGTCTGAAAGGCATTTTAAGTCTATTTAAATGAGCCATAATACTAGATTTTACTTCTTCTGATATGTTTTGTTCATTTTCATATAAGAAACTGTAAAATGTCTCAAAAACGTCTGGCTGCTATTTTTTTTATGCAAGATTACGAAAAATATATTTTTTAATCATAGATTCAATTTTGTAAGACACCTTAAAAATTGTTTTGGAACTATTCTGTAATACTAAATTAAGTTTATTTAGTTCTGAAAAATATCAGATAAGTATTTAAACATTTCAAGCTATTCTCTTTCATGAAATTTAGAGATCAGCTGAAAAGGATTGTGTAAAAAAACTTGAACTTCATCCCTCAATTCAAACAACGTTTCAAGTACTTTTTCTCGTGAATGCCACTCTATTTCTGTGTGTAACATTAATGTAGTATGGATGTTGTTCATCTTTTCACATAAATAATTCAATAGTCTGGAGTTTCTTGAATTGCCTTAATAAAATGAACAACTTTGACAGATTGATTGATCAATTCCTTCAATGAGTCTGTCAGATGTTCGGTCGATAGACTGTGTCTGTGTATACAGCAATTGTTCACATCTGAAACTGTCATCCCTTTGTTTATAAAATGCATATTTTGTTTTTAAATGTTTCATTAATAAAGATGGTTGCATGCTACCATTAGACAGTATATATCCAAAAACAACAATAGTGGTATTGGAAATCTTCATACCTCGTGAATGGAAATACATATTTCAAGCATTCATTATTATATTTTCTTTTCTTTAATGGAGCACTAATGTTTCAGTTGTATTTTTGAATTATATTTATCTTTTACCAGTGCAGGCCTACTAACAACTGCACTCAGGTTCTCTAACACTTTAAATAATCTGATGGTTAAGAAGTTCTTGCAGTTCCCAAATCATTAGACTCAATTTCAGTCGCAGTTGCACTTCTCTTAAGAGTTCCGGATTTCAATCAGTTACCCATTTTAACAAAAAAAAAAAAAAAATCTTTCAAATAAAAAGTAAACACTCAAATTAACTACTCATTAAAATAAAGGAATCTTCCCTATTAATAAACGCTACTGACATAACTACGTCTATTCGAAAAAGAAAACAAGGGCCTGCTTTTCAACACGATTTAAAATGAAACGTTACAACCAGAAGCTCTGACGAAATCTAGGTGCTCTGTAAACAAATTATGTTAACAACGGAGAAATAAGATAAACGTGTTGGAAAAGAAATATTGCATAACTAGCTAATCCGGCCGGCGTTGCCCGGTCTTGTCAAAAATTTATACGAAATGCAAAATCTCTGCAAGAAACCGTTCTTCTTGCAACTCTTGAAATTGAGTATAGAGAGGTACCCCGAAGCGCAAGTAAATTCAAAACCATCCCCTCAAATGTCTGGATCATTTGATTAAAAACAGGTCAGTTTTTGGGAATTTTTTTTTTTAAAGTTAACGTCGGATTTTCACAAAATGTGCATTTTTGTAATAAGAAAAATAAACTACGTACAGACTGTGAGTTGCGAACCAATACCTCCAATACTTTTCTTTATATTCGAGAAGGAGTAAAAATGAGAATATTTCATTGTCTTGGATTTTAAAATCGGTAACATTCTTTTGCGGTTTCAATAAAAATAGCCATTTTCGGCGCACATGCAGGAAAATCTTTTAGTTCCACCGACAGGGGGGGGGATGCATTCTGTTCTAAACAAATTTCCGACACGTGTTCCCGCTGTTTATGGTACCGTGTACCGATATTGTCAAAATACCTTGATTTTAGAGCCTAAAATACAAAATTGAAAACACTTTTAAAATTTTAAAATTTTACATTACAAAATACATGCATTTTTAAAACACACTCAAAATACAAAATACATTAATTTTAAAGTTATTTATTGTGCACTATCTTCCACTACTCAAAAATGTTTTAATTGCAATGTCATGTTATCAATTTTTGTCTACTGTATGGACTGGTCTATAACTAAATAAGAGGTCTGCAATGGCAGAAATTTCCAGACCCGGGCCCAAGCCGACTCGTAGAAAAATTTGGGTCCCAACCCGGTATAAATGTTAAAAGTTCGGCCCGAAGCCTGGCCGTGTCCGTGTCCGTCCACCCCCATTCCAAAATACTGCCCTCCATTTATTTTTGTCTATGCCCATTTAAAAATGTTTATTTTTTATGAATCCCTAATTGTACGCAAATGTGTTTGAGTTATCATTAATATCATTATTGCATATTCCACGGATTACAGACATACAAATCTGAAAAATACTACACAGAAAATCTTCTAAGACGGAATCGCGTAGGAGCGAGAAAATCAGTTTTAGACAATTTCCCACCTTAGCTAGTACATCACCTGCTGTAAATGCATTATTTTCTTTTCAAACGTATTATTACATTCATTTTGCATGAATCAACACATTTTTTCGTTATTGGCTTATTTTAAAAAAAAGGCGTGACTAATTCAGTCGTTAAAATATGCGAAAACAGTTTCGTCTTTAGTTTATGCTACGTTCCACAACGCCGTTAGCTAAGACCGTCATAAGCTTTTATTTAGTGCAAACTTCTATGCGATCACACCAAAGGACTGGTGACCTTACCACTGAATCTATCTTTGTTTAATACGAAGAGCCCAAATTCCCGCCAAACATACTTTTTTATTTGTTATGCATTTCCTAAACTGTTAATGTGAAATAGAGTATGAGATTCTTTAATTTATGCTACATAATTTTTTTACGCAAAACAGGGTATGCATGTCATTAATTTATGCTAAATTCCACAACGTAGCCAAGACCGTTATAAGCTTTCATTTTATAGCAAATTCTATGCGATCACCTCAAAGAACTGGTAACATTACCACCGAATCTTTCTTTATTTAATGATTAGGGCCTAAAACAGTGAAGTTTCGTTACAGTATTCTGGAGGTTTTGGAAATTGGTTCAAAATCTATGCATGACGCATGATTTTTCATTCTTATTATGAAAGTTTAAAGAATATTAACAATGAAATAAATACATTGTAAGTTCTCAAATACACATTTCGAAGCCCGTTACATGTTATAATTTTATCATCAATATTTTTGATATATTAAGTTCACAAATTATCTTTCTAAAACACATGAAAATTAATCGCTCTCTTATGATGTGGGCGAAAGTTATATAACTTCCATCGTGTATATTCTAGAGCGTTGTAGCATGTAATTTAATACCTTAGGGGTCAATTAGAGAAGATCGGAGGCAGTTAATTCATATACTGTAGAAACTAAGTCACTTTAATAATTAAAATGATGTTGTTCTAAACGCGGCTAGTATAATTATTAAGGAATCCTTGCTTTCTAGATTTAAATATATGCGTTTATGTGTTATTAAAATTTTGTTAAAATAGTTTAATTCTAATTATACAACAGTATTTTAAGATTAAAAGTATACTTGTAGTAAGAAGTATTTCATATTTAAATTTTACCACAGTAAATATTTATTCAGTTTGATACTTTACGAAGAAGAGAACTTACTTTAAGACTTACTACTTACCTTAAGAAATTATACATTCTTAAATGTAATAAGAACTCCAGTTATTCGGAAATTTATTATTTGTTTTCTATGAAACGCTCCATCAGTTTTACTTATGAATATGATCACAGTCAATCTGTCAAAAACAAATGTATAATATTTTCAGAAACTATTACCTATATATGTATCCGCCCAAAAATATAAATAATAATTTATTTTTAAATTTTTAATTATAATTATTTATAATAATACTTATTTTTTAAATGCTAAAAGGTATGATAATATATATTTGATCATCATGCATACAAATCAAAACAGATACTAAATAATAAAAGAAATGCAATCAAAATAGCTTAGACTAATAAATTTTTATCACTATTTGGGTGTTATTGTTATTGTTTCATATTTGATAACCCTATATTATTTTATCATTATTAAATATTGTTTTAGGTAGCTTTCAATACAAAAAAGTATAAAGCTACCTATTGCAGCCGTTCGGAGGAAAGCAGTTCCGGAAAATTTCGATATATTTTCACCGATCATGACCCCCAGACCCCAAAACCACCCTCCGTTCAAATGTTGATTTATATATATATATATATATATATATCTGACCTATGTCATACGATAACGCTCGTATTTATAAATCAATTTTGATGAAACTAATTGTGTGTATTAAGCTCACCAATGTCTCGACCGAGTTCGTTGGCCAGGTTGATCCGCCATTTTGTTTCAAGATGGCGGCCATTTAAAAAATTAAAACTAAAATAAATATACAAAAAAGTTAAAAATTCAAATTTATTTTTTAATTATGTGTTAGGCCTTGATACGAGGATTCCAGAGCATTTTTTAATTTACCTCTATCTTAAAAAATGGCTGAGATAGAGCAGTTTGAAATTCTAAGGTGGCTGACATTTTGAAACAAGACAGCCCATTACAAAAATTTTCATTGTTTCATTAATTTTTCCAATCATACGCATAAAACTATGTATTAATATCCGTTAGCGCCAAATTCTCGCCAAACTTGGCGACATTTTGCGAAATATCGCCAAATTTGGCGACCAAAATAAGTCTTCATAAATGAAGCCAATTTGGCTATTGCTCAATAATTTGGCGAATTTCTTATTCAAATTCAGTATTAACGAATATTTTGTAAACGTTTTCTTTGCATTTTAACTTGCTGTTTTCGTGTAACATTAGCTAAAATTTTTAAACGAAGATATAGGAAAGCTACCTTTTTCTCCCGGTACAGGCCGGAAGGACTTTTGGTGTTCTTATAAATTTCTAATTTTTTGATAAATTCATTAAAAATTTTACTTTTAAGCACGGAAAAATAATAATAAAAAAAACATTGCAAGAACATCAATTGTACAGGGGTCCCACTTGTCTTCATTTTGAATATCCATATTTCCAAACAATAATATTTGTAGTCTATATGTAATAAATATGTTGCAGAAACCTACCTCGATAATTATTGTTTAGAAAACGTTATATACAAGAAATCGACCAGTAGATGCCCTGCGTAAAATAATAGGCCATAGGTTACAATTGTTCACAGTCAGAACATTATTTTATGTAATATGAATATTTATACATAATAATGGTTTAGAAACACTTAAAAAAAGCCTTATTCTGTTGAAATACAATACTGAAAAACTCTAGTATATGTTTTCTGTGAGGAAACGGTATAATCGTATTTTTTATTTTATTTTTAATAGAAAATTAAAGATAAAAATGTAAATGTTCCTCATTTTCAAACGTTGGATTATGCAATATTTTATCTGTGACGTTCAATTTCAAGTATTACGTAGCGAATGACATTTGGCTTAGAAAAAAAAATCCCTGAGGGCTCGGCCTACAGGCACAGGTAGATTTCGAAGAAGCAGAACGTGGGGAGCCTGTTTGTCGGGAATTGCGGAAGAAATGACCTTTTTGCGATGATGCTGCAGTTGGAACCGCCTACTTCGAAACGAAACTTGTTTGCAGGCGGAGCCAGTAAGGATTTTTTTTTTTTTTTTTTTTTTTTTTTTTTTTTTTTTTTTTTGCTATAAGAGTTGATCCTATAAAAAACATGTCAATGTAAAAGTTTTAGATAATATTAAGAGGATTTATAATATATTTAAGCGGATTTGAAATATTGAGAATTGACGAAGTTATGAATTTTTTTCTTCTAAAACCCTCCTTCCCTCCCCCCCTTAAGGCAATTTTTAATTATATCAAAAATCTGTCATACATAAGTTTTTGGCACTGTTCCTAGAAGTAATAATAACTTCAAACGGATTCGATACGTATAATAATAAAGAAATTATGAGGATTTTTCTGTTTTCACAAAAAGCCCCCCCATTTCCCCCCCCCTCCCCTTGGTTCGATTTTGCCCATTAACGAACTTGACCGAGATTTTATGACCCTTGATTTTATGTATCAGTTTCGAAAAGATGCGGGAGTTGGAACCGCCTACTTCGAAAAATAACTAGTTTGCAGGCGGAGCCGGCAGGGATTTGTTTTGTTTTTAATTTTTTTTTTTGCTATAACGGTTGGTCCTATAAAAAACTTGTCAATATAAAAGTTTTAGATAATACTAAGAGGATTAATAATAATTTTACTCGGATTTGATATTTTGTGAATTGACGAAGCTATGATTTTTTTTTTCCTAAAACCCCCCTTTCCTCCCCCCCCTTGGGGCCATTTTAAATTATATCAAAAATCTGTCATACATACATTTTCGGCCCTTTTCCTAGAAGTAATAATAACTTTAAACGGATTCGATACGTATAATAATAAAGAAATTATGAGGATTTTTCTGTTTTCACAAAAAGCCCCCCCCCCATTTCCCCCCCCCTTGGTTCGATTTTGCCCATTAACGAACTTGACCGAGATTTTATGACCCTTGATTTTATGTATCAGTTTCGAAAAGATGCGGGAGTTGGAACCGCCTACTTCGAAAAATAACTTGTTTGCAGGCGGAGCCGGCAGGGGTTTGTTTTGGTTTTAATTTTTTTTTGCTATAACGGTTGGTCCTATAAAAAACATGTCAATATAAAAGTTTTAGATAATACTAAGAGGATTAATAATAAATTTACGCGGATTTGATATCTTGTGAATTGACGAAGCTATGATTTTTTTTCTTCTAAACCCCCCCCCCCTCTTTCCCCCCCCCTTGGGGTCATTTTTAATTATATCAAAAATCTGTCATACATACATTTTCGGCCCTTTTCCTAGAAGTAATAATAACTTTAAACGGATTCGATACGTATAATAATAAAGAAATTATGAGGATTTATCTGTTTTCACAAAAAGCCCCCCATTTCCCCCCCCCCCTTGGTTCGATTTTGCCCATTAACGAACTTGACTGAGATTTTATGATCCTTGATTTTATGTATCAGTTTCGAAAAGATGCGGGAGTTGGAACCGCCTACTTCGAAAAATAACTTGTTTGCAGGCGGAGCCGGCAGGGGTTTGTTTTGGTTTTAATTTTTTTTTGCTATAACGGTTGGTCCTATAAAAAACATGTCAATATAAAAGTTTTAGATAATACTAAGAGGATTAATAATAAATTTACGCGGATTTGATATCTTGTGAATTGACGAAGCTATGATTTTTTTTCTTCTAAAACCCCCCCTTTTCCTCCCCTTGGGGCCATTTTTAATTATATCAAAAATCTGTCATACATACATTTTCGGCCCTTTTCCTAGAAGTAATAATAACTGTAAACGGATTCGATACGTATAATAATAAAGAAATTATGAGGATTTATCTGTTTTCACAAAAAGCCCCCCCATTTCCCCCCCCCTTGGTTCGATTTTGCCCATTAACGAACTTGACCGAGATTTTATGACCCTTGATTTTATGTACCAGTTTGGAAGAGATTTATGCATAATTTTTCCAGTTATCGTGGTCAGAAAAAAGTGACATAGATAGATAGATAGATAGATAGATAGATAGATAGATAGATAGATAGATATATAAACTTTTGAACTGGGGGTGTTTTTGGGTTCTGGGAGTCATGATCGGCGTAGATCTGCAAAAATTTTTCAAAATTTCCAACTTAGGTGAGAATGTAATAGGTAGTATTTCTTACGAAATCTACCTAAAATGATCGACATGCATTGGTTGCTTTCTATTGGAAAATTTTACGCATTTATTCGAATTCAACAAAAAATAATTTAGTCTTGTGATAATATATATATATATTAAAACATAAACCTTTTTATCTTATAATGTTAAAATGGGCAGATATGTGGATGCGTAAAATAAAATTCGCAACATATTTCGTTTTAGAGTGGAGTTGAACGAAGTCACGATAACCAAATGCTCTAAGGTGCCAGATTTATGTGTTAACTCTGGAAATAAATAGTGGTTTTCATTCCCACGCCTGACCAAAAATGGCTCTGTAATATTGGCGCACGGATAATTTATTTCAATAATGTCAATCAAATATTTTATTTAACCATAAAATAATATCACTAATTATAATTAAAATGTAGACAAATGCTTAAGTGATTAAAAGAAATAACAAAAGGCTTATAAAAACCTTTTTAATGATTCAACATACGTTTCAACGCTACATTTCGGCGTCATTTTCAAGAAAAATATAATGATAAAAAATATTCTTGCAAATTTTGAAAAAATAATATATTATCATATATTATCATATATTATCATATATTATTATATTATGATAATATATTATCATATATTATCATATCATATTTATTTATTATATTAAAAAATGATATGTTATTTTTTTTCAAAATTTGCAAAAATATTTTTTATCATTATATTTTTCTTGAAAATGACGCCGAAATGTAGCGTTGAAACGTATGTTGTATCATTAAAAAGGTTTCTATAAGCCTTTTGTTATTTCTTTTAATCACTTAAGCATTTGTCTACATTTTAACTACAAATATTTTATTTCAGTAAGATAATTTAAAGGATTTGTATTTGTTTTATCCGAATGCTTTATAATACTTATTAAGTATAATGTAATAGTCAACAACATATTTTTAAATTACTGGTTTTGCATTAAAAATACTTAAATTAAAATCATTGACATGCAGTTATCAATTGAATAAATTCATGTGATCTTCAATTTTTGAGCAAGCAGACATATATAATCATACAATGAAATCTAAATAACGGACACTGACATTTTTTTACACACAACATCTAAACTGTTTTTTTCCACAGAATAGGCAAACACCTGCTAATAGCGAACGAATTCTGCGCTCTCGAAGTGTCCGTTATTCACAGGTTTTATTGTCATACATGATTTTTTCTGTAAAGAAAATGAAAATAGAATGCATAAAGAAGGATAAAAAAAACTTATAAAGAAGACAGTACTCTACTAGATTGTACTGTAAGTGTATTCCTGTAAATGAACGATAAATGTAATGCAGACAATATTCTATAGCAGATATCTTACAGTGCAAGTCATTTTTGTATAGAAATTTCAATATGTTTGACAGAGTGTAGCAACATTCAAATAACATTGCAAGCTTTTTTTCCCAATAGACCGTAATGCAATGGCATTCACCGTGTAAACAAACTGTTGATGCTACATACTTCATTTTCAATACGTAATATGCTATGGTAAAAAATAATAACATTTATTAACAACTATGGTGAAAATAAATAACCTATATTAACAACCATGATAAACATAAATAACATATATTAACAAGTATGGTAAACATAAATAACATATATTAACAAGTAAGGTAAACATAAATAACATATATTTACAAGTATGATAAACATAAATAACATATATTAATAAGTTTGGTAAGCATAACTATCATATATTAACAACTATGGTAAACATCAATAACATATATTAACAACTATGGTAAACATACATATCATATATTAACAACTATGGTAAACATCCATAACATATATTAAAAACTATTGTAAACATAAATAACATATATTAACAACTATGGTAAACATAAATAACATATATTAACAACTATGGTAAACATCATAACATATATTAATTATATGACAATTCGAGTATATTTACGCGATTTAGAGAGTGGAAAGGCAGACATGCAGGCGTCCAGACAATCCCAATTCAAAACATTTCAACTATGTAGGAAAGTGTTAAAATCCTTAGATCTTGAAAACACCTAATATTTTATAAAATATAAAGTAGCATGATAAGTTTATATTATATAAATTACACGTTTCAATTTATCTTTTTTAAACGTAGTCCAAAAATTTTCTAAATATATGTTATAGGATAATAGGCCGCAAAAAATGTTACATTTCGTATTTCAGCAAATATAGAGTCAGTTGTCAAACAAGTATTATATTTAAACTCTGTACGTTATTTGAAAATGTTTTATAATTCGAAGTTTCCTTCTATCATCAGCGGTTTAAGATATAACCATACACTCTAAAAACGACATTTTGAAAACTGAGAAAAAATACTCAAATCTGAGTATATCACACCTTAAAAATGTCTACGAATCAAAATTACTCAAGTTTGAAACATGTATATACCCATTTTTGAAAACATGCACACACTCAAGAATAAAACAACATGTGCTCCTATTTGAGTATGTCCATGTTTCAAAAATGAGTATAAACTGACTTCTATATGCTCATTTTTGAGTATTTCCATGTTTCTAAAATGAGTTTGAACTGACCCTAATCATTTTTGAGTATGTCCCTGTTTCAAAAATAAGTATGAAGTTACCTCTATGTGCTCAGTTTTGAGTATGTCTATGTATTCTGAGTATTTCTGGTATTTCAGAATTTAAAGCATAGGATTGTCATATTTGAAACAAAACATTTCATAACAAAATGAGATAATCGATATACTCAGATTTGAAAGTGTCATTTTTTTCAGTGTATGATATTCCCATAACCGTTATTTTGACTTACCCTATATCAATAACTTGATCTTCACAAAGATAGGTGTAAATCACTTAATAAAACTTTCAAAAGTATGTAAAAAATTACACAAAACGCTAAACTTCGATATAGGAGAAAGTACAAGATCTGTACACAATTAAATTTTATGCTGCAGTCAAGTTAGCTTTAAATGCAGATTAAAAATAACTTATCACACGTTTAATATTTCTCATCTACGTTAAAGTAATTACCATTTTAATCAATAATAAATGAACTTTGGATTCTAACAAATAAGTATTTCCAATACTTGCTTTTGGATGTTTATCATGGAGAATTCGACAGGGAAAATTTTAATCATCTGCATTAATGAAACAACATTTCCTTTAATGTCTGTGATCAAGGTAGATATTCTCTTGGGTGTGAGAAATTTGAATTTTGTTACACTAATGCTTCGCTGTAAATAGTTCTATGTTGCTGAAAGTTATCGAAAAGCAATTATATTTATGTATGTTCCATACAAGTAAATTTAATTTTATATGCAGATTTTATGAAATTATTCCAAACTGTAGTCTCATTTTAGACGAGTCTTAATACAAACTGCAAACTAAAATCTGAATATACTAAAATAAGTTTTGAAAGGATAAAAATTGAGCTGGGAAGTAAGTTTTAATGTAGCAGAACTATTATGTGCTATATCATAAATATTGACTTTAGCACCACCTAATGGTGCAATTTGGATAATATCAGAAATACCTCAAAATGTTTCTAAAGATAACGAAAAATGTCTTCGATGGTCAAAAAGCATTTCGTACATCTAGTGTTACGTCATTCAATTTCGTTTTGCATTTTTCATGAAAACTAATGTCATAAAAACGTTCATGTGTTATTGTTATATATTCCCAGTGTAGAATCTAGTTTTGAGAATTTTATTCATTCATAACGATTCAAGGTATAAATGAAAAATACCGTAAATGGTATTGGCTATATCTAGATCAACATTAACATACAATATTGCGCCTGTATTAAAGTATTTACACTTTTCAAATATTGAGGTAATATTGGCAAGAAGTACTTCGCCATTTCAATTCCAATATTTCAAATCTAATGCCAATATTTCTGCACTAATGCCGTTTAATCTTAAATATTTTCAATTTAAATTCAATATATCACAGTTATCTTTGGAGGTATCTTCTCATGAATGACGCAATGACTGGTTTATTGTGTAATCAATAATGGTTTGCTAATAAGATTTGGATAAGATAATGTGTAATGACGAGAAATAGATGTGCAAATAGATGTAACTGTCAAAGCAATCAATAAAATATTATGAAGAAACATAATAATTAAAGCTCCAGTAATCACTTTAAATACCTTTACTAGTGTTACTAGTTTATCTTTACATGATTCGCTGGTCGAACCTTCAATTCGGCGAACATGGGATTGGGGGCCATGCTGCCATCGACTGCATACTCCCATGAGGACAACGTCCGCTCTGGTCTTGATCAAATCAAACATAAACTATTGTGATTTTCTATTTCGATCCCGATTAAATTCCAATTTTTATTATCGTCACTCACGTTGCTTTAAAAACCATTTCAATATTTTTCTAATATAATTTTATTTAGGTCAACAATAAAATTTACCCATGAGTTCTTCCATTTCAGAAACAAAGTGTCAAAATATCGAAAAGTTATGGGGAAAAAAATTGCTGAGAACAAGTATGATGTTCTAGAAGCACAAAATCACTGGATTCCTTGTACAAATGTCAAAATATTGCCAAAAACGGGCAAAAATTCCTTTTACGACTGTTTAAAAATCGTAGAGAAACGTAAGAAAACGTTACAAATTACACAAAGAATTCAGAAAAATTCAAAAAGCGCACTACTTTACTATATCGAGCCAAAAGTTTGAAATCGGGTCATTTTAATACATGTAAGAAAATCCCCGCGAAACATGCGACAAAACACTAAAATTTGTATTAAAAAAACACAAAAAATTCAAAAATCGCATTAGGAATTTCGAAAAAATTTAACAGAATTTACTATATTGTGCTAAAAGTTTGAAACAGGATTCCTATGACGTGTGCAGAAAAATCACTCAAAGCTCGAAAAAATGCTAAAAATTGTATAAAACTCCCAGCTTCATAATTTCAAAAATACAAGTACTTTCGTTACAAATGTTATTATTTCTACATGAAGCGTTTCCTTGTGAAAACTGTGGACAGGCAAATACACAAACATCTGATTTTATTTTTATAGATTCGAGCTTCAAATATTTATACTATATACAACTTAACCAGTATGTTATAAGCTTATGTAGTTTGTGCCGCCTATGTAAGAGATTACCCGTGTAATTTTACAATCTCGTTTTGCGTTCTCTATCAAATATCTTTCATCACGAAAAAAAATATTGATATGTTGCTAGCGCAAGTATGGAGGAATTATTAGATGCTATGGAGCCGTCACTCACTATGTAAATTTCCTTTTTAAATACCTAGTTATAATCATTATATAATCATTATACAATTATAATGCTATTTTCTTTATATTCTCACATATTTCCTTTCTCCTGCAATTAAATTAGCTTAGATAAAAAAAAGTTAAGATTGAAATTTTTTAAAATACATTAAAGAGAGAAACAGTTTAAAACAAAGTATTACTCGAAAAACGCATTTTCAATATTTATATGAAATATTTAGCACTTATTACACATCTAACAGAATAAATTATTTTTATAAACTCTCGAATACCTTTTATTTAAAAATCTGGCATAAGGCTTTATAACTAGATGTGAAGCGAGGGCAAAATGTCACGTTTTATCTTTTTTAACAAAACAGAAGAAAACAATAAAAGCCGTTTTCAGAACTTGCATTTTTCTTTTAAGAGCAGCTAAATAGCTAAAGTACTTTTTGTTGAGTGAGATTTTACAGGCTGCTGAGACGCCATTTTCTCTTTTCTCTCTCACACATTGTGACATTTAACGTCGACATAAGCATTGGAAATAAAGTTATATTATATATATGATAATGATAATGTACATAAAGGTAAGAATTCCATTTTCGAGGAAGAAAATTTTACAAAGACTGAATCTTATAGGATATTTTCTTTCATGGGCTCAACAAATTAAATGATGCTATGGAAATGATTGTTATACGCAAAATATTGCTCCTTTTATCTCCTCACTCATTATATACGTATTTTGATATTAAAAATTTTACCCTTAAATTCTATATTCAAACTGGTATATTGCTTTAAAGTCCATAGTAGAAATCTATAAAAAGTCTAAATACTGACTTTGAAATAATTTTTTTTAAACTGTTATTTTTTTAGGCTATTTTAAGGAGAAATGGCATTAAGCCTACTTTTTGACCTAGCTAATTTCGATATTTTATAGTATAAAAATCTCATTTTAATTAAAAAAAATTATTTTACATTTAGGTTCAAATTTTACAGTAGAATTCATAGAGCGTTCTGTAACAGAATGTTGGAAGTATTAGTAGGATTTATGCAATAAGTTCTTTAACTAAAACTAAATACCGAAATAATACAGGAGGGCCTTATTGCTGTACATTTTACTCGTTTATCAACAGCATTTTGGGGCAATTCTACAAATAGCGACCGATTTGGGATTTGGGTAAGAGGAAAATATTTCTACGAGTATCCCTGAAACCCATTGTTATTTTTCATAGGAAAATTCTTCTACTTTCGGGATTCATCCTATGTAAGATACTTTAAGAACGTATGAGATGGATATTATGCGTTTTCTACAGCTTGGTCAGTACTTTTTGTAAAAACGGTCACGTGTATTATCGAGGTGAAAAAAATTCTTCCAACATATAATATAGGGTTTATTTTTAATCGCAACCGTCAAAGAAGATCAACTAGTAGACAAAGCAAAGATTGAGAGGTTCGCATAATTACTTGGTCAATATAAATCAGTTTTTAGAGGAAGTTTCTATGAAATTGCTTCAGACCCATTTATCATTTTCACCTATAATCAATTCCAATCAAGTGTTGGCGCCACTCTTGGCTTCTAATATCGCTTGGCGATAAATGTAATCAGTTGTTGTTTTGTTCTTGTTTCGTTCGGTTGTTCCATGGGGAGCTCCGAAAACCAATTCGTCGTAAGTAAATAAAAAAAAAATGGTTCGTTTGTAAAAAGTTGAAATTTTATTGATAGTAGTTGAATAATTTACAGTCCACTCTAAAGTCGTAATCGTCGACATGGTGCCGCTCGCGGAGAATAACCAGCCATCATAGGATTACATTTCGTTTTTGTTTAAAGGAAAAAAAAAAGAAATCGGAACAATAACAATGGATATAAAGGTGTTGAATCGAAGGAGGGGCAATATCAAAGCCCAAATCACGAAGTTAACAAATTTTATAGCCGATGAGGCTCAAGTAATAGACTCAGTAGATATTCTGAACAAAATTGAGAATTTGAACAAGTTGGAAGATAAATTAGACGACTTGAAAAATGAGTTCTATAAAATTTTGAAAGATGAAGAAATGGATAAATGTGATTCTGAATTTGAAGAAATCGAACAAGATCTCCAAAATCTCAAGGTAAGATTTAAAAGGCTTATTGATAATTCTAAAAGTAAAAATGTTGATAATAATGTTGAAAATAATGATGTTAAAACAAAAAATTTAAATGTCAAATTACCTGAAATTCCATTGCCGAAATTCGATGGTTCGTACGAAAATTGGAATAACTTTAAGACTCAATTTAATAGTATAATTGATTCGAACGAATTGTTAACTAGTGATCAGAAACTTTTTTATTTGCAATCCTCTCTTGTGGGGACAGCAAAACAAATCCAAAGCACTGATGACACATATGAGTCATTATTTGAAGCACTTAAAAAAAGATTTGACAATAAAAGATTAATAGTTAACAGTCATATTAAATCTTTATTAATGTTAGATAATATTTGTACTGATTCAGCTGAAAAATTAAGAATGCTGCTTGATTGTATTTTAAAGCATGTAAGAGCTTTAAAGGTTTTAAATGTCGAAATGAACAATTTTAGTGAAAATTTATTGATTAATATTATTTTGACAAAATTGGATAGAACAACATGTAAGAAATTCGAAATGACATTAACAACGACAGATCTACCCAGTTGAGATAACTTTTTCGAATTCTTGCAAAATCGTGTTCAAATATTGGAAAACCTTCAAGGAACACAAATAAATTCGCAAAAATTAAAAACCCAGAACAAACAAAAAACTTTTATTCTGAATTCTAATCCATGCCCTGTTTGTAAAAAATTACATGCAATTCACCAGTGCCCTGTTTTTCTAAAAATGACTCCAATTCAAAGATTTGATGAAGTAAAAAAGAATAAACTTTGTATAAATTGTTTAAATGATTCGCATATGCTTTCGAAGTGCGGTTCAAAATATAGCTGTCAACGATGTTTTCTCAAACATAACGTGTTACTTCATCGTGATAAAAATAAATCATTTCAAAATAAAACGTCATTAAAAAGCCCCGATTCTGAAATTGAAATGTCTTTGGCGCCAGACCGTCGTTCTGGTACAGAAAATGATGAAACAAATAAACAAAATGTATCGGAAATATCTCAGAGTTTTTCATCGCATAATAATGAAAGTAAAAAAGCAGTTCTTTTGTCTACGGCATATATTTATATTTATAGTCCGTTGCATAAATGTTTTGTGCAGGCCAGGGGAATTCTGGACTGCGGGAGCCAAGCAAACTATATTACGCAAGAGATGGCCTCTTATTTGGGCTTGAAAAAAGAAAAAATAAATGTTTCCGTTAGTGGATTAGGTGGAAATGCCTTTAATGTGAAAGGGAAGGTTAATACGATAATTCGTAATAAAAATGCTTCATTCTCTTCACCTATCGAATTTTTTGTTGTTTCGAAAATTACTGATTGTGTACCTTCTTCAAATATTAAGATTGATAAAGCATTGTTACCAAATAGGGTATTGTTAGCTGATCCTACTTTCGACATACCGGGTAAAATTCATTTAATAATTGGCGCAGAACTCTTTTATGAGATAATAAAAGAAGGAAAAAATCTCATTTCACCAAATTTAATGTTTCAAAATTCGGTGTTTGGCCTTATTGCTACTGGAACTGTTAAAATCAAGAGTTCTAATTCATATTGTGGATTGACATTTAATTATGAAATTGAGAACATTGAATCTAATCTTAAAAAATTTTGGGAAATAGAAAATATTTCATCTGACCGTTTTCTAAGTAAAGAAGAAGAATTCTGTGAATCTCATTTTCAAAAAACGCACAAAAGAGATGATACCGGAAGGTTTATTGTTGAAATGCCGATTCAAACTGATCAATTAAATTCATTGGGAAATTCGAGAAAATTAGCAGAAAGGCGTTTACATCAAACAGTAAAGAGATTGGAAAATAATAGTGCTATGAAAAAACTTTATTGCGAATTTTTAAATGAATATGAAGCATTGGAGCATATGGAGCGAATTTCAGTCGAAGAATCTCGCTCAGTAGTTTATTACATGCCTCATCATGGCATTTTTAAACCAGATAAATCCTCTACAAAACTAAGGGTTGTCTTTAATGCCTCTGCACCTACCACAACCGGAAAAAGCTTGAATGATATTTTGCTTTCCGGTGAAGTTAAGGAAGAACTTTTTGATATTTTGTTAAGATTTCGAAAATATAAGATTGCTTTAACTGCGGACATTAAAAAAATGTTTCGGCAGATTTTGATAGATCCTTCGCAAAGGGACCTTCTACGCATTCTTTGGAAGGATTACGAAAATAATTCCACAATTGCCTTTAAATTGAACACGGTCACTTATGGAAATAAATGCCCCCCATTTTGGCCATAAGGTGCATCAAACAATTGGCTTTAGATGAGAAGGATAAATTTCCTCTTGCGGCAAAAGCTATTCTTTCTGATAGCTATATGGACGATATTGTGACTGGATCCCCAGATTCAGACTCGGCAATAGCCCTGAAAAATCAATTAATTGACATATTTCGTTCTTGTGGAATGGCTTTGCACAAACGGAATTCAAATTTGAATGAGCTTTTAAATCATGACGAAATCGAAGATGTCTCCTTTTGCACTAAGTCTGACACTTCAGCTAAAACTCTATGTATGGTTTGGCAATCCAACAAATACCAGTTTGTGTTTAGAGTTTCGGTGAAAGAGCAAGAATCATACACCAAAAGACAGGTTCTTTCTGTCATAGCAAAATTGTATGATCCGCTTGGGCTCATTGGCCCAATTATTTCAAAGGCTAAGTGTTATCTTCAAAAAATTGTGGTTGTGTAAACTCGGATGGGACGAGAACATTCCGGAACCTCTTGCTAGTGATTGGTGTAACTTCGTAAGTCAACTAAAAACTATAGAAAATATAACAATTAATCGATACATTTTAACTCCTTCCACAGAAGCAATATTTGTTCTTGGTTTCGCTGACGCTTCCATAACAGCTTATGGTGCTGCAGTTTACATATATTGTTTAAATCCATCCAAATCAACCACATCAAACCTCATTGCAAGCAAATCAAGAATGTCACCTCTAAAGACCATTTCTGTGCCAAGGTTGGAACTATGTTCCTGTTTGCTTCTTTCTCAACTTGTCGCCAAAATTCTCCCTTCCTTACAACTAGACCTAGGAGGATTCAAGGAGTAATTTTATTCTCAGACTCAACTATAGCATTAGCATGGATAAAAAACTCTGCTCATCTATTAAAAACCTTCATAGCCAATAGAGTCTCAAAGATTCAGTCTCTCACTGAACAATTTTTATGGAAACACATTCCTTCTAGTGATAATCCAGCGGATATAATATCTCGTGGAACATTTCCTCAGGAACTCTCAGATATGGAACTGTGGTGGAAAGGTCCATTATTGACTAATAATATCTTGGACTTGTCAGAAAAGGAAAAAACTGACTTTCCAAATGATGATGCTTATTTAAACGAACTTAAAAACTGTCACATTAATTTGTATTTAATTAATCAGGACACTAATGACTTTCTGAACAATTTTTGTGCCTTAAGTAACAGTTATTTTAAATTAATTTGTATTTTAGTTTATATTTATAGATTTATTTATAATTGCAAGCACAAAGAAAGGATTGTAGGGCCTATTAAAAAGCAGGAATTTTACCAAGCAAAGATTAATTTGATCAGATTGGTACAGGTAATGTATTTCGACAGAGAAATGAAGGCACTCAAGAAGGGTGAGAACTAAAGGATAGTCGAGTAAGTAATTTAAATCCTTTTCTTGATAGGAATGAAATTATTAGGGTTGCTGGTCGTTTAGATAAATCAAATTTATCTTATGATAAAAAACATCCGATTCTTTTACCGAAAGATCATAGGCTTACCCTTATAATTTTCCAGTATTTTCACTTAAAAAATTTGCATGTTGGTGCT
This sequence comes from Maratus michaelseni, assembly GCA_963931845.1. NCBI lineage: Eukaryota > Metazoa > Arthropoda > Arachnida > Araneae > Salticidae > Maratus > Maratus michaelseni. The sequence continues at coordinate 266,321,077 of OZ007596.1, read as the reverse complement.
CAAACCTTGCTTCATTTTGTGAGACAAGAATTCTGGCCTTTAAATGGCAGAAACATAGCTCGAAAAATCGTGCATAATTGCATTGTTTGTTTTAAAAACAAACCTAAAATTGCAGAACAAATCATGGCCTCGCTACCTAAAGAAAGGGTAAATACCAACCCCCCTTTTACAAATTCAGGGATTGATTTATGTGGCCCATTTTTTATAAAATACAAAAACCAACGTAAAGGAGTTTTTAGTAAAATTTATGTCGCAATTTTCGTCTGTTTTGCTACTCGTGCAATTCACTTAGAAATAATAACAGATTTAACTTCTGAAGCCTTAATAGCTACCTTAAAAAGATTTGTAGCTAGGCGTGGGATTTGCGCCACCATCTTTTCCGATAATGCCTCTAATTTTGTTGGTGCGAATTCAGAATTGAAAAAATTGCATAAAATTGTAAAAAATCGATCCGTGGAATTGGCTGCTTACTTATTGGCTAATTCAATTTCTTGGAAATTCCTTCCTCCTAGATCCCCTAATTTTGGTGGCTTGTGGGAGGCAGGAGTAAAATCCTTTAAGCACCATTTAAAAAGAACTATTGGAGATTTAAAACTAACTTTTGAGAAATTTTTAACTGTCGTTAATCAAATCGAAGGTATTTTAAACAGTAGGCCTCTAATACCTTTATCTTCGGATCCAAATGACTATGAAACGTTAACCCCAGGACATTTTTTAATCGGCCGCCCTATAAATAGCATCTGTGAACCAAACTTGACTGACCTTGCCAATAATAAACTTAGTCATTGGCAGCAAATTACAAAAATTAATCAATTAATTTGGAAAAAATGGAGTAGAAATTATTTAAATAATCTTCAACAGCGAACAAAATGGTTATTTGAAAAAGAAAATATTAAAATTGGAACTATGGTTTTATTAAAGGATAGTAATTTGTCCATGTGTACTTGGTCAGTCGGTCGCATTCAAGACGTTGTTTATGGGAGCGATGGGAAAATTAGGGTTGTGCTTGTAAAAACCCCTAATGGTATATTCAAACGTGCAATTTCTAATGTTAGTATTTTGCCCATAAATGATCCTTTATTATAATGTAAATATTTATTTTTCTCGTATTTCTGTGCATTTATATTTGAAAATTTTTTGCAGTAACTTTGTATTTTGATATTATAGTTGAATTGAATTGTATATTTGTATTATTGATTGAATTGAAACTTGTATTATAATTGAAGATTTATTGTTAAAAAGAAAAAAATAATTGTTCACAACGAAGGACATTTAAGATATGTTGCTGAAATAAATATTTCAGTGGTGGCCGGTATGTTGGCGCCACTCTTGGCTTCTAATATCGCTTGGCGATAAATGTAACCAGTTGTTGTTTTGTTCTTGTTTCGTTCGGTTGTTCCATGGGGAGCTCCGAAAACCAATTCGTCGTAAGTAAATAAAAAAATGGTTCGTTTGTAAAAAGTTGAAATTTTATTGATAGTAGTTGAATAATTTACAGTCCACTCTAAAGTCGTAATCGTCGACATCAAGGTTACTGCCACATTTTTTTTCAAAGAACGAAACCCTCCTTTAGAAAAAAATTAAACCATATGTGACGGATTATTGATTTTATTGGCCCCTAATTGGTTTAAAAATGACCTTCCTTTGATGGTCTTTACATTTTCTGTTACGGTCGTTACATTCCCTGTGACGGTCTTTATTTTTCAAATGTTTTGACTAAGGATTGTTTGACGAATCTACCTCCTACCGAATACTCTGAATCTACATCCGTTTCGTGAAGATGTACTTATTATTTTGTGATCTCATCGTGCAATAAAGTTCAATAATCTAATATATTAAGTAAAAGTTACTTTATTAAAATTTGGGATTTGACAGTCTTTGCATTAACGGTTTCTACAAAAGTAACAGAATACAACGACTGAAGAACGCCCATCCACTACACACCACATCTAGAGATTCTAATACAGTTTCAACTACCTAAGTACAAAGTTAGAAAATTGATCAATTTGTATTGTTTATCTTAGATTAACAGGCTTGACGGTCTGCACAATATTTATGATTTACGTGAACAAAATGTCGATAAAAGTAAATCTTCTGTGATAGGGTTACGGGAGGTTGCGTTTGTATCATATGGGGTACTGATCTCATGTCACGGAACACCACATTCTTCAGAGTAGAGCACTCTGTTGGTGGTTGAAAGAACTAATAATGTTATCTGTGACGATCAACACAGAGACTGATTACATGACTTTGATCAGCTACTACAGTATGTAAACCGCTGAATACATTTAAAACGGGATCGTATTTTCGGAAATAGGGTTTATTTACATCATTGTAACGAAATATTGTAAAATTGCATAGATATCGCCCTGGACTGTTATCCCAACACACTTAGTACTCGTGATGGTTACAATTGCATGTTATTTTGGCATTTTTTTTAAACCTTGAGGAAAACACAAATATATGTACTGCGCACAAAATTAGCTACTATATGGAATATTGTAGTTAGAGAAACGTGGATGTTTCATTATTTTTAATGACTGTAGAGCCATAGGTGAAAGCGGCCATTTCTTGGTGCATCTTGGACTTTTAATGTCGCATAAAAATGATGAATTACAAGCACAAACATTTAAGGTACGAACGAAACGGCGCACCGTCTTTTATTGCAGATATATTCTATGCATATACAGTACACATGAATATTTTTAATACTTTTTTTATTATTAATTTACTAAGAAAAATTCGAAATATCATATTTTTGAAGGTTTTTGTAAAACAGAGTAAAGTTCAGTAAAAAAGGCTTTATTTTAAAAGTTGAAATATTAAAAAAAGTTTAATGTACATAGGGATTTTATATAAAGTAGATTGCGAAATTTAAAAACAAATATTTGTTTCTTTTGTATCTCAACCATGGTAACTGCTGGGGTCAAAAATTTCTTCATTTCCATTAGCCCTTCGAAATATTCTACTTCACGCTGAATGACTAAAAAACTAGTATGCGAAATAACCATTTAATTGGTCGGAAAATAGACACGTGAATCTATAATTTTGCAGGCGCTTTTTACAACTTCTTATATAAAACTGCCCCCCTAGATATAAGACACACATATACAACTTTTGTTTCCCTGGATATTGAGAAACAATTAGTGCCTTTCAAATGCACTAATTGTTTCTCAATATCGAGGGTAACAAAAGTTCTAAATGTATGTCTTATATCTAGGGGTGCAATTTTATAAAAGATGTTTTATTTCTATATAAATCGCGATTTAAAAGATTACCTTTAAAAGCGGCACGTGTCGGTTGGAGTCAAATTAAAATTATTATTTATGCCTTCATATTCTGTAGATGCATTCAACCATAATCCTGATTATCAGAATGATTTTTAAAATATGTTGTATTATTTGCGTTATTAAATAAATAAAATCAAGCAAACGTTTGAAATTCAAACAACTTTATACAAATAGGAACATCATTTAAAAAAGTACTGTGCAAAAGAATTTCATTTAAAATTTCAATTATATTACATCGTCTCTTAATTGTTTTAAGAGAAATTCCAATGGATTGCGATTGTGGACTTTCTTTTTTTTTCTATAATAATGAGGATTTTTTTTAGACGGAAGATATTCTTTTAGTTTTCTGATAATGTTTTCAATATATTGTAAAGGTTTATTAAACCAGAAATATGCATGCATATTATGTAAAAAAAAAAAAAAAAAAAAAAAAAAAAAAAAAAACTGATTTTAAATAAATTATGAAGATTTTGTTTACTTCAAAATATATATTTTATGCCTTTCTTTTTCTGTTTTAGAGTTATTATAATTTCAAAATTCAATAAACTATTTTTTTTTCATCAGACTGCTTTTATCTTATTAAAGGATATAAAGTGCATTTGTTTAAAAATATTAACTAAATTAAACGATGAAATATTTATATTTGAAGAATAAATTTAACAATAGATTTTTCGCATAATTATATGTAAATTTAAAAGAAAAATATATTTATTTAATTAAAAATGTATATTTGACATTCAAATCGTATAAGTTTCAATAGTTATAATATTTCTCTTGATGAACTGCAAAATATTTGAACAATTGTGTGGTTATATTTAATTTAAAATTATTAGGCATTGGAATTATTATTTCCATTAGAATTCGTATAAATTTATATCGTGATATTTCCTCTTAGAACATTTAAATTTGTAAAAGAAACGATTAATTGGAAAATAGCCCCTTTGTTGCATTAAAGTTTGCCATTGTATTTTCCCCAGTGCCTCTATAAATCATGTTATTTTAAAACATTGTATTAATATAAAAACAACAGAGATTAAAGACACATTAAAAATAATAATAACTTGATTAGAGAGAAATTGTTCAGTTTTAAAAATAAACAGAATTTAACCTGAAAAATGATGATAATTAGCAAATAATACAATGCTGGCAATATAAATAATTTTCATCTTACTATGCGTAAAATAAGCGTTAAAATAAGCGTTAAAATAGTCAGTGTCTGAAAGGATCTGGATGTATAAATACTCTTTTCTTTAACTTAACTTGGTTCATATATATAAAGATGGAATTTGTGTAACAGATATTATACCCACTTCCCAATATGCTAGAACTTAAAAAGAATATGTAAAATATTGCGTTTCCGATGACAATAAAACATTTTAATAGTTCAGAACTTTATTATAAATCAATAAATTAATTGTAAATAATTTTCCGTTATTTGGGCACTGATGATAAACAAAAAAGTCCGTTACAACTTTATACGAGTTAAAAAATGAATGGTGTTAATTATGCGCCAAACCATTTTCGCAAAAATATGCGAAAACTGCATCAGTGAAGTATTTTAAACATTAAAACGTATAAAATAAAATATAAATAAAAAAATAATAGTGTAACATTTTAAAAAATACACATTTATCAAATATCAGTTTAATATAAAATACATTAAGTTTATGTGTTGAGAAAATTAGTTAGAAATTCTAGATATTTGAATATTGTGGATATTTAACATATTTTGCAAAATTATTAGGCTGTACTACTAAGTTGGATGTTACTGAGTTTTGTAAATTAATTAATGCAATATACATATAGTTATTCGTATATAAATATATCAGATAAAAAGTTCATATAAAAATATTAAATGTAAATCAAGTAAAAAGTAGAGAGTGTGGTAAAAAGCTAAAAAAAACCTGATTTGTTTGACTTGTGGTAGAGGCACTGCTCAGCTGTGGGTGTGGTCTCTTTAGGCTCGTGAGTTAATGCATTTTTTATTTACCGGAATGGCATAGAGGGGAGAGGACTTTTCAAAAAGTCAGTGAAGAATGGTGTACGATTGATAACGGCACAATGTCGTCATTACCCCGTTCCTTTTGCACAACAATCCATCGTGTTTCGAACTTTGGACATTAGATTTGTTTTTAAAAAGGAAAAGCCTTAGATTTCCTAGGATTGCAACAAAACAGAATATGTTGCAAGTGTCATATCTTCCCAGAGAACAACCAACATTGCATCGGCGGCCGCCATTTCTCTGATGTAATTTTCAAAAATAAATGAATCAAAATGGCATAAGATTTAGTTTTCAGTAACAAGTAATACCTTTCCATGTGTTACATTTTGTTGACGATCCAAATAAAGGAGTGCTTTTTGTCACGCTGTTTACTTTTATTGTCGCATAAAGATGATGCACTTTTAGCTCAAAAATTTCTCATTCGTTCTCCTATGTTGTATTCTATCCTATATTGTAAGATATACAATATATACGAAAATATTTTACTACTTGTTTGCGCCCAAATCAAATAACAAAGGACATATACGAAAAATTGTATTATCATAAATGTTTGACGAAATAAATTAAAATAAACGGAATTAATAAATAAAAATACAAAAAGAAATAAATTTTGACTAAAATTAAAAAAATTGTACAATGTAGATATACAAATTTAAAAACTGTTTTTTTTCTTTTAGTTTGCACTTGATATATTGTGGTGTTTGGTGCAAATTAGGATTCCTGTTTTTTTTTCTTTTTTTTTATGTGAAATATTTCGAAATGTTTGGCGATTGTACTGGTAGAAAGTGCAGGAAAAATGGAAAAAGTATTTTTTTCTTTCTCTTTCTTTCTTTTTCTTTTCTTTCTTTCTTTTTTAGTATAAAACACTGAAATTAAGCATATTTGATAAGTTGTCCTCAATCAAAGAATAATATCAGCACTTTCAAAAAAGTTATACTGTTGCAGGAATCTTTTTTTCTAGTACTCTAACATCATTGAAGTGAATTGCAAAATACGATACATTAACATTTTGCTTCATTTTTGTAATTTACTATATTTAATTTTTTGTGTATCGAGATTTAAAAGATAAATAGGACATATCATACATTTCCACAGGATACAATTTATAATTAACATTTACGTACAACTATTTTGTATATGCATGCAACCCTATATATTCATCAAACTGAATATTTTTTTTAATATATTTGTTAGATAACAAAGGATAGGAAACATTCCTTAATACTCAGAGAAAAGATGTCCAGACCGAGGGACGACTCCGGAACCTTTGGTATTACGCACCAATGCTTCACCATTTGGAGCTATCCAGGCGACACGTCCAGTCCAGCATTTTCTCACTCTTATGTAGTTTCAGCTCTGCTGAAAATTTAATTAGTATGTATATATATATATATATATATATATATATATATGTTAGTTTTGCAATTCCCAATGCAGAAAATGAGACATATTTTGGTGCAAACAAACTATAGTCTAACAAAGAGATAGTTTACGAATGGTACTATACAAAAATATTTTGTTTAACGTTCCAGTTATGTTGCGTCCTCTCTTGATTGTATTGAATTTGAAATCGACTATAATTGTAAAATTCATTTTCTATTTTTCGTATATAAAGTTTTTTAGATGAAAGTGATTCTTTTATTTTTCCAGTTATAAGATTTTGTTTTAGACTGAAGCGATTTCAAATAATAATAATATATAGGAGATTTCAGCCCGAAATACTATATTTAAGGTCTTCGCTTCATAATCTTTGCATAAACGATCTTCCTGTGTACACAGAAAAAAGAAGTTAAAAATATTAATCACCTGAAGAGATAGTTTGAAAATACAAATGTATTCCAAGCCATAGGTTCATTAGCGAAATAAATTTGAGATTTCTCTGACCAACTGCTTTAAGGAATGCTTTTGGCAAAAGGAAGATTTTCTATTTAACAAATTTTTATGTAACTGAAAGTGCATTATTTTAATGAGTAATTTTATGTTGTTTATACGAAATTAAATACATCCTGAATTATATATCTCTTTTCCGTTCTATATGTATATGTGTTAATATAATATGACCACAATAAACTTGTTAATTTTAATTAAAAATTCTTTGAACTTTATTAATAATATTTTGTAGTTGTTAATATTTTATAAAAACAATTTTATTTATGCAATAACAATGCAATTTAAACAATACAATTGTTATTTATTATTTTATAAACACATTTTTTTTTGCAGTATATGTATCGTATTATAAATTTTATTCGTAGATTACATTAAAAACGACTGAAGAAAGTAACAATTATGCGTCTGCATGTAACAACTTTTATTACGTAGATTAAAACACATTGTTTATATACTTGAAATGTTTTCTTCCTGCTCGTTTATGGTCGTTATCTGCCAAAAGCAAGCTTTAAACATTGGCTTAAAATGTAAATAAATAGTACACATCGTAGAAAAAGGGATTATATTAGTTTCTACTAAACAAAGAATTTCCTTATACACTTTTACTTACCCATCATACGTAGTATAGGGTAAGTCTTGTAATCGTTTTGAAAATCGAAAACTTTTTTTGGCGATTTTACACGTTTCAGACACTGGAACTTCCAAAAAACACATTTTTAGAAAAGAAAATTGCCGTCCGTCTGTCTGTGTGTGTGTCTATAAACGCTCTATCTCCCGAACAAATTGAGATAGAGACTTGAAATTTGGAATGTACTTAGTATGCAATGATGGAAAAAAGTTTATTGAATTTCAGTAAACTCGATTTTCCAGAACTATTTTTTTCGGACTCTCGAAATATTCAGTCTGTTAAAAGGTATATACAAATTTTCGAAAGTGTTTATTTTAAGGTGTTAATATAAAAAACAATAAAAAACACAAATTTTGCATAAAGAATGAAGTCGATCGAATAATTAGTTGTCGATATATTTGTAATTATATTTTTCCACACTCTTCGATTTTTCATGACCCTGTATTTCATTCAAATTTCAATTCAAAGATATATTTTAATTGGAAATGAGACGGTTAATCCGACGCAATAAACCATTAGTTAATATGATTATCAATTTTGGAGTTATAGAGCATTTAATGTTTATGACGTCATCAAGCCACGATTTTATTCGAACTGCAATGCATTTTATAAATAGTTTACACATGTTTTATTTTCATATTTTATACTATGCATATCCCTGATGAGTAAGTAATACGGTGGCCCCCAACGACTAGTTTACTCTGATCTTCAAACAAAGAGCAGGGGTTCATTCTCATTACATGCAGAAATAAGGCCAGTGATTATGACGTCATATTATTACAAGCATATAAATATATTTTATTTACATTGAAGAAAATTAAAACTTTCTTTTAAGAATGACTTCAATATTATCACTGGCACCATTCGTCGCTTTCGAAAATAGCGCATCATTTAACTAAATCATTTTAAAAAGCTTGAATTTTAATAAAAACTTTTATTATAACTTAAAAGACGTATTTTACAGAAATTTTATTTTTACTGCATACAAAGCATACCAAATATCTTTAAATATATAACAGGAAGTTCGGCCTATTTATGGCCAAAAAAGGGCCAGCCAAAATATAAATCAGCAATAATATATGTAAAATATTTTATTTATTTTCATGGATGAAACTGATTATTTCTTTTGAAAATGAGGCCGCTTTTAAATCATTGAAACATTTCTGTCACTTCAATGTCAGACCATCATTTAATGCAAAATTTTTAAATTGTTTGCGATTTATAAATACGAATATATTTTTATTTTAAATATGACGTCATTTTCACTGTCGGAAGCATGTTTCTGATAGGCTGTTTATGATCAGGAAAAATGAAATTTATATTATGGAGAGGGATAATCTGCCACGAACATTGGTTGCAATAAGCATCAGTCTGATTATCAATCTTACTTATTTTATTAATTTAAATTAAATTAACATAATAGTTCTATGGACTCTTGTTAGTCGTCACATCGCCGTGAACTGATATATCCGTGCACTATGCTGTAGGTTTCACTGCAATAATAGCATCGTTTAAATTAATATATTTCTACAAATATAATGCAGTTTTAAAATATCGAGTAATAACATTCTCAAGACTTATACTCATATACGTAATTGAGATTTTTGTATCAAGTTTGAAAATTAATCTTTTGCTCGGCGGTCAGGGAGTTAAACCGCGTTTAGAACAAATTTATCAGAGGATAAACTACTAGTGTAAAAAACCTCAGTTGTGATAGTAAAACTGTAGATAGTCGCTCATCCTTAGATGCACTCAAGATAATTTTTCCTCGAAACTCCATAATTTTAAATATCTACAATAGTTTACTACAAAACCCCAATAAATTCATAAAAATAGCGTGGATTAGAGCACATGTAGGCACCACTGGTAACAAGCGAGCAGACCTTCTCGCAAAAAATGCAATTACAGAAGACCATTATGATAACATCTCTGTCTTACCATTTCCAGAATCCATTCTAAAGAGTTATTTTAAAAACGAAATCATCACAGATTGGCAAAATGAGTGGACCAACTCAACGAAAGGAAGAGAAACGTATAAAATTCTTAATAAGGTAGATGTTAAACTTTATGTGTTCAGAAATCAGCAGCATATTATCTTAATGGCCATGGAAGCTTCCCAAGCTTTTTATATAAAATTGGTAAAAGAACCACGGATAGATGTCCTTGTGACAAAAACTCTGGAACTCCTATACACTACATCTTCGGTAACTGCCCTCTTATGGAATACCATTTTAACTTCAATAAAAATAAAACATTAAAGAGAAACCTACAACGTGTGCTATTAAACGCTTCCAATTACGAAAATTTAGATAAAAACTATAATGTCCTAAATAAAAACTTTTCATATATCAAAGAATTATTATAACCTATATAAAATTCTAGATCTATGGATTTTAAAAACTATGATTTAAAAGACTTAATAGACTAGTGCATAATACAATTGAAAATTTTAAGTACAATATTATTATTGTAAATATCTGTAAATATTTATCTTTAATATTATTATGTAATCTTATCAGTCTATTCATATAGAACTTATATACATGTAATAACTTTGGGCTCACCCAGCAATAAGCAATATTGGGTAGCTCGTGTGATTTTTTTTAACTTGCTGGGGATTCCGGGTCTTTGGACACTGGGGTTCCTGGTAGATATAAGTTTTCCCCTCGTGGACTCATAGGTCCTATGCCGAGAGGTTGGCTGTCCACGAGTGGGAGGTTTCTGTTTCTGTTTCTGTAAACACTGCACTGACTCCCCTGGACACATCATAAAAAATTTCAGCTTGTCAAAGTAATCCCACAACTTGCAATTTTGAATATTGCATTCTAAAAAAAGAGGGGTAGTCAACCGAAAAGAGAACACTCGCCATAGAACACATTCCTCGCCAACGTTGGCAACATTGTTGTAACATATCGATACTTCCATCTCGAGGGTTGGTATAAATGCATAATGACAGCTCACAGGTACTCACAGTTTTTTTTTGTAGTAAGCGTAGTGAAAAGTGTGTTCGTCCATCATTAGAAATGGAGACAATCAGAGAAGAGCAGAGAAGTGTGGTTCCGTTTTTGGTGACTGAGGATGCTGGAACACGTGAAAATCATCGTCGCATGTCTCCTGTCTATGACGAACACTGTATGTCACTGTTAAGTGTGCACGGGTCGCATAATAGATTCCGAGAAGGTAGCATATCACTGGAACGCAATCCACGGTCAGGCCAGGCCCATTGAGCCAGTGTTCGTCATACACAGCAGCATGCGATGTGAATTTCACGACGTCATGCATGTGTTTCTGTGAATAAAAATATATGGATCATTCGAGACAACAGCCTGTGTAGCTATAGGTCTCATAGCAACACTCCTTCAAATGTTCAAACGTACATAATAAACGATACACCACTTTAGCTACTTCATGAAATTTGCGTTTTTACGCTCCCCCATCAGTTAAGGTTTCTGGACACCCTCCCACATCGGAACTTCATTTATAGTGCCAAAACGAAATTCATCGCACATTTTGATAAATGGCCATCAGTTTTCCTGCTATTGTCTCTCACTATTCGTTGTTCTTGCTTAACGCCGCATTTTGCTCGATTGCAGTGCCATCTACGATGATACGGAAAAAATGTCAAATACAGAAGTTACCTATTTTTTCCCTTAGAATTGGAATCTGCAATAAAAAATATTGGTAGAATTTATTATTTAAAAGTTGGTACTAGAGTTGCAAAGGCAAGAAAATGGGCTTTTTGAGAATAAACCGGGTCTTTTGGAAATAAACCTGGGAATAAACCGGGTCTATTGGAAATAATCCTGAGAATAAACCGGATTTTTGCAACTATAGTTGATACTTCTGCCTTCCAGGGGGTGGGGGACAATTTTGATATCAATGAATAGATTTTTCAAATATATTGAACACGTATTTTTCCGTTTTTCAGTTTGATCTGTATTTCTCGATTTATTCGACCGTTTCTAGACTTTTTGGACACACTGTATATATATATATATATATATATATATATATATATATATATACATATATATATATACGTCTGCGTGTGTATATATGCATATATGCACTTAACTAAATGTTGGGGATGAGAAATTTCGAAGAAAACATTTTTGCAAAAAGAAAAATCAAGGTTGACATAAAATAGAAATATATATTCAAACTTCTTTCCTAAATAAACATTTTAGCCTTTTAGAAGGACAAAACTTTACTTTAAATAACTGATAATAGAGAAATGCATATTTATCTTTCCAGAAATATTTGAATTCTTGATGTGATCATACAGAGGAAATGTCCTCGAGGAAACTTTCGACGTCTTATTGCGTCAAGGCTGCTTATTGATTTTATATCAGATGAACCGGCATAAAATGTTTTCAGGTTTGTACTTATATTTTTCAACAGAAATACAATTCTTTTTCAAATATATGAAGATTTAGTTCTTAAATACAGAATTTTTAAACTGATGTGTTTTACAATTCTTTCATTTAACTTTGTTTATTTTATATTTCAGTTTTACTATGATATAAGTCTTATGCTATGTAATTTTATAATATATATATATATATATATATATATATATGTCACGATTTCACTTGATTCATACTCCAGGCACTGGTTTCCACCTCAGGAAATTTTCAGTCGAGCACCGAGTCTTACTTCATGTGTATGTAAAAGAAAGCAGATAAGAAGCAGTCCATTTCCAATTTACTTTTATTCGAAAAGTCAAAGATGAATCTATTAGGCTTTACTCTATTTGAATCTCACTCCATACTTGCTAATTTTAATATCGTAGCATTACTTGATGATTAAATTTTAAATATAAGAAGACATCTTGGATCTTAAAACAGAAGACAGTTGTTTTTCGAAATTACCGGCGGCCAAAGAGAACATTCTATGATCATGTCGGGGCCGCATACACCGCCGAATCCCGGAACCTTCTGCCGCAAAACGCGGAAAAACGCCGTATATCATTTTCTGAGCGCTTCAGAATACATTTTTACTAAGAAGTCTCTCGATCAATCAACGCTCACGGCTTAATTCCTTCGGCGCGTTAATATAGAAGTAATCTTATCGTAAGCTGGAAAAAAGCGCGCCAAACCAATGTTCTAGAACAAACTCGAAATCTAATTCCTTCAAATAAATAAGATCAAAGAGAAAAGAAATACATATGTTTTATCAAGTATGGCAATATGCCAAAATATTTTTTTACATTGAGACTAAAGTCTTTCATAATTTGAGAAGTAATATTTTGTCAGGAATCGTAGGAAAATAAAAAATAAAGAAAAGAAATTCATAGGTTGTTATTTCAAAAGAGTAAAATATTTTTAGCTGGGAGGTTGGTGTTTTTTAGAAGAATTAAATTGTAGGATGCATTTTATTTAAAGAAATAAAAGTGCGTAATTTTAATAGAGCATCTATCAGCGCAATTTTTTTTTAAGAGAATGAATTTGGAATAAACTATATTTTGCTAGATGTAATTTTGACAATCGAAATACTGGAGCGAGAAAATAATTTAGAATAATGGGATTTACACAGAATGATAATTTTAATGAGGTCAACGGCGAAATTTTTTTATAATTTGTTTCATATATATATATACATGTGTGTGTGTGTGTATATGTAGTATTTCGACTTTGCTACAATATATAAAATCTCTTGTTTAGATAAAGTGGCGATGAGTTGTGATAAATTATATGCTATTTCACACTGCGATATCAATGTATTATTATTATTCGAGATGCGATCGCAATCAGAAAACACTCTAGCAGTCTTCGCGGCAAACGTAAAGTTGTAAAAGTCATGACCATTGAGATTTTCCCTATTAAGATTCCTTGGCACACAAATAATCAAAATCAGTTTCGAAAAAGTACTTTTATTAAAGTTTACTCCATCACGATAAATGGACTCTCCTGCCCACTGATACTGCACTCAATCGAATCAACAGGATATGCAACATTAGATCATCAAATAATGTAGTGACAAACGATTAAATTCAAAGGAATTTTAGCAGAATTCACTCATTCAATGATATCTACATTGTTTTACATTGCAGGAATCAACTGAAAAGAACAATATCCCAGCTGGTGTAAACGTATTCAAAACTTCAGGAGAAAGGATACAAGAACGGAAGCAAGAAGTGACAAGAACGAAAAATCACGTGTCAAGCATAGATTATGTAACACTTTCCAACGCTTCCAAAATAATCTTACAAATCATACCCTTTAATAAGCTGAAAGATAACATCTAAATAAACAATTTGGAAAACGCATAACATATTTAAAAACATAATTTCAGGAATTTCCAACATATACAATGCTCAGAAAAATATCCGAATACTTTTATTCAGCCCTGTATGGGATCTATAGATTTGTATATATACTACATAGGATGCTAAATTTTAGTTCAGTTAAGAAACGCGTGGCACAGTTTAAAATTCTCCTTCTGAAGTTTCTGTCAATAAACGTCCATACGGCAGACGACAGACGGCCAAACGGCAGACGGCCATACGGCAGACGGCAGATGGCCAGACAAACCGAAGTCATAAACCCTTTTCAACTAGGTTGGAAAGTGTTAAAAATGCACAAAAAGAGCGCGCAGAAAAACCTTTCCAGGCCATCTGAGAATATTATAGCCGCGAAGATTTTTTCCCGAAACCCCATAAGGGGCCGTCAACAAATTGAAGAAAAACTAATATCTTTTGGATAACCCTGTAAAAACTAATGTTGCAAAACGCATTCAAACTGTAGATTATGATTACGTGGCTTATTGTAATAATGTGGGTTCATTTCTATGAAGATAGCATGTATAATCAAAGAGAAATTCACGTTTTTATAAAAACAGTCCCAAATTTTACCAAGTTTTTTGCTTATAATTTGCAGAGTTTTTAATATAAAAACAAGTTATTTTCAGAAAATATGACAAACAAAATTATACACAATACCCTGTAATCAGAATTAAAAAATAATAAAAATTGTATGAAAAATGAGCAGATTTACTAAATATTGTTTCACTGCGCATGCGCGAATTCAATACTGTGCATAATATTATTACTGTGAATTATTTTTGTGTGTATTAGAATTATACTGTGCATAATATATTAGCTTAATGTATAGACCAACTTTTATGAAAGTCTCAAAAACATAGCTTGAAAATTCTGATAGTAGTCGTCGATAGAATAAGCTCGAAATTCGCTGTTCCCAAAAGGAAGCAAAAAGATAAGGGGCTGTATCCAAATATACTAGCTTATGAAAGTTGACATAATAAGAATGAAGTGTCTCTCATTGTATATTTGTATACAACCCCTTATCTTTTTGTTTCCTTTTGTGAACAGCGAATTTCGAGCTTATTCTATCGACGACTACTATCAGAATTTTCAAGCTATGTTTTTGAGACTTTCATAAAAGTTGGTATATACATTAAGCTAATATATTACGCACAGTATATTTTGATTGAATTCGCGCATGCGCAGTGAAACAATATTTAGTAAATCTGCTCATTTTTCATACAATTTTTATTATTTTTTAATTCTGATTGCAGGGTATTGTGTATAATTTTGATTGTCATATTTTCTGAAAATAGCTTGTTTTTATATTAAAAACTCTGCAAATTATAAGCAAAATACTTGGTAAAAATTGGGACTGTTTTTATAAAAACGTGAATTTCTCTTCGATTATACATGCTATCTTCAGAAAAATGAACCCAAATTATTAAAATAAGCCACATAATCATAATCTACAGTTTGAATGCTTTTTGCAACATTAGTTTTTACAGGGTTATCCAAAAGATATTCGTTTTTCTTCAATTTGTTGACGGCCCCTTGTGGGGTTTCGGGAAAAAATCTTCGCGGAAATATATGATGTTTATTATTTTGTTTACACTCCTGAAGTTTTAGGATAATTTCTCATGTATCTTTCCAGATATTTAATAAATTATAATAAAAACAATTGCGCCTAATAATTTGGCCAGGGACTGTATATATATATATATATATATATATATATATAGAGAGAGAGAGAGAGAGAGAGAGAGAGAGACAGTTATTCATTATTTTATTTGGTAAATATGTTTGTTTAAATAGTCAAAGACAATGATATATTGAAATATTCAGATATATAACATGATTCAAGTCTACATTTTATGAGATTTAAAAAACTATATTCCTTCATTTCCTTTATTTTTTACTCTAACAATTTTTTTTTTCAAATTCACTCCTTGGTTAAATCGAGACGTCACAAAGTGTTGGCATTTTGGTCACAGGTGTGACGTGACTTTGTTGACTTACAGTGACGTCACTTCAACGTCACAAAGAATTGAAAGCTGTCTAAAAGTAATTTCATTGATTTTATAAGATATTTTAAAGTTTCCATATGATATCCAAAACGTTCACATTTCATTCCCAGTGTGACGTCACAGAGTGGTGGTATTTTGATCACAGATATGACGTGACGTACGGGACTTGCAGTGACCTCACAGTGACGTCACTGTGACCATGATTGCTATACGGGTTTACTTTGATTTAAATCTTTCCCATCGCCCCCTTTACTTCTGTCTTTTTTAATGTTTCCAACAATACTTTTTCTTTCTGTCTTGGTGTCAGCTTCTGATGGACGGTTGTCACCTGCTTTCTAATTGGCTGTTTGCTCCCACCTGTCCTTTTCTCTCCTAATTACCTTTGCTATTAACCCTTGCTTCCGATTTAATAACGTTAGTTTGTAGCAGTAGCATGTACCTGATGAAGAAAGACCATTTTCTTTAGAAACCCGTGTGTATATTTCATTTTTATTATGCCAGATAGAAAAAGTTTTTTTAAAACAAGTGTTAAAAAAGTGCACACAATTCGAACGTACTTAGAACCTCCGATTATGCTTAAAAAGTTCAAACTAAATTTTGCACAAAAAGTGCATAAACTGTATTATATACAACAAGAACGAAAAATCATGCGTCAAGCATAGATTATGTAACACTTTCCAACGCTTCCAAAATAATTTTACGAATCATACTCTTTAATAAGCTAAAAGATAACATCTAAGTAATCCGAATACTTTTATTCAACCCTGTATAGGGTCTATAGATTTGTATATATACTACATAGGATGCTAAATTTTAGTTCAGTTAGGAAACACGTAGCACAGTTTAAAATTCTCCGTCTGGAGTTAAATAATACGGAAATGTGTTCCCGAACTTTTGTGCTTCCCTGTATAGGATCTACAGAATTTATACACACCACGTAATATACAAAAAGCGATTTAAAATTAAAATCGCTTTCAGTAACTTAAAACGCACTTCCAGGAATTATTGTTAACATACAGTAGAGAATTCTTTTGTGTGTCCCTGTAAATGAACGATGACTGCTATACACACAATATTCTGTAGTAAGTCTCTTGTAATGAACCTTATATAAATTCCAATGCGTTTAAAATAGGGAAACATTATTTAAATAAACCGCAGACGATTTTTCTCCATAGACGTAATGTAACGGAATTCTTTTGACTATCCCTGTAAAGTAAGTATAAGTGCTATGCACACACTATTCCATATTAAGCTTCTTCTAATGCACCTTAGTGATATATATGATATATATAAATTTCAATGCGTTTAAAATAGTGAAACATTATTTAAATAAACCGCAAATGATTTTTCCCCATAGACCGCAATGTAACGGAATTCTTTTGAGTGTCCCTGTAAAAAAACTATGAGTGCTACACACTTCCGTTGAAATAGGGAACATGCTACAGATAACAATTATAACATATAAAAATTGCAGGGCAATCCGAGCATATTTACGGGAGTTAGAGCACGGACAGACGGCAGACGGCCAGACTGCCAGACGGCAGACGGCCAGACGGCAGACCGCCAGACAAACCGAAGTCATAAACTCTTTTCAACTAGGTTGGAAAGTGTTAAAAAGTGCCCATGCTACCATCTATGAAGCTTTTCAGAAACATTTTTATTCGTGGATGCGGGAGAATTATCTCTGTTTCGTTTTTCCTCAAGAGAAGATTGAATTCTCAATCTGGGGAGTGGAGTCCAGCGCATTAACGGTTTTACCACTGTGGTTGTGGCAGGGTATGATTTAAAATGCATGTAGATATGCAATAGATAATGAGTTTAATTCTGCTGTGTATTGATATTTTTATAGGAAAGATGGAAAGCTTATCGGATGCTGTAATGCCTCAAATTTTGATTAATGAGCTAAATTTATTACTACGGTTGTTCTACGATCAATGAATAATTAGAATATGGCATGATTAATATTTGATGGTAATGGCTTGATTAATATTTGATGATATGACTTGATTAATTTCATTTATTAGAGAAATTTTCTTTGCTTAACGAATTGTTAGAATATGGTTTTTTGAACGATTTTGCCAGTTTGCGATGGTGGATAGCATTTTTAAACTTTAGTATTTATAGGAGGGGAGTCAGTTATACATATTTTCAATTCCATTGTTATGGAAATATTTCTTACATAAAAAAATTCACCTTGGATTTTGAAATTTATTTGTCTAAATTTTCTTTTTGACCGATTCTGAAAAATACAGTATATTTATTATTTTCTAGTAACTTAAAATAAATAACCATTAAGAGTAAATTTAGCTATGAATTTTTCGTTTGGGGGGGGGGGGGGTGCTTTTTTCGTAAATCCCCTATGGATATTAATTTTTATTTATTTTTTCAAGTTTATACATTAAAAATTTATCTCAAATGGGTGCTTCAAGATAGTATTGAACTCAGGCGGCTGTGGTCAGGAGGGAGCAACTCCCCTCCACGTATTTTGAAACTTAATAGTATATATTTTTTTCTCTGATTTTGAAAATCTCAGTGATTTTTTTTCATTTTTTAGTAATTGAAACTAATTAAACACTGAGAGAAAGTACAGATAAGAACTTTTCAGTTCTGGTGGTGCTCCCCCTAAATCCTCCGTGGAAATTATATTTTACATCCTTCCAAATTCAAATAAACAGATTAGTTTGTGCATAAAGATGCAATTTTTTTGAAACATAGAATATGTATATTTTTGTATGCATAAAAATACAGCTAATTTGCACAAAATGTATATACTTTCGAAATATTCAAAAATATTCTGTCTTTATGCAGAAATTGTGTATAATTCATCATTTTTTGTAAAAGAAATGCAAAATGTTATTAATACAGCTATAGAAATATATTTATATTTTACGAAATATTTTTTTGTACAATTTACGTAATGTAGCGCCACGAAACAAAAAGCAAAATTAATAACGCAACGAATGAATAAAACAAAAGTTAACTGTAACATAACGAATAGGCGAAACTAATTTATTTATAAATGAATGAATAAAAAAAATAGTTAACGAGATGCCAAGAAAAACAATGAAATTCAAAAATATCGGAAAGAAATGTAAGATACAGAATTTTGAAAAGAAACAAAATCACTTATTGTCTATTACTTTTAAATGCTAAAGGTGTAAAATTAACAACTATAATAGAAATGAAAATAACTTTTATTAGTTGTTTTACATGTTTCGAAAATGACTCGGAAAGAGTCGAAACATGTAAAACAACTAATAAAAGTTATTTTAATTTATATTATAGTTGTTAATTTTACACCTTTAGCATTTAAAAGTAATATACTATTACAAGGTGTTATACTTTATTATATTGTCACTTATTGTCTTTTAAATAAAATTATATATGCTGAAAATAATTACAGTAAAAATAAAACAGTGATTTTGAACGTTACTAATTAAGAAAATTTAGAAAGGTTTTTTCCATTATACTGTTCACAAATATAGTTTTCTTATTTTATTTTAAAAAATTACATTAATTAAGCTATGTATTTTGTACAACAGATTGAACGTTTCCTTCTGAAATTGATTTATATATTTATTGTTATTTAAAAATAATGTCTATGTTACATACAATAGTATATAATTAAATATTTTCGAAACTTACAAATTCGTGCAATATGTAATTATTGTAGTTTGCAGTAAACATAACCGACAAAAAATCTTTATGTATCATTAAATAAAGAGACTTCTAATGTGTTTTGTGTAAGGTTTTATATAAGGTTCATAAAAATTAAAAGCTTTAAGTATCATTAAATAATGAGACTTCTAATGTGTTTTTTTAAGGTTTTGTATCAGGTTCATAATAAATTAAAAGCTTTATGTAAAGAGATTTCTAATGTGTTTTCTTTCTAAAATAATCCTATGCGTTGTGTAGAAACTATTTAGAACAAATCATTAATGTTTATCCATTTTTAGTAAAAGTTCAAAGGTAATGCATGGGAAAAGTAAATATTAAAATTCTTCCTTAAGTAGTTTATTTTGACAATTTACTTATTACGCTATTAACATTTAAATAAATATATTTTTATGTTTTGCAAGTACAAGTATTGTAGAATGAAATGTTTTCTATTGTTTTTAATTGAATGTTTTCTTTTGTAAGATTTGTTTGTGAAAATTGTAAGTTACATTTAAATTAAATTTACACCATTTATCCCACTGAAGTCCGAAGATAATATAAAACATTATTGTCTCTTATTATCTTACATAAATCTATCTTCATTTTTAAACTTTAAAGACAAGGGCGGCGTACTGAGTACACCACTCAGTGAAAAAATAGTTGTGCTTTCTAAAATAACAACGTTATTAGCATTTGCGCTTCGTTTGCCCTCTTCACCTACTGAATATAGCGCCTAATGAAGTACGAATTCGTGTAATGTGTTTCCTTTCATATATCTCCACTGTTAGGGAATTTGATTGCGATTTTTTCAGTCCGAGTAAATCTGCGCTTCAACTTTCACAATATCCCTTTGCCCTCCTTCGGGTTTCTCTTCGTTCGCAACTTTTTAAATTTAAAGGCAATATTTTGCCGATCCCAATTTGTTCTTATACTTCCGTTATAACACAGGAATGCAGCTCTTTTTCATAAATAAACAAGTTTATTACGGACAGTAAGTCACAACAAAACATTGAAGTACACATATGTATATACATAGATTAAGAATAGTAGCAGCAGAAGTTACAATATTACTCTATCAACACAATTATACTCTGTACCCACGCACACACATCCGAATCCTTCGGTCTTCCGCCAACAACTCCCCCCGTGTCTCTCTTGCTCAGGAGTAGAAGAGGAAAAAAAAAAGGTTGCCGTAAACTCTTGCGTCGCCAGGCATGACAAAGTTCTTTAATAATTTTTATTTTTATTACAATATTTATGAAGTTTTTATAAACAAAATTATGAATATTGCCATGGTTAATATTTAGGTTAAATAGTCCATTCTCTGGTTTTGTTATCTTACATTGCATTCTTTGTTTATTGCTTGTTACGTACGTAGCGTATTTTCTGTAGATCTTTTTATATATTTTATCATTTTGGAGTAACTCAGATATTTATATATCTGTTTCTTATTTACTTGATCTGAATTGTATTTATTTTATTAAATAATTTCATAAAATATTATGTTTTTTTTTCAATTTATTTATTGCTTGTATTAAACCATACGTCCTCTTCCACGTTGAAAGTTCCAGATTGTGTGCTGTCAAACCTTTCTGCAAGCATAAAGTCATAGGGCATAAAGAAACAAGGGATAGAGTGGAAATCTATTTTGTTATCTTACTTAGTACCTGACATGCAATCTCTAATAGGCATAGTGATGCCTTATATAGCAATAATTTATTCTGTGGTCTTACTATAAAGTTCTTGTTATTGTCATTTTATTATTATTATTATTAGCTTTTTTTTAATTTAAGGGGAATTTTCTGGAAAATGAAGTGTGCTGGACGGATTGTAGCAACAAATTTAGAGGATATAATCCCAGTTTACCATTTCATTTATCTATTTTCCTATATGTGTAAATTTACAGGAACGTTGGATAAGGGGATACACCGCGTTGATTTTATCTCAAATTTTCCTGTTGTTACTTGAACATTTTCCCTACACCAATATTTTTCGGAGATAAGTGTTAGAGTAAATTATGTTTCCTTATATGTATAGGAAATAAATGTGTCATTAAAAGGGAATACTGTGCTTATTGTATCTATATGATTATAGTTATATTTATTTACATATTGAAATACAATGTGTTCTTGGGACTATCATCTGTAGCATTTTAATTTGCGAAAAAAAAATTAACCATTTAAGTTAACGTCTTTGCTGGCAGTTTTAGCCAATGCGTACATTTATAAATTAAAGAATTTGAATGCTATCTGAAGATCCTACACTGAGAAAAATGACACTTTCAAATCTGAGTAAATAGATGTTTTCATTTAGTTATGAAACTTTTTCTTTCGAATAGCTAAATGCTTTCAATTCTGAAATACCAGAAATACTTACAATATTGAAACATAGACATACTCAAAACTGAGCACATAGAAGTAAGTTCATACTCATTTTTTAAACATGGACGTCTCAAAAATGATTATAGGATCAGTTCAAACTCATTTTTAACACTTTCCAACCTAGTTGAAAAGTGTTTATGACTTCGGTTTGTCTGGCCGTCTGGCCGTCTGCCGTCTGGCCGTCTGGCCGTCTGCCGTCTGGCCGTCTGGCCGTCTGCCGTCTGCCGTCTGCCGTCTGTCCGTGCTCTAACTCCCGTAAATATGCTCGGATTGCCCTGCAAATTTTATATGTTATAATCGTTATCTATAGCATGTTCCCTATTTCAACGGAAGTGTGTAGCACTTATAGTTTTTTTACAGGGACACTCAAAAGAATTCCGTTACATTGCGGTCTATGGGGAAAAATCATTTGCGGTTTATTTAAATAATGTTTCAATACTTTAAACGCGTTGAAATTTATATATATCACTAAGGTGCATTAGAAGAAGCTTAATATGGAATAGGGTGTGCATAGCACTTATACTTACTTTACAGGGACAGTCAAAAGAATTCCGTTACATTACGTCTATGGAGAAAAATCGTCTGCGGTTTATTTAAATAATGTTTCACTATTTTAAACGCATTGAAATTTATATAAGGTTCATTACAAGAGACTTACTACAGAATATTGTGTGTATAGCAGTCATCGTTCATTTACAGGGACACACAAAAGAATTCACTACTGTATGTTAACAATAATTCCTGGAAGTGCGTTTTAAGTTACTGAATGCGATTTTAATTTTAAATCGCTTTTTGTATATTACGTGGTGTGTATAAATTCTGTAGATCCTATACAGGGAAGTACAAAAGTTCGGGAACACATTTCCGTATTATTTAACTCCAGACGGAGAATTTTAAACTGTGCTACGTGTTTCCTAACTGAACTAAAATTTAGCATCCTATGTAGTATATATACAAATCTATAGATCCTATACAGGGCTGAATAAAGTATTCGGATTACTTAGATGTTATATTTCAGCTTATTAAACGGTAATGATTTGTAAAATTATTTTGGAAGCGTTGGAAAGTGTTACATAATCTATGCTTGACGCATGATTTTTCGTTCTTGTTAAAACATGCAAATACTCAAAAATGAGCAGAGATAAGTCAGTTTCTACTCATTTTTTAAACATGGACATATTCAAATATGAGCAAAAGACGTTTTACTCTTGAGTGTGTGCATGTTTTCAGAAATGAGTATATATACATGTTCCAAACTTGAGTAATTTTGATTCGGAGCCATTTTGAGTATGCGACCTACTCAGATTTGATAATTTTTTTCTCAGTTTTGAAAATGTCGTTTTTAGAATGTAAATACAAGTAATTCAATTCATTTCAAGTAATTCAATGCTCATATCTAATTAAGGTAAAGCAAGGAGAGCCTGCGCACAATTCAAAAGAATAACATTAAAAAATCTAAATATTAATTTTTTGCTATACTATCCATGAATAATTTTTACTTCATTTGTTTTTTATGCATTTCCATTACTATTTTGTTGTTATGTTGTAATTTAATAGAACAGTTGTAATAAAGCCAGGAAAGTTATTTTGCGCAATCTGTCCTTACAGGGTTGGTGTGATTGCGCAAATGGATAGGAGAGATTGTTACTAATAATAACTAGAATTAAATTGTTAACAATAATAATTACACTTAAATGACATTGTTGTAAGATTTTTGCGAACAAATATTATTGTATTAGAAGTGAATATTTCAACCTAATGATTAAAGAATCAGAAAAAGGAAATAATTTTAAAAACGATTAAAAATTTTAATTAAAGGAAAAAAATAAAGAATAAGAAAAAAAAGTCCAGATAAGATTACAAAACAACATTAAGTTATTTGATAAAACGTTTAACTTAAAATTAGCCCATTTTAATTTTAAATTTTTAATGCAAATTTACCAATAAGCTGCGTAATCTCTCCTAGCATGGAAACTAATGGAAACAATGCGCCATCTCTCCTAAGTAGCAGATGCGCAAACTGTCCAATTTCGGTAGGAGAGATTGCGCGGCTTTTATATACACATGGCCGCTACTAAAACGAACCGTTGATGTTCACATGGTTAGTCTTGATTAGTAGCTTATGAGAAATCGTTTAAGTTTAAAATATTTTATACAACTGACATTGTATAGAAATTCTGATGAATAGCTATGAAAAGTAAAGCACTTACTTTGGGAAAACAAAAGAAAATAGCAATGCTTTATTTTAGATTCTCAAAACAATCAACGTGCACTTTGAAGTAGACACTCCACTACTGCTGTTGTACACCAACCTGGAGTCGCTGCGCGCTCACTGTACTCCATCCCCCCGAAACTCTATGTGCGCCATCTCTCCTGGCTTTACCTTATATATATATTTAAATATTTCTATAATTCTTTCTGCTTTGCTGTAAATCTGATTAGATATATAAGTTATTTTTAGAATACAAAGTAAATAGTATGTATTTCAAATTAAAAAAAAATAATAATACAAATTTGTTTATGTAAGTGCAAGTAAAAAAAATAATCGTGTATAAGTATCTCTTTAAAAAATAATTTAATCTAGTAAACAATACTCTTAATAAATAATAATAAAATGTATAGCTCTGTAATTTATTTCTCTTACAAATAAAAAAAAAAGTCTTATTAAATCCATTTGTTGTGTAATTATTACGGATTCAAATTTTAAAAAATACAATTTAAACTCGTAGTTATTTTATGTTTGCGAGTATTTGATTTATTTATTCACCCTATTCTACTTTATTTTTAGTTTATTTTTATCTTAGACGTATGTAAAATTTTTTTAAGTTCTTTCCTTCTAAAGAAAGTGATGTGCTTGTCTCAGATTTTCCAATCCATATAAAAAGTAAAGAAATCATATAGTATTTTAGGTATTTGAATCTCTCTTCAGTTTCTACGTGCACTCATACATACTCATATATTTATTTATTTCATTTTTAAATTAAATAACAACTAATGCTCCAATTTCAGCATTATATTGTGTATTTTATATCGCTTTATTCGATTAATAATCTCAAGTATCTTTTTTTGCAAGTATTTTATTTTGCATATTGCTCTATTATACCAATCTCATCACATTTAAATTTCCTTGGGTTTATAATGAGTTTATTTGAACAAGTGAAAAAAAATACAAAAAAAAATATTTATGTTGTTATAAATTTTCAAAATTTTTTAATCCAAATTTTATATTATATTATGTGAGATTTTTTTGAAAGTGAAAATTAATAATTATATCAGAAAAATTTCAAATAATGCCTGTGAGTAAATTTTGTTATATTGTATTTTTAAATATATTAAATTAGTTTTAACATGAACCAAATTACGCGTTAAGATAAATGGGTATACCAATGCTCCAAACTGAAAAATAAAACATAAAGACAAGTTTTTTATCTAAAACTGGTAAAACAATTCCCATTATGGGTTTATCCAAATTGGAATTGTGTCGATTATGGATTTTTTTTTTTTTCGGATTCCAAAATTTATATCACATTTCATCCAGAATTTCTTAAAATATACATAGTTTTCGGATATACTTTGAATTCAAATTTGGGTTTACAAATAAATCCATAACTGGTTTTTAACCAATTTTGCTCCACAAAAGATTTTTCTAATTTGGAATAGTTTTGGTACCAAATCACTTTCAACCAATGGGTCGCATATTTTGTTCTATTTTAGATTTTTGTACAGTGTACTTAAAATTACGCTGCATTTAAATTTTAATGATTTTTTTTTGCTTTTTTTTCCTTGCTTTTAACTACATTCTGCAATTAGTTTTAAATAAACATTTCAGATTCCTAACTACATTTATATCGATTTATATATATATATATATATATATATATTTAAGGTTCTGAAAAATACATCAACTGATTGATTTAAACTTACCTTTTTTTTATTTCCTTTCACATTTACTTTTCTCTCAAAAAGAACTGAGACTGAAAAAAAAAAGACTGTAATATTGGTATATAAAGTAGAAAGGATATATTATTTCCTATTGAACATTACATAAAATTCTTTTTATTGTGAGAAAATTGAGTAATGATTATTTGAAATGAAAATGTCATAATTTTTTTAGAGAAATAAATTACTTTTCTGGATAATTTTTACTGTCTTAAATCATTCATAAAACTTTCAGAAATGGGACTTTTTATGACTTAAACGTATTCTTGTAAAGGATATAAAAGATTGTTTTTCTTTCTTATATATATAATAGATGCTTCCATTTGAGTTATTTTGTTTGAATGCTTTTTTACATTCGGTAGAATAAAAGAACGTTATATAGACGAACGTTTTTTTTTTTTTTTTTTTTTTTTTTTTTTTTTTTTTTTTTATTATTATTATTATTATTATTATTATTTTTTAATTACCAATAACTTTACTAGAGAAAGAGAAAAAGCTGTATTTTAAAACATAAATTTCGAGTAATTTGAGCAATCTACGTCATTTTGATCTTTTTAACTGCCCTGAAATATCAGATTAAACATTTCATTATTCAAATTCCATTTCACAACTGTATCAAACTGTAATAAATTTCGATCACGAAAGAACCTTCTTTTCTTTTACTTCATAACTAAATTGCAATTATTAATTGTATTTAAAAATAGCAAATAAAACCTTTGGGCATGAATACTAAAAGTCAGAAAACCAACATTAGAAATGCACAAATACATAAAAAGTAGCAAACAACCGTTTTGAATCCACAAGCGAGATTCTACTTCAGTGAGACAAAGAGCAAAGCACAGCGTGCTAGAAAAACCATGACTGGTGAAAACGACAGAGAGGCGGTGGCTTATATGCCCGATGCGGATAGAAAACGCCAAAAAGCGACCAATAATAAGAAAGCACCAATGAACAACTGAATGGACAAGTATAGACATCTACTGGAGAACGAAAGATACCAAAGTAAACAAAAATGGAAAATTAAATTAATACTTTCCAAATACTTTTTCGAGTATTTGTGCATTTTTAACGTTGGTTTTCTGACTTTTAATATTAATTGTAATGACAAATTTCAAATTCATATTTTTTTCATTGTTAAAAGTATAATTCATGTTGTACCACATTATTACATATTATTCCTAGTATTTTAAATAGAGTTGATATGGAATATTGATTTTATTTACAATGTAAGCAAAATTGATAAAATTTAGAACAAAGTACAATTTTAACAGAACGTTTATTTGTTTATATTAATTGCTGACAGCTGGCGCCAAAATAATAATTATGTAACTTAAATTTTAAAAGGTTTATCTCAAATTAGATCCTGATTCTTTTAAAACATGCCTAAAGAAATGCCTAATAAATTTTGATCATTAAAAATCATCTTTTATTACATAAGTAAATTGCAACTATTAATTGCATTAATATAACTATTTTTTTTCAAATTAACTTATTAAATTACACATTTATTTTCTCTACAAAGTTTCAAGTATGTTAAAGTACAAAATGTTAGTTAAATTGATATAATTAATATAAGTATACGACATTATATATTACTTATATTCTAATTACATTTTATAAGAAATATTCATTCAGAATTCAAACTACAATTTCAAAAGAAAACTTCTTTCTTTATATTAATTACCGATAGATGTCACCAAAATAATATGTAGAAACGAAGCGTAACGTTCGCAACGAATGCGATTGATTTTATTTTTACACTCATCAACATCGAGGATTCGGTTTACGAACGATTACCTCCTTCGTTTAATATTTTAAACATTCACGACGAATGAATCTTTTGTTTGTTTACTATCATGGTGCGATATATTGAGCTGCCAACCAAATATTCACAGAGGTTATCTCAGAATATATACATAATTAAATGTAAGTCATCTCTTAAAAATTAATTTATTTTGAACGTTAATTCTAAAAATGAAACTATTATGCAGCGTTACTCCAATAAATAATTTTGAATAAAAATGACCGCCTCGCATATAAAAAAAAACGAAGTAGCCATCCCGTAACTATTGATGACAATCAAATGTTGTGTCCTTCTATTATATAGATTTAAGTTTCTGATGGGGTAACAATTACAACGAAAAAATGTGTTTATGTGTTCGCCAAATGACTCTCTTCTTTCGAGCTGTCATGTCGCCATTATTTAATCAACTAAACTAACTTACGGTTTTGTATTTTAATGTATGTACAATAAAATAGTCTAAAACGATTTGTAAACACTTTTCACTTCTTAAGTCTGTTCTCAAATTACCTGCTCAACAACGTGAAACTTTATGGCACATTTTTAAACGGAAACGCAAAGGCATAAAATTGACAGGCCTAAATTTTGAAGGGATTTCAAATTGAATAGCGTATTAATTTTTTTGATAAATAAATTACTTATCGAGTTTAAACGATCCTTGTTACGTGGCGACAAGTTTTAGACGACATCAGATTAGATAGTTTCTGAATAAGAACATCAATTAATTTCCTGAGCTTCTGAACTAAAATTGATTCAGAAATGCGTCAAAAACTGGCTACTATGGATTTCAGAACAAAATCAGAAAGAATCCCGAAATAACTTATTTTCAAGGAACGTGGTGTGACAGTATTTTCTGAAATATCTTCTATTTTTATCAAAAAATGAAAAACGCCATCGGATTAGATAGTTTCTGAATAAGAACATCAATTAATTTCATGAGCTTCTGAACTAAAATTGATTCAGAAATGTAAGTCATAAAATAATAAATTATGATCCAATTTCAGCTTTAAATTTTTTTATTTATATTCTGTATTAGAATAATAATTTCAAGTATCAGCTTTGCATTTTTTTTTCTTTTTGCATATTATTCTATTTGATCAATCTCATAACAATTTTCCAAATTAATTTACGTTTCAGTAAGTTAGATATTTTTAAATTTACTGGGGTTTATAATGTGTTTATTTAAACAAGTTAAAAAAATATATCGTTTGAAACGCTTCAAAATCTTACTGCCGCAGTATATGTATGAAACATCAAGTTTTTGAGTTGCTCGAAAGTAAAATATTTTTTGGGGATATAATTGAAGTAACATTAATGTTCAAATAAAATAAGCAAATTTCAATGTTTGCTTGATGATATCGAATGGATGTTTATAAATTAGTCCTCTCTGTTCAAATGTGTACAGGTCCGCATGTACTTCCGTAGTTATATTATAAATAAATTAGCACATTGTAAAAATTTTCAATCCCATTGTAAATGCCTTTTAAAACATTCACAAGAGCTAATGTGTGATAAGATTAAAATTTTAAAATCTTGGCTTTTTAATGTTTTGCCTTTCAAAGGTTTAATAATTTCCAACTCTCCCGATTTTATCGGGATACTCCCATTCGAATAAACATATTTAAAACAGAAAATATGTTCAATGAATAAAATAAAGTAGACTTCAGATGGCTACTGCATGGAAGCTAAATACATTTATTTAAATAAATTATCTGTTGCAAAGTATATTATTTCGATAACCACCCCAGCCCCTGAAGTTTCGCAAATATTGTTTAAACTGGAGAAGAAATGCCATTATAATTACAAACGTTTAGGCTCTTTCATCTTTTTTAATAATAACTATAAATAAAACAAAATAAAAGAATATATTTCACAATGGAATTACGTTATATTATAGTGCATTTTTTTATTGTAGTTATTTAAAATGCATTTTTATAATGCTGAAAATTTTAAGAGAAAGAATATTTATGTATATTGTTCTTCTATTTCTTCTATCATTCTTTACACTCTGTGACGTTTTTTACTTCTATTCTGTTATCTCTGGGAAAAAAAATTACCAATTCATTTTTTTTTAATTTATAAAATGATGCACTTCTATCATGTAAAAATTTTACGGCAGTATTGGGACAAATGAATTTTACTTACCTATCTGTAGTATATTATAATATAACATATCATATCGGACAAATTCAAGCTGTATAAACACTCAAAAACAAATCTAATGGAAGTACTTTCTAGTACCTATAGTAAATTAAATCTTTCAAAAATAGTAAAGATTTATAAAATATACATCCTTACAGTGTTTTAAAATTATTTTAGGATTTAATTTGTAAAATTAATTGGATAAAATTTACCAATTTAATTTTGTTACATATACAATAAATATTCGACAGAAAATCGGACGTGTTATAAATATTTTTTTTCAGTAGAGTTATTCGTAATTCTATAATTTTTAATGAATTTGTTTATATTTTATTTACAATTAACTACATTTTAATTTTAGTATTATTATCTCTGTTTCGTTTACTTTTCTTGGTATTCGTTGAGCCTCTCTGAATCATTCGGTTTATCAAGATTTAAAAAAAATCTCAAGTTTTAAATAATTCATTGAAGTTTAATATATTTTTCATTAAAACTTTCATTATTGCACATCTGTCATTATGTGTTTTATACTATGTTCAATTATTATTAATATTATTAGATATACCAAACTGTGAAAAATGTTTAGTATAATTGTAATTTAGTATAAATGTTTAGTAGTGTGCGTACAGTCCAATTAGAGAATATATTTATTACTATTTTCATAGAATTCTTTAGAGACGTTGATTAATATAGTTATAGAGTAAATGAATGCATAAATATATATTAATCTATAACGATTTATTTGATTAATAGTTACAACGGAAAATATTTGTCACTTCCATCGGAGAAGACCGGCTGCGTTGTCACCATCTGCTGCCATCAAACGTCAAAAGATATTTTGTCTTCCATGAGTTATGACAAAATGTCTGCAGATTAATATAGGAAAATTCAAAAAAGTCCGTATGTAAAGAGACATATTATAAATAAATGTAAAAAGAATGCAGAAAATTCCTTTTCATAGCGCATATTGAAATAATAGCAATTTATCATTGTATGCTTTTAAAAGATATATTTATTATTCTTATCTGCATATACTAAACAGAATCACAAAACATAAATTTATTATTAACAGAAAGTAACATTTTAGTATGTATTGTCCGTATTGAGATGAAAACAATTATACTGAAGGTGAATTTAGATTATTAAATGAGGTGCGACTAGAACATTAGATCCTATAAAGAAACAATAAAGAATAATAGTAAACAGTGGTACACGTGCCGCTACAACTAATTTCAGATTCCATACAGGTATGCAATGGAAATGCAAAAAGAAAAAAATTCAATTCAATACCACCGTTTCCCGTTTTACTCTATGAAGCAATCTGAAACTTAAATAATAACTAGATGGAATCCGTCAAAACTTGACGAAAAAAATACTATAACAATATCTGTAAAATAAGCTTCTTTATTATTTAAGAAGGGGTGCGTATGAAAAAGTCTTTCAAATATTATATTTTAAAAGTTTTTTCCCCAGTTAAATACCAGTCGATATTTCCGATGCAAACTCCAAACAAACAATCCGTAGTAAACTGTGTAATGTAAATCAGTTTGACATTATCTCCATATTCCCCACGGCAAGAAAAAAATTTCATGTACCTGTGAAGTATCATACAAATAATATATTCCTATGCTCATCTCATATTCAGTAAATAAAAGAACATAGTAAATAAAGCACATATCTCCCCCCCCCCCTTTGATAATGCAACTGAATGAGCTCCTATGCGCATGTGCATTGCATCTGCCCAAAAGCACCGTAGAAATTCGATGTTAAAAAAGTTTTAAAATGTTTAAATTAAAAGTTTTAAAATGTCCTCTTTAATCATTGTTCGTTACAAATCCATTTCTTCTAAAACGCATCCATTATTTTAAGCTAATCAATTTTTATGTAAAAATGAAGAACTTTTTTACTGTAATATATCAATCTGCAGATGAGGGAGATTTTTAATGTTTTAAAGTGTAATTTATTTGTATGGTTTCTTCGGTTCTTTACATAATCAGAATGATTATCCCTTTTTCATCACAATCAGGGATATTTTCCCTCTTATACAGTTGACAAATGGATCGTTAAAACAATATAAAAAATGCAATTCCTAGCATATTCTGATATCTGCTGAAACATATACATGAACGAATTCAACATATCAATTTTATGTTCAACATAAACTGAAAATAGTTTTTTTTTTTTTGTCAGATTTTTTTTAACGCCGAAATGCTCTATCTTATGGATAATCTGATCTTATGATTTATCACTGTTTATATTATTATTATTATTATTATTATTATTATTAACTTTTTATGATGGTTAGGGAAATATATTTTCAATTGTGGCAACTTTCCCAGGGGCTATTTTTATTATTGAAGTTGGTGGTTATTGATAAGATAGAATTAAAAAACTTTTCATGCTTGAAAATTATTTAAAAAATCATTAAATTAAGCGGCAGTTTTCAAATAAATTTGAATCGAAAGCTAATTTTATTTTCTAATTGATGATGTAAGAATTACGATTGTAATATGTAGTAAAAAAATTAAATTTGCAGTATTTAGAAGTAACGTAAGCGCGATGAAAGCTAAAGCGATAGCGCCGTTTGTTGTCACAACCGTTATACATTTCTAAAAACTACCACTGTGTTTTTGCTGGCGTCCAAAAGTAGACTACCGTTTTTTCACATCGAAAGAGAAATTCACAGTGAAAGAGATTGGACTTTGCGCTAATAAGGTACTGTTAAATGAACTCATAATAAACCTACCAAAATAATTCATATGAAATAATTTGTTTATTCAAATACATTGTTTATTCTAGCTAAAAATACAATAATTATTTCAAGTATTTTTTTCTACCATTTCTTTCACCATTTTTAATAATTTTTAATTTCCTGAAATCCTTTAGTTTTGTGATTTTTTTTATTAAAAAAGGAAATTTTCTAACCGATAGTTAAAAAAAAATAATTGGCAATCAATGACGGCTCCAATTCTAATCTTTATTATTAAAAATGGAAAAATCAGTTAAAATTATGTCATGTTGACACAATAATATACATTTTTCTCTTTAGTTTTATCAATGTTAAAATGTATTTCAAGCTAAGCATAATGTCATTTTCAACGGCGCAAACTTATCACACGTACTTCATATACGTTACTTTAATGCTTAAACACCATGTATACAAAATAAATAAATAAATAAAAATATTCCCTTGACGTCACAATAAATATGAATTTTTATTCGCTTATAAAACACACTGATAAATATTTTTACTGAAATTTAACTTTCAAATTAAAAAATTCGGCCTAAAAGCCACGTGCTTTTAATATTTATTATTTCTCTTTCATCCTCGTAAACACAGAGCTCAGAGAATAATCTCTATGAAACGCAGCAGTGGGCGTTATCCGATTATGACGTCATTAGCAGAAGTAAAAGTTTAATTGAAAATTACGGCTAATATATTAAATTTTCGAACAAACTAATGCACGATAACAAATCTGTGTCCAGATATCTTTCATTTAAAAAAGGAATGATGTAATTTAATGCAGTAGTTTGTCCTCACGAATTGTCGAAAGAAAAAGCTTAGCGTTTTAAATATATAGATGACTCCTCGATGAACTATCTATTTTGCGACCAATTTTTTATGTATATGTTTTTTTTTGTATGAATGGGTTAAATACAAACTATGAGGGGATTCGTCAGCATCTTTTTCACCCATTCCAAATTAAAATAATTTAGAAAAAAAAAAAAAACTCTGAGTTTGAATTACTGAAAAAAATTAACAATATTATCGTCTCACATCTTATAAAATTGCATGACTGTAGAAAAATTAAAAACATTAATATTGACGTTTAAAAAATCAATTTATTTATTTTAACTAAATAATTCTGAGTTTCTTTCCGTTTACGAAGCCACTCTCCAGACAGAAGAGAAAAAGATTAAATTAGAGTCCAATTTTCTGTTTGACAACATACTTTAGTTCAGCGTTAAAATGCTATTGTTTGTATACGGAAAAGTGTTTACCTCTCCCTTTTTGCATGCCAAGAAAGGAAAGTTATGGAGAAAAAAGTTAAGTTAAATTTTGGTGTGATTGTTTGTGTGTGCAATTAGTTTTGTTAATGTTGATATATCAAATTTAGCCTAACCCAATGAATTTCAGT
This sequence comes from Maratus michaelseni, assembly GCA_963931845.1. Classification (NCBI taxonomy): domain Eukaryota; kingdom Metazoa; phylum Arthropoda; class Arachnida; order Araneae; family Salticidae; genus Maratus; species Maratus michaelseni. The sequence goes on along the minus strand of OZ007596.1, from coordinate 266,286,919 downwards.
ATAGTGTTCTAATTCGTCGCTTTTCTTGGAGCTTTCTGTAGTAGTTTTTATAGTTTTTATGTTCGTAACACCATCTACGTAAAATGACAATAGCAGAGCTGTCTTCATGCTCTGGATTCATCTCGGATTTCGTTACACTGCAGAGGAAGACATCAAATCATTAATGCAAATTTTTGCTGACAGGAAATGATTACATGAAAATTTCTATATCCCTGTGGGCCAGAAAATTTGCAAATTTCGTGACCAATTTAGAAATTTTGAGTCCAAGGAAATTTCATGTCTTTTTACTGTGATCGTTTGACGAAATTTGCCCTTCTTGAACCATCGTTGGATGTAATTCGCAATTTTTTAACGTAATCCGTTTAACAAAAATTGCAATATTTTTTGCTGTCGTTTGAAAAATTGCAATATTTCTGCGCGAAAGTTTGATGAAATTTGTGATATTTTTCATGATCGTTTGATGAAATGTGCGATATGTTTTGTCTGATATGAAATTTGATTTTTTTTACTGCTTATTTGAGGAAGTTTGATGAAGACAGTCTTCATGTGGTGGAATTATATATTTGTAATGAAACTGCAGTTCATCAGCTTTCTTTCTAAGAGTTTGTATGCATGATCTTTTATTAAAATAAACGTCTGCATATATTTTCTAGTAGATTACAATGTTCTCAAACCTGTCACGATTATTTAAACAGGGATAAATTTTAATATTGTAGGAAGAATCAAATTTCATCATTTAACTAAAATGTTCAGAAGCCCGAATAAGAATTGTGTAGCTTTGAAATACAGCGACGTTAAATTTTTAAACATATAGCTGTATTCGGAGCCATTCACTAAATTAATAACTCTCAATCATTTAAATTATGAGCATACAGTTTTCTATGATACAGGAGAAGGAAGTACAGTTTGTCAGAGTTGACTCTATATCTAGTCCTAATTGAATCGCAAATTAGAGGGTTTTTTTTCAAAATGATGAACAAAAACATGATGTGAAGTTGATGCCTTTTATTTAAAAAATAAAATATAGAAGTCAAAAGCCTTTTTTCCTTCTGTATTATTCAAGATAAATATAAACTAAGAAAAATTATTTTTTTTTCGTTTTTATCCAACAGAAATACATGTTACTAAATTTCCTTAATTTAAGCCCTTAAAGTTTGAAAGAAACAGTGCACGCAATATCTAATATAATAATTTTAATTTCAGATAAATAACAGATAAAATCCTTATCTAACAGTGTCTTATAATTTATACCTTAGAATGTGATAGTTTGTATAAACTATACTACTTTGCAGTATAAGTTAAAACCGAAAATGCTTTATATGATTGATTACTTGCGCTAGTCTTGCTTTTGTACGGCATGATATGTTTTTCTTGCGATTTTGAAGTAAATGCTATATAATTGTAGCAGTCATAAAACACTTCGAAAAAGGCTGTTCTAATATTTATCCAAGAAACATTTTAACGAATATTTACATAAGAAGTTGTAATGTTAAAAAGCATGATTAGCTGATATATATATATATTTTATATTGGAATGCATTTCGAAAAAAAAGTGCAAATAGTTCTATGGAATTACTGAAAACGCCTCATCCAATACCCTTAGTTCCTTACTTGAAATGTTAATAGTATTTTACAAAGAAATAGTTTCCATAAAATGAAATATATTAAAATACAACGAATGTCCATTAAATGTGAAAGCTTTTTAGAATGATCAAAACTAGATATCTTGAAGAGTTAATCTCATTATCTGTTTGATCAGCAATAAAGCATAAGTTGTTATTATGTACCATTCCTAATCGTTGATAAACGTTATAATATAACTAAGTATTGACTGAAATGAAAATATAATATTATACAGGGTAATTATAAAAAAAAAACTATCCCGACATTTGGGTCGCTAACTATCATACCATTCACAGAAACTGAATGAAATTTTGGCAAAAGGTATTTTGAGGTATGCGTTCAAAAATTGTATGGAAAACAACACGTTTGCAGATCACCGGCAGTAACCTCTTAAAAAAGTATGGGCCAAGGATGAACGTACTCGTTATACCACACCACACAGTCACTTTTTCCTCGTGTAATGAACGTGCATTCACATCATGTGGATTATTCTCTGCTCAGTGCACATAATTTTTCGAATTAACGTTACCAGCTAACGAGAAATGCGCCTCATCTGTCCACAGAATGCGTAAAGCTGTTATCTTCATCGTACCGGATAAGGAATTGATTTGCATAATCCAGCCGTAATTGATAGTCTCCCGCTTCCAACATCTGAAAACGCTAGAATCGATACGGAAACATGATTAGAACAGAGCGCAGAATCTTGCGTACAGTTGAATTCGGCAGATCCAGAACACGTGAAACACCGCGTGCAGTTACGGGACGAACTGTGCTTATCGTCTGATGAACTTCTGCAACAGCTTCCACAGGAACGGAAGGTCGTCCAGACCGAGGTCGATCGCATGTGGAACCAGTTTCTTCAAATTTATGAATCAAGTCCCGTACAGTTTTGACAGTGCACGGGCCTCGCCGTAATCCATGCTTTCTGCGTTAAACACGCAATGTCTCTGCGGCATTGTGTCCATTCAAGTAATAAATCTATACGATTTCCCCACGTTCTTTCCCTGAAAGCGGCATCTTGTTCGGAATGGCAGAAAGGAACATACGCGGCTCGCATCTCGCAGTGCCTTTTCTTTCACCTAGCGTGACGACGTCAGTCATGACTGTGTCTTACGTAAAACCCAAAATTTGCGTTTCTTGGTTTCTTCTTCTCGTTCTGTGGAGAACTAATCAGGCTGGGATATCAGCCAAAGAAACGGTGTGACGCGTGACGTAAATGAAACTAAAATTAATGCTCTGGTGCACGGTAAAGTCCTTTTTACTTTTCCCTTGCCTAGTTCCGGTGATTTTCATGCTACAGTTGCCGTTCCAACGCTATTTAGGGTTTTTCACAATGGAGATCACATTCCAATACAAAAACTGGGTGTTGCTATTTGATTTTTTCAAAATTTTCTCACTTTAACCGCAACTGTTTGAGTGACACTGTTGTTTTCCATATCATTCTTGAGCGCATACCTCAAACTACCTTTTGCCAAAATTTCATTCAGTTTCTGTGAATGGTATGATAGTTAGGGGCCCAATTGTCGGGATAGTTTTTTGTAATCACCCTGTACAATTATTGCACAGTTTTACTCTAACCTATTTTAGCTGAAAAAAAAAATTAACGTTATATTCGATAACATAGAAAATCTTTTAACATGCTATATTTCAGAAAAACCTCAGACATCCTCCATTAAAATAAAAATGTATTGCAAAAATATTTATGAATCAATATTATGACACACGAATCTTATATATAACAGATCTTACCAGAGTAACTAATACATTTTCATAACGTTTTCCTAAAGAAAATTAAGGAAATTATAAAAAACCTTTTAATAACACCATAAAAATAAGGAATGTGATAGGCTTTTCGAAAGAACTCTCTTCGTTAGGCGCAAAGAAGACGTGCAACCACTTTGAAGGCAGGAGCAAGACTGGAAGGAAATGGGAGGGAAAGAGGGACAAGTTAAGATGACAGCCAATAGGAAAGCAGATAAGACGAATTTTTCCATTTTCAGTCCGATGTGTATTTCTCGAGTTATTCAACCGTTTCCATACTTTTCAATGGAAAGGACTCTGAGTGCATGTTACTCGATTAAAGTGCTATCTACGATTTTTCGAAGAAAATGTTAAATACAAAAGTTACGTATTTTTTCCGTAGAATCCGAATCTGTAATAAAAAGGGCGGTTACCATTTAAGATTTCAAAGTCTCCCCCCCTATTCCCCCAAGAGGCAGAGTTGGGAGAGGTAAATTTGATATACCAAAATAGATTTTTCAAAACTATTGAACATGCATTTTTCTATTTTTCAATCCGATGTACATTTCGCAAATTATCTGACCACTTCCTGACATTTCAAAGGAAACGATTCTCACTGCATTTTACTCGATTACAGCGCCATCTACGAATTTCCGAAGAACATGTTAAATACAAAAGTTACGTATTTTTTTTTCCCGTAGAGTCTAAATCTATAATAAATAGTGGGGTTACCATTTAGGATTTCAAAGTTGCCCCCTTTCCCCCCAAGTGGTAGAAATGGGGGGGTCAAGTTTAATATCCCTAATTAGATTTTTTTTAAATATTAAAGATGCATTTTTCTGTTTTGCAATCTGATGTATATTTTTCGAGTTATTCAACCGTTTTCAGAATTTTCAAAAGAAACGTTCTTGCTGCATTTTACTAGAGTACAGCGCCATTTACGAATTTACGAAGAACATGTTAAATACAAAAGGTACGTATTTTTTTTCACGTAGAATCCGAATCTGCAATAAAAATGGAGGGTTACCAAAAAAAGTTTCAAAGTTGACCCCCTTTCCCACCCAAGGGGCAGAGTTGGGGAGGGGGGACTTTGATATCTCTAAATAGATTTTTGAAAAATATTGAACATGCATTTTTCCGTTTTTCAATCCGATGTATATTTTTCGACTTATTCGACCGTTTCCAGACTTCTCGGACACCCTGTATATTACATACTATTAAAAAATATAACAATATTTTTAATAACACACTACTTATTAGAATTTTCAAAGTCGTTATTTATAAATTTTAGCTTTTCAAGGTAGAAGTCTACATTTTGTATTATTTTTTGTCTGATTGAACATTGTTAAATATTAATAATTAAATATTTTTTAAATGGAATTCATGCGAACAAAACAATGAGAAATATAATCAAAGATTACTTAAAAGTAACTTTAATTTTATTAGAATATGGAAAATAAAAGTATAATAATGTGTATAGGACGATGATTTTTGAAAGATCTGTTAAAAGATTTAATGAAATAAACATTCGACCAAGAAACAAATATTAAAATAAGTATAAAAAAAATTATAAAGCTTTTCTATATATTCTTAGAGATTTTCTATTATTCATAATTTCCGACCACTCTTTAATAATTATGTTGTACTCAGCTTATGTTGTACTCATACTTCTATAAATCAGATGTAAAGAAATATATGCTTTAAGTTTACGGTGTAATTAAATTTAACTTAAAAAATGTATTTTGTTTTGCAGAATTGTTAATCGCATATATTTTAATTCATGAAGTTCATCATAGAAAATTGTTAAATATCTTAATGCTACTAACATTTTTTTTTTTTTTTTTTTTTTTTTTTTTTTTTCTAAGAACTCATTTTACGTGTTTTATGCTTTTAAAATATGTATCTGTCTGTTATAAGACGAAGGTCTAAAAATAGTTCTTAAAATACACTATTTAAAAATTGCATAATCCCAATGTTAATTTAAGCTGCAAAATATACACATTAAATTAAAGTAAAATCGCTTTAATGTCTACCATATAATTTCTGAGATATTATCTCAAAACGCAGCAGATAATATCTAAAAGCAACATCACACGTTATTAAAAGTGTCATAAAATGCTTTATCAAAAGTGTCAATGCTACATATTCATGGTTACATCTAATTAATAATATATTGCAAGTTTTGGCTATTGAAGCGTAGTGGTCTTAGAGATAGATGGAAAATTCACATATATCAATCACTTCGACAATAAACATTGTTTAAGCTATACAAAATTTAAGCATATATTGAGCTAGTTATATAAAATACATTTATTGAGAAAATTTGCGAGAATGGCTAATGAAAAGTATTTATTCAATACAGTAAAGGGAATAATAAAACTACAACGATTAGGAAATTTAATTTGTCAAAATTTGAAGAAAAGTTTTGAAAAAGAAAAAAAAATTAGAAATCATTATTTTGATTTTTAGTTTAAATTATTACTGGAAATATATTTATTGTAACATTTAGTTCAAATAAAAAAAAATTCGTAAAGAAAACTATTCATCCTACATTGCAATATTAGATGACAATTTTTGAAAAAAAAAAAAGAAAGAAAGACTCAAAATATGTTTATATATATTTTTCTAATTTGCATTATTAGTTGGAATATATTTATTTTTACATTTCTTTCAAAGATAATATATTTGTATCGAAGGCAATGCACCTTTCACTGACAATTTTGAAGTTCAATTTGAATGTGGAGACAAGTTAATTTTATCGTATTGCTTCGATAATTTATTGTGTTATTTGAATTATGTATATTTTTATGGTGTCATTTAATATAAATTTAATATGCAATTACAGTTATCCGTATTGGCTGCAAAAAACATCTTCTTTTTGGCATGCGCCAGTGCACTTGTCCCACTTTCAAACGCAATGTTAAATTGAAAGCATTGATTTTATTTGAATGGAATATATTTGTAACAGTAAAAATTGAATATTTTATTTCATTTACTTATCTATCTTATCTCAATATTTCATTCTTCGTTAGAAAAGTTAGAGTTAACAAATAATAAAGTTATATTTATAGGAAAAATTGGAAAAATCGAGACAAATATTAGGTATTAATTTGTATGAATGTAATTATATTCCTCAATTTAGATAGTGTCAAATTTTAAAGCATTCATGATGCAATTCTAATTATGCTGGTTAATATTATGCATGATAAAACACAATTTTTTTAAAATAAAATATTAAGGAAACGAATTTATGAATCGATATTATGAAACGACTGATTAAACAAATATATGGTACATGCGGAATTTCTAGAGCGCTGACGGTAATGTAATAATAGTATGTTCTAACTGTTACCTATAGTACGTTTTTTTTCTGGAATACAGTAGGTATAACATTTAATGATTTTTTTATAGAGTCAGAAAAATAATACGAATATATTGAAAATATATATGTTAAATACGGAATTTGTAGAACGCTGACTGTAATGTAATTTATTTTAGAAAAAAAAATTATTGTACCCGTTTATTCAAAAACTCAAACTGATATAGAAAAAGCTAAATACACCAGTATATAAAATACACGTTGCTGCATCAACCATATCAACCATTTTCGGATGGTTGATTAACTGGCATCCCAGATAGGTGTAGGTGTCGATAGAGCTTAACTTTCGATCTCGTGACTACTTTATCGAGAACAATTGTGGCCAGGAGTTCCATCTCCATAACAGTATCGTGCGGACCGTACTTTCTCATAGGGGTGGCAGCAGCTAAAAGGCGCAGACATTGTAGTAGCGAAAGCAGGTGATTGTCCATGAGGTAGATGAGCTATTAGAGCACAGGCGGAACCCAGACCGTCCGGACCGCCTGTTTGCTTTTATTTTCTACTTCGTATTCCCGACGCTTCTGGCCTAGTCATTCTGGAGTGCGCAGGACTCAGGGGGACTAATTTTCCTTTATATATATATATATATATATATATATATATATATATATATATATATATATATATATATATATATATATATCTTTATATTTATTATTTTATAATTTTATTATTTACTAATATTTTATGTTTTGTGTTCCGCCGGCATCAAGTTAATGGTCGCCTTTGTAAGCTTTCCGCTTTCGAAGCTGGTGGTAGAGTAAATCTTCAGTGGGGACTTTTTGCTTGTCTGAAAGTTATGGTTCGCTATCGTTGGCTGCAACAAGCTATTTGGGAGCTATGATGCAACAGGCCTAGCTTTGGAACCGGACTTGTTCCAATCCCTGTCTGTCTATTGAGTGACGTTTTATCGCTGAATACGGAGTCGGTTTAACAAACTATGTCATGTCCAATATTGGATTGTTGCCTTAAAATAACTGGTCTTACTCTGAGTTATGAAACATAAATTTAAAAGTAATATATTCAAAAACGTGTCAGATACTATATAATACCTCTTGGGTGCATTTTTATTAAATAAAGTGGAATATTACGTATGAAATAAAAGGAATATTCCATTGAACGAATCGTTCAAAAATTGAATTTGGATGTCAATGTGAGTATCTAGCGGGTCGCGTGGTTTATGATGCAGGGAAGGCTTTCATATCCGATGCTCACTTTTGAAGGGGGTATAACTAGAAATCAGAATAAATCCTTTGGCATACGCTTCTGCTTTTGACCCGCGAGGTTTTATTACAATTATTTATGCTTTCTAATAATTATTAATTTCTGTTATTTGTAATTAGGCAACAGTATTTTTATTTCTTAATTTTTTAAAATATTTATTTATAAAAAATAACTTAGTAATTTAAAATTTGATATTTTTTAATGTTCGAAAAAAATTTAAAAATATATATTAAAATATATATATTATACTATATATATATATATTTATACATTTCTATGTAAAATTCTTTTATGTTTAATATACATTACTGCTAAAGGCGTTATTATCATTATTATATTATTATTATTATTACGGCATCTAACGGATCCCACTCGAGTTTCCCTGGTAACTAAATGTAGGCGATTTTTTATATTATTATTATTTAAATCTCTGGTAAATATTTTTTTTTCATTTACTATATGGTCCACTATCATCACAACAACAATTTCATAACAATTTCATATTAAAGTATCATTAATACATTTAAATAAAGTTTTTAGTTTATTAAAAGCGATACTTTCGGATATTCTGCATGCCATGAGTTAGCCGAAGAAACGCCCAAGATTTTGCAACTTAGAAAAACCCTATTTGTTCTGTTTATTTCTATGGTTTAAGCGAGTAGTTCGATTACATGTTTGTTAAATGTTGTATTTTATTTATAGTATTTTATTACGTTATCTATTTATTGACGAACTTTTAAATTTCATATAGGATTCATATGGAATGTTAGCAGGAAACAAAGGTAAACATTTTATATATTTTAACTGAAAATGTGTTAATCTTTTGTAATTGGTCTGCACGTGATACAGAGATATTTGTTTTTATAGTTAATACTGGGAAATTATTTTAAAAACATGAGAAATCAGTAAATACAGTTATAGTTTTTAAGCCAACTGCATTAGAACTACATTAGCCAACACTTTTGTTCTATGCTGCAAAAATTACAATTATGCGATGTTTAGAAGTTAAGCAAAATGCAGTAAAAGCTATATTCATTTGATTTGGGGATTGTCACCATCAGTATGACATCAGCATTACTGACGGACATGTTTTTACCTAACAATATACACTACTATTGCGCTGACAGAAATCAAAAGCTTGCATGTTTTTGTCGGCGACAAATCATAATCTACATATACCAGATTTCATTTTCTACGATTATTGATAACAGAGTTATCGGAAAATTTTCCCCACAATTACGTCACATATTATTTATCATAAAATTCTAAGATTAAAAATACATTTACATAAATAATTTCTAATTATTCTGCAAACGAAATTTTTCTGAATGAATCAACGTGAAAATATGTGAATGTCTATAAATTTTTCAAAAGGTGTAATTCAAAATGTTACCAATTTATTTCGAAATGCATGCGTGCTTTCCGAACGATTTGTTTCAGTTTAAAAAGTCATTAAAGTAACAAAAAATAAAAATAAAAATGACGTATTTATTTAAATAATTTTTATATAATAATGTTTTCAACATCGCTGGAAGAACTCATGTATGACTACATCGGAAATTCCCGTGAGCAATGTAATGCAAATAATAATGAGATGCAAATAAATAGATGGTTTTACAGCATTTTGTAGCAATGACTGGAGTATTTAGCAAATGCTAATTAATTATTAAATTTGAACTTTATCGCATATCCTTTAAAACGAAATTTATTAATACACAATATTTAAAGGACTAATCTAATGTAAACTATTTTTTAAGATTGTAAATACAGTATATTTTTTAAAGGTCCTCATTAGATTATTTTTTATTAAACGTATTTTACAGAAATTTGAAAATTTATGTCTTATTATTGTAGTCTAATTTAAACTATGTATTTATATTCTAATCTACTGCAAAATGTTTTTAATTAACTATCTTATGTATCTCAATTGGAAAAAGATACAATTTAGAAACAGACCGATGTAATTAACATGTTCACTTACATATCTCAACAAACTGAATATCTAACACACTAGTTTTAATTAAGAGAATCATTTTCGAATATAACTACTTGAAAAAACATTAATCTTCTAAATCAACATGCGCAGTGGCAATTGAACATCTTCGAAAATTAATAACTGCTTTAACATATTTATTTTCTAATAAATAAAAATTTCGATATTATATGCGAGTATATTTGTAACTTAGTTTATAATTAATGTTACTCGAATGAAATTTCTACAGAGAATTATAGGAAAACAGTTTTTTTTTAATGTATCGAAAACTATGCATTAGTGTAAAGTAGACTTTTAAAATTAATATTTTAAAAATGAATATATCGCACAATTTCGTTTTTAAATTTTTTTCTGTAAAAATTACTTGGACAAGTTTTACTTTAAACTGACGGATCTGAAGATAATTATTTAATAATAATTTTCAATAATTTCGTCATCAACTGTAACTTAACGCATAGACATTTTTTGTGAATTTAACACCTTAATTTTTAATTGACTTTAAAAATCCGAATTTAAACGGTGGAAAACAAAATGTGCGTTGCTTAAAAATAATTATCCATTATTTATAAAGATCTTTCCTAAGATATGTAAATAAGGTTAATTTTTGCCCTTCCCTCCCTCGGTATTGTGAAAGAAGTTTCGGTTTTATAAGCTATTTTAAGTGTTCTAATATAATTAAGATTTATATTTGCTGTCTTTTTCATTATTTTTTTCTTCAATTGTTTTAATGTAAAACAATTGATTCTAAACATAGGTTCATCGGCTGAGCTCCCGGTCATCCTTCTGTGCCAAATCTAGTATTCATCCTGACCAAACTCATAGGAAGAAAGTCCTTCCGGTCTGTACCGGGGGAAAAGGTAGCTTCCATATTCCATTTCTTTAAAAATTCTACCCATTTTACTCAAACACCCGAAGTTTAAATGCCTGGAAAACGGTTATAGAAGATTCATCCCTGGTTTTTGTAATTACTGAATTTGAATGCGAATTTCAGCAGGAGAGTTACAGCATAACAATAATCAGATTGTTTCAAAACATCATCCAATCTAGAATTTCAAACAGCTATATCTCAGCCATTTTTTAAGGTAAAGTCAAAACAAAAATTTCTCCGAAATCCTTGTATCACAATCTAATACTTAACGGAAACAAGTTTTTAGATTTATAATTTTTTATACATATTTTATAATAAATAAAAAAAAATAACTATCCGCCTATATATGAAACAAGATGGCGCATGAAGTTAGTCAACGAACTCGGTCGAGACCTTCGTATGCTCTGTACGCAGGTTGAGTCACATTCATATCGGTTCATTATATACGAGAGTTACAGCATAACAAAAATCAGATTGTTTCAAAATGTCAAACACCCTAGAATTTCAAACTGCCATATCTCAGCCATTGTTTCAGATAAAGCCAAAACAAAAAATGTTCCGGAATCCCTATATTACAATCTAACACTTAATGGAAACAATTGTTTCAATTTATATTTTTTTTTGTGAAAGATCAGTGAAAATGTACCAAAATTTTCTTCGTTTTTCTCCTAACGGCTGTAATAGGTAGCTTTTCACCTTTTGTAATGAAAGCTACCTAAAAGTAGCTGCATTGATTTCCTTTTAAAAATGTACTTAAAGTCTTTTATTAGCAATTTTCTTATTGTAATATGCTAGGACAGCAGTAGTTACAATTTATTTGATGAACACAAATTACTCTTTGACTTGTGATTCTACCCCAAAACAGACGTAAATTGTTTAAAAAAAACTATATATAATTGGGTTTCTAATTGTAATAAAATGATATAGTTTAAAGCAGTCATGTTCAGTCTGTGGCCACTATAATCATTTGGCAGGCTAATCTCTTATGTGTGATCCAAATCACACAATCATCAATCCATATTTATAAAATTTTGAAATGAGCTTGAAAATTAAGTGTGCTTGAGATTAAATTTCTAGTTTTATGTTCCTTAAAAATCTATAAATCGTATGCGTGCGCAAAGCCCACCTAATTTTCTTAAGTTATGTAAAAAGCATTTTATGCTTAAACATTTGATGCATACACTTGTCCTATTCTAAAAACTGATTGTTTTTAATAAACTTTAATTTATTTATATGTTAAAAAAGGCTTTAAATCAGCAGAGTTTAAGACATAGAAACATACTATTGAAATAAAGTGATTTGTTATTTTTTTAAATTGTGTTTTTGATTAAATTTTTCACACGCACCAGACTGGCATAAATAATGTTTATACTGCTATATGATATATAATATTTTTCATAGCGAAAAAGTGCACTCTTGCATTTATTTTTGATTTCACTGAATAGAAAACAAATGCAAATACAATATACAGGATTTCAATGTATGCATATTTAGTGGATACGTAACAAAAAGAATAACAATTAATGGATTTTTGTACTGTTTCTTTTTCTGAAAATAAAGGTTTTAAATGTCGTATAATTGGAAATAAATGTATAAAAAGGTTTAATAATTGTAAAATCAAAAGCAGTATTCAATTAATTTAACATATACATATTTATACTTATCCATTTTATAATTTGTTATTATTTTATAAAAATGGGGAATCACATGTTCTTATAGATTCCAGTAGAATGCACTTAAAAAAATCTATAGTTTAACTTTAATTAAAAACACGATTTTGTGTCTGGTAAAAAATCTGTTAGTTTACAAAACGATATGTTACGAGTACAGTTTTTGATAAAATGAAAATTATGTATTTAATACATTGATCTTATTTTTTAAATATTCCATCACATTTTTTTATTGTTGGTTATTTTAATTTGTTTGAAATAAAGCGAACACAACACTGTGAAAATATTATTGCATGGAAATATTAATACTCACAAACAATAAATTATCCTAGTAGTTTTCCTTTATTTAATAGTATAAATTAATGTCTTAAATAGATATTTTATTAACATATTTAAATTTAATTTTAATCTGAAAACATATCAGATAATTATAAAAGTACCTTTAAATTATTCTCAGAGATACAATAGAATTTCCATTATTCATAAAATAACACTACATCATATTTAATAGAGTTCTATTTCTAGTGTAGAAATGCAATTTTAATAAACCAAATATGAACTATTTAGTTTAATTACATTTTTAAACGTTGTGTTAAAAAGAACTGAATTTAAACAATTTTCATTAAAAATATTACTCTGCAAATAATACTTTAAATAATAATAGCATTCAATCTTATTATTATATAAACTAAACTTTTCATGGAAAATTGAGTCTTTTGTCAAAGTGTTCACACTATAATTACAATGTTTTTAAAAATCGAGAAATTCTATAAGACGTTTTATTCACATCGATTTAAAAGATAATAGATTCTCTACTAGTTACACACTATTTTTATTGCACATTTTATTTATGTTTAATATCTTTATTGTCTCTGGAATGGATTGTTTCACTAAAAGAGAATAAATGTAAGAAATTTAAGTTTCATTAAATAATTTCATTTAATTTTCATTAAGCTTATGAGAAATCGTTTAAGTTTAAATTATTTTGTACTATTGACATTGTATAGAAATTCTGATGAATAGCTATGACAATTCCAGCACTTACTTTGAGAAAACAAAACAAAATAGCAATACTTTATCTTAGACGCTCAAAGCGATTAACGTGCACTTTCAAGTAGACACTCCACAACTGTTGTTGTACAACTATCTGGAGTCGCTGCGCTCTCACTCTACTCCTTCCCCCCGAACCTCTCTGTGCGCAATCTCGCCGACCGCTTTACCTTACACACTGGATACGTAATTGCACTCGATTAATTCTAACACAATTTGTAAATAAATCATATGAGTTGTAATTTTCCAAATGAATGAAAATTATTTAGGCCAGGATTCGAACGTAGGACATTTGGCTTAAGCTGCCAGTAGTCTGCCAACTGAGCTATCCTGGACGAATATGTCGTACACATGTCACACAGCAAAACTTTATTCATATTGACACCTAATCTATTATCTGAAACAGCTAAAAAAATTAATCGCAGGTAAATGAACCCCAGCACACACTGGATACGTAATTCCATTCGATTAATTCTAACACAGTTTGTAAATAAATCATACGAGTTGCAATTTTCCAAGTGAGTTAAAATTATTTAGGCCAGGATAAGAACAAAGGACCTTGGGTTTAAACTGTCAAAATTGTGCCAACTGAGCTGGATGACTTGTTGCCACCAGATTGGGAACTTTTCCACCCAATTGGAAAATTACAACTCATGTGATTTAGTTACAAATTAGAGTAATTGTGTTAAAATTAATAAAGTATGCTATGTCTCCTTACTAAAACATACACGTATTTGAACAATTTGTTTGATCCTCACACACATATCAAGAACTATGAAGAATTTGCAGCTTGTTCCAGTTGTTTTATCTCTTTACTGCATACCCCGGCACTATTGATATAAAAATATATATTCAGATTTTAGCTAAAAAATACAGTTTCATTTTTTTAAGTAAAAATTGTTAAAATATCTGAAATATTCAAATGCATAAATTGGGACAACATGAAGGTGTTCTAAGAGCACATTTTGTGAACATTATCAATGTTTATTCGCATTTTTATCATTTTATATATTTATTATATGAACTTATTTTAAGCCATAGTAAGTAATTGTCCGTTTTAAAATAATTAACTTTAAACCTAGATTTCAACTTCAATAATTTTTATAAACATAACAATTACTTTATTTTTTGTAGGTGGAGTACAAAATGGAAATAAATGTCTCTACCGAGTGAACTTTCAACAGAATGACATCTACCTACAAAGAATATAATATTTCTGGTTCAAATCTAATATATATAATTTTTTCAATCGAATAATGAAGCTCCATGCATAACGTATTTCAACCGTGTAAAGCTGTCTGATGCAAATCGGATGATACCAACAAATGTGTAAATTGCTTCATGATGAATATCATCTTACAAGGAAGGTCTCCTTAAAGCGCATACTCAGAAAATTTTGAAAAAAAAATGCTAATGAAGCTACTTATGTATATAATAAAGGAACAGTGAAATTTAGCTGCGGAATCCCAGTAGAAAATCTGCAAAAAAAAAAAATACTTTTGAGTATTTGGCGCAAAAAAAGCGATTTGGCTAGCAACATTTTTTCCTCGCCAATTTTGAAATTGCTTGTAAAATGATTATTCGAATGCGCAATACTTAATGAATTTAAAATTAAACGATGAAAGTTTATAATTTTTTGTATATTTTTTGTCTTTTCAATAATTTTTTTTTACTTCCAAATACGTGTAAGAGATGTTTGTAAAATTTGAAAGCGTAAAATTATCATTATCTTAAAAAAAATATACTAATGGGTTAATTCTAGGGATCATGATACCATACCCTCTTGTTCAGAATTGCTTGCATTTTGCGTTCAACATTTTCAACTCTCTGTACGCTTGCAGTAACATTGATTTAAAATATTCTTTAAATCAGATAAATAAATCATTCACTGTTTTTTTTTCCATTTATTACCAATTGGATGAAATTTTGTTATTGTTTAAACCCATTCCACGATTTTTTTCTAATTTAAACGATTTACCGGTTATATAAGTAATTTTTAAATGTATTTTAAAAAGAAAAGTCCGATTACAAACGCATTCGTTATACATTTTTATATCGAAAAGTCGTTGTTTCTATAGCAACAATACCTTTTCCTTGAATTGACAATTTTCAGAATCGGGCTTATTTTTTAGCTTAAAACAATTTCAATCAATTTCAATTTTGTTTTAAATCGTAAATTACGATCTCTAAATTTCATTAAATATACATATAAATGTGTACACAAAATTGTAGTTATAAACATTTATTTATTATGTAAGTTAAACTTACATAATCAAGTTCAGCATGAAAAAGTTTTTACTTAAAGAGTATTTGTTATAAAACCGTTTTTTTTTTATTATTTTTTATTCTGTCGCCATCCGGTGATAAATCGCCAAATAAACGAAATTTTCATAATTGTTTTACAGACGTTATATCGAGGTTCCGCAGATTTATTTTATAGACGTACATATCCTCATGAGAAGAAAATTCTGTAATTTTTTCAAAATTTTCTGAGTATGCGCTAATGGACACATTCCTTGTTAATAGGGTACCTCATTGGCAGTCCATTGTCGTGTATATTCAAGGTCCCAAGTTAGAATCCTGTAATACATTCTTTTCACTCTGTTGGACAATTTTCTTCAACATTGACCTCCAATTACAAAGGACATACTAGTTCGTGTTGAATTTTAATATATATAATAATAATTGATATATTTGAGCCTAAAAGATTGAGCTATATTAATAATTTAAAATGTAACAAAAAAAAAAAAAAAGCCACGATAAAAATTATAATCCTTTCCTTGCATATTGACAATAAAATTTGTTTCCAGTACAAAATTTAGCTTGTTTGTTTCGTAAAGAAAATTCTTCTAATGAAATCTCTTCACATGTATATTGAAATTGCTTTTCTTTTTTATTTCAAAAATCTTTCATCCTTTTATTCAAAGTAAAACGAGTCAAAGCCAAAATTCTTTTAACTTTTGAAATAGAATCCAAAATGACACTGAATAGAAAGCATGTTTGTTTTTCTTTCTTACGAAGATTATATCAGGAAAGAAAAAAGTTTCTCGGAATTTCTATTTTCAGTTTCAAGGTAAGTTTGTAAAATTAAACGAGTTGTTTCTCTACTTGCACAAAAATTGCCAATATGTAAGTGAAAGGCGTCAGCAAAAAGAAAAGAACGATAAATATATATTTTTTGTGTTTCTGGAAGCATATTATTTTATATTTAAACTAAAACTTTTCTTTATAGATAAAATAAAAAAATCCTTCTCTGACAACTAGACTTAGAAAGGAATCTAACTTGTACATGTTTAAATTTAAGAGATATTGAATGAAGAAAAATAAAATAAAAATAAAAAGCATGTTTTTAATTAACATTTAAGTAATATTTTAAGCAATATTAATTTCAGTAATATTTTTTTTACAAATTAACGTCTGTCGCAACTCTGAAACATGCATTGACGTTAGCCGGTATAACTATTGTGTCAGTTTTCAAAACAATGTCTCTTTTTGAGCGAAAATTTCCAAAAAAGATTTGAGCGAAGTTTGTTGTAGTAATATTCATTGTTAATTTTTTTACCTGTTTTAAGATTCATATAGGTTGTCGTCCAGTGTTCTCATTATTTTGTGTTTAATTTATTTTTTTAAACATTTGGCGAAATTTCCTTAATAATACTGTAACAGGGATACATATACATAATGCTTTTTATAATGCAATGATTAGTTAGAGTAGAATAAGAGAAACGTGAATATCTCAAAAAACTCAATATATATGAATTAAAAACTTATTTTTATTAAATAATTTATGCTTTTATGTCAAATCAAGAAATACGATACAGACATATCAAGAATCTTTCTACTTAAGAAAGAAAACATTAAAATTAATAACATAAAACAATGTGCACATTTACGGCTAACAAATTTACAAATATGTTTACTCTCTGTACCTCAATATTTTTTATATTCTAGAAATTAGAGTTTTATTGTAATGGAGGATGCAGAAAAAGACTGTAGCTGTATTTCAAATATAATGTTTGGAAACGACAATTATAAGAAAATTTAATTTTCATTTAACGGAGGTTTAATATATGAAATGGTACATTATCGAATAAATAATATATTTTTAACATTCCCCAGATACAACTGTTATTATATTTAAAATAAACTGGAGAGTCGTAATACGTCCATTAGAATTAACTTTTAAATATACACTAAAAACACTTTTTATTTTGCATTAAAGACGTCAACATAAACCTTAAAGATGTTAAAATTTAAAATTTACATGTTTCGATTTGTTCATCAAATCGTCATCAGAGTATATACAAACCACAAATACAATGTACATAAAAAACGAGAGATTAAATTAATTAAAAATTAAAAACCAAAGAGTCTGAACAGTCACTGTGTGAAAGAAGATACAACGCCCTCTATACTTTTAATTTTAACACCGCTCTTAGATTCATCTACAGACCGCATCCCCCTATTATTCAACCACTCAACCCAAATTTTCGGAATATTAAATGACAACGTATCATTACATACTTTCGATCTTCTTAAATACATTTCAATAGATTCCCTCACAAATAGTTGAAAATAAAAACTGGAACAATAAATCAATTTAGCTTCATTAAAAATTATGTTAGGTTGACGTCTTTTAAGCAAAATAAAAAGTGTTTTTAGTGTATATTTAAAAGTAAAAAACCCAGATAAGTGAAAATGTTAATAGAGTAAGTGAATTATAACTTATAATGGAGATATGCATGTATATCCCCGATTCCGAAAAATATAAATCACAAATCACAATTAACCTACCTTCATAAAATATATGTTTTTACTATTAAATACTATGTACCGAATAAATAACATTTTCTGTAGATTGATTCTATTGTATTGCAGTATTATATATAAAATAAAAACCTGCAATTTTGAAAGAAATCTTTGAATAATTTTAAACACAACAAATTATTTGAAGTTTTAGTCAAAATTCGCCAATTGTATACGAGTTTACTTACAGTTAGTTCGTGTATAGTAATAATATTTTTATGCTGAGATTTTCAATACATGTTATCTTAGTTTGATAATAAATTATTACTAATTCTCATACTGTCTCAAAAAATAAACAAATCAGTCAGTTATGAATTCAAAAGATAATTGTATTATACACGTTTTGTCAATTAACAACAGAACTTTGTTTCCAGGAATTTGTGTTCAACCGAGTAACCTGTATCTGTCTATTTAGAAAGTACTGGAATTTTATTCAATGTGGAAAATTAAGTATTACTTTTATTTATCAGAGTAAATAACAATAAAAGAAAAATCGGAAAGAATATATGTATAATGATATGTATAATGTGTGTATAATGATATGTATAATGCAATGTATAAAGAATATATGTATAATGTTCAATGTAATTAGCAAACATATTTCGGTTTTAAGACAACTTCATCAAATAAAATGTAAAAAAAAAAAAAAAAAAAAAAAAAAAAATCCAAAAAAGATAAAAGATAAAAGAACGTTTTTATAAAAAAGGGAGACGTAGAGAAGATAAAACATAACGCAACATATGCCCATATTAACAAACACTGAGAAATAACCGTATGGTTTGTATAAGGAACGCAAGATCGCATTCTACACAAGTTGCAGTAAATCAGCACACATGATGTAGATAAGATTCGTAGAATATAAAAATAGTCGGCATTGGTTTTGATTAAAAATCAAATCTTACTCGTACAAATATTACTATAATTCTTGTTGGAACTAACGTCGGAATTTAAAGAAATTCATACAAAACGTTTAATCATTATTATTGAATGAGTTAGAGGAAGCGTTTAAAAATTTGTTGTAAAATAATTCACAATTTATAGACATTATAGCAAATGCACCATACATGGTATGGTAAAACATTTTATTTCATTAAAAAGCTGTAAAGTTCTCGTTTTGTATGTTTTTTTTAACTCTATATAAGATAAAACCATTTTCTGAGTATGAATAAAATTTCATTTTATATAAGACTAAAAGTATATTTTTTTTTACTCTTACATCCTATATAATCTTCCACAAACATTTATATTGACATCCTACTTCATAGGAAATATTACGACAAAATATGAGTCAAAAATATCTCTGTAAATTATTTGACACATATAAATAAATGATTATTTGATGCATATAAATAAATGATTATTTGATGTATATTATTAATGTGCACAATGAATTGTATCTATTTTTTACGTTTTATTTGATTTTATTAATCATAACTATGTTTTTTATGTTTTTTTTTGTTTTTAAGTTTCTCATTGAAGAATAATGTTAAGCAAGAATAATTATTTTACCCATAGTTATCCATAGTTTGGACTTTAGTTTATACGAATAAAAAATAGAATGGATAGTTTATAATGCTTACTTATTTATGTTCAGAACAAAGATCACTTGAGATCCAGAGACATAAGCCTTATTAATATAAAAAATATTTATACAGAATATTATGTAGTCAAGTTAATTCTGCTGTTTAATGATTGCTTACTATAGGCCGCAGCTCCCGACAAGTTCCATAGATAGTGACATAAACATAAAGTTGATTCTTATCTCAGGTATTTTCTCTTATTGTTATCTCAGGGGGTAAAAGAACGTACTGGGTATAAGAGGTTCCACTTGTTCCGTGGGTTGGCAGGATTGGTACCCATGAGCTAGGTGGTTATCCAATATAGTAAAGAAGCTGAAAATTATGGCGGAAGACTGATGCTTGGATAACTGCAATAATTTTGCCTATATTTGCTATGAAATTGTTTATGGAAACCCTATCCTAGTACTTTTAAAATATTCCTTTTTATGTATGATTGTTGTTAGATGCACTTTTATTAGATTTTATACGGACTTGCTGTTCTAACAGATTTTTATATGTGTCATACTCCCGCATCAATGTCGAAATTTACTCTTCTTTCAATTATAGCTTTTAAATGTAATTATCGGAATATTATTCATGTACAAACTTTCAAATTTCCTCTTTTTGGTGTCATATTCAGCCGCCGGTGTTTTTGTCAAATTTGTAATGTATCTGCTTACAGTCTAATACATAAGAATTTCCAAATTCTTTCTCTTTGGCAGTGCTTTGTTTTAAAAAATTCATTTTTATATTTTCTCACTTTGTATAGAGGTTGTCGGGAGTTGCTACCAATGTAGCCACTTATTAAACAACAGAGTTGGCTTGACGATATGATATTATGTGAAAAAAAAATTGTATTGATAAGAAATTCTTAATTAAGATTAGTATAGTATATTTATATAATTTCTGAAAATAATTATTTTGTATTTAATCCTGGAACCAATGTTAAATATATTTTAATTCATAATAAAGCATTTGTTTTTAATTAAATTTAATAAATAATTCTATTAAAATTCATAGCAATACAGATACTTATAATGTGTTTTTGAGATGTTTTAATGGTTCATATATAAATGAATGTATAAACCATTTATCTGTTAAATCATTAGAATTTAATAAAATAAATTTGGTAATTATATTAAATGCATTTATGTGTGCATTAAATTCAACAAAAATAATAATTTGTCAACATTTCTAATATTTAAATAATTCTTAATTTCTGTTTAAAAGTCCTTATTTATTCCATTTTAAAAATACAGTAATTTAAAAAAATTCGAATGTTAAAAAATGTTCAAAAGACATTTTGTTTTTATCTTCAGGACATCCTTCAAAATTTCTTTCTTGTAGACTTTTTTTTGTTCTCGAAATTCTTAGGATATCGTAAAAATAAAATTCTTCTTTCATTTCTAACAAAATTTCTTTTTATAAAGAATATTTTCTTCACTCGAAAAAATATGTTCTCCATTTTTCATAAATTTCATAATAACATTTTTTGACTGACGAAACTTTGTTTAAGAAGTTCTGCTTTCTTTTTTGATAATAATTTGTTATTAAAGAATAAAATTTCTGCCTGTATAAAAAATTCAATCTGCTATAAATCTTTAAAGAAAAAGTTAACTTTCTAAAGAATATGTTGTTTTGGTATTTTCATAAAAAGTATTATTTATTACAAAATAATTGAATACAAGGAATTGGAATCCGACACTTAGCTTATTTTTCCAAACTTTTAACACAGAAAAACTTGAATCTGATTTATTTAAATTTGTTTATAGCTAAGAATTTTCAATTCATGATATAATGCCAATTTTTAATTTATTTTCAATCACACACAAACACATTATGGAAGTTAAAAACAAGCACACTAATACAGACAAATAAATTATAATGTTAAAAAGCACAAATATTTATTAAAACAGAATAACGTTTTGAAAATTCCTGAAGCCCTTCATCAGTAATGTAAAATTAAAAATACAAAATCACGAGAGATGATAAAACAACTTAGAGAAGGGAACTTGTGTCAAAACCTATGGGGAGGGGGGTGTCGTTAAAGGACAGCACTGTAGATAAAATGACATAGTGCGGCATTATTATGACGTTGTGACTGTTTTCGTTACATTTTTAAAGGCACCATTGCATTTTGTATACATCGCAAAGTTAGTTTGTAAAAAATAAAGATAGTGAAAAAACATTGTATGAATTGAAATTTTTTTTCTTAGGGTATGTCATTTTCGGACAGTTTCCCCTACACGTATACAAACATTTAAATTATAAACTAAAAAATCACAAATATTTATTAAAAACAGCATTATATGTTTTGGACTCTCCAGAAGCTCCTCTCCAGTTATGTAAAATTAAAAACACAAAATCACGAGAAATGATAAAACAACATAAAGAAGAGAGCATGTGTCAAAAACAATTCAAACAAGTTGGAAATTGTACGTCAAACGTGATATGCTGTGTCATTTCATCCCAACAGACGAAATGTCATTTTACCTATAGTCGCCCTCGCCATATTGTATATAAAGAGGCAATATTCGAGAATGCATGCATTTATAAATTTTCGCATATACAGAAAATAATCTAAAAATAAATAAGTACTCTCTTTATACTTCAGATATGTAATCACTGAAATCAAACAGACGTGAATTAGCACGAAACTTTAGTACCAAAATTTTTTTGACGAAGGTGAAAACAGATTCTTTGTAAACACTGAAAATTGTGAACTTGAAATTTTCGCTATTGAATGCTTATCGTTTCCGATCGATTCCACAACATAACTGCGTATCCTTAAGTGCACGCCTCTAGCGACAATATTAGGAAACATAAGGTATGGCATTTTACCTAAGTATGTCAGTTTGGGACAATTTCCCCTACTTGTTTTTAATTGATAATGAACAGACGTAATATCTTTGAAAACTTTAAAGATGATGAATGTATTCATAATATATTTAAAGTAATACCAATAATCTTATTTCATTCGTTGCCTATGTTTATTAATCTGCGATTGCCCAAATCTTGTATTATTTTACCTTGTATTATTTATAGCTTATATAAGGATGATACCCTACATTTTATGTGGAATCTGGGGTAATTTGGGCCTAACGATTCTACCACAGTTCCACAAATATCCCATTAATTCATGATTTTCCATTTTCATTTATCTTTTCATGATGGCATATTTTATTATTTCTTCTTATTATTCCGAATATTACTCAACGTATGTATTCATATTTCAATTTTTGATTTTTATTTCCCCATCTGTGCATGATGTTTCGGTGTTGTCGTACAACGGTTATATACATACAGAGTGTTCCAGAATTCAACACATTTCAAAGGGGATGAATCATCCATAGGTTTCTGAAAACAATAGATTATAATTTGTTTAATGATTTTGCAAAATTATTTAAAATTGTTCCAATGAAAAATGTTAAGTAAAAGGTGATTTAGATATTTCAAACAAACTTTGATATGAAGACGCTTTAGCTGAGATTTCCATATGGCTACTCTGAACCCTTTAAACCCTTTTCTATTTTTGAGTCTTTTATAATACCTTTTGATATAAAACGGTATTATGAACGTAATCGATTTAAACTTTAAAATAAAGTAGATTTTTATAATAAAATTTAAGAAAATTTTAAAACACTTCTAGAATTTAAAACTTTCTGCAGAATTTGTTTTCCAAACTTGCATTACAATTAAGTTCTGAAAACCTAAAGATCATGTTTAGAAAAAAAATAATTCTTTTAATAAACAAAACTCATGACAAATGTAAAAGTTCGGTAAAAATGCTTATTTATTTCAGATTTATTAAAAAAATAAACTATTTGTATTAGTGACAATCCTTAATTTTATAAAATGAATTATAAGTATCGTCCATAAAAAATCAGATAAATTAAAAAGATGTTCAAGTTTTATCTTTTGACCATAATGATTCATTGAAAAAAAATACAAACTGAAAAAAATGATTTTAAAGATTGCAACTCTGAATCATATAAAATAAAATGGATGCAGTCAAATACACTTTTCGCATATTGTTAATTATAGCAAATTTAGGCCACACCCTCAGAATACGGATTTCTAAATTTATTTTTAAGAAACAAATTGGAAAATTCATCTTCTCTTTATTTTTAGCAAATCGAAGAGACTCGATTACCAAGACAAAATATTGTTGCAAGATGTTTTGAATTCAGTCCTAAGAAATTAAATAATTATACATTTAAGGAGAAAATTTGTAAAATAAATTATAAAAGGGAAAATACGAGATATTATAAATCATGAGCTTTATTATTTCCTTTAAATTTGCATTTAATGTTTAGTGATTACCTCTTTATATGATTGTAAATATGTAAGACATTTTCCATTTCAATATCATTAAGAAAATTTTGTGCTTACTGAGAAATTTATAAATATCTCATAAAATCAAGTAAGGAATAAAAATTCCACTCTCTTTATTTTTCTTTGAATAGAATAGAATACTATTAAATATACTACTAAAATAGAAATAGAAATACATCTATATTTTGGAATGAGATTGTAATGTCCCATTATCTCAACAATTAGTATAATAAAATAAATAAATAAGTAAATAAATAAAAATAACAAATCATTTTCAGTTAGTTTTCAATGTAAAAATGAAATTTAATGAAATAAACCAGAACCAAATATGTATAATTTATTTCTTGTAGAAAAATGAAAGGTAAGTGAGACGTTTCATGCCTAATTCGATAGAAAATGATAAACCTATTTTATGTATTTTTTCTTTCTGACTTTTATTTTCTGTTGCAAAAATTTTAAACTGATTTTGCCCTCATTAGCAAAATATCATAATACCTTTTATTAATGGAAAATACGGTCAAAATAATTGAATGTATACATATTTTTCTTCAGGGAAGTTAACTAGTTTTTTACGAAAAGTTAACGATATTTTTTTTGCATACAAGTGTTTAAATATATGTGTTATTAGAAGGTTTTAAGCATATAGGTAGTTTTCATATTTTTCTGGTAGACTGTATAAACTACTGTGTGATTCCTATATATATATATATATATATATATATATATATATATATATATATACATTTTGTGAAATAAATTGGAGGTGTGAAGTGTATAAAAGTACATATGTTTTACTCAATAAAATGGACTCCATATTTTGGTTATTCAAATTATAATCATATTACGTATAATTAAATAATATTTTCCTATATGGTTTTGTGAACTATTACATTTTTGTCTTTCAGCAACATTAAAAGAAAAAAAAACAATTGTTTTTGCTCTTGGTTTATAACGGGACAGTTTTCATCAACAAAATTCCCTTAGATATAGTCAGTTAAGCAAAAATATATGCATATATTAGTGCATTAAAATTAGTATTTCCATATTAATATTAACTTTAAATATTTGAAGTTTTTTTTAAATAAATGCACAGTTTTAGTTGCAGAAAAATCAAAATTCTTGTTTCCGTTTTTCAGAAAAATTAATTAAAAAACTTTATATATAAATAAATCTTATATAACTTTTTTTTTTCATTTCAGATGTAATACTCAATCCTAATATTTCTGAATAATTCTATAAATGAAGTTATTACATAACTCACAATGATATGTGCTACAAAATTTAGTTAGCATTCACTTTATATGTCCTTCCGAAATATTGCATATCCGGACACATAAACTTTGTGTCTGGACATATTATGTTAACTTTAGCATTTCCTTTCATATCGAAAGAGATGATTTTTTTAAATTTCTGTTATGATGAATTTTATATAGTAAATGAAATAAATCTACACTTTTATTTCCTATATAGCGTTGTGTGAAATTAGTAGTGATACATTATGCGTTTAAAAGTAAACATGAGTTCACAGTTTGCTTTACAAGATTTTTGACATTTCCATAAACGAAAACAAATCCTTCTTTAATTCTTTCCTTTTCCTTTGTATGCAAAATCCCTTCCTCTAATGTTAATTTTTTTGCTCTATCTTTTAATGTTAAAGAAATTAATAAAGATAAACTTAAAACCTTTAATCTTTCAAAGATAAATCCCAAATGACATTGAATCAAAAAGATTATATTTTCTTTTCTTAACGATAAAAATAATAAGAAAGAAAAAAATAGTTTTGAAAGAGATTTTTGCAATTTAAATGAGGCATTTATTTTATTTTCACGAAAATCAGTAATTGTTTAAGTAGAAATTTACTTTGAAAAAAAGAATAAAAAGTAGGACTAGACATTTTATTCCGTGTCGTGCAAAACAGAGTTTATATTTAAGAGAATTAATTCAATGTTTGGAAGTTCAAATGAAAGAGCAAAAGTTTACACATTTTTCATTCATGAAAAGTATTTGATATGGGCTTTTGAAAATGTAAGATTATTTGAATTTGTGTAAAAGTGTTTTGGTCTTTAAATAATAGAAAATCAATTAATTTTATTTAAAACTAGCTGACCCGCCCGGCGTTGCCCGAGCCCTTGTAATAAACTTAAATCTCTTAAAAAACGGAACTCTGGCCACGGTCTACGATGGCTTCGGAACCGTATACCAAGCATGCTCGTACGCTCTAGAAAATCTTTTATTTCCCCCTTCCACCGCCAGGGGAGCATTCTGTTCTAAACAAACCTCTTTCCGAACGAACTTCTGAGACAGGTCCCCGCTGCCTACGTTACTGTATAGTAGGCGCACTACAAAATTGAGCTGGTTTCGAGAGGATTGGAACATTATTAGCCCAGTTATTGCAATAAGGCACAGTTAGAGAAAATAACCTTGAGTGAGGTGCCGAAGGGAGGAGATGTTGGAGTGTCCTTCAGAAAATGACTAATTAGGAGGCCCACTATGCATGCATAAATATTCGTTCGTTTTGTTAAGCTAGGAACTTTATTACAAAGTTGGCTTAAACTCTTATTTGTAAATAGTGGTAACCGCTACTCATAAATTTAATTTAATGTTATAAAGGGTGACTATTAAGTTAAATATAATGTTTGGAATCACTTGCGTTGAAATCGGAAAGATAGTTGCTGATATATAGAAACGGGGCATAGTTAGAGAAAAACCTTGAATGAGGGGCCGGAGAGGGAGGGTTGTTCAAGTACCCTTCAGCAAATGACTAATTAAGAGGAGCACTATGCATCTTTCGAAATTCGTTAGTTTGCTTAAGCTAGGAACTTAATTACAAATTTGGCTTACCCAATTATTCGGAAATACTGGTAACCGCTTCTCATAAATTTAGTTTAATGTTATAAAGAGTGACATTTAAGTTAATTATAATGTTTGGAATCACTTGTGTTGAAATCGGAAAGATAGTTGCTGAGATATGAAAACGGAGCATAGTTAGAGAAAAAAACCTTGAAAGGAGTGCCGGGGGGAGGGGTTGTTCAAGTGTCCTTCAGCAAATGACTAATTAAGAGGACCACTATGCATCTTTCAAAATTCGTTCGTCTCCTTAAGCTTTGAATTTAATTACAAATTTGGCTTAAACTGTTATTCGTAAATAGTCGTAACCGCTACTCATAAATTTAGTTTAATGTTATAAATGGTGACTATTAAATTAATTATAATGTTTGAAATCACTTGCGTTGAAATCGGAAAGATAGTTGCTGAGATATGGAAACGGAGCAGAGTTAGAGAAAAAACCTTGAAGGACGGTCCGGGAGGGGCGGGTGGGGGGGGTGTTGTTCAAGTGGCCTTTAGAAAATAACTAATTAGGAGGATCACATTACATCTTTAATGATTGATTCATTTGGTTAAGCTAGGAACTTAATTTGAAATTTGGCTTACTACTTTTACACTACTATTCGGAAATTCTGGTAACTGCTTTCTAGAAATACACCTTGAAGCTTAAATGTAATTAGACCCTTGTCCCTCTTAATTCCCGAAAATATAAAAAAAATCTGTTAAATAAAGTTTTCTGTATTAACAATCTCCATCATAATAATAAATGTCATGTAAAAAAAAAAAAAAAAAAAAAAAAAAAAAAAAAAAAAAAAAAAACTTAAACCCGACTAATTGTCATGAAGAAAAATATGCCTGCAAAATATTTCAATCAGTGAGACGTATGTGTAATTTGTCATGTTCAGGTGGCGTGACATTCGCATGGCTCCTCTACGCTAATAACTTCAATCCATGTTGACACTATTTAGTTAGAAATCCTTATCTGTGCATCGCTACTCTGGTTTATTTAATTACTTCTGTGAAGAATCGATGCAACCAACCAGTGAACCAACCAACCCAAGAGAATAAAAGCGTATTTTTAATGAGAGTTCTTTGTGCATTTTAATTAATATTTCAGAAAGTAATTAAAATATTAAAATTCTGAAGTAATGTTGCACCAGGAGAGGGTTTGGACTACTTAAATCTAAATTTCCAGCCTTCTAGGTGGGCCAGATTTTCCTACCCATCGCCAACAGACACACACACAGACACACAGACACACAGAGCGAAACTTTCTTTTATTAGTTTAGATACAGGGTGGTCACAAATAAAATGAAAGAACAGAGCGTGCTCTGTAACGCGATCAAATTGCGAGAATAGAGCCAAATTTTGTTTTATGATTAAACAAGACGGGGGACAAAAGATTAAGAAAAACAAATTTATAATTAATATGGACTTTACGTTGCACAATTAACATATAAATACTCATCAAACACTTGCTTCCAACGTAAAATTATTTAATAAATATGAGTTACTTTTAAACTACATATATATAAAACAAACCTCGACGTTTCGGTTAATCTTTATAACCATCATCAGGAGAAAAAACCTTCATAAATATGAACAGCAAGAATTAAAATGTATTACATGATTGAGTCACAATATTCAATCTGCCAAGACGCCACCAGGCGTATTTTGAATAAGTTGTTATAATTTTCCGTTATTTGAGCGTCTTGGCAGATTGAATATTGTGACTCAATCATGTAACACATTTAAATTTTTGCTGTTCATATTTATGAAGGTTTTTTCTCCTGATGATGGTTATAAAGATTAACCGAAACGTCGAGGTTTGTTTTATATATATGTAGTTTAAAAGTAACTCATATTTATTAAATAATTTTACGTTGGAAGCAAGTGTTTGATGAGTATTTATAAAACAAATTTGGTTCCAAAAGTTACAGCTAGGTGGAAATGTTGCGGTGTGTAATAGAAAAGAGAGTTCAAAAAGTTCAAAATCAATACTGAAATAAAATAAATTTTTATTTATCACATTTAACGATTCAAATTAATCTCAATGTGGCAACAGTGGCTCAATATGACTATTGCACAGCGCCATATTTCCAATGAGCTGTGATTTTTGGAACTAACTATCATTTTTGCAGGAAACCTTCGTCCCCGCCTTGTTCAATCATATTACAAAATTTGGCTCCATTCGGATATTTGGATTGCTCTAGAGAGCACACTGAGTACTGTCATTTTAATTATGGTCACCCTGTATTTTAAATAAAAATAATTGATTTTCTGTTATGAAAACCGAAACACTTTTACACAAATTCAAATCAATACACATTTTCAAACGCCCATATCAAGTAATTGTCATAAATGAAAAGTGTGTAAGCTTTTGCTCTTTCATTTGAACTTCCAAACGTTGAATCAATTCTCTTAAATATAAACTTTGTTTTGCACGACATGCAATAAAAGAGAGAGACAGAGAATCAGAACTTCCCCTTTTTAAACTTTATGAATCGCAATTCATTTATACATATCTATTCGGTTTTTACTACAAAAAAATAAGCTTCTGTTTTATTTTATTTATGGAAATGATGTTTCCTGCTTTACATATCATTTACCATTTTTACTTACCCATCATACGTAGTATAGGGTAAGTCTTGTAATCGTTTTGAAAATCGAAAATTTTTTTTTGACGGATTTACACGTTTCAGACACTGGAGATTCCGAAAAACATATTTTTAGAAAAAAAATTTTGCCGTCCGTCTGTGTGTCTGTGTGTCTGTGTGTGTGTGTGTCTGTAAACGCTCTATCTCCCGAAAAAATTGAGATAGAGACTTGCAATTTGGTATGTACTTAGTATGTAATAATGGGAAGAAGCCTATTTCATTTCAATAACCTCGATTAACCAGAACAATTTTTTTCGGACTCTCGAAATATTCGTTCTGATGAAAGGTATATAAAAATTTTCGAAATTGTATATTTCAAGAAATGAATATAAAAGACAATAAAAAAACATAAATTTTGAATAAAGCATGAAGTCGATCGGATAATTAGTTGCCGAGATATTTGGAATCCTGTTTTCCACACTCTTCGATTTTTCATGACCCTGTATTTCATCCAAATTTCACTTCAAAGATATTTTTTAATTGGAAATTTGACGCCTAATCAGATGCAATAAACCGCTAGTTAATAGGATTATTATTTTTGGAGTTATAAGGAAAAACCTCTTTCAAGCAATTCAGTAATCGAGCCTTTAAAGTTTGTGACGTCATCAAGCCACGATTTTATTTTTTGAATTGCAATGCATTTTATAAGTAGTTTACACATTTTTATTTTAATATTTTACATTATGCATATCCATGATGGGTAAGTATTACGGTGGCCCCCAACGACTAGTTATTATTGTACATATAAATACAGAAGGTTTTTCAAAGAGCGAGTTCTACGCATAAATGGCGTATTCATTTCTCATTTGCACTTTTTTATAACGTTGACAGTTAGCTAAATCTATGGCTCAGAACATTCATGTAAATAGAATTTTTTTACTGCAATTATGTCATTTTTTTCACAAATATTGGACAGCTCTCCGAAGTGTATTAAATGTTCTGGGAAGACATGCTCGACTCGCTCCTAAAAATACCCATCTGGTGATAAATGGAAATTTGTTGTACATCTGTTGAACACTAGATGTAACTTGGAGTTATGTAAGTAGCTGTAACTAAAGAAGTGCATTTTTATTTTATCAATGAAAAATAATTCCCCAAAGAAATGTCTTATCGAATATAAAGAAAATTTCTCTAAAGGATTCATGATTGGTGTTTGACTTTGCTAGAAATGAAAATTAAAGCGAAAAAAAAGTAACAAATAAAGTTAAAGTAAATTCATTCCTTTATAATCAAAATATTGAGAACGTAATTTAGAAGAAGACTTTGCAGCTTTTTTATTATTATTATTTTTTTTATGGCAAAACATCAATAAAATCGACCTTTATATGCAGAAAGCGACCAGTCACACTTTCAGGTAAATTAACACAGAGTTACAGAAGTAAGAAACATCACAGGAATAAAATGTGACCCGTACGAAGAAAAACATTTAAAATCTCCTGATGATTCCCCCATGAACTTTTGAGGATTGGCTTTTTAAAGCGGGTGTTGAGCAGACGCTACCCACAAGCTTTGAAAAAACTTTAGAGAGACGAACAATAGGTATGCGTGAAATTTGACGTATGTACTAAAAATACCTACTGTCATGCAAAGGATCAGAGTCCATAAGCCGTGTTTTTGGCCCATGAAATAGACTAAAATTAGATTGCGTTATACTGACCTAATTATTTCACTTTTTAATATTAGAAGGCTTATCCTGTACGACTTCAACAATATTTTTTGTACTTTCTTCGGATTTATATGACTTACACAAGCTCAAAATTCGTATTATTCATAGTTTTGGTGAAAAAGACGCAATTTATTCTAATTTTACCTCAATTATTTATATGAGCGCAATCGTGCAACATATGTAAAAATAAAAGTGTTGCAAAGCTGCGCTCATAGTAAAATATAAAAAATAGAGAGTTAAGCAACGGCATTCCTTCACGTCAATAAGAGACTTTAGTGTGAAGCGGCGTGTTTAAACGTGTTAAAATGAACGTATCTATTGCTAACAAGTATGGACACAGAATAGAGAAGGACTTCAAATGAAAGAGTTTTAATTTCAAGTCGCAACTTTGTAATGCTATTCTCAGTAATCAGCTGTAATAGAGACATACTTCTTCGAATATACCTAACGCATGAATTCAGTACAACAACTGTTATTCGCCACCGATTAATTCTTGGTATTGTCAGAGTAAAGTAGGAGCCTGTGTAATGGGTTGATGGGCACATATTGCAGCCGTTTTGTTGTATTTGGGATACTAAAGGCATGTAGCAGAAGAAATACCTCACACTGCTGACTAGAAGGATTATGTTCTGGATGCTGCCACCTCCCCTTGGTCAGAAAATGAGCAATCTGTCACAGAAGAGTCTGAGTAATTAGTTTTGATCATATTTTACATGATTTATTCATTCCATAATGTTTAATTAATACTACAGTATCTTACACTATTTAATGCCATGTCTACTATATGTCAAGTAATATCATGTTGTTATTAAACTTTTTTACTCGTCTACTCTATATTTATAATTTATATGACCTACCCTAACACATACTTAAATATAAACATCAAACTCTTTTGGGCCAAAAACGCCACTTATGAACCCTGATCCTTTACCATCAGAGTTATTGACAGGCTATTCGTCCCACAGAATCAAAACTTAAAAAAAATAGGTAAATTTGGTATACAAATTAACTGTTAAAATTAATTCCTTAAAGTTCTAAAGACCTTTTGTATCAAGGATTTTTCTGACTCAAAATAACTTTTCATATGAGGAAATTTGACCTTATATTAGCAAAGTTTCTTTAATTTGCTTGGTAAAGACATACAAAAAATTCCGTTTATGAAAAGGAAAAGTATTTGCAGCATGGATGCCGGAACATCTCTGGTATTTTATGAAAATTATAGCTTAGATTTGACGGATTTCAAGTAATGTTTAGGTTAGATTGGTGTAATTCCAGTGTTTTGCAGAAAAATGGACAGTTCAAAACGGAAAATGTTCACGAATAAAGGAAATATTATGAAGTGGAAAAATATACTTTTATTCTCATTTTTATTACAATGCGCATGTTTTTTTACATATTAATTTCAATGAAATCGTAGTTAAATTATAGATAAAAGTATTACATTGGAGAATTCATTAGTAAAAAATTAAAATGGAAACTGAAATTTTCACAGTTTCATATACAGAAATAATTAATATCTTAAGTGTAATATGTATAAATTTATCTAAAAAAAAGAACATATTTTTGGCAGAAGTATAATTCTTTTTTACAGAATATAAAACATGGATTGCACAATATTTAGAAACTAGAAAACATTATTAACCCCTGAAAAGGGTACCTTTCGTTTTTATCCATTTTTTTCTGAATTAAGAATGTTTTTAAATATAATGCAGACAATAAATAATGATTAATGTTCACTATTAAAAAAGTTTGGAAAATTAATTTCTTATATGCATTTTCGAATATTTTTTTTTATTTCAAAAGAAATCAGAAATCTTCAAAATAATTAGGTTTTACGTTTTTTTCTCGAATGGATTTATTTATTTAAAAGTATTTCTATATGTCTATATTTAAAAGTATTTCTATAAATCTATAGTCTTATATGATATGCAACCCTTCATTCGTAAAACATTTAATGCTCACAAAATTATATACTTTCTAATGAATTTTTCAGTTATTTATTACCAATACATTCCTTAAAATGAATATAAATAAATCAGCAGCTGGGAATTTTTAATCTTTCAAAATAAGAAAAAAATAATAATTTTACTCGGATATTTTAATATGAGGAATTCAAGACATACTTTTTATTTTCGTCTGAATTATTTACTTATATCTGCAATATAATAACTCATTTTTATGTTTATGTGTACGCCATGTATGTTTTATGTGTCCGCTAACAGAAACGCTGAAATAATACAATTATTTTCTAAAATATGATTTATTAACAACTGTATCCGCAATTTATTCGTAATATGCATATGCATTGTATATAGTTTTATTCTAAGAGATTCTCAGAAATGAACCTGCAGCTACATCATTACACAAAGTGCGTTTCAAAAACATAAATATTCGAAACGAACGATGAAATAGCTTTAAATATCTAATAAAGGAAAATTCAAAATGAATTCTTGATCATATGTATCAGATGTAGAAAATGTAGAAAAAATGAAAATAAAATTTTCTGTCTAATATTATTTTATTAATCCAGAAACAGTAGTGGTTGGTCTCACAGTCTCCAATGTTATAAAAGTGTTTCTGTTTCTTTAAATAAAACATCTATGAAGTTGAATCTTTATGGAAATTCTTTTTACGTTACTGCTTTCATTCCGATGCTAAATAATTTCTATTGCGTTTAATTTTGATGGAATTTAAGACAATGTGGTCTCACAGACTGAGCGTCCTATCTTGCCAGAATCAAAGTGTTTAGTTCGGCTCTTCAGTTGACAGTTGAGGCGTACCGATTGCACACGAAAATCATTTATTCTTTATTAAATAAGTATTATACTAATAACATAAAGAAGCAGTGCATTTGTCATGGCGAGCTTCTCGTAGATTATTTTAGCATGATAGACTTACAATCAATTTTGACATTTTTCACATTTATGTCTATTTCTGAGACACGTGTCCTCATGGTTCCGGGATGTACAGAGGTAGCATTTAAAAAAATATATCAGTTCAGCCACCTTTTAATAATTTCCATTTCAGCTCTCTTTCGCCCCAGCAAAAGGCTCCCATAATCTGTATCTTTATGCCTATCAGTGTACGTGATCTACCTAAGGGTGTTCCACATAGGTATATCCGCGTTAAAACAGGCTCGCGTGTGTTGCGGTATAAGTAGTTTGAACCCGTACAAATTTCACTTAAAAGGTGGAGTTTGACAAAACAGGTAACAGCACGGCGTGTCCGACAGTTGTACATTTCTCTATTTACACCACCCGAATCAACATCTACATCGTTTTTTTTCTCTTCTAGGGCAGGGATGTAATGCACTTACCCAGGGGCATAAGCGACACTACCTGTGGATTAGGGGACCACGTAGCCCGTTGCTCATCTTGCATAAATGTCCACAACTACTTATCTTTCTATTTCTCCCAGGACAAACATTGACTAGCAAGGAGCTGAGGATTGGAAGATAATCCGTCCTGCTGACTCGAGGGGCATTAACTCCGGGGACCCTTTTTTCCATCTCTTTAATCAGCTGTTCTACTTATCCCTTGTGTCGCCGTAGCAATATCTTTCCCATTCAAGTATTCATCAGCTTATACTATTTTATTACTTACAAAAAGTAATTTTGTATTATGTACATTAGTAAACTTAGATAAAACTTCAAAATTCATGTCAGCTAAATATTATAGTGACAGTATAATTACCTCAGAAATAATGTCAATTGTAGGTGAAGACAATTTAATATGATAAGAAATTGATTTCATTTCTATGATAAAGAAGCAATATTTATTTGTTGAAATTTCTTAAGAATTGCTTGGGTATTTACTTAATGAATTGCAATACATTTTAGGCAATGAATGCGATTAATTCCTACTTATTGTCCATCATTTCAACCACCTAGCTCTCATATGTTACAACCACATTCTTCCCTCATCCCAATTGCAGCTGGCAAAATTTAAGATAAATTTCTGTTTTTTCTCCACTTAACCTGTTGAAGAACTTTTCTGTTTTGACATATCTAAGTTATAATAATTCATTAATTTTCTTTAAGTATTAACCTAACTAGGCCAATAAATTGAAGTTTCCATTAGTCATTAATGATGTTTTTCATTATCATATTTCCATTATAATTTTAACATTAGAGTTTATGTTTTAAAAGTATGAATAAATGTACATTGTGCACAAGTTTCAACGAATGCATGTATGTATGTAGGTCCGTATGGATATAAGTACGTACGGATGTAATATGCAAGTGCATTAGTTTACAAGAATATTACTTCCATGCTCATTTTAGCATAATTGTTTAAATATGATGTATGTGACTACAAGTTAACCCATCTTCCTAAAGGATAGCTATTTTTTTCATTATTGCATAAAAACAGTAATTTTAATAATAGGTTAATTAATCTAAAAATTTAAAATTATTATTTAACAAAGTGTAGTAACGCATGCATTAACATTTGTGTAACCCAATTTGTCCTCCCCTCACACTATTCTGTGCAAGAGTGCGTTTCCTGCCGTCATTTGTTTATTGCACACAGAAAAAAAGTTTTGTTGAATCAATAAAAATTTGTTTTACCCAACAAAACTTTTTGTTTAAATATAGGTCAATGGAAATTTTGTTTGAATCAACAAAAAAAATATTTGTTTTGCAATTCCAAAAAAAAAGTTTGTATCGTCAGCAAAAAAATGTTTTGTTAATTCCAGTAAAATGGTTCAATTTTACTTGAATTTTGCTAAAACAATCAAAATGTGCTCAACAAAACATGTTTTGTAGTTTTAATCAATTCATTTTTCTGGGTGTGACTACGCCGCTTTATTAATTGCATTAAGTCGAAATCTTCTAAATCTACTAGAACCGCTCCAATGGGACAGCCTACGGAGACAGGCTTTACGCGGGGGAGAGGACTGTAGAAAATCTGGGTCTTGTCATCTGCAATAATAAAGTGTGTTTAGCATTACGGCAAAAAATGTTATTTACTCCAAGTGTAACTTCCCTATTATTGGTAACTAATTTTTTTTTTATCTCCTATTCAATTACTTCACAAGAACGAAAAATCATGCGTCAAGCATAGATTATGTAACACTTTCCAACGCTTCCAAAATAATTTTACGAATCATACTCATTAATAAGCTAAAAGATAACATCTAAGTAATCCGAATACTTTTATTCAGCCCTGTATAGGATCTATAGATTTGTATATATACTACATAGGATGCTAAATTTTAGTTCAGTTAAGAAACACGTAGCACAGTTTAAAATTCTCCGTCTGGAGTTAAATAATACGGAAATGTGTTCCCGAACTTTTCTGCTTCCCTGTATAGGATCTACAGAATTTATACACACCACGTAATATACAAAAAGCGATTTAAAATTAAAATCGCGTTCAGTAACTTAAAATGCACTTCCAGGAATTATTGTAAACATACAGTAGAGAATTCTTTTGTGTGTCCCTGTAAATGAACGATGACTGCTATACACACAATATTCTGTAGTAAGTCCCTTGTAATCAACCTTATATAAATTTCAATGCGTTTAAAATAGGGAAACATTATTTAAATAAACCGCAG
Organism: Maratus michaelseni; assembly: GCA_963931845.1. Taxonomy (NCBI): domain Eukaryota; kingdom Metazoa; phylum Arthropoda; class Arachnida; order Araneae; family Salticidae; genus Maratus; species Maratus michaelseni. The sequence goes on along the minus strand of OZ007596.1, from coordinate 266,249,964 downwards.
ACGATTTTTCTCCATAGACGTAATGTAACGGAATTCTTTTGACTGTCCCTGTAAAGTAAGTATAAGTGCTATGCACACACTATTCCATATTAAGCTTCTTCTAATGCACCTTAGTGATATATATAAATTTCAATGCGTTTAAAATAGTGAAACATTATTTAAATAAACCGCAAATGATTTTTCCGCATAGACCGCGATGTAGCGGAATTCTTTTGAGTGTCCCTGTAAAAAAACTATCAGTGCTACACACTTCCGTTGAAATAGGGAACATGCTATAGATAACGATTATAACATATAAAAATTGCAGGGCAATCCGAGCATATTTACGGGAGTTAGAGCACGGACAGACGGCAGACGGCCAGACGGCAGACGGCAGACGGCAGACGGCCATACGGCCATACGGCCAGACAAACCGAAGTCATAAGCACTTTTCAACTAGGTTGGAAAGTGGTAACAAGCTAAGGTGCACCACCCATTGGTCCTCTCACACGTCCGCTGTAAGTCCACCAAACATGACGATGTAAATCACAGAGCAGTGAAATGCTAAATTAATATACATAATAGCATTCTAGAACTGGCCAACACGATAATTTAAATGATTTTACTAAATAGGCTGCAGCCATGACTGCTCGTGTGCTGGTCAGGTGGATCACCGACATGGGACAATCAGGTAAATTTTGCCCCATGGCAACGTACACAACATACTACGCTAAGCGTTCCATCCGTCAGGTATGTGCCAGGTCAGCGGTAAAAAAAAGAGGCATCCATACAGAAACATTTAGCATGATATTGATATCATATATTCTAATACGAGCAAATCTTGTGGGTGGTTATATATATATATATATATATATATATATGCAAAAATTATCTTAAAAACGGCTCTAACGATTTTGACGAAATTTCGTATCGTACCGTTTTGGGGCACCAGAAAACCATTGGGCTAGGTCACATGCTCGAGAAGTGATTCGCTCGAGATTCGATTAGTGGGTCATTTTGGGTCATTTTGGGTCATGGTCTAGCTAATTGTATCTAAAAAACGGTTCAAACGATTTTGACGAAATTTTGTATCCGACCATTTTCGGGCATGAGAAGTCAATTGGGCTGGGTCACATGTTCGAGAACTTTCGATTAGTGGGTCATTTTTGGGTCAACGCGGGTCCAATTAATTTTATCTAAAAAACGGCTCTAACGATTTTGATTAAATTTTGTGTCCTACGAGTTTCGAGCACAATAAAAGCATTGGGCTAGGTCGCATGTCCGAGAAAATTCGATTAGTGGGTCATTTCTGGGTCATTGTGGGTCAATATCTAAAAAGCGGCTCAATTTACACTAAATTTTGCATCCAAAGGTTTCCGGGCACGAGAAGACTGTTGGGCTAGGTCACATGTTCGAGAAAATTCAATTAGTGGGTCATTTTGGGTCATGGTCAAGCTAATTGTATCTAAAAAACGGTCCAAACGATTTTGACGAAATTTTGTATCCGACTATTTTCGGGCACGAGAAGACTATTGGGCTGGGTCACATGTTCGAGAACTTTCTATTAGGGGGTCATTTTTGGGTCAAAGCGGGTCAAATTAATTTTATCTAAAAAACGGCTCTAACGATTTTGATTAAATTTTGTATTTTACGAGTTTCGGGCACGCGAAAATCATTAGACTAGGTCACATGTTCGGGAAAATTTGATTAGTGGGTCATTTCTGGGTCATTGTGGGTCAATATCTAAAAAGCGGCTCAATTTACACTAAATTTTGCATCCTATGGTTTTCCGGCACGAGAAGACTGTTGGGCTAAGTCACATGTTCGAGAAAATTCAAATAGTGGGTCATTTTGGTCATGGGTCATGATATTTGAACTCAAATTTAATTTTGACCGAGCATAGCTTGGTCTTCCCTGCTCGTGATATCTATAACTCCCATTAGAATACTACCCGTTTTTTAATTAAAAAATTTCATATCGTTTAAGATTATTTACTTTAAATGTACATGGTACTTTTTTGTTAAGAAAATACTCTACATTACTATTAAAATAATTAGAATATTTCTTTTATTTAACTACAAGAATTATTTTGACAAGTAAACAAGAAAGAACCATAAATTCTGTATTACAAATTTAAGTCAACGAATTTATATTATCATAAACTTTTTAAGCACTTTAATGCATTTTAATATTTTTATAATAATTATGTATCATTAATTGTGATTTTTTTTACATTATTATTAAACCAAAGATATTTTGATAACTTGAAATTAAGCATGACTTTATCATAGAAACGAACGGGTCATACTGAAAATCAGAGTTGTTAATATATTTCTGCAAATTGAAACTATCATGATCTTACTAATTCATTTTATCATATTTATCAAAACCAAATATTGTATTAGTGTTAAAATAATGATAAAAATACTCTCACTTAACTTTAAGCATGAATATGTCATGCAAAATTGCAAGTGAATCCGAAATTCAGAATCCATAATATGTGTTTATAAGTTAAAACTCTTATAAACATGCAATTGCATTTCATCATTTAAATCATCAACTTTTATCACAAATTTCATAATTTGTCCAAAATCTAAAAATATACATATATATACATATTCAGGCCTCGCAGAATTCCTAAAATTTTTTACTTATGCTTTCACTACATTAAAGACGTGAGTATAAACTATCACAGATTTACTAAATGGTGTAATCGTGATCATAATTTACTAATGGTGATAGTTTATACTCACATCTTTAACGTAGTACTGTTTCATGGTGTAATTGTCCAACATTCATATTTCTGCTTTCACTTTTCCAAAACAGATATCTTCTTGATAGATTACTGTTGGAAATCTGGACAAAATCTTGTCCCCCTAAATTTGTCAAGTGGTTTGTTCGGGAGTAAAGTCGTTCCGAACCGGTTTTTCTTTTGCATTTCGGTCGTAAAAGCACTCTCTTTTAACTGTAACTGTATGCATATTTTATTCTAGTTTGAGGTACGGAGCAAGTATATCTAGGGTTAAACAACTCCATGAAAGGTGTGGTGATGTGATGGAAGGACAGTTAACCCCTTTTCTGCATGTTTATTGCTATAATGTGATAACAAAGTTCCCAGCAGAGGCTGGAGGTCTATGTATATATCTTTATTTAAGTTTAACATTCAAGTTGAATGAATAAATATAATTCTAATTTCAACATAAACTGTTTCTTCAATGTGCTATATACTTAGTCACACCACAGACCCTAACCACTGTGTTTTATAACTCTGCTCAGTCTCTATCAATTACTTTAACATCTACAATAAAAATGTACAGAAACGTTTATTGTAATAAAATAGTAGTATAATTTGGAAAATGTTGCGAGCCTTGCATATATATATATATATATATATATATATATATATACCGGGTGCTCCACAAGTTCGTTAATACCTGAAGAATTCATTAAAAAGAAACAAATAATGCTAAAAAATTACGGTTTGTTTGAATGTGATTAGAGAAAGATCGGCCTTTTATTAAAAAATAAATAAATAACTTGGTTAAAATATTACGGACAGATGGCGCAGCATACATAATATGAATCAGATTTATCAAAACCAGGCTGTCAATAAAATCTCTCAATGCACAAAGATTCTTTATTCGATGCCAGCAGTGTGCTATCGTTACCAGTTCAAGCGATGCTGGTTAAACACTTTTACAAGAATAGGGAATCATAAATTGGTGCATTGCGAAAATTTCGCACGGCAAAAGGACTGACGACGAGAAAAGAGCCTGTTTCATTTGCTGGGATACTGAAGCCTAATTACACACATCTGCTTCATATTATGCATACCAGCGCCATCTATCAGTAATTTTTTTAATCACAACTTTTTTATATAAAAAAGATATCTGATCATCCTCTAGTACCATTCCTGCAAACCGCAATTCTTTAGCATAATTTGTTTCTTTTTAAGGAATTTTTAAATATATATATACATATATATATATATATATATATATATATATATATATATATACAATCCATTGAAACATAAGTTATTGACCAAATACTATGAAATCACTATACCAAAAAAAAAGCAGCTATCGTTTAGATATACATCTATTAAACGCCCAAAACACTGCAACAGCGCCATCTGCTTGATCGCCGTCGAGCTCTACCCAATGGTATCGATGTCTTGCACGTTCGCTTTCACCTGCTGTGTCATCTTTCGCCCATAGCCGTTCAACGCTTCGTCCGTATGCAAATTTCCTGATTTTTTTCCTGTAGTGTTTTTTGAAGCCTTTAAAGCGGTATGACAAATATCTCAATGTACTTGGTACTTATGTGGAAAAATAAAGTTGTGTTTTATCTTTAATGTCTCATTACATTTTTTGTCTTTCATACACACCTCTGTCCACAGTCGCCAGGGGAATTTTATTTTCCGACTGCCCCTCGTATATATATATATATATATATTTGTATATAAATATACATTGCGTGTATATATGTCTGCAAATTTAAATTTATCAGGTACTTACAAATTCATTTTATGATTTTATCATTAGGCCCACTATTTATTTAATAACATTTGTATTATTGTTATGAAATTAATGATATTATAGGTTTAGGAAACTAGCAACTCAACTAAAAGTTCAAAATTGTAAATATATATCTGCCTTATTAAGCATAGATTATACCATTTTATTACATACAAAAAGTAATTTTGTATTATGTACATTGATACACTTACTGAGAAAATGCATTAAAGTTAATTTCAGAGAAATATTTTTATTTACCCAATGATATTTCTTTATATGTTGTCTGAAAATCTTTGACAGATCTATAATATGAATGAAAGACCATTAACCCGAAGTCTTCTTTGACATCTCTTAAACAGATGTGAGTGACAGTATAATTACCTCAGAAATAATGTCAATTGTAGGTGACGACATAATTTATTATGACAAGAAATTGATTTCATTTCTATGATAAAGAGAGCTGATCCTGTAATATTTATTTGTTGGAATTTCTTAAGAATTGCGTGGATATTTACTAAAGGAATTGTAATACATTTTGAGCAATGAATGATAGTGATAAAAACACCTCTGAATAATAATGGAAATGTTAAAGTTATAATAAAAATCCCATTTGTTAAAAATGCGATCTACGCATTGATGCTTATGAGTTGTTATTATGAAAAATTCTTTCTATTCACATGTACGAAAAATATGTTTATTATTTTTAAATCAAAAATGAAAAAGAAACATAGCACAGCATTGACATATAAACGAATTCGAAAATTATTCTGATCTACACACATTTATAATTATGTTATAAGGCTTTATAAAAATAAATTTTATGTAATTTTACTTTTAGGATTTGCTTGCGAAAACCTTTTATATGCTTTAATTATACAGTCATTTTTTTATTTATTACTATAATTGTTTTGAGTTTTGCAGCCTGCTTATCGATTTATGTGTATTAGCATATCATCATATTATGTTCATTGACGCAATTTTTTCTTTAAAATAACATTTTTGAAAAATAAAACACCTTGTGGTATATAAGATTTATTTGATTTTGATCTCAATAAAATTCTTTTGAATTTGATTTTTAAAGTTCATATAAGGCAAAGCTAGGAGAGTCTGCTCACAATTTCAAAGAATAATAAAGAATTATATAATTAGTAATGTTTGGTAAACTATCCATGAATAATTTTGACTTCATTTGTTTTTTTATGCATTTCTATTGATATTTTGTTGTTATGCTGTAATTTAATATAACAGCTCTAATAAAACAAAAAACAAAAAAACATTTTGCGCAATCTGTCCTTACAGGGTTCTCATCTTGCTCTCAAGATGGTTTTTTAGTGGACTAAACAGATGAAAATCGCTTGGTGCTAAGTCGAAGCCGTATGGTGGATGTTGAAGAAGTTGCAAGATGATGTTTACAGATGCTGAAAAGGTTCAACTTGAAGTCCTAATGTGGCTGAGAGTGCAGCCCAAAGAATTTCATGCAGTTGGTGTTGGGATACTGATAAAACGGTGATATAAGTGCATAAATATTGATGGAGAATATGTTGAGAAATAAACATAATTTTGAAGTGAATATCATTGTAACCTATTATTTAATTATCTTTTGTGACTTACTTAATGACTTTCCCTCGTAATATAATTTTTAACAAAAATAATAAAAATATTCCAAAATTTATAGTAAATGAAGTCGGAGAAAATTTACTTTAACTCCACACTGGGATTAAGTATGCCCTAAGGTCTGTCATAATGCAAAATTTGCTAAATTGAATGCATCAATTATGCTTTTTAGGTTATACATTATTTCTCCAGATTTAGCTATGTAGGTAAATACGCTCTCTAGATTAACATCAACAAGGCAGTGTTGAGAAAATTACATGAGATCTGGAATACCCCTGTCTTCATGCTTAAAATTAAACCACATACGCTAAAGTAATATATATATAATTTGAGCTAATAAAACATTTTGATAATTCGATTTTTTTTTTCGAAACCATGTCCACTCACCTTAACCAGATTTTCTTAAATTTCTTATTGCAGATATAATAATTAATTATTTTTATAATATATATATATATATATATATTTGTATTTCCCAAACTGTGAAAAAAAGCATGGAAGACTAAATTCTATTTTCTGTAACTTCTACGCTCGTCAGATTTCTAAATAAAATAAACCTCTTTAAAATGTCTTACTATATATTCAAAATACTTTTCTTTCTGATTGTATAAAATCGTTCCTTCTTCTTTAAAAGTTTCACTAAACAAATCTAGAAACTTTTAACTTTAAAAAGAGAATTTGAAATGACATTGAATAGAGAAAAATATTTATTTTTGTTTCTGAGGAAGAAGATGTTAATCGAAAAAAGGCTTGTTGCTATTTGAATTTTTAGTTTGAAAGAAGTTTTGCAATTCAAATGATGTGTCTATGTTTTGTTTAAAAAAGCGCAATTGTGTAAATTTAAATCCAAACTGGAAAAAAGTCTGTAGTGTTTATGATATATTTTTAAAGGACTCAAAAAAAGATTACAAAATTCTTCAACGTTTTTTGTCTATTTTCTCACACATTATATGAGTGGTTGATAAGATTTTTATAATTCTTTATTATTTTAAATGTGTCGATTTTCTTGGGGTTCCATGAAATGTTTGTTGGGAATTTGTGGAAAGTCACTTTGTAAGCCTGTATGCTTCGCTTTTCATACACAAATCTTATCGGAAAAATATTGATGATTGGAAAATAATAATTGTAAATAATGACTGTAAATAATGATTAAAAAAATTATAATATTAGGAAATTACAAAGAGCAGTACGTCATATTTTCATATTGGTTATCACAAGAATCATTGTTTTTGTTAACAATGCTATATTTATTTATTACACAAGTAATAGAGGACAATGAGTGATACTAATTCTAGATGTATCCAAATAATTTTAACACAAATTAGTTCACAGTAATTATAAAATACAAAATTTTGGCTCTAAACTGAAATCTGTCAATAAAAAAACATTCAGCTAGAACAAATGTTTAATTAAAAAAAAAATCCCTGGTTGAAGTAAAATAGTCTGAGTAATTGCTGCAAAATTGTGTATCAGAATTTGTAAATTAGTTATAATGCATTATTCGTTCGTTTGGTGTCACGTCCACCAATTTTTACTCATATAATAAGGGAAGATATATGAAGATTGGACCCTACAGGTTAAACCGGGTATTAAATAGTGCATAGAGTGTATTTCATAAAAAACACTTAAATTTAAAATTAGACATTTTTTTGTAATATTTATATATAAATTATATAAATGTGAAATATGTAAAATGTTATCCGATATCTCAAATGTTTTAGATACAGTAATTAAAATATAGTAAGTGATAGATGGCGTCAATACAAAGCGCTGCGATGACTCAAAGGTTGAGAATGCTCAAATTAAAGTGTAAAACTACATCAAAGTTATTGTACCCGAGTGATAAAATGGCTTATGGTTCTTGAAAATTTTCGCGTTGCTACAGAATAGATAAGTTGTTTAGGAACGTAAATGGTGCAGTAAAAGCAATATTTATTAAAAATTCGATTTTGCTAGTAAATTTGTGTTACTCATTTATCGATTTATCGTGGATGTGCTATATTTACTATATATATCGATTACATAGTTTATCAATAAGAACACTTGGGAATTTGATACATTTTCGATCAAAAATGATTTTAAAAATGCGTGAGGAAGTTGCCAGCTTGGATTGGAGGACATCTTCAACAAGGTCCATCTCCCAGCCGCTCCAATGAAAGGCAAGATTCTACTTTTAAAATACTTGATGAACATCGGACTAAAGTGTAGCCTGTTCCCAAAAGTCAAAGTATGTGCACTATAGTATGTTATTTAACCTATTTGCCACATTAGTTTTTGCCACACGTGCATTTCAGAGATTTATTTTTAATTCAAAAATTCCAAATTAAAACCAGAAATAACTAAGAATACTAAGTTTGCTTTATTTATAAGTTTGCTTTATGACAGACTTTTCGTGATTACATAAAATATAAATTCTGCTTTTGGAATTTCTGAAAAAGAAGACAATTCCTGAAATGCACGCATATATGCGTTAATGTTACAAATGGGTTAAAGTTGCAGATTTGTTTTAGCTATGAATGTTTAATCTTAAAAGCGAGAATTAATCTGTTTACACCAGAAAATGAATGCAAGACTGATACATACATGTTCAGTATTCAGTGATTTTGTGGTCTTTTCTGCACGTTGGTCGAACCCGCGACAGTTTTGTCGCGGGTTTAATATTTATAAATATATATATAAAATCATCTAAAAATGTAATTGCATTTTCAGAATACTATATTGTATGATATTTATGAATGACAAATGTATAGAATGCGTAATGCTCTAAAATTCGCATATATTTGGATAGCTGAATTACGAAATTAAAGGGCATGCCTTTTTTATTTCACAATCACAACGTATAAAATCAATTTTTGTATATGGAAAAATATATTACAAATTTTATACTATGCATTAACAGATATAAAAATTAATTATGTAGAAATCTGTGTAATATAAATGTTTGGGCTTTAAAACTTTTACTTACAGCAATGATCTGGCTGTACGAGTGTCGCACCCGCAACGATCGATTGGGAGAAGTGTCACACTCATTTTTATTTTTTACTTTTTTATTTGCAAAGCAAATGTGTTTTTATTCAACAAATAAATTCCGTTTTATGAACATGAAACACATTCCATTTTCAGTGTATATTCAATTACTTTCATTATTATTTATGCTACTTATAATAACAAAAAAAGTAAAGAATTCAAAAGGGTACAGAAATTTTGAACAAATACTTCCATGAATACATTAGAATTTTATACCTAAATCTCAAACAATAAATATATAAATTAGGAATGAAATTATTCATCCAGATGTTAAAATGTTATGCAAAACCTATAATAAATTTTGATTAATAAAATAAAGAAGCTCGTTTGTCTGTGGTCTTGCACGATGGCTAAGGAAGCATATCGCACGTAGAGGTGCGCGAAGTTTGTTTCGAATAGACGAATAGATCTGACTCCACTTAAAGTTCGGTTATTATTTTTTTTTTATTGAACGGAAAATTTTACTTATTACCCATTTTTAGCAAGTTTGCTAGCGATATTGGTTACTCATAAAAGGAATCCAAATTTATTATTTTAATAATATAATGTAAATTTTGACCTTTCTTTAATACAGTTTTTTCGGAATTCATAGAGCGATTTTTGAATTTTTTGCGAATTCTTTGAAATAAAAGCCCCATTATGCTGAAATTGAGGATTTTTTTTTTATAATCTGAGAAATATTTTGTACATTAACAATTTTATATTTTATATCCCCGGGATTAAAAATCAGTCCAGAATCTTCTAAAATATTAAAAAATTATTAACACTCTAAATTTATACAACATTTTAAAGAATTTAAGAGAACGTGAAATGATGACGGAGTAAGTTTTTGACTCAAACGATTTTAATGATTTTACAATACCTTATGTGTGAGGTAACGTGTTATGAACTAAGGAAACAAAACATTTCATTTAAAATCATAATTATAAAATGAGATACCAAGAAATATAGACAGAGCAAAAGTCGTTTATAAACATTTATTTAATTTTATTTACGTCTTCAGAAACAAAAGTGAAAACAATTTGAAATATATATTTAACAAACTGTCTCTTTCATCGCTTTCAACATTGTGCATTGACCTGCTGAAAGTTATAGCATTTATTATACAATTCAGTATTATGTGATTTCACTACGTCGATGTGTCTTTGTTTCCCTAAATATCATAAAACGGAAGCTACGTCTGAACAATACCTTACTACACGTGTTTCTTTTTTTTTCCCGTTAGTAATACCAAGAAAAATTAATGAAAACCATCAGTTGTTATATTTTATTCAAGTATTGTATATTTTTAAAGCTGTATGTCGAGACCGTAATTGAAAAACTTTAGAAGGCTTGTTAAAACTGTAAGTCGATAATCAATTCATATATTAATCAGATTTTGAACAGCGTAATGATTTTTCCCAATTACTGGTTTTACTTGTTTCAAACAACAACAACAACAAAATTCTTATATATATTTTTTAATAGTTCTCTTTTTGTATCAATTACGATTATCATTAACGTAAATAATACGCAAGTAACCTTACAATATATACTTATAAATTTTCTATAAGCAAGTTACGATTTGTTTACATTGTGTATTCGATAAGAGCCAGTATTGCAACATTTTTAATTTGCTATATGTCAGGCCTCGTAATGTCCTTAATATTACATTTAAAAGAAAAATTGTTGCGTTATTGCACTCAACTTAAAACATTTGTACAAATATACAAAAATAAGAATTTTTAAAAATAATTAAAACTACTTAATTTTGTAGGTCTCCATGATATAGAAATCCTACTAATTGGACAAGAGCATTGCTTAAATTTTAAATTACTAATATACAATTTTAAATTAATACATTTATTAAGTAAGTGGACCATATGTTTTTCTTACACAATATTATGGGCCAAAAACATACCTTATGAACGCTCATTCTTTTCGAGAAATCCGACGATGATTCCAACGATGTTCTCCGAATCGCGTTTACTAGATTAATTTTATATTGCTAAACATTGTTTCTATGACGACGAAGTTAATTAAGAAATGGATACTCAAGAAGAAGAGAAAAGTTCGTCTCTCTTCGTAAACTGAGCTCTTACATTCAAAAGATTTTTTAAATTCATGTTTTTACGATTACGCGTTTTAAAGTCATTTGCGCTTTTTAACTATGTCATTTATTTTTTTAATTGCCGTTTTAACTGTTTGTGGGACACCATCTAAATTCCCCGGTTACTTTTATTTCGTTTCGATTTTTTTTTCTTTAATGTTTTTGTTGTTGCTTTTGGACCATTATATGCACGAAACCGGCTTCGACCGAAGTTCGAACTCGGATCGGTTCGTGAGTCTGTTTCGGGCATAGCCGAGCGGGTATACAACAGGTGTAAATAATCTTTATTTTAATGCTTGTTGGATATTAATAGTTTAATTTAATAGTCTGTAAAAATGCTTAGGTACAATATTTATAGTAAAATTTTATTCATAATAAGGTAAACATATTTTTGTTATAAAGGATCTACCGTATGTATATTATATTAGAAAAATATTTTTTGCTTCAATAATGATTAATACCTGGATAATTACTGAAAAGTTACGTCTAAAAAAGAAAGAACAAAATTCAAATTAAAAAAAACTTAACTTAATAAAATCTTAAATTTCAAAAACTCAACTTCTTTCTGTGTACTTTGTTACACTTCAGACGTATTGATAATCAATACAAAGAGGAGAAAAAAGGTCAACTGAAAGAATAGTTTTATAAAGGATCAATTTTTCTGCAGAAACTCAAAAATCTGGTCTGATTCAACTAGATTTTCTGAACGCTTACTATGCGTTTATATAAGTATTAATGTAGAAATTAATAAAAAGTTGCATCCTAATTTTACTAAGTTTTAATGTAACAAGTGAAAATCACAGAGAAATATGACCTCATGTTCCACCGAAAAAATGTGCTTTCATTTAGAAAACAGAAGCCTTTTTCTAAAATTATGAAGTAGTTTTCAATTATTTTTTTTTCACACATATTGAGATAAAAACAAAATGCAGAAATTGAATTTACATAGCTAATCAAGCATCAAGTTTAATTGGTATTTTAAAATAAGTTATTTTAAATACAGAAATTTAGCATTTTTTTTATGAACGTAATGCAATTCTCAAATTTCCATGCGATGTTATCAGACTAATTTTAGATCAAATTAATTAAACTCACCATATTTTTTCTTTGTGATTTTTATGACGATAAGTGCGTGTATAAATCTTGCCACGTTCTCGTGAAACATCATCGGTATATCATGAGGAGATGAATAAAAAAATATAATTCAAGAATTAGGTTAAGAATTAATGGTCGGTTTTTCTAGTCTAAAACTATTTAAAATAGAGTTTAAGTACCAAACCCCTTGTCAAATTTGTTCGATAATATGCACAATTCATGCGTTAGTGGTCTGTATCATATTTTCCAAACGAAAACACCATTTGGGCTATATCGTCTTCACTCTCACACATGTATATTTAATAATTAGAATAGTTTCCTTACACTATATGTGTCCTTAAACTATATAATTACATATCATTGTTTCTCAGTGTAATGTATCTGCAGGTACTATGGCCACCCTAAGGTTAGCCATTTTTAAACAGTAGTAGTAACTGATCTAAAAAAATAATCGTAATTGACTAAGAAAGTATGCCCGTTTTAGCACTGGAAGAATATTTTAAATTTTAAGTTAGTCAAAACTTTTACCAGTTGCAGTTTGTTAAAACAAATGCTAGTTGATGAAGGTAATGCGGCCATATGCAGGTAATATGCCCAAAAGCGTTATAAAATGGAAAGGCAACGGTTCTATTCTATGTAGTCTAGCTACAGTAGTAGTTATTCTGTCATATTTGATATCTGCCATATGTTCTTTTATTCTCGTTTTAAATGTTCTCTTTGTCATTCCTATATAGTGTTGTAATGTGCCACCTGCCTTGTTGAATGGTATTTTCGAAAATTCAAAGCGAGAATTAAAAAAAAAAATGTCAGATATCAAATATGACAGAAAAATTACTGCTATAGCTAGACTACATAGAATAGAGCCGTTAAAGATTGATTTCAAGAATAGTAAAATAATTTTTCCGTCAAGAGTTTATTTCCCAATCATCCGTGAATCAATAGAAATATATTTAAAAAAACAATATCATTTGCATAAAAATCAGCTTCTTTTGAATTACATAAAATTTGGCACGCGATGCTTTACAAATTAAAAAATAAGAAAAAATAAAAATAAAATAATAATTTTCACTTTTTCCAGTTTGACCAATTTAAGCACCTGTTTACATTGAACATGTGATCTCGTGATTTATGTTTATCAATTTCAAAAACTTTGCAAGAATAATTTATTTATCATTTTGATCTGAAGATGTCGCCGTTCGAGAAAAGAAAACATATGTCATCTATATTAAAAGGTATTTTTAAACCTTTTGTGTCATGTTTTTATCATTTTAAGGAATTATTACACTTTAATTTACAAATATATTTCTTTGCTAAATGTGTACAATTCAATTATCTTATATTAAAAATAAATTTAAAAATTCACACTTCACAAGCGTGGTAATCATAATTACTTTAAGTAAGTTTATTAGCTCGTTTTTTTCTTGTTTTTAATAAGTATCGATAGTGTTAAGCATGCAATTAACAATGTTAAGACGAAATAATTTCTATTGGCTAACACAAATGTACGTACTTTGTCGGAAATTTTACTTATTTCCTCACACGGAAGATTATTATTATTTTTTTTATATAAAATCTAAAGATTTTATTCCTTTCTTTGTTCTTTTCATTTAGAAAAAATCATTAAGGATCTATGTAATTCTACAACATTTTGAAATAAATGAACTGAAATAAATGATGAAAAGTTTTACACGAGGAAGTTTTTTTTTTTCAATATAATTTGCTTGTCCCAAGTTTCGATAAATTAAACTTTCCTTTAAGCAGGCATGGGTATAATTTTCTGCATTTAAACACTAGTAAATGGGATTATTATATAGGAAACAATTAATATTGCAGACTTCTTTTTAAAAAGAAATTCATAAAGAAGAAATTTTCTATGATAAAATTAATTTCATTTCTCTAAAAAACAAAAAACAAAAAAAAGTCAGTTTATATCACAAATTTAATAGATCAGTTTTTTAATTAGAATTTAAATTTTCTATTTTTATTTTGGTTAATTATAAGTGCTATAGCATTAAGTATGAAATAAGCAATGCCAAAACAAAAATATTTCTTTTTATAATAAATTTGTTTAGTATTATTAAATGTTAATTCTGTAAAATGGAAGTTTCCAACAAATTCTTTTATAGGCATTACTTTTTTATCTAAACTATTCGTGTGGAAAATTAATTAAAAGATGTATGTAATGATGACTTAAAAAAATAACTGATAAAGATAAAAAAAAATATACGAGGAAATTAAGTTTTTTTTTAATGTAAGATGAATCGCTCCATACTATATTAAGTAAAACATGTCGTTAAGCATCCTTCAGCATAGATAAAATTTTCTGCATTATATCAGGTTTATTGAATTGTTACGCAAGAAAGAAAGAAATAATTTGACAACAATTTTTATTAAAGTAATTTTCTAAAGAAGAAATTAACTCTAATAATTTTTTTTTTGTTTTATCTAAAAAAATAAAAACAGACACTTTAAAATACACGGTGTCATATTAGTCCGTTTATATTTCAAAAATGAATACAAATTTCACAAACTATAGTATCGGAGCACATTTTCACCAGTGAAATGGGTCCATCAATGCATATGCAAAAATTCCTCTCATGCTGATTGTTGCGATTTGGATTTAGACATAGCTAAGTATAGACACTGGCGATGTGATACTTTTTTCAATGTTCTAATTACAACCTGTTTTGAAAAATATATGGATGTATGTGGGATGTTCTAAAATGTCGCGAGTAACGTTGTATAGGTATATTGATAAAAATCGTTATCTATGATTGTTTTTATCTATTTGTCATCTCACCCCACAAAGGGAAATAAGATGTCGAATATGACTTTCCGAAGGAAAACAACTTTTTTCATCCGTTGAGAGTAGGTGAGAACATTTAAAATATTATCTGTTAGAGACAAATGTTTTAAGACATGTTCACTTCAATTTCAGTTTTTAATCCACTTTCTGAGTTTAAAAAAAATCATCGAAGCTTACAGTTGTAATTTTAATTTCCTCGTCAATATTTCTTAAAATATAGTTTCAGAAAAGTGTTTACTATGAAAGAAAAGTGCGATGTTAGGATGATTAAAATGACAACCCAAAACATAACTACGAAAATTATTTTTTAAATTTCGTGTATTTTTTTATTAAATCAGATTCGATAAAGCAAATTCAGTGAGTATTTAAAATTTATTTATTATTTGAAAGATTAATGTATTTGAACTTGTACGTTCTCATTTTCATAAGCAACAGAAACAGAAACCTCCCACTCGTGGAAAGCCAACCTCTCGGCATAGGACCTATGAGTCCACGAGGGGAAAACCTATATCTACCAGGAACCCCAGTGTCCAAGGACCCGGAGTCCCCAGCAAGTTAAAAAAAACAATCACACGAGCTAGCCAATAATGCTTATTGCTGGGTGAGCCCAAAGTTATTACGTGTATATAAGTTCTATATGAATATACTGATAAGATTACATAATATTAAAGATAAATATTTACAGATATTTACAATAATAATATTGTACTGAAAATTTTCAATTGTATTATGCACTAGTCTATTAAGTCCTTCGGGACCGGCGGCTTTTACACGAATTTATTTGGTTGGCACCACGTTTTTTAGAAAGCTACCTTTACTTAAACTATCACAAAAATGCTCTAATTAGAGAAAGTAAATATTACTTATATTTTTTTACTGATGCCTAAAACAAATTCTGTATGCTCCTTTTAAGGGGGCATATATGCACCCATGATTGCGACCAGGTTAAGTCTTTTAAAACAAAGTTTTTAATATCTATAGATCTAGAATTATATATAGGTTATAATAATTCTTTGATATATGAAAAGTTTTTATTTAGGACATTACAGTTTTTATCAAAGCAACAATCCCACTTAATTTAATCAGACACAATTTTATCTAAAACAAAGCTTTGGTTGATGGTCGCAATTTTCGGATGATATAGTAGGCACGCTATATATTGTTATGAATTTTGTATATATCTGTAAATATTCCATTTGTTTAAATTTATTTTATTTTATTATTGTGAAAATTGCAGTATTATTAATGTATTTCCTATTGAGCATCATGTAACTCAATGCTAAAGGCCTCAGATGGTTTGCAAGGAAAACAACCTTACACCCTCATCTTTATAATGGAAGTCTATGGAAAAATCACCAAGGAATGGGTTTATCGCCAAGTTGGCGATGGTTTTGGCGACTTATTTTTGCCGCCAAATTTGGCGATATATCGCCAAATGTCGCCAAGTTGGCGACGGATTTGGCGACTTTTTGTGCAACCACCCATATATAATTTCATATGCGGATGACTACGTCATTTTGACAGGAGCAAACACCAGAAGAGAGTTGGAAGAGGGAATGAATACTTTGATTCAATTATTTAGGAATATCAGTGAAATATACAAACTGAGACTGAGTACTGACAAGTGTGAGTCAATGCTTTTTGGAAAATATCAACTAGAAAACAGAAGACCAATTTTTAAAATTGATAACACTTCTATTACAGTCAAAGATGCAATCACATATTTGGGATTTATAATTGATGGTAATTTCACATGGATGCAACATTTTGAGGTTATTAGAGAAAATATTAAAAATTTTGTGGGCTCTATTGCAAGGACGTCAAGGAGAGACAAAGGACTTAAAGCAGACTACAGGAAGATATGGTACTTAACCGTTATTGAGAAGCAAATATTATACGGATGCGAGGCGTGGGCTAGAGATGTTAAAACACCGGCAATTAAAAGAATCAGTTCATGTCAGAGAACGGGGTTATTCAGTGTAATAAGAGCATATAGAAACACATCTACGGAAGCTCTCTGTGTATTGGCGGGAGTTCCCCCAATACATCATAAGATTAAGGCGATGTTGGAGAAATATCTGGTTAGAAATGAAGATACTGAAATTTCCATTCAGAATACTATAATAAATAGGCATAAACTAATGGATAATCTGAGTTCTTATGACTATGTAAATTATACCATAGAGCCAAACATACACATTATAAATTCGGTATCAAAAATGGAACAAATAGTTACTGTAGATTTTCCGGTAATTTATACTGATGGATCTAAAATGGATGGTGGAGTAGCTGCTGCATTTACAGTGTTTCACAAGAATAACTATATCTATGAAGAAAAACTTAGATTGCATGATCTTAATACGATTTTTCAGGCGGAGCTGCAAGCCATAAAACAAGCAGTGAAATGGACAGTTTTTAATAGATGTAGTAAAGCAAGAATATACACAGATTTATTGTCATCAGTAATGTCATTACAACAATTATTCCCAAAAATTACAATAATAAGAGATATCTATTTATTTTTATTGGATAATCCATGGACAAAACTTGAACTTGGCTGGATAAAGGCGCATGCGGGTCTGCAAGGAAATGAGATTGCAGATGACTTGGCAAAAAATGCTATTTTAAAAGACGATTACGATGAAAGAATTGATTTAGATTTTCCGGTTTCTGCAATATCGAAATACCTTAAGGATGGAATGAATAAAGAATGGCAAGTTGAATGGGCAGAGACACATATTTGGTGTTAAAATATGTAAATACAGATTATGTATGTACAAGCCAGGTAGTGCAATATTTCATGACGGGACATGGTTCATTCCCAGCTTTTCTCTTCCGAATAAATAAATTACAATCAGATAAATGCCAATGTGGCATAAAGGGTGATGTTGTTCACTATATCTTTGGAAGATGCCCACTAATGCCGTGCTACTTTGATTTTAATTCAAATAAGACATTGAGAAAAAATCTGCAGGACGTATTTTTGAACTCAAAGAATTATGAAAGATTAAAAATAATTTATAACAAACTTAATAGTCTATATTCATTTATTAAGTATACATTTTGAATGTATTTATCTTATATTAACTTCAAGCATTCTAAAGGTTTTGAGTTGGATAAAGCATGATTTATAGACTGACTGTGACATAGTTGAAGATTTCTGCAATAACGTATATTGGTCATTTAATTGTATTTGGAACTGTTATATTTACTGATGATCTACATGAACATTGTACAGTGATTATTACTATTGTAGTAATTATCAACAATCAGTATTCTTTGCCTGAAGGGAGAATATTCTGTTCTGAATTAAAGTTTTTTGTTGTTTGTTAGCAACAAGGTGGTATAAGTAATACAGTATATAGTGATGATTATCTGTTTTAAGGACATTATTTTCATGAACATTTGCTTTTAAGGACATTTTATTTTTATATACTGAACATTTTGGTGAACTTTACTGATCTTCTTAAGCATCATAGTTAAATGAAGTTGTTCAGGCACAATTATCACAACTTTCGGTAATTTTGATCATTGGATGAAGAGAGCTGGTGGATTGTGATATATTCATGAAATCTTGATGAACATTGGTTTTATTAAAGGACATCATATCTTCATGAAGACAATATATCTTTAAAGACAATATATCTTTTCATAGTGAACTTTTTGGTGAAATTCAGTGTAATTTTTCTGTTATTCATAGTTAGTTTAGTAGTCACAGTAAGCTACTGTGATGATAGTTGCTGTAATATTTAGTTAATTTATTGATAATTTAGTTTTAGTTCACTATTTAAAAGCAGGCATGTTGCCAACTTTGCATTTGATTTGTCCCAGTGTGGGATGATTTGTGAATAATTCTTGAAAAACGCCGCTGATCATGCTTGATTCCTTGCGGAATCGCTGGATGGGGGGGGCAGGGGGTGTTCCGCCAGGACATTTTCACTATAAACCTCGCGGTTAGTGTCCTGGCTGGTTGTTCTTGGGCAACCACCCCCCCCCCCCTTATACATGTACATTGGGATCCTTTCTCGCTTAGGTTCTCTATCGAAAGTTAAAGCACTTTCTGGTAATTTCTAGCATATGAAGGCTCTGGAAAATTCTACAGTTATCTTTAAAGCCTATATAAGGGACCTCCACCAGTTCAGTTCAGTTAGTTCTCTGTCAAATGCGATTGAATACGCACGAGAGGCTTTGCATTGAGAACTGTGTTTCTCTGAGTGATTTTGTATTTGATTCGCCGTACTGAGCAATACGCTATATTGTTCAGTGTGAAATTTTGCTGTGCTGTTACTAGATTTGAAGATTATTGAATATCTTGTAATTTTCAGAAGATATTGGTGTTCGTATTGCTCTGTTTATAGTGAATAAAGCCTTTTGATTGTTCTTATATATTGGCATCAGTCCTTTCGAACCCCGAGCTCACAACATTTGGTGTCAGGAGTGGGGTTGAATGCCGATCACCAGAGCAATGGAGGGTGAACTGAAACAATTATTGGAGAAATTAGCTGCAAACCTTGGTGAGTTGAAAGAAGAAATGAAGAAAGATATGTCAGCGATGGATGAGAAAATGACTGCAAACCAGGCTGAAATGAAGGAAATGTCGGAAGAAATGAAGAAGGAAATGTCGGAAGAAATGAAGAAGGAAATGTCAGCGATAGATGAGAAAATGACTGCCAACCTTGGCGACTTAAAAGATGAAATTAAAAAGGATATGTCAACCAACCTTGGAGAGTTGAAAGACTTATTAGAGGATAAAATAACATCTTTAAATGACAGAATTGACGGCGTGGAAAACAAAGTTGAAGGAAGATTTCAAGAAATAGAAGGAAAGGTAGAAGAAATTCAAAGGACAGCCAGTACCGTAGAAGAAAAAGTAGAAGAAAAAGTTCAAAAGATCGCCGAGACCGTTGAAGAAAGAGTAGAAGAAAAAGTTCAAAAGATCGCCAAGACCGTCGAAGAAAGCATAGAGAAAGTAAAAAAAGATTTGGAAAAAGTCAAGAAACAGAAGATAACTGCCGGAAGCTATACCGAAGATGTCAAGTATCAATCTATGCTTCCTCGTTCCTCTATTAAACTCTCCACCTATGACGGAAAATCTTCATGGCCAGTTTTTAAGACACAATTTGGGATCGTAGCGGACGCCAATGGATGGGATTCCCAGACAAAGGCTTGCCAGTTATCTGCTTCTCTACGAGCTGATGCTGCCGACGTCCTACAGACTTTGCCTGCAAATGAACCGCTGGATTTTGAAACGCTCGTCAGTGCCTTAGAATTGCGCTTTGGCGAGAAATGCATGAAGGAATATAGCAGACTCCAGCTCAAATCTCGACAGCAGAAATCCACTGAATCCCTGCAAGAGCTTGCTACGGATGTCGAGACACATTCCCATCTTGCTTATCCTGACTGCCCGACTGAAACTAGAGAAAGTTTAGCTCTGCAACATTTCATCGATGGTGTGCGTGACTTTGAGATCCAGAAACAACTCCGGATTGCAGATCTCAGTGACTTAAAAGGGGCTTTAGTTTATGCCCTGAAATTCGAGGCAGCCCAGCAAGCTACAAGGAAAGATAGGCACTTTGTGCGAGTAGCCAACATGCCTGAGACGTCGGATACAGCTGTGGAGCGGTTACAGCAGCAGATGAAGGACGTAATGAGACAGATAAACTCCTTGATGGACAACAACCCTGGCAGAAAGATCAAGTGCTGGAAATGCGGTGGAGAAGGCCATATTCAAAGAAACTGCCTAAAACGACCCAGCACAGAAGGTAATAGCTCCGCACGAACGGCAGAGCAGGAAAACTAATTAATGGCCATCTCGCGGGGCGGTGGTTGCCAGATTTTGAGAAGCCCCATTATCAAGTGTGTCAAATTTCTGCAAGAAGTTACGGCGAGAACGGAGTTTTTATAGTCGGGCGTGTGAATGATTTGCCCTGTAATATGATCATCGATACAGGAGCCAATGTGACCATCGTTCGGAAAGATCTAGCTCTGCGGCTAAAAGAAAAACTCCTCTGGACTCCGCCCCGTGTTATCCTTCAAACCGTGACCGGGGATATGATCGACATACATGGAAGAATTAAACTGAAAATAAAGTTTGGGAACGCCGCTTACCATCATACAGTCTATGTGGCCGATATTTCAGATCCTTTCATACTCGGACTGGACTTTTTAAAAGAGCATGGATTTGCACTGGATTTTAAGAATAATGAATTACGCTCTGCTCAAGAAGATGTCACTATTTTCAAACTTGGAAATGAGTCCGGGTCCATTCAACGGATCACAGCCAAGGCAGATGTTATCATCCCTCCTTGAACCGAAATGATGATACCTGGAGTAACTGGAAACGAAAGAAGTTTTCAGTGTGGCTTGGTTGGATATCCTGAGAAGAGCCCAAAAGGAGTGCTAATAGCATCAGCGTTGGTAGATCTGTCGAGAGATGTCATACCTGTGAGAATTGCGAACGAAAGTGAAAAATCTAGAATTATCCAGAAGGGTGAAGTGCTTGCAACCTGTGCTCCAGTCACCTGTGTTTGCAAAGACACGAGTTTGACATTATCGGAGCCGTATACAAGTTTAACACCTGTAATTGGACGAAATGAAAATTTATCTCCTGAACAGAGACATGCCGCAGAAAGACTGTTCCAGGAATTTAAGGATGTGTTTTCACAAAACGAGAGTGATATAGGGCGCACTTCACTGACACGTCATAGAATTGATACTGCCGACCATCCACCGATTAAACAGCATCCAAGACGCTTGCCGTTCGCAAAACAAGAAGAGGTTTCTAAGCTCTTACGAGAGATGCAGAATAGTGATATCATCGAACCGTCATCAAGTCCGTGGGCCTCTCCCCTCGTGTTGGTCCGAAAGAAAGATGGCTCCACAAGATTTTGTGTGGATTATCGTAAACTTAACGATATCACGAAGAAGGACAGATATCCGCTACCAAGAATAGACGACACACTAGATACTCTTTCAGGACATAAATGGTTTTCCACACTGGATTTGAAGAGTGGATATTGGCAGGTAGAGATCCATCCTGATGACAAAGGGAAGACTGCATTTACTACTGGACAAGTACTTTGGCAATTTAAAGTTATGCCGTTCGGGCTCTGTAATGCTCCAGCAACGTTCGAGCGCCTCATGGAGATAGTGTTATAAGGCCTGACTTTTGAAGCTTGTCTCATCTACCTAGATGACGTCATCATTGGTGGCCGCACGTTTGAAGAACATCTTGGAAATATTCGAAAACAGTTAACGAAGCTAAGAGCGGCGAATTTAAAGCTGAACCCTCTGAAATGCAAGTTCTTCCAACGCGAAGTAAATTATTTAGGACACATCATCTCAGCTGAAGGTGTTCGAACAGATCCTGAAAAAGTGTCTGCAGTAAAGAACTGGAAGCGTCCGGAAAACGTCCATCAGTTGCGAAGCTTTCTGGGACTATGCACTTATTACAAAAAGTTTGTACAGGTGTTCTCCAACATCGCAAGACCCTTGCATAGGCTCACTGAAAGCAAGCAGAAGTTTCTATGGACACAAGAATGCGAGAATTCCACCCAGCAGCTGAAAGAAGCTCTCACATCATCTCCAGTCCTAACCTATCCACACCCCGACAAACAATTCATTGTGGACACGGATGCTAGTCATGAAAGTGTCAGCGCTGTACTTTCCCAAGAAATAGATGGCCAAGAACGTGTCGTAGCATACTGGAGTAAATGTTTATCGAAACCAGAGCGGAATTATTGCGTCACTCGTAAGGAGTTATTAGCTATAGTGAAAGTCATAGAACACTTCCATCACTATTTCTATGGCAGGAAATTTCTCCTTCGTGCTGATCACGCATCCCTAACATGGCTGATGAATTTTAAGAACCCAGAGGGCCAAGTAGCCAGATGGATACAACGACTCCAGGAATACGACTTTGACATCAGGCATCGTAAATGCTCATCGCATGGAAATGCTGATGCCTTATCAAGAAGACCGTGTCCCGAAAGTTGTCGCTATTGTTCCAGAGCGGAGAACAAGTATAATTCCGAACATGTCATACGCCAGACGAAGACTTCACTATCAACGCCACCAGATCCCTGGAGTGATGAGAAGATTCGAGAAGATCAAATGGCAGACTCTGATATCAAACCAATCTTGGAGTTATTAGAATCTTCTAGCACGAAGCCCAGTTGGAAAGACATCTCGACTTACAGTCCTACGACGAAGCAATATTGGGCTCTTTGGAACTCCCTCCACGTCAAGAATGGTGTCCTGTTCCGAAAATTCGAATCGGAAGATGGGAAAACATCTCGGTGGCAGTTGGTACTTCCTCGATCTCGAATCCCAGAGGTCCTCGAAGAATTACATGGCAGTCCCACTGGTGGCCATTTTGGAGTCATGAAAACATTACACAGAGTCCGAGAGCGCTTCTTCTTGGGAAAAGCGAGAGCTGACGTCGAACAATGGTGCAAATCTTGCGATGCATGTGCAGCTCGGAAAGGACAAAAGAAACGTAGCCGAGGAAGACTACATCTCTACAATGTAGGAGCACCTTTTGAACGCATCGCCCTTGACATCCTAGATCCTCTGCCAAGAAGTGCTGATGGCAACAAATACCTCCTTGTTGTCATGGACTATTTCACGAAATGGCCTGAAGTTTATGCCATCCCTGATCAAGAAGCTTCTACGGTTGCGGATGTCTTGGTACACCAGTGGATATCAAGGTATGGAGTTCCCCTTCAAATGCATTCTGACCAAGGGAGAAATTTCATATCTGCTGTGATTGAGGGTCTCTGTCAACTTCTCGAAATGGACAAAACAAGGACGACGCCTTTACATCCACAGTCGGATGGCATGGTTGAGAGATTTAATCGTACCATCCTCAACAATCTCTCACTGCTAGTCTCAAGAAACCAACAAGACTGCGACCAAAAACTTCCCTTGTTTCTTCTAGCCTATCGCAGCGCCGTCCATGAAACAACCGGCTATTCCCCGTCTCAGATGCTTTTCGGTCGTGATCTTCGTCTACCTTGTGATCTGATTTTTGGTCGCCCTCCAGATGCGCCTTCATCGCCAGAGGGATACGTGCAGAATCTTCAGGCACGATTTGAAGACGTCCACAACTTGGCTCGAGAGCGGATCAATATACAGACGGAGAAGATGAAGACCAGGTACGACACGAAAGCCACGGGACATCAATTCAAAGAAGGTGACAAGGTTTGGTTTTATAATCCGACTCGACGCAAAGGACTTTCTCCCAAACTGCAATCGCATTGAGACGGTCCTTATACAGTCCTAAACAGACTGAACGATGTCATAATTCGGATCCGAAAGTCACCAAGTTCGAAGCCTAGAGTCGTTCATTACGACAGGCTGGCTCCATACTATGGCCATAGTACTTAGTTCATTGATTGTAAGTAGTGTAATGTAAATAATGTAAATTAGTATGACCATGGTTTTGTATATAAGTTAATGTAAAAATTTCTTTCACTTAGCATTATCATTATTAATTTTATTCTTATTTAAATACTTGTATGTAATGATGTCTATGCTTTAATTTAATTTAATTTATTTTTAAAATAAGCGCATATTTTGTATAAATCAGCATTATGAATGTGTTTAATGGTTATTTTGCATGTTTGCATGTTTGCTTGCCTTCGCATGTTTGCATGCGACTTTTTTTGTCGCCAAATGTCGCCAAGTTGGCGAAGGATTTGGCGAATTTTTTGTGCAAACCCCCCCCCCCCCCTTATACCTGTACATTGGGATACTTTCTCGCTTAGGCTCTCTATCGAAAGTTAAAGCACTTTCTGGTAATTTCTAGCATCTGAAGGCTCTGGAAAATTCTACAGTTATCTTTAAAGCCTATATAAGGGACCTCCACCAGTTCAGTTCAGTGAGTTCTCTGTCAAATGCGATTGAATACGCACGAGAGGCTTTGCATTGAGAACTGTGTTTCTCTGAGTGATTTTGTATTTGATTCGCCATATTGAGCAATACTCTATATTGTTCAGTGTGAAATTTTGCTGTGCTGTTACTAGATTTGAAGATTACTGAATATCTTGTAATTTTCAGAAAATATTGTTGTTCGTATTGCACTGTTTATAGTGAATAAAGTCTTTTGATTGTTCTTATATATTGGCATCAGTCCTTTCGAACCCCGAGCTCACAACAATATTATATCACGACAACTGGTACAGCGTCGATGAGGATATATGCTATAATTTTGTCATATGATGGTTTAAATTGCTGTAGACTACAAATCTGTGACTTTAAAGTGCGAACTGTTGGTGAACAAAGATATTATTTTGGCATTAAGAGTTTTTGCCTTCACAAAATTTGTGTATTTTTGCAAAAATTTCCTAAAACCTCATAATTGTATTGTGTATGTTTTTCAAATTATTGAATATTTATATTTTCAGTTATTTTTCACTTGTTTTTTTCAATAATTTGTCTCTTAAATCATTATTGTGTTCAATAAGAAGTTCAATTTGTTATATATATATATATATTCCGTATTTTATATATATATATCCCATATTATATATATATATATATTTTTTTTTTTATATATATATATATCCCGTATTTTATCCTGTTTAAAAAGTAACGTAGCTAAGGTTAATACGGCCACTCTTATTCCAAATTAAATTTGGGATGGTTTTGGTAAAATTAAAAAGAATTGAAAATCACGATTATTTTAGCGCTCTATTTTATATTTAATTTTTGAAACTATTTGTTTTTTTTAATTTTAAATTACGCAAGATAATTTCGCTTCGGTCGAAGCAACATAGATCTTAGGGTGGAACTTCTTGGTGTCGTTCTTGGACCAGAGTCGTTCGCAAATGTCACAGGGGAATTCCTCTACGTTCTCCTGGAAGCGCATGAAGAATAATTTATTGGCACAAGTGTAGCGAGACAGCTCGTCTGTCTGAGGAGCTTGGAGCAGCAACAGTGAGGGACCCCTGTTGACCACTTTCTCGACACTGAACAGCTGGTGCATAGAATTTTTGGATTCGATTTTTTTCCACAGTCACAATACAATCTTGCCTCGTAGGATGCACACTCGATGAAATTGTCTGACGCGCCGCTCAGCCACTTCGTTCTCCTGGAAGCGCATGCAGAATTATTTATCGGCACAAGTGTAGCGAGACAGCTCGTCTGTCTGAGGCGCTTGGAGCAGAAATAGTGCGGGACCCCTGTCGACCATTTTCTCGAACTTGGGCACCTGGTGCATAGAATTTTTGGACTCGTTTTTTGTTCCACAAACACAATAGAATCCTTGTTGGCCTCTTAGGATGCACACTCGATGGAACGGTCTGACGCGCCGGTCAGCCACTCGTTCTGGACCCACTCGGGACAGGCTGTACTTTTCCCAGGACCTTAGACAGCTTTTGTTTCTGCCTCAATCGATGAAGGTGACAACTGTACGTTCGTTTGTGGTTGAACATACTGTTGTTTGGTTTTTTTATGGATTTTTTAATTCTGGTTCACGCATAATTTCAAGTTTTAAATTCTGTGCGCTGCTGCTTCCGCGTTTCTGAAACAATTATTTTGAATCAGTTATTCAAAAGAAAATTTATCGGGCTATACTATGGTATAATAGCTTTTCCTGAATTCGCATAAACACCATAGTTATTCAAGATTTTATTGCAATGGTCCAACACAGAATCACGATTTTGAATAATTAATTAAATGAATCACCAGAGAAAGTGTTATTTATACATTCGATTGGTTTAGTCGCCAGATGTTTTTAACAACCTTACGGCACATGTGTCACACTTGAGCATTGGGAATTGAGCCATTCGTGTCGCTGTTTTCGATCCACTTATTTTCGAGCGCTGACCAACCTCCCCCCTCCGGCCTAGTGCTCGACAGATTACATATTAATACATAAGTGACCAACAGAAAGAAATTTAAGTAAATTTCGCGTCAAAGACAAATTAAACAGTGCATTAACTTTCTTCATATGAGTACGTACACTAATAAAAAATGTAAAATTGTCAGATAAGAATAACAATAACACATCCAAGAACAAAGTGATTTATGTATAACTTATTTCACAGGAAGTCTATTTGTAAAATCAACTACGACACGCATCTTTACATTCTTTTTTTAAATTATAGGAGCCATTTATTAGTAAACATTGAAATTATTGCTCAAAAGATTAAGTGGTCGTAAAAGAAGAACAATCCATATTACCCTCATGTACCTTTCAGGTTACTCTCAGCTATCACGTAACAATGCACTTATGCAGAACATTTATATATTTTTTTGATACTGTTTACACTTGTTTTTACTATCGAGAAATGAAAACGTCTGCCTTAAACAATTAATATAAATTGAACTTTGCAAAAACTCTTTCAAAGAAAAAAAAATCAGTTAATTAATACGGAAAGTTCCTTTCGTTCGCTATTTTTCTATCCATTAAGCATTTTTCAATCCATTAAAAAATGAAAAACTAACTAGCATTCGATAATTAAATTCATTTATGTAAAAGAAAAATTTTGTGATTTCTGTTTCGGAAGAAAAGAAGAAATAAGTACCAATGAACATTTTAAAATATTTTATGGAACTATTTTTTTTTCAAAAGCTTATTTATTGCTTAGTTTTAAACATAAAATTTCATTTATGATTTTAATTTTTGCATTTCCATTAAAAATATCAATATTAAAAAATATCAAAAAATATTATATAGACAATCAGGTAACTAAAGCGTAAACGTTTTAATAAAAATAAAGGAAATTTTCTTATCTATAAATATTTTAATAGTTTCTGTAATGTGTTTAAAGAATATAAAAATTGCAGAATATTTGCAAAACCACATCATTTTACCTCGAGTAAAAACATATATGTATTTAGAATAAAGTTCGATTAATATATATATACATATATATCTTTATATATGTTATACCTAAAATATTTAAAATTATTTTATCCCTTTCCATTATTTGAAAAGTTATGAAAATTTCGTTTAACATTTAAATGTTCTAAATATATCGTCTATTACCTTTTTATGTTAAAATATAATAATGTATTATATAATATTTTAAAATTGTTTTATTAGTGTCATATTTTAGAGAAAAGCACAATTCATGATAAAAGTATAATAAATGATATATGTTTGTGAAATTATTCTTTTAAATAAGATTTTCAAATGTGCCAGAACAGTTTTGTCAATACTGCGGTTCACAGGAGAAAATATGAATGCATATTTATAGTATACATTTAAGAAATCAGACCACTGATGTAATTAAAGAACAATGTAAATATGATTGCAAGAAATTTGTAAGAACAAAATAATGATATTTCCTTTAACAACTGTTCTAAGAGCATCGAGTATACGAGACATACCGTCGCTACCATACCAAACTATCGAATGTGAAAAAAGGAATTTTTCATTACTTTTTAAAATGTCACCACGAAATTTTAATAGACTTCTTCAGCAGGGATGCCCGTTTGGCCTTCCTTTTTTTATTCAGAAATTTAGAATTCATACCAGAAATTTAAAATATAAATTTTGGCTTTACTTAATGACAAACATTTCGTGATTATTAAAAGTAAAAGATTTTTTCGCAAAATTTCCGGTACGAATATGACATCTGTGAATATAAAAGAAGGCCGAACAGGCAACCCTGTTCTTCTCAGAAAATTTGTTAATATTTTTACTAGGCGTAGATTTCTACTAAAATTTAGTTGTGACAATCAGATTTTTTCTTAAAAGAAATAAAAAATGCATTTTTTCATATTCGATAGTTTGACAAGGTAACGACGATATATTTTGCTAGGATCCTACTTGAATTATACGAATAATTTTAAATTGAACATTTTGCATTATTTACTAACAGAATTTCTGCGCTTAAATTATGGAAAAATTTCTTCATTGAATTACAGGTGGTAAAATGTTAAAAATTATGTAAAGGACATTTCCCGCAAAGGCGTTAAAAAGGAACGTACCTGCAGATACGAATACTATTTGTTGAACAATGTCTTAGTAGTACGGTAATATAAAACTGTCAAAGTCATGGATAATGTTTTTCAACATATCTCTGCATAAGAGCGTTTTATATTGTTCACGTATAACCTATATAAACGATACTGTTATTTTCCAAAATTATGGAAGATCTATATTATTTATACATTATGACAATATTTCTTGAATAATGATAATGTAAAACTTACAGAATGCTTGGATCATTCTCTCACGACAATATATGAGTTTTCGCATAGGAAACTATAATATTTCCCCTCGGAATAAAATCTGCACATTCTTGGTTAATTGGCAAATGTAGATCAAGCCAAATATTTAGACATAACTCATTCGATTTTTGTTTATTAGCCCAGTAATATCTCAGCTACAGTTTCACTGCATGTCATAAAGTCTAAAAAACAATAGTGGAGAGTCAAAAACCAAGAACATAAACATAAATTCCATTTCATTATTTTCAAAATATTCCAGCACATTTCTGGATTTCCTTTTTCATTCTGAAGGAAAATTCGAGCAGAAAAAGATGAGGCCATTAAATGGGATAAGTGCTTATTTATAAAAGTGATACAGACAACATTGTACTTTATTTGTAACAAGTAACTGAACAAAATCTTTCAGAAAAAAGTGAAACTTTAAGAGAGATATAAACTGATTTTGATCGTTCACATTTAAATTTAGCAAACATTATGTCTGACTATTCTAAAAAATATATCTAACGCTGTGGCCGCTGGCCGTAAATTAAATTATTGTGACCTTTTCAATTTATCGAATTTTCCTGAAAAAACTTTTATATATAAATACATGAAAACTAGTAGCTTTATAAGTTATTTAAAGCGCTATTTAATGTTGAAATTAGTGACGATAGTTCCGTTACGTAACTTTTATATGTCAAAAACTATTAATACAATTTAAAAATATTTTTCAGGCATACATATAAGTAGATTGTGGTATGCAGTGACCAATTACATTTTTAATTATAAATTTTTTAAAGTTTTTTTTCTAAATTTTTAACTACAATTTTCGCATCTGAACAGAGATTTAATTCAGTGTTTTAAATTGTGGTTTTTATATACTGTTGGCAGATAATAATGTTTCCTCACATTTTTCAATTAAAAAATGAATTTACATGTGAATATTGTAAAAGAAAAAACATTAAAATTATTAAATTATAATGAGCAAAAATTTTTAATGAAAAAAATATTACGTCATACTGAAACCATTTTCTTATATCGTCCGAAAGGAAACTTTTCTTCTAAAAAAATTAAAATCCTGGAGGCCGCGACATTTTTTTACTAAACAATTTTACACCATTGACTCTAAAATGTGTAATTCTTCTGCAACAGAAAGTCACTGTATATACGATCTCCAGATGAGCCACTTCTAGTCTAGTGACACCCAAGTTTCGTCCTATGTCTAAAACGAAAATTATTTACCTGCATACATTCTCTAGTCACTGAATCCAAATCTAAAATTACAATGGAACTAGTTACGCCCTTTATCCAGCCTCCGTTTATCTAATGAAGTTGGTCAATTAATTGTAATGTTTTACATTCATTCGTTGTATGCTCTTCTCTGGTGTTTTGCAAATGTCGTTATGAAGCTAAAAATACTGAAATTGTGTTACCTTCATTTTCAAAATTCGTCTATCCCTGTTCTACATTAACAAAAATAACCATTTTTTTCTCATTTTCCACTTTTGCCTGCCTGATGATGAAGGTAGTCTCACTGCAGTGTGTCACATCCATTCTGTGATTCACCTTCTCCAGTATTATCCAGGGGTTGTATTATGAAGCTGAAAATTCTAGAATTACTTACTTCATCTGAACTGTATCTAATTTTAATAAAGATTTTCTTTTTACGATACCTGCACGTACAAGAACCTGTATAAAATGTTCTAATCAACTTTGCTTTGTGTGTAGGAATTTATCCAAACTTTGTGAAACTTGTTGAACCTATTTACTTGAATATCCTGTTTTACAATTTTTCAAATTTTGTTGCTTCCTGGTACATGTCTTCTCAAATCAAGAAAAGTTTTATTTATTACTTAAAAATTTCCCATTCTAAAATAACAGTGCATTTTCTCTTATTTATATTATAACCCAATTTTGCTAAGAATTGTGCAATATTCCTCACTTTAATATTTAAAAAAAAATACAAATAAAGAAATTAGAAGATTTTATTTTATTTTTAATATACAGGGTGTCCCAAAACGGAGTACCTATTTGTAAAATGAATAAGAAACAAACGAATAGAGTTATTAAAAAAATTCTTGCAGGAAACGGATGTGTGAAGTCTGGAATTCTGTTTAGAACACGTTATTATGATAGTTCAAAATCTGACCGACAGATGGCGCTACAGCACATTTGGTGGCTATATGAACAATCGGAGCATGCGTAAAGACCAGACAGAAGCAGACGTGCTCAGTGAAAGTTCATTCTAAGACTTCGGCATGTTATTGTGATGAATTGAGGACATATTGAAAATATTGTCATTTAATTTTCAACTATTGCTGATGAATGCAGTAGCCGCAGCGCCATCTGTCGGTAAGAATTTTAACTATCATAATAAAGTACTCTAAACTAAATTCCAGACTCCACACAACCGTTTCCTGCAAGAATTTATTCAATAACTCTATTTGTTTGTTTCTTATTCATTTTTAAAAATAGGTACTTCTTTTTGGGACACCCTGTATGAAGCACAGTAACTTAGAGTTTAAGAGCCCCGTAAAAAGAATAATTCATCCTATAATAATTTATTCATTAAACTTGTTTTAATAGTTCTTCAATTTCTTACTAAGTAATCGCCATGTGCTTATAATTCTTGTGACATTTCTGATTGTGTCCTTCTCAATTATGTCTCCAGCAATCAAGTGATTGTGTGTTGTGTTGAGTATACACAGTGAACAACCAATTTTCATTAAGTGCTCCACAAATTTATGTCAACCATGCATGCAGTGTACCAGTTTACCATTATTTTGTTGCCAAGTAGTGTTAATTCTTTTGGTGACGGTGTTTTAATTTGTGACAGTGTTTTCCATTGTGACGGTAAGTAATATGGCGACAGTGATTCATCAAAGCCTTTCACATTTGAATCACTTCTGCTGAAGATTGAAATATTTAAATTTTGTAAATAAATGATTGAAATAATTTAATTTATAATTATTTATTCAGCTACTTTTTTTATGATTCAACATCTCATTGGATCTGTAAATTATTTAATTATATTCTATGGTAATATGTGCTATTTCATTTCAGGGAGGTCAGGTGTTTCCATTGGCCACGGCGTCATCTGGTAGACATTCGGTAGACATGTTCATATTAAATTCTTTTTTTATTTCGCTGTTATTTAAAGTCAATTTAAAGTAAAAAAAAACTCCTTGGATTTTCTTTTAATTGACAAACATGCCTATTTTTATTTTTATTGTAGAAGTAAATATTTAAATTACAGAAGTAAATATTTAAATTATATATTTTCATGGTACACATATTTTACTTTTTTTGACTGATTAAGTCATTTTTTACGTAAGCCTTAGCATGGATTTTTTAAAAATTATAAATGGCATTATTTAGACTAATTATACTACTCTACTTTTATGTCCTAGGCATATAAGGTATTGCTGACTTTTTGTTCCTTTATCATTGCATTTTTTTTTTAATTTTAAAATTTGTTCTTAGGCAGTCAGAATAATTGGGTATTCTTGACTTTTTTTTTGCTTTTCTGTTGCAACTTTATAAAATTATGATATATAAGAGTCCCAGTTATCTTATTGAAAACAGAATTGTCTTATTATTACTTTTTAGCTAACTACGAGACATGTTTAGCTGTTAATTATTTATTTTTAAATATTATATATGGTGAATTTTCATATTCTTGAAATAGTTTAAATGGACGTTGTCACAATTAGCTTTTTTTTCGCATAATGGCTTTTAATTGAATAATTTAATTTGGTGTATAAAGTATACTCAAAGTACTACTAATATTTTTTAAATTTAATATTTATTTTTCTGTGACATTCAAAATTCTGTCTTCCCATTTGTAAAAAAATGTTTCATTTAATTTGTTTTTACCTTTTTTATGTTTTGGTCTAAAAAAAATTATTCGGCGATTGGGGGTATTGTGAGAAAACTCTCACATTGTTTAAATTTTTAGCGCTTTAATTTGCCGTTTTTGAGCCGTTTTCACCGAGAGCAATTGGCAATTTCTACCTTTGTGATGTCTGCATATCCATCGCTTCTCCGTTCACTCTGGTAGGCTTAGAATAGTAAGGGAAATAGTTCATCGACTACTTGCGAGAGAAATTCTTCTAATAGTTTGAGCATGTGTCCTTGCTGTGGTTTTCGATCCGCAGTGGATAACTTTGTTTACGGTATCTTCCGATGGCGTGCCTTCCGATCACTGACTGTATTAAAATGAATATTTTTTTCTAAAAACGCATTGATATATTTCTAGTTTATTTCATCATTACCCTCTTACCGCCGAGGAAAAAGGCAAAATTGAAATGTTGTTTTCTCTCAATTTTTTCAAAATTTTAAATAATGATAATTTTTTCAAAACGTAATTTCGTATATAAATATAAACCTTGAGAGTATGATTCATTACTGAATGTTTTAAAACTGGATTACATGTTTAAAATTATATTAATTTAAATAATGCTTATTAATTAATTAACTAATCAGTCCATTAACTTTTATGACCCCTGTTTTATTCATATTTATACCAATGAAACTTAAAATTTAGTCAGTAGAAAAATTTATTTGACGATAAGTAAATATGACATTTTTTCCTTACGGCAGGCACAATTTTATGTGGCCTTGAATTAATATGCCTTTAACCAAATCTTTTTAAAATGTTCTTATGATAAGTTGAAATGATGAAAATTCGCAATTTGATGCATTATGGTTTTATTTTAATTTGAAAATTTGCGTGGATGTATAAATTATTCAATATTTGTAAGACTTGATTCTTATCGTATGCCATTTACCAAGATCAACAACATTGTCTGAAATATACAGAAATATTTCTAAATTTGAATTTTATAACAAAATATAGCGACCAAAGTGAAAATCCAATCCCTACCTCTTCAGATGTTTTAAATAAATATGATTTCGTCTAATTAAAGTCTTATTTATTCCTGTCTTCTTTTTTAAACACATTCAAAGTAATATCTATTTCAATATTTATTTTTTCAATTTCCCAACTTATTAATCAGACCAAAATAACCAGCAGTTATTAACTGTTTTTTTTTAAATAATTGCATTTCTCAAATGTTCCTAACATTTTTCAAAACTGCAATATCCCTCCTGTGCCGTGTCACATATTCACTTAGCACCATCACACAGTGATCACTAACTCACGTATGATATTTACTTTCATTAAACAAAAAAAGCCATCAGGGTATGCAGCGATCTAAAAAATGCACAAAATATGTTATTGCCGCTATCACTAACGATTATATGAGCATTCCGCACCCATGAAAGTAAAGAAATATATCCATGAATGCAGCAACTTATTTGTGTAGCAATATAAATAATGCATGCAATTCATCGGCCACGATCATTAACGCATGTATGGGCGCTTTGCGCAATAGAGAATAAAATAATGACAACCATGAATGCAGCAAACTCGTTGTGTAGGAATCTCAAACATGAGTTAAATTCGTCAAATCGGAGATCACTAATGCACGTATGAGTGCACTCTGTGCCCACGAAATCAAAAATAAACACAGCAGTCTTTGTTGTGCAGCAATTTCAAATATGCATGAAATGCGTTTCGGACGCAATCACCAACGTGTAAGCGTTTTCTGGTCATGAAAGCATAAAAAAATCACTGGATGCAGCAAACTAAAAAAATGTATGAACATCGCAAAAGCCGCGATTACTAATTAATTCGTACCTCCTGCCTTCCCCTTCTCCCCTCAAAATAAATCATTTAATAAATATAATTCACAACATTAGAACAAACAATCAAATATCACTTTATTTTTTAGAGATTTGTTTAGTTAACTGATTTAAATTAAAACTGTTTTTTTTTTTTATGATGGTCCTGGTACTATATGTCATCGTCATCTTCTCTTTCCATTTCTTTTACTCGTCGTTTCCATAAGTGAATTAAAATTAAACTTTCCCGCAAATTTACAAACATTCCACTTAGTTTTTTACATATTCTAAATCATCAATTATTTTCATATTCAAATAACGAACAAATTTTGAACTTTCACTCACAGGCAAAACACTTAATTTCACAAAATAATAATAATAATAATAATAATAATAATAATAATAATAATAATAATAATAATAATAATAAAGTAATAAACAAACTAAATGAACCAATCAAGCTACGGTAATCTTTGTCGTAGGTGTGGTTATCATATTCCTAATAAAACTATGTTGCAAGAAAGATATACTTATCATCTTTCCAATTTTAGCAAAACCAAGCGATACTTTAACTTAGCCGGAATTGAATACTTTTAGCCAACCTCTCCCCTCATTCAAGACATGGGGATGTTTATAATGAAAACTTCCAAAATGGAAAATATTCTTTACACTAAGTTCAATAAAAAAAAACACAAAATTTATCTTTAGCACTTTACTATTAAAGAAATTAGAAAATAACATATTTTGCTAATTATTCTTTGCTTCATCATAAGATATGGCAGGAGTGTGCGGAATATAAAAAAATGAAAATCACAATAGGAAAATAATAATTTATATGCGTTGCGAATATCTACATATAGTTTCGTAGCTCTTTGAATAAATAACTGTGAAAATTTTATAAAGATTTTAAAATACATTATCATCATTGAATTATTATAAAATTTATTTTGCAACTTTTGCACTTAATTATTCGATGAGCCTGCCAAAATGTAGAGTGGAACACGAAAACCTGTCCCGGTTAAATATGCCATTGTCACGGGTATTTTTCAGTAACAGTCTATGTCCTATTCAATGGTTAAAATTTGGTTTTAAAAATGATGAAATTACTTTTAAAAATCATAGAAGTTAGAGCTACGCATTAACTACACTATAACGATTTATTTAATCTCGACCGATTTCTACGTGGCCTATCCTTTATATTGTATTACTTTTCAAATATGTTCAATGCAAGCTTAGTATAACCAGTACTAGAACAGCGTTGACAAAATATATTTTTTCGTTTAGAAATTATATACAAGAGTAGGTAAACGTTTCATCGATATATTTCTCTTATAAATTTAATTTTTAATATATAAATTTCTGATAGATTTATTTTTTAAAAATCTCAGATAACATGTGTAGTGAAACAAGTTATATAAACAACAAAAACAATCTTCATTATTACAGTGAACATGCTTACTTATATTTGTATATTTAATCAACATTTTACGCTGAAACTGTATATTTAATTAATTACTCTATAAAAGAAGTTCAAAAACTTTTACAAATAAGTCTTCTTACATATTTTTGTTTCATATTTCCTAACATATCTTTGAAATATCATAAAAATTTATCAAACGTGTTTTGAAATAAGATATATTTTACTATACTGAGAAAACACTTCAATTTTTTGTTTATTTAAAAATATTTTATGCAGCAAATGTACTGTATACAAAAAATATTTTAAAAGAGTAACTGTGTATTTACAAAACTTAATTTTTAATAAGAATATGAAAATAAATATTTCACTAGTAAAATATAATTCAAAATATATATATGTTTAAAAAAAAAAGAAATAGAACGAACATAAGTAATCATATCGCTTCAAAATATATTTTTATCAAAATAAATAATTTTGTTTTCTTGAAATGTAATCATAGAACTCGAATTGAATAAAAATTTGACACTGATGTTCTTTTGAATTCCAGAATATAAACAATTGAACTTTCTGAAAGTGGTGTCTAAGAATAGAATTTAAATTATTTTCTAAAAGAGGTTATATTTTGTTTTGTTTAATTTTGTTTAATTTATTATTTATTGTGAATACAAGTATGTAGAAAAAATTTATGCATCACTATTTTTATAATTAAAGATGCTTAATTAAAAAAATATATATTTTTTTATTTTTCATTTGAAATGGTTGTTTGTTTAAATTCGAGATTTTGTTTGTTGACATTTTTTTAGGTAGTGAACAGAGATATTTTCTTAACGCGTCATGATTATAGACATTGAAATCTTTAAGACGGGTACAATCTAAGATTTAATTATTTGTAAAAAAGAAAGAAATAAGAAGAAAAACGTATTCTTACACAAATCTTCCATGCTTACTGCATTAGATTTTAATGAAAATTCCATATCAATTTACATGAATTAAAATCGGTAAACGAAAGTTTATTGGAATTTAGATGAAAATTTTCAGGGATTTTTTTAATTAGTTGCTGATTCGTTTTTCTCATTTATCTCTACAATATCAGTATAATTTTTCAAAAATGTATTATAAAATAAAACAAAAAGATTTTTAATAGATTTAAATTTAAATGTTCCTCTAAATTATTAATGATTAAATGTTTTACTGTAATATGAGTTATTTAACTTTTAGTAATTTAAACAAATCTCTATGAAACTTTTTCAAATAATTACCTGTCTCAAAATTATACATGGTTTCATTATTGATTATTGAGTTTTTACTAGTAATAATAATGTTTAAACATATTTTTCAAGAATTTTCTATAATGTACTAATGCTTTAATTTTAAATTAATGTAACCGTGCTTTTTCATTCCTCTTGCAATGTATAAGTACCTATTCTACAAGCCGCGTGATTTGAATATCGTGAAGGATACCTTGGTAAATGAGTAAATTTTGTTTCTGGATTCATTTTCATCTGGTTTTTTTTTGTATCGTTTCTTTTTATTAATGCAATATTCTGGTAGAAATTTCTACCATCTCTGTCTTGGCAAATATGTCATTATATTTTATGAAATATTGAATTTTCTTTCGATATATCAAATGTACTATCAGCTGCCGATTATACATGTTCACATATCGTTTTTCAATTTCATTTTAGTGTCATTTGATATATAAATGCATTTTTTTTTTCAAATATGTGATTAAATTGTATCTATTTTATTTATCTGGCATATTTTTTATCCTTTTATATACACTCATGTTTGTGAAAATTGCAACACCATGAAGGAATTGTCAGAAATTAATGAAATTTAATCCACATATTACTGATAGTAGTACAAATAAACGATCAAATTTGCAATACAAAAAACAAAAAGAACGTCAGAAATTAGTACTTTGTGTGACCGCCACACTGTGCGATGAGAGCCTGTACACGTCGTGGCATTGAATTATACAGGTTCTGAATGTATTCCAGGAGAATGGCATTCCAGATGGCTTCGACTTGAAGCCAAATTTCAGTCTTACTGTGTGCCGAACCAGCTGTACGAGTGAGTCGCCGACCAATGACATCCTAGACTTGCTCGATGGGAGACATATCCGGGGAATAAACAGGCCATGGAAGAAGCGAAACCTACTGTGCACTGAAGAAGGCTTGTGCAGTCTGAGAAACATGTGCACGCACATTATCTTGCTGAAATACAACACCCGGAATGCGTCGAAGAAGGGGGAGGGTCTCTGTCTCCACAATTTCCCTTATGTAGCTCCTGTTCAGGTTACCCGCAATGTGCACTAGATGGGATAGACAATTATATCGAATAGCTCCCAAAACCGTAATGCCAGGCGTTTGTTGGGTATGACGCTGGATAACACACTTTGGTTAGTAGACGTTCCCGTTTGTAACGTCTGACGCACACTCTTCCATCATTGTACTCCAGATTGTAGTGAGATTCATTGGAAAAAGCAACTTGTTCACACTAGACATGCTACAATCAGTGAATCAGTGAATCAGTGAGAGGGGAATCATGCGTATAGGAATCCTTGCGTGCAGTTCATGCTGCAGCAGACGGCGACGAACTGTGGAGCTAGGAAACAAAGCACAATTAGCTGTGCTCTAACGTTGTGCTAACACACGAGAGGACGTTGTACGGTCTGTCACAGGCATGCGGATGATGTGTCTATCGTCCCGTGCCGTTGTGCTATTGCGTGCCTCACTAACAGGTTTTCTCCTTGTTTGATTCTCTTTTGTCCATTTTTTCCAAACACGCATCACTTGTGTGGCATTACACTGCGTCCGAGCTGCAATTACTAGATACGAAAATCCCCCTTCTCGCATACCGAATATGCGGCCTCGTACGAATTCCGTTAGTTGTTGGTATGGCTTCTCCGCTTTTGACGAGGCATATTGTTCTCCAATGAAACCTTTACCGCAGACAGAGGAAGATAAACGGATTTCAACGCATTTTTACAGTCCTTTATATACCTGAAACAAGCGACTGATAAGCAGCCGGTTCTCGTTCCACGCATGCGCAATCGCTTTATAATTCTAATCATTTGCATGTCTTATCTCACTTTATATTTCCTGTAAGTTTGGTTCAATAGTTCAAGTTTCTTTCATGGTTTTGCAATTTTCAAAAACATGAGTGTACTTATTTATTTTTTCTGTTATTTACCTATATATCTGTTAAGTATCTATTACTATATGCCATCTCTAAATTAGAGTTTCGGTAATTAGTTGCTTGAATTTGATAGTTATTTATCAACCTAAAAGTATTCGATATAAACTAAACACTTGTCATTTTTAAATTGAAGATTTGTCCCGATTTTGTGATAGAACTTGTTTGATGTATTTTGATTTCAAAGGTAATATAAATAATAAAGAAAATAAATAAGTTATAAGTTATATTGACTTGCGACTGTGAAATGGTTAAGCAAAATATAAAAGATATGTAAGAATGACGATGTAAAAAATATATACTTTTTATATTTTCTTTTGTATCGAAAGAATTTATGTAAATAATTCAGGGAGCAGTACACTATATCACCTTTAACAGAAAGAATTTTGCTTATGGCGGATAATAAATAGCTACAATTAAATATTTTTGCACAATTGTTTTTATATAAGCATAACTATAATGATAAAGCTCATTGTAAAATTGGTTCTAGACACATTACAATAGAAACGTTTTACTATTATGGTGAGACTTTGTCAAATACTCTAAATGTTGAAAAATTAATTAAAATTGTTCTAAATTTTATGTGATATTATATAAAAATGAATGATCTGTCTTTCAAAACAGTCGTTCAGTTGTATTTGAATAAAGATTGGTATAATCAAAAAACTTCACTTCAGTGCAAAATTCACCTTTGATAAATAATTTAAAAATCACAAAAAGCAAGTACAATTCACAAGTGTACTCATTGCTTAAAGGTATTAAAATCTATTTATGGTTGTCTAGAATAAAAAAAAACATACTTCAAACGTTTTAAACTGACACTCGAAAATCCTGAGGGATAATGCTATTATTTCTCCTCGATCTTGCTTGAACTCGCCTCCGGGAGAGACCAGTAATGATCAAGGGTGGTACGGAAGGTAAAGGGTGAGGGACGGAAAATAAAAATTTTATTCCAACAAACTTTTATCTATTTTTGTTAACAATTCACTCCAAATTCCATGGATGTCAGGCGAAAAAAATATCATTTCAAACTTTTTCATTTCTAGAACTCTTTTCATGGGATTCGTTTATAATGGTTTCTTGGTAATTATTTGTACGGAAATCAATTTTGTATTTATTAAATTCAACTTCTACATGTTGAGTTTGAGCGAATTTCGCTAATGCTGTACGGGGTCGGTTCAATCTAAGATCTGTTTTATTCTCCTTTAGCTTAACTTGAAATTTTTTCATTGCCATTCCTATATAAAGGATTTTTTCCCTAAAAGGTCTTATGTAAACTCCTGATCTATTACCAGCTTGAACTGGATACATTTTCACATTTAACAAATCTCTGAAATGTGGGGTAGGTACCGTATTTAACTTTATACTATATTTCAAAAGGGTAAGTCTCATAGTCTTGAAAAATATTGGAATGTAATCAACGTTACAAAATTTAAATTTCTAATCTAGAATTGTTCTTTGCTTTCCGTAATCTTTCAAGCTGCACAGGGTATCACGATATTTTTTCCTCGCATGCAAATAAATAGAGATTATTTAACTGCGCTTAATTATTAACTTTTTTAAAAAATAAAGAAAGACATTTTATCACAAACATGAACAAAAATGTTTATTCTATTTATTCTCTTATTCCAATGATATCGTTTTATCGTCTGCTGCCGTAGCAATATGATAATTTTAATTGCATCAAAAAATGCACAGTAGCAGATTAGTAGTAATTAATTAGTAAGTAATTATAAGTAATGTTATTATTTATTATAATATATATACAAACGAAATTTATATTATATATATATATATATATATATATATATATATTATATATACTAGCTGACCCCCGCCCGTGATAATAAATAAATAAAAAAATTAAATAAAAAATAAAAAAATAATCAAGTTTTTATTATTTTACATCTTTTTAAACCGATTTTGTATGAAATTACATTTTAAGAAGAAAAATTCGCGAAAAAATATTGATATTTAGTCATAAAAGCACTCATTTTCTTGTTTTTTTACGCAGTATCGTTTCATAGTTTTATAATAAAAAGTTATTTTTGTCCTAACTCTTTAAAATCTTTATGGGTGATAAATAAAACGGTTTTACAGCCCGTGTACAAATTTCGGGAAAAAATATTGTTATCCAGTTGTAAAAGAGATGTTTTCGTCTCGCTTTTTTGTTTGTTTGTTTTCGCGTCGGCTGCTTTAACATAGCAATAAAAAATAGTCCTCATCTTCCGAACTCTTTGACATTTTAATCGGTTATAAATACAACCATCTCCAAGCTCTCTTTAAAATTTTGCGAAAAATATGCATATTTAGTAGTGAAAACATGAGTTCCTAAAAAAAAAGGCTTTAGCTTTTAACCTCAGAGCAAAAATATATTTCCATCCGTTTTCAATCAACCCTTTTCCATCTCCCTAGGCTAAACAGGTTAATCAATCAGTCTTATCGTTTTTCAGGGGAGAATCCTTCAAAAAAAGTCGACGCATGCGTAAAGAGACGATATTCGTGTGAAAGTTTGACAAAATACGTTTTCTGTTTTAAATATATATAGATTATATATATACAGTATGCCCACTAAAGTCCCTTTCACCCTCTTAACTTCGAAATGACTGCTGCTATATTTATAAAAGTGGTGTCTAGGTAAAGTAGCCATACGCTACTGAATGTAACCGCCTATGGCGACACCTGGTGGAAAGCTGCGAAGTTAGCATTCCTATCTCGAAAACGAAAAGAGATAAAGGGAAAAGGGATTTACAAAGTTGTAGAGCATCATCGATTTAGTACGAAAAGATACCTTGTGAACATTAATACGAAAAATAGAACGGTTAAAATGCGCATTTGATTTTTGTGATTTCCTACACTGTGACATCATGAAACTTGAACGGAAGGACAAATGTTTATCTTTCGGACAATACACAACCATACAATGTGACACAGTGGTATCGCTTGTAATTCCCAATCAAAGCGACGCATTACGGACGCTTGTGCCAACGTGTCACCCTCTATGCTCCAATGTGTGCAACGTGAAATTCAAACAATAATCCAAATGTGCATTGCAGCTGACGGTGAGAAGTTTGAACATCTCAAATAAAGGTATATTTCTTCAACTAGTTGTTTTTTCTTTCTAAGATCGTTTTGTCACGTCACAGTGTAGGAAATCACGAAAAAACAAATGCACGTTTTAACCATTCTATTCTTCGCATTAATATTCACAAGATGTCTTTCCGTACTAAATCGATGATGCTCTACAACTTTGTAAATCACTTTTTTCCCTATCTCTTTCCGTTTTCGTGATAAGAATGCTAACTTCGCAGTGTTCCACCAGGTGGCGCCGTAAGCAATTTCATTCAGTAGCGGATGGCTACTTTACTATACCTAGGCACCACTTTTATGAATATAGCAGCAGCCGTTCCGAAGTTAAGAGGGTGGCAAGGGACTTTAGTGGGCATACTGTATATATATATATATATATATATATACTTTCAGGCGTAGAACGGGTTAAACAGCTAGTCATGCTA
This sequence comes from Maratus michaelseni, assembly GCA_963931845.1. Taxonomy (NCBI): domain Eukaryota; kingdom Metazoa; phylum Arthropoda; class Arachnida; order Araneae; family Salticidae; genus Maratus; species Maratus michaelseni. Next base: position 266,206,853 of record OZ007596.1, on the reverse strand, counting down.
TTAACGACGTCTAATTTCTAACATTGAAATTGAAATCTGAATCGGGTCTGCCACCCCGATTTTACTACATCAGACACGAACCTTAGTTCGAATCGTTTTCGGGTTGAATTTAAGTATAATTTTCGCATTTGGAAGGACTCTACCCTGATATAACACAGTGAAACTCGTATTATCCGTATTAATATGTTAAGGACGCAATCGAGATATTCAGAAATCTGGATATTTTGGTCAATCGCAAAAAAGGATTATTTTGAGATTAATTCTAAAAAAAATATTTTTTTAAATAAAAATGCTAGGTCTAACGTATTTAAAATGCATCATACATACCTATTAATTAGATAACTTTTAATTTAAAAACTGAGGTAATTACAAAATTTTAGTCTGATAAGTGAATATGTCGAAATTTTAATTGTTTTATCGTAGATCTTGACTACAAACACATAATTATTCAAATTTGCACTCTAAAAATTCCCTTTAAATAAAAAATATTAACGTTGGTTGAAATATGAATTTGGAGACAATTATATATTTATGAACGAATACATAAAATTCGCATTTTAAAACATTTTTTAGAGTATATTTTACATTTTCTGATATCGATTTGGATATTTGGCGATCCTGATGTGTCGATTTCGGATATTGGCAGATTTACTGTAGCACGATATGAAAATGAATTTAATAGAAATAATATATTGCTTAATATCTTTTGCGATTAACAGAAATGTATGAAATATCTCTTTGACTTTTTATTACAATACATTTTCATATAAATTTTAATAAGATTTAACTTAAATTACATATTTCCTTCGTAAAAAGACATGGGAGAATGTGATGTCTAGGAAAAATTAATACTCACGTTGATATTTAAAAAACAAGTAGTATGAATAAAACAAGAGTAACAAAAGAAATTCAGATACACACAGAAATACTAAATCGTACTGGAAATATTTTAAAATATCACGTTCGGAGACTTTCAGCGAGAAAACCTATTCCATTTTAGATTCCAAAATATTTTAACATAAAATATTGGATCATAAAAAAAGATATGATTGAATACATGTAACGAGAAACATGTCATTAACTTTGAATGTTTGTACATTTAGAAATAACTTTAAACATTTTATTTATTTTTATTTTTTATTCTGTAAAACATTTTAGATAAACAAAAATATAAATATAATGATAAATATGGAGGAAGGTGCCTTTTAACATAATATTTACCGAACATGTATAGTCTTGATGACCGAAAATGTGGATTTGTTCCTCTAAAATGTTATGCAATACATTATGAGAAAACATGATTGAAATTTATTTTCTTAAAATTAGGTTATTTCAGCATTAAATTCAATATTTAAAAATAAAATAAATGTATATTTTATAAAGAAACAAAAACGTTTCTTTAAAAAATGAGCGACAATAAATGAAAAATCAGTGTGTTTTTGCAAATTCTTGCCAAAGATTATTAATATTACATGGACAATCAAGTGATTGTATTTAATGATGTATACAATGTATCGGTGAACACTTGCGATAAACAAATGTGATATTATACAGCACGGCGAGCAACATTTGCCATGTGGCAGGCACATTAATTAATTTTAACAAAGAAGGTGTATCGTTCAATGCCGAACCCGTTTTTACATTCATGGCTTTATCCATAATGATGATAACGTAGCAAAATTTAAAACTCCCTTATCTTGGTTTCTGCTCAGTGCTACAAAATCGTGCTAAACAAGTTATCACTGTGCAATAGTAAACAACAACTTACATTAGGCATTCTTTATGAGAATGTGATTGAAAACACAAACAGTGTCACTTACAAAATAATCCTGTATGTACAAAACTTAACAAAATTACATTTTCCACAACCTGTGTAGCACAGACTGTTGACCAGACATTGATAGTTTGTGAAAACCGTTTACACTGCAAACAAACGTTTTCGCGCATAGATAAACGTTGCCGCGTGTTACTGCTTATTTTACTGTTTATTACTGCATAATACTGGCAGCTGGGGATGCTAGTATTATACCGTAAAAGCAACATTTTTTTTTCAGTGTGGAAACGGTTGAAAAATTGTAGATACAGAACTTTCGTGAAACTTTGCTTTCGTGCGTATCTTAGCAACATTCTGAACAGTTAATAGTTAGATCTTTATTAGGCCTTTGATGACAAATTATTCATTGGTCAATGGTTCTGCAAGACGGACTGACTGCATGACTCTAGAACAACGTTTGCCAGCAATTAGGGAACTTTTGCCCAATGATTTTGCGCTACTGCGGAAAACAATGTAAGTATCATAAAAATTATGTTACAATATCTATAATTGTTAATGCTATGAACAAAATCTGGATTCAATTTTCAAGAAGCCACTTTTTATAGTTTATTAAGCAAGTAGACTGCGATCCCTAGGTGTTAAAACAAATGTTTTCCCGTTTGTGTATAGTCACTTTACTTTAGTGTTGCCATAGTTCCCAGATACTCTGTGTATTGAAGTATAAACATACGGAATTATATATAGTAAACTAATAATTAAATTTACTGACAAACTTTCATAATATTCCAATTTCTTTTTAAACGAAAATTTTTATACTTTTGAAAGTGTTATTTTGTTATATCTTACACATTTTTAATAAATTATTCATGAACATATTGTCAAGATCCATTATTCATAATATCCAGGGGAAAACCAATAATTGCGAAATATTTATTTACTTAATGATTATGTTGTTTTGAAATGAAAAAAAAATATATATTTTTTATTATTATGGAAAATTTGAATTGCTATTAGAAATAGGAAATCCAAGGAAGATCTAAAATCTTTATTTATTCACTTTAGCATAAATTTTAACATCTTCACAAGTAAATACATATATGCTAAAAATTTTTGGAAGTATTCATTACAATATATATAGTACTCAAAAAAAATAATATACATAGAAATATGTATATATATATTAAAAATTTTAAATCCCGCCTTATCTTAAAAGGTATTCTAAAAATGTGTTGCAGACTAAATTAACTTACAACACTAGTTTTTAATTCTTTCGTGTTTAAAAATACAGGGTGATTATAATTAAAATTTAAATTTCAAAACGCTCTAAAAAACGAACCACTGATTAGAATGACATCAAAATTGAACGGCGTATTATTGAAGAAGGGGGAAAGAACATGAACAAAAAAAATAGTTCCAAATTTTAGCGACAGATGGCGATTTAAGCGTCAGAATTTCGACTACAAATGACAAATCATAAAACAACGGCTAAGGCGTAAGATACATAATAAACCAACTGTACTGTTCAGTGTGTTTTGACTGTACAGATGTGATACTGTTAGTTACGTATGCCAGTTCACCACAAGGTCGTATCACATCGGATTAGAAAAATCGGTTTTAATTGTCCTGAGGACAAAACCGCATAAAAAGCATCCCTCCAATCGTTTTATAATTGCCCTGAGTCCAAAAACCGCAAAAAAGCATCCGTCCAATCGGTTTTTAATTGTCCTGAGGCCAAAAACCACATAAAAAGCAAACTTTCCAATCGGTTTTTAAGTTTCGCGAGACTGGCACAAGTCATGTTCAATATGCTGTCCACCGTTGTGTGCAACAAGATTAAAGCGGGAAGCAGCATGTTCCACAACTGATCGAAGTGTCACCTGGGTCAAGTTCAAAATGTGTTGCGCAATGCGTGTCTTCAATTCAGCTACGGCAATAGGAGCACAACATCTTTCAGATAACCCCACAGCCAGAAATCACATGGATTAAGATAAGGTGATCGGAACGGTCAGGCTGATAATTCTAGCATTTCCGAAATGCCGCCTCAACAACTGGTTCACTCGATTTGCAATATGTGGAGGAGCGCCATCTGGCATAAAAATGATACTATCCAGACATCCACGCTGTTGCAGAGTTGAAATGCGTCATTACGCAAAAGAGACTCATAGCGCTGACTACTGACTCTAACGGTAACAGGACCGAAAGCACCCGTCACCTCGAAAATATATGGCCCAACGATAAATGATTCCGTAAATCCGCACAACACAGTGACCTTTGCAGGATGAAGTGGTACTGGGTTCGTTGCGAGTGGATTTTCTGTTGCCCATATTCGGCAATTCTGTGTATTGACATACCCGTCAGTGGAAATGGGCTTCCTCTGTCCACAGAATTATACACGGCCAATCATTGTACACTTCCATGCGAGCAAGAAATTCCAAAGCAACCCCCCCCCCCTTGCTGGCAGGTCAAAAGGAAACAACTCCTGAACACGACAAATTTTGTACGGGTAGCATTGGAGGATGTTTCGTAGAATGTTATCCACGTGCTCACAGGCCTGTCCAATGTTCGGGCAATTCTCCGTGCAAAGCATGGTTTCACACCACTCCTCTTGAACTGCTGTGGCCACTTCTTCAACTACCGTCGAATCACATCTTTTCCTTCCACTACCAGACTGCACATCAAACGAACCTGTATTTTCGAATTTTTTCATTATTTTCACCAGACCCATAAAAATCATTGGCCTAGCGCCTTTTTTCATACCCTTGAGGGTCCTGAACTTCTACAGAATCACCGTTCTTGTAATAAAGCTTTACAAGCAGAGCGCTGTCCTTCATTGAGATTTCATGGCGAACGTCTGAGACGCGAAATGAGGAAACGCTGTTGACCCAACGCTTTTATAACACCTGAAATGGCTGTGCATATGCCAGGTATTTTAATTTACATCTTTTGACGCTTACAGCGAAATGTGTCACTAAAATTTGGACTTTTTTTTTTTCTGGTTCATGTTCTTTCCCCTTTCTTCAATAATACGCCGTTCAATTTTGACGTCATTCTAATCAGTGGTTCGTTTTTTAGAGCGTTTTGAAACTTAAACTTTAGTTATAATAACCCTGTATATCAACCATTAATTTTACCTTAAAAAAGTGTACATTATTTTAATTCCTTTCAAAATTCTACTTAAAAATAATTTACTTATTAATATTTCTTTCGAAAATCGTTGATTTAAACTCAAGATCTTTTCATTTTCAATCTGAAACGCGTATAATTAAATCTCTCTTTACATTTAATTGCTTTGAGTTATCATTTTACGATGCTTTTTTTTAGGGGGGGGGATACCCGCGGATATTTTCAGAACTTCGGTGCTCCAAATTTAGTCCGCAACTAAGGTAAAGAGTTCGACCCCTTCCGCTTTTCTTATTGGCTAATCGGCTCTTCTCAATACCGTAATTAACAGCCCGCGCATTGACTGTAAAACGCATCTTTACAAGCTCGGAGCGTAATTACGCCACCAGGATTAAGGAGTCTTGTCAGTATGAAAACATTAATTTTTAATTTTTAACACTTTCCAACCTATTTGAAAAGTGTTTATGACTTCGGTTTGTCTGTCCGTGCTCTAACTCGCATGAATATACTGGGATTGCCCTGAAGTTTTTATATGTTATTGTCGTTTACTATAGCATGATCCCTATTTCAACTGAAGTGTTTAGCATATATAGTTTTTTACAGGGACAATCAAAAGTATTCCGTTACATTACAGTCAATGGGGAGTAATCGTTTCAAGTGCATTTTGTTTTTGCTATGTCATTTAAAACATGATGGAATTGATATATAATTATGAAGCGCATTAAAACATGATTTTTGTAGAATATTGGGTGCTAAGCATTAGATATTCTTTCACAGGGTCAAACAAAAAATTCTGTTAAACATTGTTCTATGGGGAGAAATCGTTTGCAGTGTAATTTAGTGATATTTCACTATTTCAAAAATAATGAAAATTGTATCCATTACTGAGGTGCACTATAAATTGCTTTCTTAAAAGTGTGGTGTGCATTGCGTTTATTTACAGGGACGCACAAAGGATATCGGTTGCAAAACATATGCGTTATTTACAGTCTGTGTGATAAGTGCGTTTTTAACTTTGGTTTGCGTTTTTAAGTTTAACTAATTTTTTTCATAGTATGTGTGTGTTTATAAACACGATTGTTCATATACAGGGCTACACAAGGGAATCCGTAAGTAGTACAGACTATGGGAGTGAATTGCATAAGGGTAGTTTTTTAATTGTGTTATGTATTTTCCTGCTGAACTATATTTAGTAGACTGATAGAAGTTTGTGGAATACAATTAAATTCATATACAGGGCTAAACAAAGAAAATAATTGTCGTTTACGGTTGGTAGTTGTTGCGTGTAAGTTTTAAGTTGCCTTTTAGCTTAATATGTGGTGTGTACAAAAGTCTTTAGTTAATATACAGAGCTGCACAAAAGATTTCGAGTGCATTTCCATCGATTGGTGAAAATTGCTGAATGTGAATATTCTAACAGAACTACATTTTATCATGTTATAAATCCACATCTATTGATCATATGCAGGGCTGCACAAAATAATTCGATTACATTTTTGACAATGGAAGGTAATTTCGAAAACTGTATTTTTCAATGTGTTATTTGTTTTCTAAACTATTTACTTACATATCTTCTTTCACCTTATTTAACGGTGAATTTTCGTTACAGTTTTCTGGCTGTGTTGGAAAGTGTTTCATTATCTATGCTTGACGCATGATTTTTCGTTCTTGTTTATTATGAAAATACAGATTCAATATGTGTGGAGTGTAAATCTACATTATGCAGAAACTCATTCCTGTTCTACGATAATCTACAAGTTGTAGAATGTGTTAATTTTTTCTAGAGTTCTCAGTATGAAAAATAGATAGTTTTCTTCAAGGAAATGTCCTTCAGATTTAATTCTGGGAAATCCCAAGAATTTCTGATTTGAACCATTACTTTTCTTCTTCTGAATACATAACGGCTGTGGTTTTAAGTAACATCTTGCCAGTAAAATTATTTTAGCAATTAGCAAACAGTATGACACCGGTACTGCGTTACATAATAGAGATGTAGAGTTTTCGAGATCGCCTTACATATACTAAATCATGCAATCGTTTTTCACAGACAGAGAATGTACCACTCTACAACATAATATATATATATATATATATATATATATTGTTATATATACTCTCTTAAAAAATCCAGCTATTTTAACTCAGACGGAGTAATTTTTCACTCCTTTCCAGTATTAAAAATGCACTTATCCTATAGGAGTGAATTTCATCCTTTTTGCGGAGTGGTCATTTCCATTCCTTTTTGATAAGTCATTTTCACTCTTTTTTCGACTAAATTAAGTGGCAAAATGTGTGATTTCACTCTTATTTTGAGAAATTACTTTTCTTTTTTTCTAACTTTATTTAATACAAAAGGAATGATTTTTTTTTAAACTAGCTTTGTTGTAGGTAGTTTTTGATTTTTTTTGCCTTAGCTTTGCATTTTAATATGCATAAATGACATAATTGAAGATACATTTTAGAAGAGATTTCATAAAATTTTTAACATTAGGGATTAAAAAAAAAATAAATAATAATAATAAAAAAATCTGATTATACATATATTGACAAGATTTTTTTCCTAAAACAATATTATAAGATTCGTTGTTTTTACTTTATCTATCTTATAATAAAATTATTTCTTGTACTTTTACATTGTATATATAATTTTAGCATTACTTAACGTTATTCTTTTAACTATAAAAAATATGAATTTCTTTAATTATTTCTTATATTATTATATATTTTACTCATGGCATAGAAAAATATTTGTAGAACACAGAATCCATAATAATAAAAACATGTTTTTATGTGTTTTAAATTTAGGATATACGTTCTATGTTTTTTAAAATATTTAATCAATACAAGTATTTATTATGTTCAAGTATTTATTAAGTATACAAAGGTGCACATCTATACTTTATGTATTTTGGAATTTACATAATATTATGCAATGTAGTATGAAATACTGAAGCGAGTAGAAATAGCAATCTGAGATAAATGTTGTTAGTGCAGTTAAACTTTTGAATATGCATAACTTATAACACAAAAAATAACAATTCAAAAAATCATATATATACATATTTAAGTTATAGTTAGTTGTGCCAAAAATTAAATTAACAACATTTTTTATTAATATTTTCTGTCAATTTTTAAAATTATATTTCACATTTCGTACTATTTACATAATAGTATGTAAATTCGAAAACAAATAAATAAAATATAGATGTGCATAATTCATAATATAAAGTTTACTATTATCAGGGGAATGCGATTATTTTCTAGTTCTTATATAAACGTATATTTACAAATGCTTAAGTGTAAAAGTAATCTTTTAGAGTATATTGAATAAATTAACGGATTCTAATAAATACTTGTACGTACTGGAAATATTTTAAGAAAAAATAGAACATATATCCTAGTTAAAAAAATAATGTTTTTAATATCATGAGTTCTGTGTTCCACTAATATTTATCCGTGTCATGAGAAATATATATTAATAAATAGTAATATAAACAGCAAATAATATTTGTTTACATAAAGTAAATCTGAATTAAAGTAATCAGTATACAGTTTGAATGCGATAAAACTATATTTTCAAGAGTATTTTATTAATTGTAATAAATCACTTTAATTTTTTCAAAATTAATTTTACGAAATCATAATATGACACCCAGAAAACATTTTTGAGTGCATTTTATTTATATTAATAAAACAAAAAGCGATAATTAAAGAAACTAATGTTTCATGTTTAATAGTAACAACGTAAAATAATGCCAAAATTATATATACGATGTAAAAATAGAACAAGAAATATCATTATACGAACGATAAAATAAAAATGTACCTTAAGAGAAAAAACTTTTTCTGGTATGGCTAGTGGACATCTTGTTTTTTTTTCTGGGGGAAATGAAATGCAAATTTCTTCTATTCTTTATTATAATTATTCTTGCTTCTGCGGACGCGACATGTCTACCCCATTTTTAAATCCATGAAATAAAAATAGTAATGAACTTATATGTTTCAGAGTAGCACTAATTTAACAAAACGTAATTTTAACGATGAGCAGTGACAAGGCAATCATGCTTATTTATGCCTGACAAGACGCCGAATCCCGAAGCTATTCACTTTTCAAACTGGATCCCCCGCCAAACCAACTATCACATGACAGAATTACAACCAATAGGAAAGTTCTCTAATCACTCCTTTTAGAGTATTTCCCTACTTCGATTCAAAACCGGAGTATTTTTGCATATAGCTCCAATGCAGATGATTTATCAAACCAGTTATTTTCGGAAAGCGTTCCTTTTTGAGAAAGTCGGTACTCAGAAGGAATGAATATCCCCCCTAAATATTACGTTCTTTTATTGAGTGAATAATTCATTCTTTTGAATTAAGAGTGTACATGTATATATATAACAATAATCTCCAACTCTGAAAAATATATTAAATCTTCTTAAATGTAACCAGTTAGGTAATTTCTCATAAACACTTAAATGAAATAATTTTAAAGAAAAATAATATAAATGATACTCGCCCCTAATGGTTTTCTGTACACACGTTATGGGTAAATTTGTTTGAGAAGATTTATACATTTTTTATCGTTATATTTACTTTAAAAACCGTAATACAAACTCTCAAATTACTCTTTTTATATTCTACGTTTCACGACGAATTTTCCCTAAGTACGCATTTTCATTGCTTTATTTTAAGCTATTCGATAAATATGAGACAAAATGTGTTTGGGGACTGCATCAATATCGAGAAATGAATTTTGAAGACTAAGTGATATTACAACCAGAACTATTGCTATGAAAAAATAATAATCCTATTAACTAGCGGTTTATTGCATCTCATTAAGCGTCAAATTTTCAATTAACATATATCTTTGAAGTGAAATTTAGATGAAATACAGGGTCATGAAACATCGAAGAGTGTGGTAAATACCATTTCAAATATCGTGGCAACTCATTATCCGATCGACTTCATGCTTTATGCAAAATTTGTTTTTTTATTGCCTTTTATATTCACTTCTTAAAATAAACAATTTCGAAAATTTTTATATACCTTTAATCAGAACGATTATTTCGAGAGTCCGAAAAAAAATAGTTCCGGTTAATCGAGGTTATTGAAATTAAATAGGCTTCTTCCCATTATTACATACTAAGTACATACCAAATTGCAAGTCTCTATCTCAATTTTTTCGGGAAATAGAGCTTTTACAGACACAGAGACACACACACAGACGGACGGCAATTTTGTTTTTCTAAAAATATGTTTTTCGGAATCTCCAGTGTCTGAAACGTGTAAATCCGTCAAAAAAAAAAATTCGATTTTCAAAACGATTACAAGACTTACCCTATACTACGTATGATGGGTAAGTAATACATTTTCATATCGTTTAATTGTTACTGTTGGAATACATAAAATAGCAGGAAAATAAATTTAGCTTTAATTTAAATTATGGTTCCATAAAGTTGTTATTTTCACATATTTGGTGATAACTTGAAAACAAATGCTCGGAAATGTGATAAAAGCCTTTTGCTCTGTTTTTAATCATTCGGAATGTAATGTGAGCGAAATAAATATTAGTTAATATTTGTATATGATAAACAATCGTATTTTTATATGTTTTGTACATTATAAAGAGACAAATGTTATTATACATGTCATATTTTTTTCTTACAGGATAAACAATTCAGTCATATATTCACTGCCAGAGTATTATACACAAGGAACATTTTTATAATGGCCTCGGTTCCGAAAGATTCAGGCACTGTGTTAGAAAGACTCATAGATGTGATTCATAAATTAACACAGATTTAACCACAGATTAAGATAAGACATTTAAACTATTTATTTAGATTGCAAGGAGGACGAAATGATCAGACATCTAAAACATTTTGACCCATTGTTGGGAGTTTGTGGGAGCCATTTAAAAATGGAAGGTTTGGAAATGGCCACAGAGTTCAGAGGTAGACAGAGAGGCACTATACCGTAAAAAACGACTTGAAATATGAAGACGGTTATCGCTCAAATCAGTAGGCCCAAACAAGACAGGCATGTGGAACAAGGGCTGAATTTATAGTACGGAGAGAGGCTGGATGTGGAATAAGGAATTGATTCATTGGACGGGGATAGGTTTCCAAAGCAAGCCGCAATTTGTTTATGCCGATTTTAGGGTTGTATTTTTAGCGTTACGCCAAACATATACATTTCATCTCTGTATAATTCTGTGGGAAATAACAAGATGTGAAAATGATTGGGACGGGGCAGTTGCAGAGATCCCTCTAATTTGCTGCGTAACTGAGCATGATTCTGAGCAGCAAAGTTTTGGACATCTGTTGAGATTTTATTGGCAAATGGTTAGTTGTCTAAGGTAGGGCAAGGCAGACGATTGTTATTGCAGATTAGGAAAACGTGGAATGATAATTAACCAACAATTAGCAAACATTAGCCTAAACTTTTTGGAGTACCTGAGAATATAATGAACAGTTTATAAAATATTTTTTTATTAACATCCAACGACTCTTGATCTTAAAAATATTTATTTGCACCAAACTATAATATTCACAAAAAATACATTTTTACTACATGGAATCGCAGATCTGTGAGCCCAAAATGACTTTGGGCTACGATAAAAATGAGAATTTGTCGCGTACCATCCGGCAGATCATTTAAATTTAACAAGCCATACCTTGTGATATGTTATATACAAAACACATATTAAATCCTGACTTCCCAATCTTGAATACCATTTTCATTCAACAAGTAAACAATTTGCATGCGCATATTGTTTTCCTCTTCGTAAGCGGTAAATTTACATGCATCATTAGAGACCGAAAAGATAGAGTATCTTTATCAGATACAGTTTTTTTAAAGCGCAATTAGTTTTATAGCAGAATACGTCCCATTGACATAAAACGTTTGCAATCTACAAACGAACACTTACCGAACAAATTTTACATTCATCATATAAATAAATAAATATAAATATTTATATTTATCAAAGTAAGAGAAGTCTACATTGCTTTTTTATTCAATATTTATCCTTTCACAACAATTAGAAGCATAAATCAAAATGTAATGTCTACAACTTTATACGTTTTAATGTATTGAATGAAATGTACCAAAATAAAGCATGCTGGAATTTAAATCTTTGACAGAATGCTTGTTATTTTAGAATTTCTGCCTCATAAAGCATAAGAACAAATCATTTTTATGGTATCATTAAAATTTCATAATGCTACTTGCAAACAAAATGGAGTTATTTATGCTTACGGGAGGAAGGAAACGCAGAGCAAAAAAAAATTTCTAAGCAATATAACAATACTTATTTCATTTAATGGTTTTGTATGGCACTTAAAATGCCCTATTATATAGCACATATTATTAACAAATATATCAAAACAAACTTACATAATATGTGTGTATTTGGTTGTTTTCGAAACAGTTTTTTATCAATAAGAGCTTTCTGAAAATACTTACAAGATAGTTTACAATGTATTTTACCATGTGAATTTATATATTTTAATAAGTTTTAGACTGCATTCGCTATCACATTTCATCTATCACTATCAATATTTTATCATAAATCACTAACATGAATAAAGTATGTCTGTAAATGTTACTGAATGAAAATTTTTAAATATTCTCTGTAATCCCTCTAAGTTAAATTAAAAATCACTGTCCACATGCTGCAATAAGTAAAAAGAAAAAAATATCTAATTCTTTTATGCCTAAATATTACCCACATATGATAATTTCATATTTAAGAAAATCGAAAAAAGTTGCACGTGCAGAAAATTATCATAATTTGGAATAATTAAGTTTTAAATATATTGATATAATTTTTTGTTTATTTTATTTGTTACAGCATGTTTTGTTTAATTAATAATAACTTGTGAAACAAAGAAATCGTGTAAAAATTAAATTTCGTAAGTTTTTTAAAAGTAACTATTTTGACTTAAGGGGCTTCTAAGATGACAGGTAGCAACTTGACGCATTTTAGAAATGAGGAGAACATCTTTAGGATAATGGTTCCTAATATGTGACGTATGGTAAGATATTAGGTGACAATTTTATTTCTGAGGGGGGAAATTCAAAATTTTTTATTCACCCAATCCCTGCCAGTTTATTTTGTCTTTTTTAGCAAACTAATGTTGTAAATTAAAATTAAAAGTAACACGTGAAGATTTTACAGCCTTTTGTATCAAATTATGAATCAATGTATATTTCGCTTTGCACAGCATTTTTTTGTGAATATCTGATAATATGTTAGTAAATTTCTGCAATCATTAAAAAAGTGTAGAAATTTTTCATTTATTAAATTGTAATTAACTAAATAAGTATTTACATGTATTTTGTAGACTATTTACAACTCTATGCAAATAATTTCTTCATGATACTGTTTTTAGCATTGATAGAATTAGCAAATGTATAAAAAGATTGAAATTAGTTGTAATCATAATTTTTTTTTAGAACTGAATCTCTTTCAACATAACAAATGCTGAGCAATTACAATAGGAAAAAATAAAATATTCACTTAAACATATGTTTGCTTTGTAAGCGAATAATACTTTTGGAACATGATAAAGTAATGTGTCTAGAATTCGTGTTCGCTAAATTCATACACACTATTGTCATTACTGACAATATATGTGTTAAATGCATTTTATAACAAGTCACTTTTAATGGTAATTTAAGATACGTCGGTGCAAAAAAAGTTAAATTAAAATGGAAAACAATTTTTTATTCAATATTCAAAAAGTTTCCACACAAAAGTTCAAATTACAAGCATAATCTGTGTAATTGTATAATTGTGTGGAAAGTTTTGTATCATATTCATACTTACTTTCTAATATTTAAAATTCTTGTAATTTTTCTCATTACAATTGTATTTTATAATTTTTTATAACTTTATGGAGTAGTATTTATTGGATGAGACTGTATTTATATTCGTTCTGCAATGTGCCACATGAAGAATCTTTTACAAATGAAAGGCTATGTCTGAAACTAACTCTCTTGAATACATTTAATTACAAAAATTGTCGATATATATAAAGAAAGTATTAATAACCTTATAATAGTAAAAATTTCCTAAATAGGTATCACTTAAGGAAACAAGTAAACGGTAAATTTTGTTTAGCCTTATGCAGGCTTCATAATCAGTATAGATATATACATTATGACTTGTACAATTTAAAATTTAAAATTAATTTGTTCATGGCGGTGAATTTCGATGATGACAAAGGAAAAGACTGTTAACAGTGTAAGACCCGGAATAAGTGTATAATGCTGGCAAGAAACTTATGTACGGAAAATTAACAAACAATAGAATTTAGAAATTCTTCTTGCGTAATGTGTTATTCATATAGAAATGGCCAGTGTTCTCTATATGTTCTTAAGAACCTACACTAGTCAAGCTAAAATTCTCGCAAGCTAATGTTAAACTTATGGGGGTGTTATTTTCAAATTTATTGCTTGTATTGAAATATACTTCAAAAGTTCAGAAGGTGTACTTCTAAACGGGCTAGTTTTTAAAACGTTCAAACCCAGTTGAAAAGTGTTTATAAATTCAGTTTGTCTGGTCGTCTGCCGTCAGCCGTATACCGTCTGCCCGTGATTTAACTCACGTAAATATAGTCGGATTGCCCTGCAATTTTTGTATGTTAATGTTGTTTACTACAGCATGATCCACAGCAGATATATCTTCTTCACTCTCACACATGTATATTTAATAATTAGAATAGTTTCCTTACACTATATGTGTCCTTAAACTATATAATTACATATCATTGTTTCTCAGTGTAATGTATCTGCAGGTACTATGGCCACCCTAAGGTTAGCTATTTTTAAACAGTAGTAGTAATTGATCTAAAAAAATAATCGTAATTGACTAAGAAAGTATGCCTGTTTTAGCACTGGAAGAATATTTTAAGTTTTAAGTTAGTCAAAACTTTCATCTGTTACAGTTTGTTAAAAAAAAAAAAAATGCTGGTTGATGATGCCCAAAAGCGTTATAAAATGGAAAGACAGCGGTTCTACTCTATGTAGTCTAGCTACAGTAGTAGTTATTCTGTCATATTTGATATCTGCCATATGTTCTTTTATTCTCGTTTTAAATTTTCTGTTTGTCATTCCTATATAGTGTTGTAATGTGCCACCTGCCTTGTTGAATGGTATTTTCGAAAATTCAAAGCGAGAATAAAAAAAAATGTCAGATATCAAGTATGACAGAAGAATTACTGCTATAGCTGGACTACATAGAATAGAGCAGTTAAAGATTGATTTCAAGAATAGTAAAATAATTTTTCCATCAAGAGTTTATTTCCCAATCATCCGTGAATCAATAGAAATATATTTTAAAAAACAATATCATTTGCATAAAAATCAGCTTCTTTTGAATTACATAAAATTTGGCACGCGATGCTTTACAAATTAAAAAATAAGAAAAAATAAAAATAAAATAAAAATTTTCACTTTTTCCAGTTTGACCAATTCAAGCACCTGTTTACATTGAACATGTGATCTCGTGATTTATGTTTATCAATTTCAAAAACTTTGCAAGAATAATTTATTTATCATTTTGATCTGAAGATGTCGCCGTTCGAGAAAAGAAAACATATGTCATCTATATTAAAATGTATTTTTAAACCTTTTGTATCATGTTTTTATCATTTTAAGGAATTATTAGACTTTAATTTACAAATATATTTCTTTGCTAAAAGTGTACAATTCAATTATCTTATATTAAAAATAAATTACATCACACCACATTATGCCACACTTACATCACAAGCGTGGTAATCATAATTACTTTAATTGAGTTTATTAGCTCGTTTTTTTTTCTTGTTTTTATTAAGATCTATAGTGTTATGCATGCAATTAACAATGCTAAGACGAAATAATTTCTATTGGCTAACACAAATGTACCTACTTTGTCGCAAATTTTACTTATTTTCTCACACGGAAGATTATTATTTTTTTTTATATAAAATCTAAAGATTTTTTTCCTTTCTTTGTTCTTTTCATTTAGAAAAAATCATTAAGGGTCTATGTAATTCTACAACATTTTGAAATAAATGAACTGAAATAAATGATAAAAAGTTTTACACGAGAAAGTTTTTTTTTTTTCAATATAATTTGACTTGTCCCAAGTTTCGATAAATGAAACTTTCCTTTCAGCATGCATGGGTTTAATTTTCTGCATTTGAACACTAGTAAATGGGATTATTATACAGGAAACAATTAATATTACAGACTTCTTTTTAAAAAGAAATTCATAAAGAAGAAATTTTGTATGATAAAATTAATTTCAGTTCTCTAAAAAACAAACAAAAAAAAAGTCAGTTTATATCACAAATTTAATAGATCAGTTTTTTAATTAGAATTTAAATTTTCCATTTTTATTTTGGTTAATTATAAGTGCTATAGCATTAAGTATGAAATAAACAATGCCAAAACAAAAATATTTCTTATGATAATAAATTTTGTTTAGTATTATTAAATGTTAATTCTGTAAAATGGAAGTTTCCAACAAATTCTTTTATAGGCATTACTTTTTTATCTAAACTATTCGTGTGGAAAATTAATTAAAAGATGCGTGTAATGATTACTTAAAAAATAACTGATAAAGATAAAAAAAATATACGAGGAAATTAAGTTTTTTTAATGTAAGATGAATCGCTCCATACAATATTAAGTAAAACATGTCGTTAAGCATCTTTCAGCATAGATAAAATTTTCTGCATTATATCAGGTTTATTGAATTGTTACGCAGGAAAGAAAGAAATAATTTGACAACAATTTTTATTAAAGGAATTTTTTAAAGAAGAAATTTACTCTAATAAAATTTTTTTTGGTTTTTTCTTAAAAAATAAAAACAGACACTTTAAAATACTGGTGTCATATTAGTCCGTATATATTTTAAAAATGAATACAAATTTCACAAACTATAGTATCGGAGCACATTTTCACCAGTGAAATGGGTCCATCAATGCATATGCAAAAATTCCTCTCGTGCTGATTGTTGCGATTTGGATGGAGATATAGCTAAGTATAGACGCTGGCGATGTGACGCGTTTTTCAATGTTCTAATTACAACCTGTTTTGAAAAATATATGGATGTATGTGGGATGTTCTAAAATGTCGCGAATAACGTTGTATAGGCATCTTGATAAAAATCGTTATCTATGTTAAATGTTTTTATCTATTTGTTACCTTACCCCACAAAAGGAAGTAAGATGTCGAATATGACTTTCCGTAGTAAAAGAACTTTTTTCATCCGTTGAGAGTAGTTGAGAACATTTAAAATATTATATGTTAGAGCCAAATGTTTTCAGACATGTTCACATCAATTTCAGTTTTTAATCCACTTTCTGAGTTTAAAAAAAATCTTCGAAACTTACAATTGTAATTTTAATTTCCTCGTCAATATTTCTTAAAATATAGTTTCAGAAAAGTGTTTACTATGAAATAAAAGTGCGATGTTAGGATGATTAAAATGACAACCAAAAACATAAATACGAAAATTATGTTTTAATTTTCGTGTATTTTTTTATTAAACCAAATTCGATAAAGGCAATTCAGTGAGTATTTAAAATGTATTTGTTATTTGAAAGATTAATGTATTTGAACTGGTACGTTCTCATTTTCATAAGCAACAGAAACAGAAACCTCCCACTCGTAGACAGCCAACCTCTCGGCATAGGACCTACGAGTCCACTATATCTACCAGGAACCCCAGTGTCCAAGGAACCGGAGTCCCCAGCAAGTTAAAAAAAATCACACGAGCTACCCAATATTGCTTATTGCTGCGTAAGCCCAAAATTATTACATGTATATAAGTTCTATATGAATATACTGATAAGATTACATAATATTAAAGATAAATATTTACAGATATTTACAATAATAATATTGTACTGAAAGTTTTCAATTGTATTATGCACTAGTCTATTAAGTCCTTCGAGACCGGCGGCTTTTACACAAATTTATTCGGTTGGCACCACTTTTTTTAGAAAGCTACCTTTACTTAAACAATCACAAAAATGCTCTAATTAGAGAAAGTAAATATTACTTTTATTTTTTACTGGTGCCTAAAACAAATTCTGTATGCTCCTTTTGAGGGTGCATATATGCACCCATGATCCCGAACGGGTTAAGTCTTTTAAAACATAGTTTTTAAAATCTATAGATCTAGAATTTTATATAGGTTATAATAATTCTTTGATATATGGAAAGTTTTTATTTAGGACATTATAGTTTTTATCAAAGCAACAATCCCACTTAATTTAATCAGACACAATTTTATCTAAAACAAAGCTTTGGTTGATGCTCGCAATTTTCGGATGATATAGTAGGTACGCTATATATTATAACACGACAATTGGTACAGCGTCGATGAGGATATATGCTATAATTTCTGTCATATGATGGTTTAAATTGCTGTAGACTACAAATCTGTGACGTTAAAGTGCGAACTGTTGGTGAACAAAGATATTATTTTGGCATTAAGAGTTTTTGCCTTCACAAAATTTGTGTATTTTTGCAAAAAATTCCTAAAACCTCATAATTGTATTGTGTATGTTTTTCAAATTATTGAATATTTATATTTTCAGTTATTTTTCACTTGTTTTTTTCAATAATTTATCTCTTAAATCATTATTGTGTTCAATAAGAAGTTCAATTTGTTATATATATCAGGGGTGATTGTGTTCCGGTATTTTGCACACCACAAAATTTATATAGCAATATTTTTAGTATATCATCGCAGAATTTATCGATTAAAGAAGAAAAAGATTGCTATATAAATTTAGTGGTGTACAAAATACCGGAACACAATCACGCCTGATATATATATATTCCCTATTATATATATATATATCCCGTATTTTATCCCGTTTAAAATGTAACGTAGCTAAGGTTAATACGGCCACTCTTATTCCAAATTAAATTTGGGATGGTTTTGGTAAAATTAAAAAGAATTGAAAAACACGATTGTTTTAGCGCTCTATTTTATATTTAAATTTTGAAACTATTTTGTTTTCTTTTTTTTGTTTTAAATTTTAAATTACGCAAGATAATTTTGCTTCGGTCGAAGCAACATAGATCGTAGGGTGGAACTTCTTGGTGTCGTTCTAGGACCAGAGTCGTTCGCAAATGTCACAGGGGAATTCCTCTTCGTTCTCCTGGAAGCGCATGAAGAATAATTTATCGGCACAAGTGTAGCGAGACAGCTCGTCTGTCTGAGGCGCTTGGAGTAGCAACAGTGAGGGACCCCTGTTGACCACTTTCTCGACACTGGGCAGCTGGTGCATAGAATTTTTGGATTCGATTTTTTTCCACAGTCACAATAGAATCTTGCCTCTTAGGATGCACACTCGATGGAATTGTCTGACGCGCCGGTCAGCCACTTCGTTCCTCTGCGTTCTCCTGGAAGCGCATGCAGAATTATTTATCGGCACAAGTGTAGCGAGACAGCTCGTCTGTCTGAGGCGCTTGGAGCAGCAACAGTGAGGGACCCCTGTCGACCATTTTCTCGACACTGGGCACCTGGTGCATAGAATTTTTGGACTCGTTTTTTGTTCCACAGTCAAAATAGAATCCTTGTTTGCCTCTTAGGGTGCACACTCGATGGAACTGTCTGACGCGCCGGTCAGCCACTCGTTCTGGACCCACTCGGGACAGGCTGTAATTTTCCCAGGACCTTAGACAGCTTTTGTTTCTGCCTCAATCGATGAAGGTGACAACTGTACGTTCTTTTGTGGTTGAACATACTGTTGTTTGGGTTTTTTTGATGGATTTTTTAATTCTGGTTTCCGCATAATTTCAAGTTTTTAATTCTGTGCGCTGCTGCTTCCGCGTTTCTGAAAAATTATTTTGAATCAGTTATTCAAAAGAAAATTTATCGGCTATACTATGGTATAATAGCTTTTCCTGAATTCGCATAAAAACCATAGTTATTCAATATTGTATTGCAATGGTCCAACACAGAATCACGATTTTGAATAATTAATTAAATGAATCACCAGGAAAGTGTTATTTATACAATCGGATGGTTTAGTCGCCAGGTGTTTTTAACAACCTCACGGCACATGTGTCACACTTGAGCATTGGGAACTGAGCCATTCGTGTCGCTGTTTTCGATCCACTTATTTTCGAGCTCTGACCAACCTCCCCCCCCCGGCCTAGTGCCCGACAGATTACATATTAATATATAAGTGACCAACAGAAAGAAATTTAAGTAAATTTCGCGTCAAAGACAAATTCAACAGTGCATTAACTTTCTTCATATGAGTACGTACACTAATACAAAATGTAAAATTGTCAGATAAGAATAACAATAACACATCCAAGAACAAAGTGATTTATGTATAACTTATTTCACAGGAAGTCTATTTGTAAAATCAACTACGACACGCATCTTTACATTCTTTTTTTAAATTATAGGAGCCATTTATTAGTAAATATTGAAATTAATGCTCAAAAGATTAAGTGGTCGTAAAAGAAGAACAATCCATATTACCCTCATGTACCTTTCAGGTTACTCTCAGCTATCACGTAACAATGCACTTATGCAGAACATTTATATATTTTTTTGATACTGTTTACACTTGTTTTTACTATCGAGAAATGAAAACGTCTGCCTTAAACAATTAATATAAATTGAACTTTGCAAAAAAACTCTTTCAAAGAAAAAAAAATCAGTTAATTAATACGTAAAGTTCCTTTTGTTCGCTATTTTTCTATCCATTAAGCATTTTTCAATCCATTAAAAAATGAAAAACTAACTAGCATTCGATAATTAAATTCATTTATGTAAAAGAAAAATTTTGTGATTTCTGTTTCGGAAGAAAAGAAGAAATAAGTACCAATTAACATTTTAAAATATTTTATGGAACTATTTTTTTTTTCAAAAGCTTATTTATTGCTTAGTTTTAAACATAAAATTTCATTTATGATTTTAATTTTTGCATTTCCATTAAAAATATCAATATTAAAAAATATCAAAAATTATTATATAGACAATCAGGTAACTAAAGCGTAAACGTTTTAATAAAAATAAAGGAAATTTTCTTATCTAGAAATATTTTAATAGTTTCTGTAATGTGTTTAAAGAATGAAAAAATTGCAGAATATTTGCAAAACCACATCATTTTACCAAGAGTAAAAACATATAAGAATTTAGAATAAAGTTCGATTAATATATATATACATATATACCTTTATATATGTTATACCTAAAATATTTAAAATTATTTTATCCCTTTCCATTATTTGAAAAGTTATGAAAATTTCGTTTAACATTTAAATGTTCTAAATATATCGTCTATTACCTTTTTATATTAAAATATAATAATGTATTATATAATATTTTAAAATTGTTTTATTAGTGTCATATTTTAGAGAAAAGCACAATTCATGATAAAAGTATAATAAATGATATATGTTTGTGAAACTATTCTTTTAAATAAGATTTTCAAATGTGCCAGAACAGTTTTGTCAATACTGCGGTTCACAGGAGAAAATATGAATGCATATTTATAGTATACATTTAAGAAATCAGACCACTGATGTAATTAAAGAACAATGTAAATATGATTGCAAGAAATTTGTAAGAACAAAATAATGATATTTCCTTTAACAACTGTTCTAAGAGCATCGCGTATACGAGACATATCGTCGCTACCATACCAAATTATCGAATGTGAAAAAAGGAATTTTTCATTACTTTTTAAAATGTCACCACGAAATTTTAATAGACTTCTTCAGCAGGGATGCCCGTTTGGCCTTCCTTTTTTTATTCAGAAATTTAGAATTCATACCAGAAATTTAAAATATAAATTTTGGCTTTACTTAATGACAAACATTTCGTGATTATTAAAAGTAAAAGATTTTTTCGCAAAATTTCCGGTACGAATATGACATCTGTGAATATAAAAGAAGGCCGAACAGGCAACCCTGTTCTTCTCAGAAATTTTGTTAATATTTTTACTAAGCGAAGAATTCTACTAAAATTTAGTGGTGACAATCGGATTTTTTCTTAAAAGAAATAAAAAATGCATTTTTTCATATTAGACAGTTTGACAAGGTAACGACGATATATTTTGCTAGGATCCTACTTGAATTATACGAATAATTTTAAATTGAACATTTTGCATTATTTACTAACAGAATTTCTGCACTTAAATTATAGAAAAATTTCTTCATTGAATTACAGATGGTAAAATGTTAAAAATTATGTAAAGGACATTTCCCGCAAAGGTGTTAAAAAGGAACGTACCTGCAGATAAGAATACTATTTGTTGAACAATGTCTTAGTAGTATGGTAATATAAAACTGTCAAAGTCATGGATAATGTTTTTCAACATATCTCTGCATAAGAGCGTTTTATATTGTTCACGTATAACCTATTTAAACGATACTGTTATTTTCCAAAATTATGGAAGATCTATATTATTTATACATTATGACAATATTTCTTGAATAATGATAATGTAAAACTTACAGAATGCTTGGATCATTCTCTCACGACAATATATGAGTTTTCGCATAGGAAACTATAATATTTCCCCTCGGAATAAAATCTGCACATTCTTGGTTAATTGGCAAATGTAGATCAAGCCAAATATTTAGACATAACTCATTCGATTTTTGTTTATTAGCCCAGTAATATCTCAGCTACAGTTTCACTGCATGTCATAAAGTCTAAAAAACAATAGTGGAGAGTCAAAAACCAAGAACATAAACAAAAATTCCATTTCATTATTTTCAAAATATTCCAGCCCAATTCTGGATTTCCTTTTTTATTCTGAAGGAAAATTCGAGCAGAGAAAGATGAGGCCATTAAATGGGATAAGTGCTTATTTATAAAATTGATACAGACAACAATGTACTTTATTTGTAACAAGTAACTGAAAAAAATCTTTCGGAAAAAAAGTGAAACTTTAAGAGAGATATAAACTGATGTTGATCGTTCACATTTAAATTTAGCAAACATTTTATCTGACTATTCTAAAAAATATATCTAACGCTGTTGCCGCTGGCCGTAAATTAAATTATTGTGACCTTTTCAATTTAGCGAATTTTCCTGAAAAAACTTTTGTATATAAATACATGAAAACTAGTAGCTTTATAAGTTATTTAAAGCGCTATTTAATGTTGAAATTGGTGACGATAGTTCCGTTACGTAACTTTTATATGTCAAAAACTATTAATACAATTTAAACATATTTTTCAGGCATACATATAAGTAGATTGTGGTGTGCAGTGCCCAATTACATTTTTAATTTTATATTTTTTAAAGTTTTTTTCTAAATTTTTAACTACAATTTTCTCATCTGAACAGAGATTTAATTCAGCGTTTTAAATGGTGGTTTTTATCTACTGTTGGCAGATAATAATGTTTTCTCACATTTTTCAATTAAAAAATACATTTACATGTGAATATTGTAAAAGAAAAAAAAACATTAAAATTATTAAATTATAACGAGCAAAAATTATTATGAAAAAAATTACGTCATACTGAAACCATTTTTTTATATCGTCCGAAAGGAAACTTTTCTTCTAAAAAAATTAAAATCCTGGAGGCCGCGACATTTTTTTTTACTTAACAATTTTACACCATTGACTCTAAAATGTGTAATTCTTCTGCAACAGAAAGTCACTGTATATACGATCTCCAGATGTGCCACTTCTAGTCTAGTGACACCCAAGTTTCGTCCTATGTCTAAAACGAAAATTATTTACCTGCATACATTCTCTAGTCACTGAATCCAAATCTAAAATTACAATGGAACTAGTTACGCCCTTTATCCAGCCTCCATTTATCTAATGAAGTTGGTCATTCAATTGTAATGTTTTACATTCATTCGTTGTATGCTCTTCTCTAGTGTTTTGCAAATGTCGTTATGAAGCTAAAAATACTGAAATTGTGTTACCTTCATTTTCAAAATTTGTCTATCCCTGTTCTACATTAACAAAAATAACCATTTTTTACTCATTTTCCACTTTTGCCTGCCTGATGATGAAGGTAGTCTCACTGCAGTGTGTCACATCAATTCTGTGATTCACCTTCTCCAGTATTATCCAGGGGTTGTATTATGAAGCTGAAAATTCTAGAATTACTTACTTCATCTGAACTGTATCTAATTTTAATAAAGATTTTCTTTTTACGATACCTGCACGTACAAGAACCTGTATAAAATGTTCTAATCAACTTTGCTTTGTGTGTAGGAATTTATCCAAACTTTGTGAAACTTGTTGAACCTATTTACTTGAATCTCCTGTTTTACAATTTTTCAAATTTTGTTGCTTCCTGGTACATGTCTTCTCAAATCAAGAAAAGTTTTATTTATTACTTAAAAATTTCCCATTCTAAAATAACAGTGCATTTTCTCTTATTTATATTATAACCCAATTTAGCTAAGAATTGTGCAATATTCCTCACTTTAATATTTAAAAAATAAATAAAAAAATTACAAATAAAGGAATTAGAAGATTTTATTTTATTTTTAATATATGAAGCAAACTTAGAGTTTAAGAGCCCCGTAAAAAGAATAATTCATCCTATAATAATTTATTCATTAAACTTGTTTTAATAGTTCTTCAATTTCTTACTAAGTAATCGCCATGTGCTTATATTTTTGTGACATTTCTGATTGTGTCCTTCTCAATTATGTCTCCAACATTCAAGTGAATGTGTGTTGTGTTGAGTATACACAGTGAACAACCAATTTTCATTAAGTGCTCCACAAATTTATGTCAACCATGCATGCAGTGTACCAGTTTACCATTATTTTGTTGCCAAGTAGTGTTAATCCTTTTGGTGACGGTGTTTTAATTTGTGACAGTGTTTTCCATTGTGACGGTATGTAATATGGCTACAGTGATTCATCAAAGCCTTTCACATTTGAATCACTTCTGCTGAAGATTGAAATATTTAAATTTTGTAAATAAATGATTGAAATAATTTTATTTATAATTATTTATTCAGCTACTTTTTTATGATTTAACATCTCATTGGATCTGTAAATTATTTAATTATATTCTATGGTAATATGTGCTATTTCATTTCAGGGAGGTCAGGTGTTTCCATTGGCCACGGCGTCATCTGGTAGACATTCGGTAGACATGTTCATATTAAATTATTTTTTATTTCGCTGTTATTTAAAGTCAATTTAAAGTAAAAAAAAAACTCTTTGGATTTTCTTTTAATTGACAAACATATATATTTTTATTTTTATTGTAGAAGTAAATATTTAAATTATAGAAGTAAATATTTAAATTATATATTTTCATGGTACACATATTTTACTTTTTTTGACTGATTAAGTCATTTTTTATGTAAGCCTTAGCATGGATTTTTCTAAATTATAAATGGCGTTATTTAGACTAATTATTATATACTCTACTTTTATGTCCTAGGCAGTCAGAATATATAAGGTATTGCTGACTTTTTGTGGGTCCCTCTCCGTGGTCCCAACCCGACTCCTTCGGTGGAGGAGGTGACCGGGAGCGGAGCATTGCGCGGACACACCGTCAGGTTGCTCCGAATCGGCCCTTTGAGTAGGGAAGATGACCGGACGCCTAACATACGGAGTGTTAGTCGACACGATGGGGACAGGAGGTGACTGGTCTGGGTTCCTCATCGTTGATCCGCCAGTTGGAAAGGAGTCTCTGTTGCGCCGGAGTCGCCAGGCTATGACCCATTGTGGTTCGCCTTTTTGGGTTGTGGGCTCGTGGCTCTCCTCCTTGCAAGCGCAGGTTCTCTGTCACGCGAGCACAGCCTGTGATCGGAAATTTCCGTAGGTGGCAGACAGACGACTCCGTAGGCCAATCCCAAGGTTCACGTGGATCTTGGGCAAAAGCTAGCAAATGCCAGCCGGATCCCTCCAAAACTTGACTAAGGAATTGACGAAGCACGATCGATCTCTGTAGAGTACGATATCGTGATGACTCTGTTGTGCACCGATCGTCGGGAGATACGACGTGCAGCAACTATCCGCTACGAGACGGAGGCAGAGGTGAAATAGTCCCAACACGAGTCCCACAAACTGGTGGAAGAGGACCTCACGAAATCCTCTGAAGCTGGAGAGTTGTGAGCCGACCTCAACGGTCACCGCAGGAAGTGCCTGAATCGAGGAGACGGTCACCATCCAAAGGCGGCCATGGCAGGACCCCCAGGGACGCGAACGTTCTCTTCGAGGAAGGGACTAGCCCGCTTTCTGAAATGTGATTACGAGGAACCGGGCCGGAGGCTGCAAACTAACGCGGCATAGATCAGCCGAAACTCGAGACCTTGGTCCGAAACCCAGTCTGAGCACGTCTCTCTTGCAGCCAAGAGTTTCGACACCTGGCGGGCGGACTAGGGGCACGCCTACTAAATTTCTTTTTCACTAAATCCCCGATCGGGCCTGTCTCTTTGGCGCGCTTAGAGGGAGTTTCCACGTCCTCTAGAGTCCGATAGTGGTGTCATTAGGATTCTTCCGTTTTTTGATTGATATGCTATGTGGATGATCTCGTAGTCTGGGGGTCGCTGGGTTACCGTCTAGTTCCGCTTAGGGGGGTTCAACTTCGCGCCAGACTACGTAGGGACAGCCTATCCGAATCCCTCCTATGGGAAAGGACCGAATTTCCTCGTGTTCCTGGGCCGGAGAGAGGCGCCTTCCGCTCTTTTTTGTGTGCATAACATGTGTACCTCACGGCCGAAGAGACCAGTTGCTTGCCCTTCTATGCATGTCAACGTTCGGAAGCCGTGGGAAAGCAAGAGCAATTTTTTTAATTTAAAAATTTGTTCCTAGGCAGTCAGAATAATTGGGTATTCTTGACTTTTTTTTTGCTTTTCTGTTGCAACTTTATAAAATTATAATATATAAGAGTCCCAGTTATCTTATTGAATACATAATTGTCTTATGATTACTTTTTAGCTAACTACGAGATATGTTTAGCTTTTAATTATTATTTTTTAAATATTATATAAGGTGAATTTTCATATTCTTGAAATAATTTAAATGGACGTTGTCATAATTTGCTTTTTTCGCATAATGGCTTTTAATTGAATAATTTAATTTGGTGTATAAAGTATACTCAATGTACTACTAATAATTTTAAAATTTAATATTTATTTTTCTGTGGCATTCAAAATTTTGTCTTCCCATTTGTGATTTTTTTTTATTTAATTTGTTTTTACCTTTTTCATGTTTTGGTCTAGAAAAATTTATTCGGCGATTGGGGGCATTGTGAGAAAACTCTCACATTGTTTAAATTTTTGGTGCTTTAATTTGCCATTTTTGTGCCGTTTTCACCGAGAGCAATTGGCAATTTCTACCTTTGTGATGTCTGCATTTCCATCGCTTCTGAGTTCACTCTGGTAGGCTTAGAATAGTAGGGGCGGTGCGTTCATCCACTACTTGCGAAAGAAATTCTTCTAATAGTTGGAGCATGTGTCCTTGCTGTGGTTTTTGATCCGCAGTGGATAACTTTGTTTACGGTATCTTCCGATGGCGTGGCTTCCGATCACTGACTGTATTAAAATGAATATTTTTTTTCTAAAAACTCATTGATATATTTCTAGTTTATTTCATCATTACCCTCTTACCGCCGAGGAAAAAGGTAAAATTGTAATGTTGTTTTCTCTCAATTTTCTCAAAATTTTAAATTATGATAATTTTTTCAAAACCTAATTTCGTATATAAATATAAATCTCGATAGTATGATTCATTACTGAATGTTTTAAAACTGGATTACATGTTTAAAATTATATTAATTTAAATAATGCTTATTAATTAATTAACTAATCAGTCCATTAACTTTTGTGACCCCTGTTTTATTCATATTTATACCAATGAAACTTAAAATTTAGTCAGTAGAAAAATTTATTTGACGATAAGTAAATATGACATTTTTTCCTTACGGCAAGCGCAATCTTATGTGGCCTTGAATTAATATGCCTTTATCCAAATCTTTTGAAAATGTTCTTATGATTAGTTGAAATTATGAAAATTCGCAATTTGACGCATTATGGTTTTATTTAAATTTGAAAATTTGCCTGGATGTATAAATAATCAATGTTTGTAAGACTTGATTCTGATCGTATGCCATTTTCCAGGATCAACAACATTGTCTTGAATATACAGAAATATTTCTAAATTTGAATTTTAGAACAAAATATAGCGACCAAAGTGAAAATCCAATCCCTACCTCTTCAGATGTTTTAAATAAATATGAATTCGTCTAATTAAAGTCTTATTTATTCCTGTCTTCTTTTTAAACACATTCAAAGTAATATCAATTTCAATATTTATTTTTTCAATTTCCCAACTTATTAATCAGACCAAAATAACCAGCAGTTATTAACTGTTTTTTAATAATTGCATTTCTCAAATGTTTCTAACATTTTTCAGAACTGCAATATCCCTGCTGTGCCGTGTTACATATTCACTTAGCACCATCACACAGTGATCACTAACTCACGTATGATATTTACTTTCATTAAACAAAAAAAGCCATCAGGGTATGCAGCAATCTGAAAAATGCACAAAATATGTTATTGCCGCGATCACTAACGATTGTATGAGCATTCCGCACCCATGAAAGTAAAGAAATATATCCATGAATGCAGCAACCTATTTGTGTAGCAATATCAATAATGCATGAAATTCATCGGCCGCGATCATTAACACATGTATGGGCGCTTTGCGCAATAGAGAATAAAATAGTGACAACCATGAATGCAGCAAACGCGTTGTGTAGCAATCTCAAACATGAGTTAAATTCGTCAAATCGGAGATCACTAATGCACGTATGAGTGCACTCTGTGCCCACGAAATCAAAAATAAACACAGCAGTCTCTGTTGTGCAGCAATTTCAAATATGCATGAAATGCGTTTCAGAAGCAATCACCACTGTGTAAGTGTTTTCTGGTCATGAAAGAATAAAAAAATCACTGGATGCAGCAAACTAAAAAAATGTATGAAATTCGCAAAAGCCGCGATTACTAATTAATTCGTACCTCCCGCCTTCCCCTTCTCCCCTTAAAATAAATCATTCAATAAATATAATTCACAACATTAGAACAAACAATCAAATAGCACTTTATTTTTTAGAGATTTGTTTAGTTAAATGATTTAAATTAAAACTGCCTTTTTTTTCTTTTTTTAATGATGGCCCTGGTACTATTTGTCATCGTCACCTTCTCTTTCCATTTCTTTTACTCGTCGTTTCCATAAGTGAATTAAAATTAAACTTTCCCGCAAATTTACAAACATTCCACTTAGTTTTTTACATATTCTAAATCATCAATTATTTCATATTAAAATAACGAACAAATTGTGAACTTTCACTCACAGGAAAAACACTTAATTTCACAAAATAATAATAATAATAATAATAATAATAATAATAATAATAATAATAATAATAATAATAATAATAATAATAATAATAATAATAATAAACACAACAATCGTAGTAAACAAACTAAATCAACCAATCATGCTATGGTAATCTTTGTCGTAGGCGTGGTTATCATATTCCTAATAAAACTATGTTGCAAGAAAGATATACTTATCATCTTTCCAATTTTAGCAAAACCAAGCGATACTAGAATTCAGATGGAATTGAATACTTTTAGCCAACCTCTCCCCTCATTTAAGACACGGGGAAGTTTATAATGAAAACTTCCAAAATGGAAAATATTCTTTACACTAAGTTCAATAAAAAAAACACAAAATTTATCTTTAGCACTTTACTATTAAAGAAATTAGAAAATAACATCTTTTGCTAATTATTCTTTTGCTTCATCAAAAGATATGGCAGGAGTGTGCGGAATATAAAAAAATGAAAATCACAATAGGAAAATAATAATTTATATGCGTTGCGAATATTTACATATAGTTTCTTAGCTCTTTGAATAAATAACTGTGAAAATTTTATAAGTATTTTAAAATACATTATCATCATTGAATTATTATAAAATTTATTTTGCAACTTTTGCACTTAATTATTCGATGAGCCTGCCAAAATGTAGAGTGGAACACGAAAACCTGTCCCGGTTAAATATGCCATTGTCACGGGTATTTTTCAGTAACTGTCTATGTCCTATTCAATGGTTAAAATTTGGTTTTAAAAATGCTGAAATTACTTTTAAAAATCATAGAAGTTAGAGCTACGCGTTGTCTACACTATAACGATTTATTTAATCTCGACCGATTTTTATGTGGCTTATCCTTTATATTGTATTATTTTTCAAATATGTTCAATGCAAGCTTAGTATAACCAGTACTAGAACAGCGTTGACAAAATATATTTTTTCGTTTAGAAATTATATACAAGTGCAGGTAAACGTTTCATCGATATATTTCTCTTATAAATTTAATTTTTAATATATAAATTTCTGATAGATTTATTTTTTTTTAAATCTCAGATAACATGTGTAGTGAAACAAGTTATAAAAACAACAAAAACAATCTTTATTATTACAGTGAACATGCTTATTTATATTTGTATATTAAATCAACATTTTACGCTGAAACTGTATATTTAATTAATTACTCTATAAAAAAAGTTCAAAAACTTTTACAAATAAGTCTTCTTACATAATTTTTTTTTCATATTTCCTAACATATCGTTGAAATATCATAAAAATTTATCAAACGTGTTTTGAAATAAGATATATTTTACTATACTGAGAAAACACTTCAAACGGAAATATATATTTATAATTTTTTGTTTATTTAAAAACATTTTGTGCAGCAAATGTACTGTATACAAAAATATTTTAAAAGAGTAACTGTGTATTTACAAAACTTAATTTTTAATAAGAATATGAAAATAAATATTTCACTAGTAAAATATAATTCAAAATATGTATATGTTTAAAAAAAAAGAAATAGAACGAACATAAGTAATCATATCGCTTCAAAATATATTTTTATCAAAATAAATAATTTTCTTTTCTTGAAATGTAATCATAGAACTCGAATTGAATAAAAATTTGACACTGATGTTCTTTTGAATTCCAGAATATAAACAATTGAACTTTCTGAAAGTGGTGTCTAAGAATAGAATTTAAATTATTTTCTAAAAGAGGTTATATTTTGTTTTGTTTAATTTTGTTTAATTTATTATTTATTGTGAATACAAGTATGATGAAAAAATTTATGCATCACTATTTTTATAATTAAAGATGTTTAATTAAATATATATATATATATATATATTTTTTTTTTTTTTTTCATTTGAAATGGTTGTTTGTTTAAATTCGAGATTTTGTTTGTTGACATTTTTTTAGGTAGTGAACAGAGATATTTTCTTAACGCGTCATGATTATAGACATTGAAATCTTTTAAACGGGTACAATCTAAGATTTAATTATTTGTAAAAAAGAAAGAAAGAAGAAGAAAAACGTATTCTTACACAAATCTACCATGCTTACTGCATCAGATTTTAATGAAAATTCCATATCAATTTACATGAATTAAAATCGGTAAACGAAAGTTTATTGGAATTTAGATGAAAATTTTCAGGGATTTTTTTAATTAGTTGCCTGATTCGTTTTCCTCATTTATCTCTACAATATCAGTATAATTTTTCAAAAATGTATTATAAAATAAAACAAACAAAGATTTTTAATAGATTTAAATTTAAATGTTCCTCTAAATTATTAATGATTAAATATTTTACTGTAAGATGAGTTATTTAACTTTTAGTAATTTAAACAAATCTCTATGAAACTTTTTCAAATAATTGCCTGTCTCAAAATTATACATGGTTTCATTATTGATTATTGAGTTTTTACTAGTAATAATAATTTTTAAACATATTTTTAAAGAATTTTCTATAATGTACTAATGCCTTAATTTTAAATTAATGTAACCGTGCTTTTTCATTCCTCTTGCAATGTATAAGTACCTATTCTACATGCTGTTACGTTCGCGTGATTTGAATATCGTGAAGGATACCTTGGTAAATGAGTAAATTTTGTTTCTAGATTAAATTTCATGTTTTTTTTTTTTTTTTTTTTTTTTTTTTTTTTTTTTTTTTTTTTTTTTATCGTTTCTTTTTATTAATGCAATATTCTGGTAGAAATTTCTACCATCTCTGTCTTGGCAAATATGCCATTATATTTTATGAAATATTGAATTTTCTTTCGATATATCAAATGCACTATCAGCTGTCGATTATACATGTTCACATATCGTTTTGCAATTTCATTTTAGTGTCATTTGATATATAAATTAAATTTTTTTCAAATATGTGATTAAATTGTATCTATTTTATTTATCTGGCATATTTTTTATCCTTTTATATACCCTCATGTTTGTAAAAATTGCAACACCATGAAGGAATTATCAGAAATTAATGAAATTTAATCCACCTATTACTGATAGTAGTACAAATAAACGGTCAAATTTGCAAGACAAAAAACAAAAAAAAAACGTCAGAAATTAGTACTTTGTGTGACCGCCACACTGAGCAATGAGAGCCTGTACACGTCGTGGCATTGAATCATACAGGTTCTGAATGTAATCCAGGAGAATGGCATTCCAGATGGCTTCGACTTGAAGCCAAAGATCAGTCTTACTGTGTGCTGAACCAGCTGTACGAGCGAGTCGCCGACCAATGACATCCTAGACTTGCTCGATGGGAGACATATCCGGGGAATAAACAGGCCATGGAAGAAGCGAAACCTACTGTGCACTGAAGAAGGCTTTTGCAGTCTGAGAAACATGTGCACGCACATTATCTTGCTGAAATACAACACCCGGAATGCGTCGAAGAAGGGGGAGGGTCTCTGTCTCCACAATTTTCCTTGTGTAGCTACTATACCCCTGTTGAGGTTGCCCGCACTAGATGGGATCGACAATTATATCGAATAGCTCCCAACACCGTAATGCTAGGCGTTTGTTCGGTATGACGCTGGATAACACACTTTGGTTAGTAGAAGTTCCCCTTTGTAACGTCTGACGCACACTCTTCCATCATTGTACTCCAGATTGTAGTGAGATTCACCGGAAAAACAACTTGTTCCCACTAGACATGTTACGCGCTGTCTTGCAGAACCTATTGAAGTCGGAAGCGTCTTTGAATCAATGAGAAGGGAATCCTGCGTATAGGAACCCATGCGTGCAGTTCATGCTGCAGCAGACGGCGACGAACTGTGGAGCTAGAAAACAAAACACCTGTAACTGTGCTCTAATGTTGTGCTAACACACGAGAGGACGTTGTACGGTCTGTCACAGGCATGCGGATGATGTGTCTATCGTCCCGTGCCGTTGTGCTATTGCGTGCCTCCCTAACAGGTTTTCTCCTTGTTTGATTCTCTTTTGTCCATTTTTTCCAAACACGCATCACTTGTGTGGCATTACACTGCGTCCGGGCTGCAATTACTAGATACGAAAATCCACCTCCTCGCATACCGAATATGCGGCCTCTTACGAATTCCGTTAGTTGTTGGTATGGCTTCTCCGCTTTTGACGAGGCATATTGATCTCCAATGAAACGTTCACCGCAGACAGAGGAAGATAAACGGATTTCAACGCATTTTTACAGTCCTTTATATACCTGGAACAAGCGACTGATAAGCAGCCTGTTCTCTTTCCACGCATGCGCAATCGCTTTATAATTCTAATCATTTGCATGTCTTATCTCACTTTATATTTCCTGTAAGTTTGGTTCAATAGTTCAAGTTTCTTTCATGGTTTTGCAATTTTCAAAAACATGAGTGTACTTATTTATTTTTTCTGTTTTTTTCCTCTATATCTGTTAAGTATCTATTACTATATGCCATCTCTAAATCAGAGTTTCGGTAATTAGTTGTGTGAATTTGATAGTTATTTATTAACCTAAAAGTATTCGATATAAACTAAACACTTGCCATTTTTAAATTGAAGATTTGTCCCGATTTTGTATTAGAACATGTTTCATGTATTTTGATTTCAAAGGTAATAAACATAATAAAGAAAATAAATAAGTTATAAGTTATATTGACTTGAGACTGTGAAATGGTTACGCAAAATATAAAAGATATATAAGGATGGCGATTTAAAAAAAAATATATTTTTTACATTTTCTTTTGTATTGAAAGAATTTATGTAAATAATTCAGGGAGTAGTACACTATATCACCTTTAACCGAAAGAATTTTGCTTATGACAGATAATAAATAGCTACGATTTAATATTTTTGCACAATTGCTTTTATAAAAGCATAACTATAATGGTAAAGCTCATTGTAAAATTGGAACTAGACACATTACAATAGAAACGTTTTACTATTATGGTGAGACTTTGTCAAATACTCTCAATGTTGGAAATTTAATTAAAATTGTTATAAATTTTATGTGATATTATATATAAATGAATGATCTGTCTTTCAAATCAGTCGTTCAGTTGTATTTGAGTAAAGATTGGTATAATCAAAAAAGTTATAAACTTCACTTCTGTGCAAAATTCACCTTTGATAAATAATTTAAAAATCACAAAAAGGAAGTACAATTCACAAGTGTACTCATTGCTTAAAGGTATTAAAATCTATTTATGGTTGTCTAGATTTTAAAAACACTGAAAAAAACATACTTCAAACGTTTTAAATCGACACTCGAAAATCCTGAGGTATAATGCTATTATTTCTCCCCGATCTTGCTCGAACGCACCTCCTGGAGAGACCAGTAATGATCAAGGGTGGTACGAAAGGTAAAGGGTGAGGGACGGAAAATAAAAATTTTATTCCAACAAACTTTTATCTATGTTTGTTAACAATTCACTCCAAATTCCATGGATGTCAGGCGAAAAAAACATCATTACAAACTGTTTCATTTCTAGAAATCATTTCAAGAGATTCGTTTATAATGGTTTCTTGGTAATTATTTGCACGGAAATATACTTTGGATTTATTAAATTCAACTTCTACAGGTTACGTTTGAGCAAATTTCGCTAATGCTGTACGGGGTCGGTTCAATCTAAGATCTGTTTTATTCTCCTTTAGCTTAACTTGAAATTTTTTCATTGCCATTCCTATATAAAGGATTTTTTCCCTAAAAGGTATTATGTAAACTCCTGATCTATTACCAGCTTGAACTGGATACATTTTCACATTTAACAAATCTCTTAAATGTGGGGTAGGTACCGTATTTAACTTTATACCATATTTCAAAAGGGTAAGTCTCATAGTCTTGAAAAATATTGGAATGTAATCAACGTTACAAAATTTAAATTTCTAATCTAGAATTGTTTTTTGCTTTCCGTAATCTTTCAAGCTGCACAGGGTATCACGATATTTTTTCCTCGCATGCAAATAAATAGAGATTATTTAACTGCGCTTAATTATTAACTTTTTTAAAAAATAAAGAAAGACATTTTATCACAAACATGAACAAAAATGTTTATTCTATTTATTCCCTTATTCCAATGATATCGTTTTATCGTCTGCTGCCATAGCAATATGATAATTTTAATTGCATCAAAAAATGCACAGTAGCAGATTAGTAGTAATTAATTAGTAAGTAATTATAAGTAATGTTATTATTTATTATAATATATATACAAACGGAATTTATATTATATATACTAGCTGACCCCCGCTCGTGATAATAAATAAATAAAAAAATTAAATAAAAAATAAAAAAATAATCAAGTTTTTATTATTTTACATCTTTAACCCGAGTTTGTATGAAATTACATTTTAAGAAGAAAAATTCGCGAAAAAAATATTGATATTTAGTGATAAAAGCACTCATTTTCTTGTTTTGTTTTTTTACGCAGTATCGTTTCATAGTTTTAAAATAAAAAGTTATTTTTGTCCTAACTCTTTAAAATCTTTATGGGTGATAAATAAAACGGTTTTACAGCCCGTGTACAAATTTCGGGAAAAAATATTGTTATCCAGTTGTAAAAGAGATGTTTTCGTCTCGCTTTTTTGTTTGTTTGTTTTCGCGTCGGCTCCTTTAACATAGCAATAAAAAATAGTCCTCATCTTCCGAACTCTTTGACATTTCAATCGGTTATAAATACAACCATCTCCAAGCTCTCTTTAAAATTTTGCGAAAAATATGCATATTTAGTAGTGAAAACATGAGTTCCTAAAAAAAAAAGGCTTTAGCTTTTAACCTCAGAGCAAAAATATATTTCCATCCGTTTTCAATCAACCCTTTTCCATCTTCCCTAGGCTAAATAGGTTAAGCAATCAGTCTTATCATTTTTGAGGGGAAAATCCTTCAAAAAAAGTCGACGCATGCGTAAAGAGACGATATTCGTGTGAAATTTTGACAAAATACGTTTTCTGTTTTAAATATATATCGATTATATATATACAGTATGCCCACTAAAGTCCCTTGCACCCTCTTAACTTCGAAATGACTGCTGCTATATTTATAAAAGTGTGTATAGGTAAAGTAGCCATACGCTACTGAATGTAACCGCCTACGGCGCCACCTGGTGGAAAACTGCGAAGTTAGCATTCCTATCTCGAAAACAAAAAGAGATAAAGGGAAAAGGGATTTACAAAGTTGTAGAGCATCATCGATTTAGTACTAAAAGATACCTTGTAAACATTAATACGAAAAATAGAACGGTTAAAATGCGCGTTTGATTTTTGTGATTTCCTACACTGTGACATCATGAAACTTGAACGGAAGGACAAATGTTTATCTTTCGGACAATACACAACCCTACAATGTGACACAGTGGTATCGCTTGTGATTCCCAATCAAAGCGACGCATTACGGACGCTTGTGCCAACGTGTCACCCTCTATGCTCCAACGTGTGCAACGTGAAATTCAAACAATAATCCAAATGTACATTGCAGCTGACGGTGAGAAGTTTGAACATCTCAAATAAAGGTATATTTCTTCAAATAGTTGTTTTTTCTTTCTAAGATCGTTTTGTCACGTCAAAGTGTAGGAAATCACGAAAAAACAAATGCACGTTTTAACCATTCTATTCTTCGCATTAATATTCACAAGATGTCTTTCCGTACTAAATCGATGATGGTCTACAACTTTGTAAATCACTTTTTTCCCTATCTCTTTCCGTTTTCGTGATAGGAATGCTAACTTCGCAGTTTTCCACCAGGTGGCGCCGTAAGCAATTTCATTCAGTAGCGGATGGCTACTTTACTATACCTAGGCACCACTTTTATGAATATAGCAGCAGCCGTTCCGAAGTTAATAGGGTGGCAAGGGACTTTAGTGGGCATACTGTATATATATATATATACTTCCAGGCGTAGAACGGGTTAAACAGCTAGTCATGCTATTAACGACGGCTAATTTCTAACATTGAAATTGAAATCTGAATCGGGTCTGGCACCCCGATTTTACTACATCAGACACGAACCTTAGTTCGAATCGTTTTCGGGTTGAATTTAAGTATAATTTTCGCATTTGGAAGGACTCTACCCTGATATAACACAGTGAAACTCGTATTATCCGTATTAATATGTTAAGGACGCAATCGAGATATTCAGAAATCTGGATATTTTGGTCAATTGCAAAAAAGGATTATTTTGAGATTATTTCTAAAAAAATATTTTTTTAAATAAAAATGCTAGGTCTAACGTATTTAAAATGCATCATACATACCTATTAATTAGATAACTTTTAATTTAAAAATGAAGTAATTACAAAATTTTAGTCTGATAAGTGAATATGTCGAAATTTTAATTGTTTTATCGTAGATCTTGACTACAAACACATAATTATTCAAATTTGCACTCTAAAAATTCCCTTTAAATTAAAAATATTAACGTTGGTTGAAATATGAATTTGGAGACAATTATATATTTATGAACGAATACATAAAATTCGCATTTTAAAACATTTTTTAGAGTATATTTTACATTTTCTGATATCGATTTGGATATTTGGCGATCCTGATGTGTCGATTTCGTATATTGGCAGATTTACTGTAGCACGATATGAAAATGCATTTAATAGAAATAATATATTGCTTAATATCTTTTGCGATTAACAGAAATGTATGAAATATTTCTTTGACTTTTTATTACAATACATTTTCATATAAATTTTTATAAGATTTAACTTAAATTACATATTTCCTTCGTCAAAAGACATGGGAGAATGTGATGTCTTGGAAAAATTAATACTCACGTTGATGTTTAAAAAACAAGTAGTATGAATAAAACAAGAATAACAAAAGAAATTCAGATACACACAGAAATACTAAATCGAACTGGAAATATTTTAAAATATCACGTTCGGAGACTTTCAGCGAGAAAACCTATTCCATTTTAGATTCCAAAATATTTTAACATAAAATATTGGATCATAAAAAAAGATATGATTCAATACATGTAACGAGAAACATGTCATTAACTTTGAATGTTTGTACATTTAGAAATAACTTTAAACATTTTATTTATTTTTATTTTTTATTCTTTAAAACATTTTAGATAAACAAAAATATAAATATAATGATAAATATGGAGGAAAGTGCCTTTTAACATAATATTTACCGAACATGTATAGTCTTGATGACCGAAAATGTGGATTTGTTCCTCTAAAATGTTATCAAATACATTATGAGAAAACATGACTGAAATTTATTTTCTTAAAATTAGGTTATTTCAGCATTAAATTCAATATTTAAAAATAAAATAAATGTATATTTTATAAAGAAACAAAAACGTTTCTTTAAAAAATGAGCGACAATAAATGAAAAATCAGTGTGTTTTTGCAAATTCTTGCCAAAGATTATTAATATTACATGGACAATCAAGTGATTGTATTTAATGATGTATACAATGTATCGGTGAACACTTGCGATAAACAAATATGATATTATACAGCACGGCGAGCAACATTTGTCATGTGACAGGCACATTAATTAATTTTAACAAAGAAGGTGTATCGTTCAATGCCGAACCCGTATTTGCATTCATGGCTTTATCCATATTGATGATAACGTAGCAAAATTTAAAACTCTCTTATCTTGGTTTCTGCTCAGCGCTACAAAATCGTGCTAAACAAGTTATCAGCGTGCAATAGTAAACAACAACTTACATTAGGCGTTCTTTATGAGAATGTGATGGAAAACACAAACAGTGCCACTTACAAAATAATCCTGTATGTACAAAACTTAACAAAATTACATTTTCCACAACCTATGTAGCACAGACTGTTGACCAGACATTGATAGTTTGTGAAAACCGTTTACACTGCAAACAAACGTTTTCGCGCATAGATAAACGTTGCCGCGTATTAATGCTTATTTTACCGTTTATTACTGCATAATACTGGCAGCTGGGGGTGCCAGTATTATAACGTAAAATCAACATTTTTTTCCCAGTGTGGAAACGGTTGAAAAATTGTAGATACAGAACTTTCGTGATACTTTGCTTTCGTGCGTATCTTAGCAACATTCTGAACAGTTAATAGTTAGATCTTTATTAGGCCTTTGGTGACAAATTATTCATTGGTCAATGGTTCTGCAAGACGGACTGACTGCATGACTCTAGAACACCGTTTGCCAGCAATTAGGGAACTTTTGCCCAATGATTTTACGCTACTGCGGAAAACAATGTAAGTATCATAAAAATTATGTTACAATATCTATAATTGTTAATGCTATGAACAAAATCTGGATTCAATTTTCAAGAAGCCACACTTTATAGTTTATTTAGCAAGTAGACTGCGATCCCTAGGTGTTAAAACAAATGTTTTCCAGTTTGTGTATAGTCACTTTACTTTAGTGTTGCCATAGTTCCCAGACACTCTGTGTATTGAAGTATAAACATACGGAATTATATAGTAAACTAATAATTAAATTTACTGACAAACTTTCATAATATTCCAATTTCTTGTTAAACGAAAATTTTTATACTTTTGAAAGTGTTATTTTGTGATCTTACACATTTTTAATAAATTATTCATAAACATATTGTCAAGATCCATTATTCATAATATCCAGGGGAAAACCAATAATTGCGAAATATTTATTTACTTAATGATTATGTTGTTTTGAAATGAATTTTTTTTATTATTATTATGGAAAATTTAAATTGCTATAGAAATAGGAAATCCAAAGCAGATCTAAAATCTTTATTTATTTACTTTAGCATACATTTTAACATCTTCACAAATAAATACGTATATGCTACAAATTTTTGACGTATTTATTACAATATATATAATACTCATAAAAAATAATATATATATAAATATGTATATGTATATTAAAAATTTTAAATTCCGCCTTATCTTAAAAAGTATTCTAAAAATGTGTTGCAGCCTAAATTAACTTACAACACTAGTTTTTAATTATTTCAAGTTTAAAAATACAGGGTGATTATAATTAAAGTTTACGTTTCAAAACGCTCTAAAAAACGAACCACTGATTAGAATGACATCAAAATTGAACGGCGTATGATTGAAGAAGGGGGAAAGAACATGAACAAAAAAATAGTTCCAAATTTTAGCGACAGATGGCGCTGTTATCGTCAGAATTTCGACTACAAATGACAAATCGTAAAACAACGGCTTAGGCGTAAGTTACACGATAAACCAACTGTACTGTTCAGTGTGCATGACTGTACAGGTGTGATACTGTTAGTTACGTAAGCCAATCCCCCACGGCAAGGTCGTATCACATCGGATGGGAAAAATCGGTTTTTAATTGTCCTGAGGACAAAACCGCATACAAAGCATCCATCCAATCGGTTTTTAATTGTCCTGAGGCCAAAAACCGCATAAAAGCATCCACCCAATCGGTTTTTAATTGTCCTGAGGCCAAAAACCACATAAAAAGCAAACTTTCCAATCGGTTTTTAAGTTTCGCGAGACTGTCACAAGTCATGTTCAATATGTTGTCCACCGTTGTGTGCAACAAGATGAAAGCGGGAAGCAGCATGTTCCACAACTGATCGAAGTGTCACCGGGGTCAAGTACAGAATGTGTTGCGCAATGCGTGTCTTCAATTCAGCTACGGCAATAGGAGTACTGGACACAACATCTTTCAGATAACCCCACAGCCAGAAATCACATGGATTAAGATAAGGTGATCGGAACGGCCAGGCTGATAATTCTAGCATTTCCGAAATGCCGCCTCAACAACTGGTTCACTCGATTTGCAATATGTGGAGGAGCGCCATCTGGCATAAAAATGATACTATCCAGACATCCACGCTGTTGCAGAGTTGCAATGCGTCATTACGCAAAAGAGACTCATAGCGCTGACCATTGACGGTAACGGTAGCAGGACCGAAAGCACCCGTCTCCTCGAAAAAATATGGCCCTACGATAAATGATGCCGTAAATCCGCACCACACAGTGACCTTTGCAGGATGAAGTGGTACTGGGCTCGTTGCGAGTGGATTTTCTGTTGCCCATATTCGGCAATTCTGTGTATTGACATACCTGTCAGTGAAAATGGGCTTCGTCTGTCCACAGAATTATACACGGCCAATCAATGTACACTTCCATTCAAGCAAGAAATTCCAAAGCAACCCCCCCCTTGCTGGCAGGTCAGAAGGAAACAACTCCTGAACACGACAAATTTTGTACGGGTAGCATTGCAGGATGTTTCGTAGAATGTTATGCACGTGCTCACAGGCCTGTCCAATGTTCGGGCAATTCTCCGTGCAAAGCATGGTTTCACACCACTCCTCTTGAACTGCTGTGGCCACTTCTTCAACTACCGTCGAATCACATCTTTTCCTTCCTCTACCAGACTGCACATCAAACGAACCTGTATTTTCAAATTTTTTCATTATTTTCACCAGACCCATGAAAATCATCGGCCTAACGCCTTTTTTCATACCCTTGAAAGTCCTGAACTTCTACAGAATCACCGTTCTTGTAATAAAGCTTTACAAGCAGAGCGCTGTCCTTCATTGAGACTTCATGGCGAACGTCTGAGACGCGAAATGAGGAAACGCCGTTTAACCAATGCTTTTATAACACCTGAAATAGCCGTGCGCATGCCAGGTATTTTAATTTACATCTTCTGACGCTTACAGCGTAATCTGTCACTAAAATTTGGAACCTTTTTTTTTTTTGGTTCATGTTCTTTCCCCGTTCAATTTTGACGTCATTCTAATCAGTGGTTCGTGTTTTAGAGCGTTTTGAAACTTAAACTTTAGTTATAATAACCCTGTATATCAACCATTCATTTTACCTTAAAAAAAGTGTACATTATTTTAATTCCTTTCAAAATTCTACTTAAAAACAATTCACTTATTAATATTTCTTTCGAAACTCGTTGATTTAAACTCAAGATCTTTTCATGTTCAATATGAAACGCGTATATTAAATTCTCTCTTTGCATTTAATTGCTATGAATTATCTTTTTAAGGTGCTTTTTTTTTTTAAGGGGGGGGGGAGGGATACCCGCGAATTTTGGCAGAACCTCTGTTCTCCAAATTTAGTCCGCAACTAATGTAAAGAGTTCGACCCTTCCGCTTTTCCTATTGGCTAATCGGCTCTCCGCAATACCGTAATTAACAGCCCGCGCATTGACTGTAAAACGCAACTTTCTAAGCTCGAATCGTAATTGCGCCACCAGGATTCTGGGATCTTGTCAGTATGAAAATATTAATTTACAATTTTTAACACTTTCCAACCTAGTTTAAAAGTGTTTATGACTTCGGTTTGTCTGCCGTATGGCCGTCTGTGCGTGCTCTAACTCACATGAATATACTGGGATCGCCCTGAAATTTTTGTATGTTATTGTCGTTTACAATAGCATGATCCCTATTTCAATTGATGTGTGTAGTACTTCTAGTTTTTTTACAGGGACAGTCAAAAGTATTCCGTTACATTACAGTCAACGGGGAGTAATCGTTTCAATTGCATTTTGTTGTTGCTATGTCATTTAAAAC
Source organism: Maratus michaelseni (assembly GCA_963931845.1). Classification (NCBI taxonomy): domain Eukaryota; kingdom Metazoa; phylum Arthropoda; class Arachnida; order Araneae; family Salticidae; genus Maratus; species Maratus michaelseni. Next base: position 266,164,141 of record OZ007596.1, on the reverse strand, counting down.
ATGATGGAATTGGTATATAATTATGAAGCGCATTAAAACATGCTTTTTGTAGAATATTGGGTGCAAAGCATTAATTGTTCATTTACAGGGTCAAACAAAAAATTCTGTTAAACATTGTTCTATGGGAGAAATCGTTTGCAGTGTAATTTAGTGATATTTCACTATTTCAATCACAATGAAAATTATATCTAATACTGAGGTGCACTGTAAATTGCTTTCTTGAAAGTGTGGTGTGCATTGCGTTTATTTACAGGGACGCACAAAAGATTTCGGTTACAAAACATATGCGATATTTACAGTCTGTGTGATAAGTGCGTTTTCAACTTTGGTTTGCGTTTTTAAGTTTAACTAAATTTTTCATAGTACGTGTGTGTTTATAATCATATACAGGGCTACACAAGGGAATCCGTAAGTAGTACAGACTATGGGAGTGAATTGCTTAGGGGTAGTTTTTAATTGTGTTACGCTTTTTCCTTGCCTTTCACCTTATTTAACGGTGAATTTTCGTTACAGTTTTCTGGCTGTGTTGGAAAGTGTTTCATTAACTATGCTTGACTTATGATTTTCTTGTTTATTATGAATATACAGATTCAATATGTGTGGAGTGTAAATCTACATTATGCAGTAACTCATTCCTGTTCTATGATAATTTATAAGTTGTAGAGAGTGTTAATTTTTTCTGGAGTTGTCAGTAAGAAAAATAAATAATTTTCTTCAAGGGAATGTCTTTCAGATTTAGCTCTGGGAAATCCCAAGAATTTCTGATTTGAAGCAGTACTTTTCTTCTTCTTAATTCCATAACGGCTGTGGTTTTAAGTAACATTTCGCTAGTAAAATTATTTTAGCAATGCCTTTTTTCTGCTGATATATGGAGAATTAGCAAACAGTATGACACCGGTACTGCTTAATTCTCACATTTATTAATGTATAAAGTTTTAATTGAGCCTACCACTGTTACAAAATAGAGATGTAGAGTCTTCGAGATCGCCTTACATCTACTAAATCATGCAATCGTTGTTAACAGACAGAGAATATACCACTCTACAACATAATATATATATATATATATATATATACTAGCTGTTACCCGAGACTTCGTTCACGCAACATTAAAAGAAGAAGAAATACATTAATTAATACAAAATATTTCAGTCCCGATAATTAAAAACGTTAATAATTAACTAACTTTTTATCACATTTTATAGGAGACAATACGGTATTTTTTGTTATAGGGACCTTGACATAACTCAGTCTTAAAAAAGTGAGATTTTATGCCAAATAATCGCGAAAATGAAATTGCAACCAATACAAAAAATGGGGCCAAATAAAATCGTGGAAATAGACGAATTGGGTAAAAACAAATGTCAATTTTACCTGATAAACAATTTTACTTTTAACGCCTCTGTGAAGCGTTTTAACACCCATCCTTAAAAAAAAAAGCATTAATTGGAAATAATATATGCTTTTTCTTTAAATTCATTTCTGCCTCATTGGTTTAATGTATAGCTGAAACAAATCTTGTTTTCTAAATGACAGTATGTTGACAGGCAATTTTTGTTCTCCAGAATAAATTGATTCATGAAGTTTGAATATGTGAAAATATGTGTTTATTTTTCGGATAATTTACTGAAATGAAGATTTTGTTTTCACCATCTATTCAAAGTGAAAATAAATTCTGTTTTCCAGTTTTAATTAATAAATGGTGTAAAAATATACTGATCTGTTTTATTTCTCCTTTTTTATACACAAATATCGAGTAATTTACTTTCCGTTTTAAAAGAAACTTCAAAAAACAAAAAACAAACAAAAAACAATAAAATCTTGGTATCTAATTTAATTTTTTTTTTTTAATTCTGAGAGTTTGTGTGACATCTTCGGATCAATGAAAACCAGTATTAATTAAGTCATGTTGCGTTCGATAGTCTAAGAGTAGTTGCGAAATACAAACACATGGTCAGATTTTAATATAATAGATTTGTGTTCATTTTCCTTTTCTTAAAATTATGATGTGATTTTTAGCAGAAAACACTCATCTGGATATAAGGGATACTCATGCTTAATAATCAGTATAGATAAAAAAACATTTAAATTTTTCGTTATAAATATGGCGTGAAACTCATCTACTTTTTATGCTTACTGATCCTTCTATTATTAATGCAAGGAATTGATTCACACTCATTTTAAAACATATTGAAAAATTCCCGTTTTATTTCAAATATGACGTCTCTTTTTCCCCAGAGAAATCCCTTTTTAATGACATAATTCTTGTTAATTTTCTTTTCCAGGCAATTAATTTCAATACTGGCATAGGGGAAATTATGTTACTTTAACGAAATAATATCAAATCTTTAGGAATGAACATTCTTACATTCATCAACAAAAATGGAACCATGAATATTCGTCATTTTTTAGGTAATCGAGTTATTTCTTTTAGTTTTAAGAATGAAATTAACTATTTCTCGCTATCCATGACATCATTTTCGACATGGATAATTTTGCGGAGTATATTATTGGCATTTGCTAATCATTTTCTTTTGAAATTTCTTTTTACTTTTTTAAAATTTAAATAAAAATACGGTATAGTTAAATTAGCCGTGTGCAGACGGTAAAACTTTTGTATTGTTACCATAGAAAAGAAAAAAAGTGAAGAAAAAACCCAAGATAATTTTATTTCACCTATCAAAGCATATCCTCTTTATTTTCCATGTATGACGTCATATTAGCCTGTTTCCTATGGTTACGCATATTGAAACCTTGCATTATTATCAAAAACTAAAAAAAGTACGTTTTATTTCTAATAATATTATTTAATCATCTTTTTATTTCTTTAATTTTTTTATTCAATTTTCATTTTTCACGTGAAAATTTTTCAATTCAATCTAAATTGTTGAGTAAAAATTATTATTCCGGGTTTTTATTTAGTTTTGGAAACGATAAAGTATTAGCAACGGTAAAGTAAATTTAACCATTTGAAAATATTATACGAAAAAATGTCCATTTATTCTCTATGAAAATAACGATATTTTGAATTATTAAGAAAAATGTTTGAATAAAATAAACAAAAACCAGTCTATGTTTATTTGAGGGTTATAATTAACCTATATGCAAAGATACAGGATCATTAAATGCTCCATTTTGACGCTGGCTTCAGCCTAATATTTGCACACAATCAGATTTATAATATTATTAGGATATATATATATATATATATATATATATATAACAATAATCTCCAACTCTAAAAAATATATTAAATCTTCTTAAATTTAAACCGTTAGGTAATTTCTCATAAACACTTAAATGAAATAATTTTAAAGAAAAATAATATAAATGATACTCGCCCCAATGGCTTTGTGCACACACGTTATGGGTAAATTTGTTTGAGAAGATTTATACATATTTTATCGTTATATTTACTTTAAAAACTGTAATACAAACTCTTAAATTACTATTTTTACATTCTACGTTTCACGACGAATTTTCCCTAATTACACATTTGCATTGCTTTATTTTAAGATGTTGAATAAATATGAGACAAAATGTGTTTGGGGACTGTATCAATATCGAAAAATGAATTTTGAAGACTAAGTGATATTACAACCAGAACTATTGCTATGAAAAAATAATAATCCTATTAACTAGCGGTTTATTGCATCTGATTAAGCGTCAAATTTTCAATTAAAATATATCTTTGAAGTGAAATTTAGATGAAATACAGGGTCATGAAAAATCGAAGAGTGTGGTAAATACGATTTCAAATAACGCGGCAACTCATTATCCGATCGACTTCATGCTTTATGCAAAATTTGTTTTTTTATTTTTTTTATATTCACTTCTTAAAATAAACAATTTCGAAAATTTTCATATACCTTTTATCAGAACGAATATTTCGAGAGTCCGAAAAAAATAGTTCCGGTAAATCGAGGTTATTGAAATGAAATAGGCTTCTTCCCATTATTACATACTAAGTACATACCAAATTGCAAGTCTCTATCTCAATTTTTTCGGGAGATAGAGCGTTTACAGACACACAGACACACACACAGACAGACGGCAATTTTTTTTTTCTAAAAATATGTTTTTCGGTATCTCCAGTGTCTGAAACGTGTAGATCCGTCAAAAAAAATTTCGATTTTCAAAACGATTACAAGACTTACTCTATACTACGTATGATGGGTAAGTAATACATTTTCATATCGTTTAATTGTTACTGTTGGAATACATAAAATAGCAGGAAAATAAATTTAGCTTTAATTTAAATTATGGTTCCATAAAGTTGTTATTTTCACATATTCGGTGATAACTTGAAAACAAATGCTCGGAAATGTGATAAAAGCCTTTTGCTCGCTTTTTAATCATTCGGAATGTAATGTTAGCGAAATACATATTGATTAATATTTGTATATGCTAAACAATCGTATTTTTATATGTTTTGTACATTATAAAGAGACAAATGTTATTATACATGTCATACTTTTTCTTACAGGATAAACAATTCAGCCATATATTCACTGCCTGAATATTATATACAATGAACATTTTTATAATGGCCTCGGTTCCGAAAGATTCAGGCACTGTGTTAGAAAGACTCATAGATGTGATTCATAAATTAACACAGATTAAACCACAGATTAAGAAAAGACATTTAAACTATTTATTTAGATTACAAGGAGGACGAAATGATGAGGCATCTAAAACAATTTGACTCATTGTTAGGAGTTTGTGGGAGTCATTTAAAAATGGAAGGTTTGGAAAGGGCCATAGTTTTCAGAGGTAGACAGAGAGGCACTTTACCGTAAAAACGACTTGAAATATGAAGACTGTTATCGCTCAAATCAGTAGGCCCAAACAAGAGAGACATGTGGAACAAGGGCTGAATTCATAGTATGGAGAGAGGCTGCATGTGGAATAAGGACTTGATTCATTGGACGGGGATAGGTTTCCAAAGCAAGCCGCAATTTGTTTATGCCGATTTTAGGGTTGTATTTTTAGCGTTACGCCAAAGATATACATTTCATCTCTGTATAATTCTGTGGGAAATAACAAGATGTGAAAATGATTGGGACGGGGCAGTTGCAGAGATCCCTCTAATTTGCTGCGTAACTGAGCATGATTCTGAGCAGCAACGTTCTGGACCACTGTTGCGATTTTATTGGCAAATTGTTCGTTGTCTAATGTACGGCAAGGCAGACGATTCTTATTGTATACTAGCAGATTACGCACGCTGCGCTGGTCGGTTTCTCCAAAAGTACCTTGAAGCAAACGACGGATACTTATTTCACTAAGTTATGTTTTTTAATACTGTTTATTATTATGTTTACAATCTATTACTTACCGTTTTCCATTGATTTATATGTTTCATAGCTACATTTTTTAATAACGTGAATTAACCTATATTATTCACAACTAAAAAGAAATGGCTCATCTAGTATTTGTCGAGAATTAAATAAAAATCATGCACTCGTGACATCATAATTCACTTTTATATTTTAACAGAATAATACGGTTACTATAATTTGTGACTCGTGCTGACACATTGCTGTTATTATTATTTTTTTACGCGTGAAGTTTTTGCTATATGGTACTCCATTGTGAAATTTGGTAATTTTTGAAATTCAATATTTGAAAAAGTGCATAATCAGTGGATTTGAAATTTATATCAAGAAAAATACAATTTTTTACCTTTCTAACGCAGTTTGTCTAACAAATTTCTGACAAATACTTTTCGAGCTATTAATTTTTTCAGTAACTTGAAATGTTTCATTTTCCGAGATTAATCTGTGGCAACGATTAGCGAAAATCCCAGTCGTCAGCAACGCATACCTTTTTATTAAAGAGGATTAGGAAAACGTGGAATGATAATTAGCCAACAATTAGACAACATTAGCCCAAACTTTTTGGGGTGCTTAAAAATATAATGAACAGTTAATAAAATATTTTTTCAATTAACATCCAACGACTCTTGATCTTAAGAGTATTTATTTGCACCAAACTATAATATTCACAAAAACATACATTTTTACTACACGGAAACGCAGATCAGTGAGCCCAAAATGACTTCACTATAAATATGAGAATTTATCGCGTACCATCCGGCAGATCATTTCAATTTAACAAGCCATACCTTGTGATATGTTATATACAAAACGCATATCAAATCCTGACTTCCCAATCTTAAATACCATTTTCATTCAACAAATTAAAAAAAAAATTGTATGCGCATATTGTTTTCTTCTTCGTAAGCGGTAAATTTATATACGTCATTAGAGATCGAAAAGATAGATTATCTTTATAAGATACAGTTTCTTTAAAGCGCAGTTAGTTTTATAGCAGAATACGTCCCATTCACATAAAACGCTTGCAATCTACGAACGAACACTTACCGAACAAATTTTACATTCATCATATAAATAAATAAATATGAATATTTATATTTATCAAAGTAAGAGAAGTCTACATTGCTTTTTTATTCAATATTTATATTTTAATATACATCTTTCTTTTAAATTCCATATTATGAAAACGAAAAAAAAAAATATCATTCCTGACAACATAAAAAAACCAAGAAAAATATATTGAAATTGTCTATTTCACAACAATAGAAGCATAAATCGAAATGTCATGTCCGTAACTTTATACATTTTAATGTATTGAATGAAATGTACCAAAATAAAGCATGCTGGAATTTAAATCTTTGACAGAATGTTTGTTATTTTAGAATTTCTGCCTCATAAAGCATAAGAACAAATCATTTCTATGGTATCATTAAAATTTCATAATGCTACTTGCAAGCAAAATGGAGTTATTTATGCTTACGGGAGGGAGGAAATGCAGAGCAAAAAAAAAATTTCTAAGCAATATAATAATATTTACTTTATTTAATGGTTTTTTATGGCACTTAAAATGCCCTATTATATAGCACATATTATTAACAAATATGTCAAAACAAACTTACATAATATGTGTGTATTTGGTTGTTTTCGAAACAGTTTTTTATCAATAAGAGCTTTCTGAAAATACTTACAAGATAGTTTACAATGTATTTTACCATGTGAATTTATATATTTTAATAAGTTTTAGACTGCATTCGCTATCACATTTCATCTATCACTATCAATATTTTATCATAAATCATTAACATGAATAAAGTATGTCTGTAAATGTTACTGAATTAAAATTTTTAAATATTCTGTGTAATCCCTCTAAGTTAAATTAAAAATCACTGTCCACATGCTGCAATAAGTAAAAAGAAAAAAAATATCTAATTCTTTTATGCCTAAATATTACCCATATATGATAATTTCATATTTAAGAAAATCGAAAAAAGTTGCACGTGCAGAAAATTATCATAATTTGGAATAATTAAGTTTTAAATATATTGATATAATTTTTTGTTTATTTTATTTGTTACAGCATGTTTTGTTTAATTAATAATAACTTGTGAAACAAAGAAATCGTGTAAAAATTAAATTTCGTAACTTTTTTAAAAGTAACTATTTTGACTTAAGGGGCTTCTAAGATGACAGGTAGCAACTTGACACATTTTAGAAATGAGGAGAACATCTTTAGGACAATGGTTCCTAATATGTGACGTATGGTAAGATATTAGGGGACAATTTTATTTCTGAGGGGGGAAATTCAAAAATTTTTATTCACCCAATCCCTGCCAGTTTATTTTGTCTTTTTTAGCAAACTAATGTTGTAAATTAAAATTAAAAGTAACACGTGAAGATTTTACAGCCTTTTGTACCAAATTATGAATCAATGTATATTTCGCTTTGCACAGCATTTTTTGTGAATATCTGAAAATATGTTAGTAAATTTCTGCAATCATTAAAAAAATTTTAGAAATTTTTCATTTATTAAATTGTAATTAACTAAATAAGTATTTACACGTATTTTGTAGACTATTTACAACTCTATTCAAATAATTTCTTCATGATACTGTTTTTAGCATTTATAGAATTAGCAAATGTATAAAAAGATTGAAATTAGTTGTAATCATATTTTTTTTTAAGAACTGAATCTCTTTCAACATAACAAATGCTGAGCAATTACAATAGGAAAAAATAAAATATTCACTTAAACATATGTTTGCTTTGTAAGCGAATAATACTTTTGGAACATGATAAAGTAATGTGTCTGGAATTCGTGTTCACTAAATTCGTGTTCACTATTGTCATTACTGACAATATATGTGTTAAATGCATTTTATAACAAGTCACTTTTAATGGTAATTTAAAATACCGTCGGTGCAAAAAAAGTTAAATTAAAATGGAAAACAATTTTTTATTCAATATTCAAGAAGTTTCCACACAAAAGTTCAAATTACAAACATAATCTGTATAATTGTATAATTGTCTGGAAAGTTTTGTATCATATTTATACTTACTTTCTTATATTTAAAATTCTTGTAATTTTTCTCATTACAATTGTATTTTATAATTTTTTATAACTTTATGGAGTAGTATTTATTGGATGAGACTGTATTTATATTCGTTCTGCAATGTGCCACGTGAAGAATCTTTTACAAATGAAAGGCTATGTCTGAAACTAACTCTCTTGAATACATTTAATTACAAAAATTATCGATATATATAAAGAAAGTATTAATAACCTTATAATAGTAAAAATTTCCAAAATAGGTATCACTTAAGGAAACAAGTAAACGGTAAATTTTGTTTGGCTCTTATGCAGGCTTCATAATCAGTATAGATATATACATTAAGACTTGTACAATTTAAAATTTAAAATTAATTTGTTCATGGCGGTGAATTCCGATGATGACAAAGGAAAAGACCGTTAACAGTGTCAGACCTGGAATAAGTGTATAATGCTGGCAAGAAACTTATGTACGGAAAATTAACAAACAATAGAATTTAGAAATTCTTCTTGCGTAATGTGTTATTCATATAGAAATGGCCATTGTTCTCTATATGTTCTTAAGAACCTACACTAGTCAAGCTAAAATTCTCGCAAGCTAATGTTAAACTTATGGGGGTGTTATTTTCAAATTTACTGCTTGTATTGTAATATACTTGAAAAGTTCAGAAGGTTTACTTCTAAACGGGCTAGTTTTTAAAACGTTCAAACCCAGTTGAAAAGTGTTTATAACTTCAGTTTGTCTGGCCGTCTGCCGTCAGCCGTATACCGTCTGCCCGTGATTTAACTCACGTAAATATACTCGGATTGCCCTGCAATTTTTGTATGTTAATGTCGTTTACTACAGCATGATCCCTATCGAATATGGGTGTGTAGCTCTTACAGTTTTTTGAAGGGACAGTCAAAAGTATTCTGTTACGTTACAGTGAATGAGACAAAATTGTTTCAATCGCATTTTGATGATGCTACGCCATTTGAAACAGGATGAAATATATATACAATTAGGAATCCCATTAAAACATGCTTTTTTGTAGAATATGGGGTGCAAAGCATTTATTATTAATTTACAGTGTCAATCAAAATAATTCTGTTGCACAATGTTCTACGTAGAAAAATCGTTTGCAGTGTAAATTAATGTTTCACCATTTTAAATCTAATGAAATCTATGCGCATTACTGAGATGCACTATAAATTTCTCACTTAAAAGGATGGTGGGCATGTGTGCATTCTGTTTATAGTTCATTTACAGTGGCACGCAAATGATATAGGTTACAGTATACGTGCAATAATTATAGTCTATGTATGGTAAGTATATATTCTATATTTGTTTGCGTTTTTAAGCTTAAATAACAAAACTTTTGTATAGTACGTGGTGCATATAAATTCGGTTGATCAAATACACGGCTACACAAGGGAATTTTTAAGTAATACATATTATGAGAGTCAATTGCTTACCGTACTTTTTAATTGTGTTACCAATTTTCCTGCTAAACCAATTTTCCTGTTACTAGACTTATAGAAGTTTGTGGAAAATAAATAAATGCATATACAGGGCTGCGCAAAGAACAAGGTACGTTGTCGTTTACGGTTGGTATTTGCTGGATGTTTGTTTTAAGTTGCCTTATGCGTTTTTTACCTGAAAGAAATTTTAGCTTAGTATGGGGTGTGTAGAAAACACTTTAGATAGTATACAGTTTTGTACAAAATATTTAGAGAGCATTTTCATCGATATGCAAAAATTGCTAAAAGTGAATTTGCTAAAAGAACTAAATTTTCTCATGCTATGTTGTATATATCCAAATCTATAGATCATATACAGGGCTGCACAAAATAATTTGTCACCATTTTTGACTATGGAAGGTAATTATTAAAAGTATATTTTTTTAAATGTGTAATATATGTTTCCTACACTGTTTTCTTACATATACTCTTTCACCTTATTTAACAGTGAAGTTTCGTTACAGTTTTCTGCATGTGTTGGAAATTTTTTTATAATCTATGCTTGATGCATGTTTTTTCGTTCTTTTTAATTTTTAAATTTTGGTTGCAGATTTGTTTTTTATTACGTTACTTTCACTTTCGGAACCTGTTCCAAATGTAAAAGTAGCCACATTAAATAAAACTGTAACCAAAATCTAAAAAGTAAAAACTACCTTGTAGATATAGACTTAAGCTATAATATGCAAAAAAAAAGAATTTAAGAATATACAAAATACAAGCGAGAAATTGAAAAAAAACGCTACCATAGGTTTATGATTAGCGTGCCATTTTCTTTGCGTGAGTAGTGAAAGCTTTTAAAAAAGGACAATAATCCGTTATTAAATGTAGTAATGCTGTCCAGTTTTATATAAAAGATGGAATATAGTCAAGAAAGTTTGTAACGATAAAAAGAAAGACCATATATAACTTTTATTTCAAACTGAGATAAGTTGATATAGAACAGCAAAACTGATCTAGATAAAAAGATGATATGTATGACTTCGTTAAATAAATATATTTGTTACAGAATGTTGCCGGTTTGGTAATTTAATAAGTTCTGAAATTTCTTCACTTTTTCAATGCTCGTTTAGGCTTTTTATGAGTGAATAAGAAAACACTTTTTTAAATAATGAGAGCCATATGTTAGAGAGGGTATGGGAGGACATTGTAAATATAGCGATGCTTAGTTGGGATATGGATACAAAATGGTAGGAGAACCACTGCTCCAGAATTATCGACATTGAATGAAAGTGGGAGCATTCTGTATATTGCGACTATTTCTTCCGTTATTTAATGCATTTTTCAAAAATTATTAATAACAAAAATATAACTTGAAACCGATAAAAAATAAATAAATTAGCATATAAATAAATTAGGTAAATAGTGAAATTTGAATAAGTATTATTTAGTGTAAATTTATAATTTATATGGTTTCTCTGTCGTACATATTTTATTTAATAACAAAATTACCAAACATAAAGTAACTTAAGCTGCATATCCTTTCCCTTATACCTAAAAATAATCGAAATATAGCTGCTTGCATTTGAAACATAGTTTTCCGTAAGAAAAATATTATTTATGTAGCAACATATTTCACTGACAAATATTTCTTCATGTTTAATTAATTTTGTTGAGGTAAATTGTATTCTACAGCAAAATATGTATCCACTCAAAATGTGATTAAATACAATACTTCTGAGTTTATAATTTATAATTCGTATATCTTTTTCTATTCGTCAGTATTTGGATATACAGTAATCTATCATAATTTACATGTCATCCGTAAATATAAATGTAATAAGGTGTTTTTGAAAAACTAATTCTAACACTTGAAAAAAACTAAAATTCTGAGATAAATATAATGAAACTTTTGAAAAATGACTAAAAAATCCCTTTTATATGAGCATGTGGCACAGCTGGAGCTGAGAAAAAAGTGTAATTTATCTTCTTTAAGAAGTGATTGTAAGACATATGGTTGTGAAGTATTTTTTAAAAACTTTTCGTAAATATTTCACACATTAAATTAACGATTTAACAGTATTTCGAAATTGTAAACACTTTATTTTACGAAAACATAGTGTTTGTGTTATATAGCAGTTACACAAATTAATTACAAATACGGCATCTTATCATACCTTGTCTATGCTTTCAAATGTACCACGTTATACATAAATAAGACTCTTAAGGATTCTTCCCATTTTTTATTCATCAACAGTTCCATGTGTAGCACTTATAGTTTTGTTACAGGGACACTCAAAAGAATTCCGTTACATTGCGGTCTATGGGGAAAAATCATTTGCGGTTTATTTAAATAATGTTTCACTATTTTAAACGCATTGTAATTTATATATATTACTAAGGTGCATTAGAAGAAGCTTAATATGGAACAGGGTGTGCATAACACTTATAGTTACTTTACAGGGACAGTAAAAATAATTCCGTTACATTACGTCTATGGAGAAAAATCGTCTGCGGTTTATTTAAATAATGTTTCACTATTTTAAACGCATTGAAATTTATATAGATCACTAAGGTGCATTACAAGAGACTTACTACGGAATATTGTGTGTATAGCAGTCATCGTTCATTTACAGGGACACACAAAAGAATTCTCTACTGTCTGTTAACAATAATTCCTGGAAGTGCGTTTTAAGTTATTAAACGCGATTTTAATTTTAACTTGCTTTTTGTCTATTACGTGGTGTGTATAAATTCTGTAGATCCTATACAGGGCAGCACAAAAGTTCGCAAACACATTTCTGTTTATTGACAAACTCCAGACAGAGAATTTTAAACTGTGCTACGCGTTTCCTAACTGAACTAAAATTATCATCCTATGTAGTATATATACAAATCTATAGATCCTATACAGGGCTGAATAAAAGTATTCGGATATTTTTCCGAATATTGTATATGTGGGAAATTCCTGAAATTATGTTTTTAAATATGTTATGCGTTTTCTAAATTGTTTACTTAGATGTTAGCTTTTAGCTTATTAAACGGTATGATTTGTAAAATTATTTTGGAAGCGTTGGAAAGTGCTATATAATCTATGCTTGACGCATGATTTTTCGTTCTTGTTTTTTTTTAACGGGCGAATGTACGTTTCGTTTCGTCATTTGTTTCAAAAAGAAGACGGTACACCAGGTGAAACAAACAATCGCCACAAGAATTCACACCCACTGCTGGTTCAACGACGCGACGGAAGAAGCGTCAGCGGAGTAAGATTGACGCATGCGCAGAGCACTGAAGAAGAGAGAGTAGCAGCAGATCGGCGTGTCCGAGGTTATTCGAATACAAATCCTCATCAATGGGCTTTATTGGGAATCTGGGTTCGAGATTGTAAGAATACCACCAACACGTGATTTCTTACAATATCGACCAATGTATGCATGCGATACATAGACAAACAAATATAAACACAGCAGGGAGGTCACGTGAGGGTGGTTTATGACGTCATGCCAATAAAGCCCATTAAGATCTGCCATTTGACGAAAGGGACCAGGTCTTTTAAGTGAATGTGTGGTGCTCTTGGGCGACAACGCAAAAACACACACAATATGGTATACACATGATCAGATTCTGGGAGAGATTGGATCACCCGGCCTATAGCACCGATCTTTCCCCATCGGACATTCATCTGTTCCCTTCATTGAAAGCGTCACTCTGACTTCCAAAACAATGCTGAGGCTGTGTGAGAATTCCTAGCATCGCAGGGCACCGAGATTTACCTGAGAGGTTTTTTCAAACTGATTGCACGTTACGACTAATGTTTCAATGCCAGTGGCGACTATGTCGAAAAATAGTGCAAGGTGTATTGTTCATTTTGCCATGATGAATTTATTTTTCGCAATAAAGTTTCCGTGTGAAAAAAATGATGAAACCTATTTTCGGAACGTCCCTCGTACGTAAAAATTTGGTATGAAAAATATTCATTATACATTGCACAATTTTTTAAACGTTTTGTATAATTTCTTCTTGAACATTTAAATATATTTTTTTTCTTCTTTAAATTTATAGATTTTCTTTTATTTATGTTTACTTTAGCTCTCAATTCTAAAATCAAAATCTACTATTGTTCGACACCAAAGCAATTGTTTAGATTTTTATGTTTATGTACGAACTGTATCTTTTAAAAAATGATATATTCTTGAGCTATTCCTTTTTCATAATGATACAAATATGTATTAGACGAAAAACAAAATTTTGATGAGAATGTTATTTTTTAAGAAAGGGAAGAAACATATTGCACGGCTTCTGGTGGAGATTTATTTGATTTGGAGTTGGAATAAAGTTTGGAAATCTCTTTGTCAGAGACAATTTAACAAAATTCCAAATCCGTTCTTAAGATTATATTTTATATTGTAAGGTAAATTTTGTTTGTATGTTAAAGAAAAAAAAAGATGTTTTTACCAGACATTTGGAATTTAAAAAAAGTGTATTTAGAATCATAACAAGAATTGCTGTAGCCACAAATTTCTTATCATCGAGCGGCAAATAGATTATATTTGTGCCTCCGTATGCGATGAGACTTTGAAAGTTCTATAGTGTTTTATTAAACTTAATTTATATAACTCCGGACTACCTTGTTTGCAAATATCTGTCGACCGCTCTACCTAAATAAAACAAATTGCTTAATAAAATAAAGAATTACTTTGCACATTTGTTCGAACCGTGTATGCGATACGATCTACGATCCTTCTGAGTGCCATAGACATACGTTTTGTGTTAATGAAGTGTTTATTTTATAATTGTTTCGTTTAAATGTTTGTTTCTTTTATTATGTATTGTATTTATACTGTACAGGCTAAGCGATTTTATGTCTCTCTCAATAAGGTTATACATTCTACAATTTATTTTAGAATGTCTTTAATTTTTATTCGTGGAAAATTTTATGTAATATATTTCAAGACGTACACTCTCAGAAATACTTTCTTAAAATCACGGAAATTTTACTTGCAGCAGTGCTGCCAGTATCTTTTCGTTATTTCAAGAATGTCGGTTATTTTATTTGTGACAGGAGATAAAATATATCTCAATTGGAGAAAGAAAACGGAGATAAAACAATCGTGTCTTGTTCGGTGCTGGCGTCTAGGAACTCTCATAGGGGATCTTAAGAATTTTCTAATTTCAAGAATATGCCGCAGACCTTGGTATTGAACCCTGGACCGGACTGTTATGAGTCTCGTATCTTAACTGTTGCGCTATCAGTTGTTTCAGAAATTGAAGAATTTGAAATAAATATATAGTGCTTTTTTGAAATGTATGTGTCTTGATTAATTTATTTTTTAGAAAGATGGGAATTTCGAAGTTAATTTTGGAAAGATTTCGTCGTTATAATATGTTGATTGGGGTTTAAACACTTTAGTATTAATAGAGGATTAAAATATGAATTATGAATATTTTTAATTAAATTGTTAGGAGTAAAATACAAATATTATATTTGTAATTATATTCGAGGAGGAATGTTTACTCTTTTGAGAAAATTCCATTTTTCCATTTAATAGTATAATTTTAACTATATATCCTAATAATATTATAAATCTGATTGTGTGCAAATGTTAGGCTGAAGCCAGCGTCAAAATGGAGCATTTAATGATCCTGTATCTTTACATATAGGTTGATTATAACCCTCAAATGAACATAAGCTGGTTTTTGTTTATTTTATTCAAATATTTTTCTTAATAATTCAAAATTTCGTTATTTTCATAGAGATTAAATGGACATTTTGTCATATAACATTTTAAAATGGTTAAATTTACTTTATCGTTGCCACAACTAATTCAAAACCCGGAATAAAAATTTTTACTCAACAATTTAGTTTCAATTGAAAAATTTTCACGTGAAAAATGAAAATAAAATAAAAAAATTAAAGAATTAAAAAGAAAATTAAATAATGTTATTAGAAAAAAACGTACTTTTTTTAGTTTTTGATAATAATACAAAGTTTCAATATGCGTAACCATAGTAAACAGGCGAATATGACGTCTAACATCGAAAATAAAGCGGATATGCTTTGATTGGTGAAATAAAATGATTTTGGGTTTTTTTCTTCACTTTTTTCTTTTTTTTTATTTTGTATGGTAACAATTCTTTGCGTTTTACCGTCTGCGCACGGCTAATATAACTATACCGTATTTTTTTATTTAAATTTTAAAAAAGTAAAAAGAAGTTTCAAAAGAAAATGGTTAGCAAATGTCAATAATATGCTCCTTAAAATTATCCATGTCGAAAATGATGCCATGGATAGCGAGAAATAGTTATTTCATTCTTAAAACTAAAAAAAATAACTCGATATTACCTAAAAAAAAAATGACGAATGTTAATAGTTCCATTTTTGTTGATAAAACCTAAAGATTTAATATTATTTCGTTAAAGTAACATAATTTCCTCTATGCCAGTATTGAAATTAATTGCCTGGAAAAGAAAATTAACAAGAATTATGTCATTAAAAAGGGATTGGATTTCTCTGGGGAAAAAGAGACGTCATATTTGAAATAAAACGGGAATTTTCCAATATGTTTTAAAATGAGTGTGAATCAATTCCTTAGATTAATAATACAAGGATCAGTAAGTATAGAAAGTAGATGGGTTTCACGCCATATTTATAATGAAAAAATTTAAATGTTTTTTATCTATACTGATTATTAACCATATGAGTATCCCATTATGATATACCATATTATATTATGACAGTTTTCTGCTAAAAATCACATCATAATTTTAAGAAAAGGAAAATGATCACGAATCTATTATATTAAAATCTGACCGTTTGTTTGTATTTCACAACTATTCCTATACTATCGAACGCAACTCGATTTACTTAATACCGGTTATCATTGATCCGAGGATGTCACACAAACTCTTAGAATTAAAAAAATTAAATTAGATGCAAAGTTTCTCTAAAAATGGAAAGTAAATTACTCCCTATTTGTGTATAAAAAAGGAGAAATAAAGATCATTATATTTTTTACAGCATTTTCTCATTAAAACTGAAAAACAGAATTTATTTTCACTTTGAATAGATGGTGAAAACAAAATCTTGATTTCAGTAAAGTTTCCGAAAAATAAAAACATATTTTCACATATTCAAACTTCATGAATCAATTTTTTCTGTTGAAAAAAAATTCCTGTCAACATACTGTCATTTAGAAAACAAGATTTGTTTCAGCTATACATTAAACCAAGGAGGCAGAATTGAATTTAAAGCAAAAGCATATACTATTTCCAATTAATGTTTTTTCGAAGGATGGCTGTTAAAACGTTTCACAAAAGCGTTAAAAGTAAAATTGATTATCAGGTAAAATTGACATTTGTTTTTACCCAATTCGTCTATTTCCACGATTTTATTTGGCCCTCCTTTTTGCATTGGTTGCAATTTCATTTCCTCGATTATTTGGCACAAAATTTCACTTTTTTAAGACTGAGTTGTATCAAGGTCCCTATAACAAAAAATTCCGTATTGTCTCCTATGAAATGTGATAAATAGTTAGTTAATTATTAACGTTTTTAATTATCGGGTGTGAAATATTTTGCATAATTAATGTATTTATTCTTCTCTTAATGTTGAGTGAACGAAGTCACGGGTAACAGCTAGTATATATATATATATATTTAAATGCGTTCATTTAAAATATGTTTTAAATGCGAATATTGTTTTAAAACTTAAAAAAAAATATATTGTGAATACTTTTCAATAAATGAAAATTTTAATTCCTTCTTTTTTTTTTTTTATTCGAAAACATTTTTCTTATTTGTTTGCTTTGTTGCTTATACGAGTAACTAAATAAGAAATCTTAATATATGAAATTTATGTTTCTTCGTTAGTACTGATTAGTATTGATAGATACAATACGCATGCGTGCAGGGAATAAACCGAATTGTTCTCTCTTTCTCAGAATTACAGGAAGAATTCACGGAAAAAAAGAGACATGTGTCCAGGAAAACGGAAATTACCAGTTAAAAAATTAGGAATAATCTATCGTATAAAGACGGGTTTTTCTGACATATAATATAACGGCCTGTGCTAAGAGATTAGAAAATATGAATAAGAATGGATTTCGTATTAAATGTCTATTTTTATTTGTTTTAATTAAAAAAATTACTGAACTTCAGCCTATCCTGGTTTTCGGTTATTCGGCCTGCCCTTTCGCAACTTTAAGCCAGATAGTTGAGAGTCTTCCAGATGGTGAATATATTTCGAATTTATAGTTGTGTATAGTATAGATCTTACGCCCAACTTTCTTCTAAGTGATGTTATTCTTCTTCTGAAAACGTTTGTTCAGTTTAATTTATTACTTTTATTCATAATACTTGTCGTTTGCCTCCTACTTGGTTTTCTATTAATCGCTGTAGGTGTATATTTTCGTACACTTTTAAAAAGAAAACTCATGAAACATATGAAATTTATCTTTTTTTTTTTTTGGATTCGTATAAAATCGTACGATCTCACAATGACCATTTTATTTATTTTACCGTATTTTTTGTTTATTTACATTACGATTGTCAAAAGTTATTTTTATTTATCCACGTTAAAAAGATTTTGAGGTGCAAATAGAATACAAAACACAGGTGAATTGAATTGTTTTCGAAATGAAAAAACAGTGTTTGGAGGTGTTTTTTCTATAACCAATTAATTTTTTTGAAAATGCTTGAATAAGTGTAGTTGCATTATCAAAGCAAAAGTTACTTTAATTCTACGTTAATTACATCTTATGTTAAAGGTAATTACCACATGATAATCTAATTCTTGTTTTTCGAGAACTCAAAAGTAAAAAAAAAATGTGTTATTTGATTCCAAATAAAAAAATATGGGCATTTTTACATGAAACAAATTTTAAATTACATTGAGTAATGAAGCATAGTTTCTGAAACTGGTGTAATAGAACACTTAAAACCAAATCTGGGGTGCTACAATACATTAAGGATCCTGTCCTACAGTGCCTAGCCTTGTTTCTTGACCATGGGACCTGAGGTGTGATGCTTCCTGGACAAGTTGTCAGCGTAACGTAGGGCCTGGAGTGTTTAGTATTCCAAGCCAACTTGGTACCGATTTTATAGACCCCGAAGGGATGAAAGTTTGTGTTAACATTGCCCAGACATCAACTCGGACTCGAACTGGGGACCTGTAGCGTGTTATATATGTGCACTGACCACTTCGCTAATGGGCTTGGAATAAAACACTTTAGTTGTCTAATTATTCACATGCATATTCTGAAAAAAAATCAACTAATTATATAAATTAAAATGAGGAATAAGATGTTTCGTATAACATCAAAATCGTAAAACATCCCCAAATATATAGACCTGAAAAGGCAGTATATGCATAGCACGATGGTTGCCATATTTCTCAAAGATTCTCTATTCGTCAGGAAAGTGCGTCATCGTCATTCTCTGCTAAAATTCGCCAGAAAGTATAGTCGTCGTCCTAAAGCTCAGTAGTTACAGAAATGGCGTAAGTTCTCGTTTCAGCAATTGGTGTCCCAATCTTTTCAGCAATTGGTGTCTCAATCTTTTCTGAAATTTGTGTCCCAAATAAACGCTGTTTACTATACAATTATCTGATTTTAATTCATATAGCGATCTCTAACGGCAAATAATAGTTTTTTTTCTCGTTTGAATCAAATGAATCATATTTTAGTAGAATGTCATTATTTAAAACCTTATGGAAATATAACAATTCCTCACATTTATATGAAATTGGCTTATTAACAAGTTTATGGGACTCCCGATATAGTAAAAAAATTACTGGATTTAAAGTTTTATTGACAGGCTTTGATATGTAGTAACTACCATTTTTTTAGCATTTTAGCAAAGTATCTTATAACATTTTTAATACATAGATTCATATAAAAAATATATATTATTTGGACGATTATTTATATATTTTTTGCCTAAAACAATTTATTATAATTTGAAAATTTTATTTTTATAAAAAACAAAAAATGAGTTCGTGCTTATTTTCCAGTACTAGTATTTCCGAATTTTTTACTTTATCTTTACTTTTTAATAGCAGATGTCTGTGAATCAATAAGGACAGGAATTATTAGTCAAATTAGAGGTAGTTAAAAGTAAGAATATTTATGCAGCTAGAAAGAGATAGTGAATGTATTATATTATTAGATCACTCGAGAAAATAATCATTCTTGTAAACATGCATGTGTATAGAAATTAGATTATAGGCAAAAAAAACTTTATTTAAGATATAAAATGTATACCTTTCCAAAACCATTTTCAAACAATTAAATTTATTATTTTAAAAAAAAGTTTTACTTGTATTGTTTTTTTGTTTTGTTTTTTTTGCAGAGAAACAAATAAAAAACAAAATATTTATGGAACGTTAAAAGAAAAATCTTCAAAAAACAAAACGAATTGGAAAAAAATAATTTAAAGTAACTGCACTAAAATGAAAACTGTTCGTCTTACTCTGAACAAAAAATACGCATTAAAAATTACTTTTGGAAAATAATTGTAAAAGTCTTTTTATAAAAAAAAGATTTTCAACAAATGTTGCTTTAACAAAATACTGCATTTTTTAAAGTTTTTATAAGAAAAAAAAGAAAGTTTCGTGACAATGTTTGTTTCTTCACTTCAGGAAAATGTTCTAAATTGTAGTTTTCTGGTAAATTACAGAAGTTGCATTCTACAAAATATACATTTATGCTAATTAACAAAAGAAAAATTACATTTTAACAAAATTGTGCTATGTTACTTGTTTAAATCTCTCAAATGATAACATTATTTTCTTTAAAATATGATTTTGAAATGTAGTCATACGAAATATTTTTATTGTATTAACGTTTAAAAATATATTACGAACCTAAAATATTAAAAATTAGTTACTGATGATGTTGATATTGTTTATCTGTTAATAGAAGATTCATAGAAAACTAAAAGAATGCTCTGTGATTGTAGTACATTGTAATGCATAATACATTTTAATACACACATACACACACACACACACACACACACATATATATATATATATATATGTATATATATATATATATATATATATATATATATATATATATATATATATATATATATATATATATATATATATATATATATATATATATATATATATATATATATATATATATATATATATATATATATATATATATATATATTTCAATAATACAAAATTCCATAATCAAAAAGAAATTTTATTACAAAAATCAGATTAAAAAATAAATTTAAATTACTGGTAAGATATTCACTTATGTTACAATAACTGTAATACGCTTTCTATGAGTTTTGAATAGAATTTTATTTTTAAGAAATATTTTACTGTATAAACTGACCAAAACTCTCTTAATTATCTTATATATTTTTTCAAATTATTATAATTTTTATCTAAATATATTTCATTACACAAATAAACCTGCTAGTAGCGATTCAATATACGCATAGAACGCAGCTTCTAATGATAAATAAATCGCTATATTATTCTTCCACTGCATTATTGATAAATTCATAACAAAAGAACTCTTTAAATAATCAATCTAAAGCAATATTTAGTAAGTATTCTAGCCAAATTAATTCTCGATAAAATTCATAGTATTAACTTTATGAGAATTTACAAACAGAAGCATTCTGCGTTACTTTAATTAAAAACATATACAAAATTTAAATTAATATATTTCCGTATAAATATAAAAACGGAATTAACGCAATGTGCTTAACTAATTCATTTATATAATCCTGTTATATTATTGGGATGAAATATGCTTTTCATTTATCTTAAAACGTGAGTGACAATAATTAGAATTTGTATTGTATATATATTTTTTTTATACTGCACATATCCTATTTATTTATACGCATGTAAGATATGTCAGAAACGCAATTATTTAAAATATTTTTTTTCTATATGTTGGTACTTATTGATAAAAATTTCATTATATAATTATTAAAATAAAAGAAAAATAACTGATGCTTGATTAAGGAAATAAATTGTAGTTAAAAGCCTGAGGTGTAAAATGTATAATTCTAGGTTTCAGATGATACGGTGTGTCCTACTTAAAATGTAGCCACAGAAAAAACATTTTAGAAAACAATGTAGAAAAAAAAACTTTTAAAAATCATACTTGTATGTTTAAGAAATGAGATTGTGATATGAACGTATTTTAAACAGGGAAACATGTTTAAATACTGTTGTAAAAATCAAAGAAAAATTGATTGTATTAGTTTATAAGATTTAAAGTAATTTTACATTATCTACATAATCCGTTTTTATTTTTACTATTTTAATTATCAATTACGCCTACCAAAGATCTTTCAATAAATGATAGCACGCTCACTTTATCTTCCTGCAGAAATAAATTTCAGTAAATATGACGTGAAATTCATACTCTTATAGTAAAATGTTTTATTATCATAGATGAAAACACTGTATTTTCGCTTCAGAATGACGTCATTTTATAACTGAATCCATTCCACGTTTCCGAAATTAATTCATCATTAAACGTAGTCTTTTAAAAATGTTTCAGATCTATTTAATACTTCTTAAAGTTACGTCGAAATGGCGCGATTTTGAAAGAAAATTATCCGTGCTGCAAAAGATCTTATAAATAGTAGAGAGTACGGTTATCTCTAAAAGAGCTGCTGCTGAACATGATGTCATGCTGACGCAATCATAGTTAAATTACTATCACCCGAATTTGCATTCACTGGAAATGTCCTTTACACCCCCATAATTTTTCTATCAGTCCGATATTAGTTCTAATTTTTTAAAATGCTTTAATTTTATGAATACTAATTTTTCTTTTAAATATGGTGTCATTTTCTTTGTTGGAAACATAATTTTGAATTATGGATTATCATAACGAAATTTGAATTTTATGTTTTAGTGATTTTTTTATACTATAGTACCTTCAAATTTTAATTGAATGAAAACATAGTTAAATAAAACTATCATTGTTATAGCATATGTATAAATGAAAACATATATTTAAATCCATTACTTTAACTGTATCTGGGATAAATGTCTAAAGGCATACTATTAGTGTCTAAAAAAAATTCTTAATTTTCTGTAAGAGCCAAAATGTACTAGAGAATTGAGCTAAACGGAAAAACTAATTATTAATTTGTACTAATTGTAATCAATGTGTATAGATAAATATTAAGTGCGTCGTGGATAACTTCCAATTTTTAACAGAATAGTTTCCTGAAAGTGATATAAAACGTTATAGATCAAACATGATATATTTTTTTGCAGATTGCGATTATTAAGAGCGATTATTAAGAGCGATTATAACAGCGATAAAAGTTTATAGAACTCAAATGCTATTTTTTATTGCATAAAATTATAAAACTGTCCCGAGGTCTTTAAAAAACCCATATATCTGGATAAAAAAACACACTTTTAAAATTACGTTCCAACATGTGAAGCAGCATGCGGCTCGCCAGCCGCGTAGTGTGCACTACTGATTTAAAATGTATATATCAAAGACTTCGGGAATGTTCGACATTTTAAATAATGTAGCATCATCTAGTATCTTCAAATTTTAAATGATTAGCAATATTAGGTACATAAAAAACATCCTTACAGAATATGTGTATAAATAAAAACATATCATTAAGAGTATTATTCTCAATATAACTGAGATAAAAAGCCTAATTGCAGTAGAAAATTTGTTATACATTTTAGGAATATGTATTTCAAAGGCATAACTATAATTTATGTTCAGAGAGATATGGGGCATATTATCTGCAAATAAATAGCAAGTTCATTTTTTTAGAAATAAATATAAGATTCCTAAAATATATTTCTCCGAAACAAATTTCTTACTGTGGTCCCTAGGTATTAGATTTCAAAAATCTCACATAACAGATAGAAATGCCATTCTATGACAATAAATTTAGTTTTCTGAAAATATTTTTAAAAGTATATGTATTATATATTGAAAATGAAATAAAATTCAGGTTAAAATACTTTTCAAAATTAGGTGACGCATTTGGATTATCAATTAAGCTGTGTACTAAATTAAGATGTGTACAATAAGTCAAACATCTTATGTTCCAATCAAAAATTAAATATATATATATATATATCTAGATTAATACTGCAGATTTTTATTTCATAAAATTAAATACGTTAATATAAGAGTTACATATAATTATATATCATATTTCTTATATCACTAGACAAAGTAAGAATGAAAATAGAATTTTTGTTTAAACGGAAATGTTTTCTAAGATAATTTATAACGGATTAATTTGTGTAACGTTTTTAGAATGAATTTCACTCATTTCACACTTTTGAAATCCTAATTTTTAGAAACCGTCCTTAGCGAGGATGCTCATCTTAAAAATAACCATCATTTCAAATTCTAAGCTTCGATACAAAGTGTATCACATAAATCACAATTTTATAACTATTTATGATCCTGCATTTTAAATTTCGAATTTTTAAAATACTTTTCTGGGAGTGCATTGACGTCTCTAAAATATCATCCTTTCCAAATTTCAAGATTCTAATACTAACAATTTCAAATAAACCGTCATTTCGATAGTTTTTAGAACGTTTTCCGCTGATTTCATACTTTTAAATTTCGAATTCTTTTAAAACCGTTCTTAGCGAGCATGTACGTCTTAAATTTGATAACCAAACCAAATTCCAAGCTTCGAAGTCAACTGTATCACATAAATCACATAAATCGCAAATTTAGAACGCTTTTACTTCTGCGCCATTTTAAATTTCAAATTTTTAAAACACATTTCTCGGCGAACATTTGCATTTCTAATGTAAAACCCATGCCAAATTTTAAGTTTCAAACCTAACAGTTTAAAACAAATCGTAATTCAGAACGTTGTTAGAATTTTTACCGCCCATTTCACCCGTTGAAATTTGAACTATTTCAAAACCGTTCATAGAAAGAATTTACATCTTAAATGTGTTATGTCACCAAATTTCACATTTCACCTCACCAAATTTCACATTTTTAGCCTTCAAAATATCACACAAATTCGCAATTTTAGAACAAATTTTGCAATTGCAACTCCTGGGGCGAGGAGGTTGTTGTACCAACATAAAATAAAGCCTATGTAAGAGTAAAGATGATCACCAATATTTTTTCACCATTATGTTTTAGATCGGTTAGGTAGTTCAGGAGATTACCAACTGCAAACTATCAAACACGCAAACATCAATTGTTTATAATATTAGTATAGAATGAGGGTGTTTCATATTTGACTCATGTTTCAAAGTCAGTCTTTACACTTGCTATTGTATATGTTACCAAAGGTATTGCGTATTTTTTTGAGTTTTGGACAACGTGCATAACACAGAAATTGATGATAAAGAAACACTGCTGACTACTGAAAATCTTAGATATATTATGCAAAAAAAATATTGAACTGAACAATTTAAATGAAAGAAGATAATTTTACCATTATTTGTTTAATATTGACTTACACATTTTTATTATGAGTAGTGTAGAATCTTAGATATATTTTTAAGTTCAGTATCTACGAAAATATTTTTTTAAACCCTATTAAAAAATTAAAATATAATTTCCTTAAATTTTCAAATATATTTTTTCGGAAAGATATTTTTAACAAGTTGGAAAATAGTACGTCAAACGTGACAAATGGCGTTCGTTTGTACTATAGCTAGTGATATAAATATTCAGATCTTGATGATTTTTAATTCTGTGAAATGAATTATATCGTCTGCAGATTCAGTTCTGTCATAAAATAAGTATCTCGGTCGCTTGACGATTCAACTTCGAAAGCTCCTGTAACAAGAAAGCACCCTTTAAAAAAAAAATCAAATTTCTTAATAAACGTTTTTATTAATATTTTCTAAAGTTTTGATTCGGTTTTTATAAAATTTGAAATGTCTCGCCAAAATTCTGCAAAGATAATGTATCTTAAATTTCAAACCATTCGGTTCGGTAGTTTTTGCGTTGTTATATCCGACGGACGCGCAGACAGACAGACGGACCAGACGACGACAATAGGTGCTACGTATTTATATAATTACGAACGCACCTAAAAACCAAAAGTTTCTTCTAAAGTATCTGCTTTCTGGAAACATAGTCTTTGAGAATTTAATCATTATTTGAAAATTTAAGAGTGTAATATCATTATTTTGAAATAAAAACATGCTATATACTTTCTAAATTACTTTTATGATTAAAGTAATTCGTCGCGACAAATATTAAAACTGTTTGGAAAAAGGATTGAAGTATATTGCGTATTAACAATAATTTTTTTTTTTTCATTGCATTAAAAAAATCTCACTTGCACGGACATCGTCATTTTTATACACGTAATTTAATTTGTATATTATTTGTAGGAAATTAAAAAACTCCGTCACCTATTAATGACTAAATTTATATTAGAAAAATGCTTATGTTTTTTATTGAAAAAACAAACAAACATTCAATTTAAGTTTTAGTGTTTAAACTTTTATCCAAGTTTAAATTGGATATCGATCCATTGCAGTTTGTATTATTAACACTAGAAGGGCTGTAACGGTCATTTTGACCCCTGATCACTTTTGTCCGTTGATTACTTTTGTTTGGTTGGAAGAAATCGTATGAAATTCTTTGACTTTTCCTAAATAGATAAACAATTTTTCTAAAAAAAAATCAGCATTCTAGATTTGTCAGTTTTTGAAATATTGGAAAATATTGAATTTATATATATATATATATATATATATATATATATATATATATATATGTATGTATGAAAAAATGTATATATGAAATATTGATAAAAATAATTATTATTTTATAAATTGTGTTTTATTTTATTTAGCATTAGTTTTAATTTGTGAAACCAATCAATATTTATATCAAATTAATGAGTTGTAGTATGATCCGATTTGATAGCCCTGTAGGCATTACATCTACAGAACTTTTAAAATTCAATAAATTATCAAGTAATATTAAATATAAATTAAATATAAATTATGAAATACACGTAAATTACATATTTTTGCCAATTTATGACATTTAAAATTGCTTTATCGTTGCTATTTCAGTAGTTTCATTGAGGGGTCAAAATGACCCCTTCACGCCGTTCGAATAGATAAGATTTTTCCACCGTTCTAGTGCTAAAAGTTCAAAATCAAGCTTTTTTAAAATTGATCTACATTTAAATGAATTTTACATTTTAATTTGTATAGTATTTTCATCTGAAAGGTATGGAACTTACAGGTATTAATATTCACTTTGAGCTAAGATTATTTATTTTAGAAATGATTTTAACCTTAGAGACTGCGGTAAATTTTTGACGCTTTTATAGAAATTTTCAAAATGAGTGTAATAAATATTATGTCTAAGTTCTTAGAAATATACTGCTATTTACTGCCATTCAAGTATGAGATTGTATCTATATCTATCTATTATTTTACAATAAACTATTTTGCGTAGAATAAAAATAGGACAATTTGAGAGAGTAACTTTCAAAATGTTTGAGACATCGTTAGTGCTTCAATAAAAATGTCATCCATGAGACAGCGTTAAACTAAATGACTGTGAAATAAATATTACAATTTGAGGGTGTATACGATTTTATTATTTCTTAAAGAATTTTCTTTTTAAATAGAATGACAAAATATGAAAGTGACGAATAAAATAAATCATAAAACAATGAAATTAGAAACACGTGTTTTATATTTTTCTAATAAAATCGTGTAAAATGTACTCACATATGCCTAAAAATGTAGCTATATACTACATTAAAGTAGTTTTGTATAGTAAGGAATAACAAATAGAAAAAAGATATGACTCAGAAATATGTATATGTGTGTTGTTGTGTAAATGAAGTACATAAAAGATAATTATTTAATTCTGTTTTGACTCAAATACATGGAGAATAGAGTAACTTATACCCCTGAAATTGGTGTCTAGGTATAGTAAAATAAATATGCGTTTCACGATGAGTTTATTCGCAGCGGTCCTTAGCGGAAAAACTTGTAGTTAGCTATCCTATCTCGTAGGAGTATGGCATACGGGGAAAAGGCAATTACAAAGTTGTAGAACGTCCTATATTTAGTAAGTAAATATATCATGGATGTAAAAATAATTTTTTTAGATGTTCTCAAATATAATTGGTTGTATTCAATCACAAGTGTTGCGTTATAGTCGGATTCACGTTTACTAACAGAACTAAGCCATGGAAATGAAATTTAGTTGGGTTATTTTGGGGCGCAGCGACGTATCCGATCTTGAAACACATGCATATTTTATAGTCCAGGCATTTGGTAGAAAATAAAGGAAAGTTTTGGTGTAGTTTTTTTTTGGACCCCTTTATGTTTTTTGGGTCGCTGAACACGAATCCGAGGTTTTCCAACAAAATTTTTTTCGGGAAATATGTTTTTTTTACAAAGCGCGCAAAAAAATGGACTGTTTTCCGTTTTTTCAAAATAATTCGAAAATTATGCATTTTACGTGAAAGTCGGCAATATATGAATTAAAAAAATAAAATTTCTTACATTTTATGTATTGAAAGTTTTTTTTCTCTGATCGATAGTTTAGCCGTGAGAGCGCCACAAAAATGGGTGGAAAAAACAAAAACTGTAAAAAAACGGGAATTACGGTACTGTATGTCAATTTAACATAGAAACTAATCCTTTTACGCAAATGTTAACTATTAATGTTACTAAAAATTATATGTTTGACTATATTTTAGGCATTTGATGTAGAGGAAAAGCGCGGGTCTGACACCAGGGGAAGGTGGGAGCAGTGGGGCAGATCCAGCTACTCTCATGAGTCGAAGGTGCTACTCCTCCGGAGAGCTCGTATTCTAAGAGGCGGTAACATTGTAGTCCAGTAGAAATAGCATTTTACCTTACAAAAATTCGGGTAGTTCTGATTTTTGGGTATGTTTTAAAGGTTGACCCTCTAATAAAAAAAACAAGTTCTCGACCTTCTAGACCTTGTGCGTTTTTCACAATATTGAAAAAACCAATATTTTTCGGCACTTTTTTCGATTTTTCTTAAATAACTCAATTTTAGTGCATTTTACAGAAAAAAGCACAGATACCATTTTGTAGAGCATAAAATTTTCTGCAACATGCAGTATTCAGATTTGTAAATTGTCCAAATAGGGCGTAAGATACGGAGCCGGGAAATAGGGTTAAATTTGGAAAAAAATGTAAAAACCCACAAATGACGTTAGTTTTTGCTTAATAACCTACTTTTAGTGCGTTTTAGAGACAAAAGCACTTTCGCCATTTTGTAGAGCATAAAATTCTCTACAACATGCAGTATTCATGTTTGTAAATTGTCCAAATAAGGGGTAAGATACGGAGCCGGGAAAATAGGGTTAAATTTGGAAAAAATGTAAAAATCCACAAATAACGTTAGTTTTTGCCTAATAACCTACTTTTAATACGTTTTAGAGACAAAAGCACTTTCGCCATTTTGTAGAGCATAAAATTCTCTACAACATGCAGTATTCATGTTTGTAAATTGTCCAAATAGGGGGTAAGATACGGCAAAAACTAACGTCATTTGTGGATTTTTATATTTTTTCCAAATTTAACCCTATTTTCCCGGCTCCGTATCTTACCCCCTATTTGGACAATTTACAAACATGAACACTGCATGTTGTAGAGAATTTTATGTTCTACAAAATGGTGAAAGTGCTTTTGTCTCTAATACGAACTAAAAGTAGGTTATTAAGCAAAAACTAACGTCTTTAGTGGATTTTTGTAAATTTTACCCTATTTTCCCGGCTCCGTATCTTACTCCGTATTTAGACAATTTACAAACCTGAATACAACATGTTGTAGAGAATTTTATGTTCTACAAAATGGTAAAAGTGCTTTTTTCTGTTAAATGGACTAAAATTGAGTTATTTAAGAAAAATCGAAAAAAGTGCCGAAAAATATTTATTTTTCCAATATTGTGAAAAACGCACGAGGTGTAGAAGGTCGAAAACTTGGTTTTTTTATTAGCGGGTCAACCTATAACAAATGAAACTACCGACTATCTCATGCTTTAAAAAGCTGATTATGACAATTTTGTTTCTAAAATGCACTAAAAGTGGGTTATTAAGCAAAAACTAACGTCATTTGTGGATTTTTACATTTTTTTCCAAATTTAGCCCTATTTTCCCGGAATATCATCTTACCCCCTATTTGGACAATTTACAAACATGAATACTGCATGTTGTAGAGAATTTTATGCTCTACAAAATGGTGAAAGTGCTTTTGTCTCTAAAACGCACTAAAAGTAGGTATGAGCACTCCGGCGGAGGAGCACCTTCGACTCATGAGAGAAGGTGGAACTGCTCCACTGCTCCCACCTTCCCCTGGCGCAGGATCCGCATGTTTCCTCTACCTCAAATGCATAAAATACAGTCAAACATATAATCTTTAGTATCATTAATGGTTACCGTTTGCGTAAAACGGTTAGTTTTTATATTACATCGACATACACTACCGTAATTCCCGTTTATTTACAGTTTTTACTTTCTTCTATCTATAATAGAAGAAAGTATTGTAATCGAAATTTTTTTCGACTCCCGGTTTTCGACGGATTTACACGTTTTCGGGGTCAGAGATTCCGAAAAACATGTTTTTACAAAATGTCTGTCTGTCCGTCCGCCCGTCTGTCCGTCTGTCCGTCTGTCCGTCTGTGTGGGTTTTTTTTGTGCCATCGACAAGTGTATGAAGTTATGCTTCAAATTGAACCACATTTTTTTTCTATGTTTTTGGCTATGGCATGCAGATTCTATCAGAATTTGGGGATATTTCGACGAAAGGGGGCGCTGCGATCGATATTTTTTTTCCATTTTCACTATTGTATCATCGAAAAGTGTATGAAGTTATGCTTCAATTTGGACCAGATTTTTTTTCTATGCTTTCGGCTATGGCAAGGAGGTTCTATCAGAATTTGGGGATATTTCGACGAAAGGGTGCGCTGCGATCGATATTTTTGTTCCATTTTCACTATTGTACCATCTAAGAGTGTATGAAGTTATGCTTCAAATTGAACCAGATTTTTTTCTATGTTTTTGGCTATGGCAAGCAGGTTCTATCAGAATTTGGGGATATTTCGACAAAAGGGGGCGCTGCGATCGATATTTTTGTTCCATTTTCACTATTGTACCATCTAAAAGTGTATGAAGTTATACTTCAAATTGAACCAGATTTTTTTCTATGTTTTTGGCTATGGCAAGCAGGTTCTATCAGAATTTAGGGATATTTCGACGAAAGGGCGCGTTGCGATCGATATTTTTGTTCCATTTCACTATTGTTTCATCGAAAAGTGTATGAAGTTACGCTTCAAATTGAACCACATTTTTTTTCTATGTTTTTGGCTATGGCAAGCAGGTTCTATCAGAATTTGGGGATATTTCGACGAAAGGGGGTGCTGTGATAGCCAAATTCAAAAGGTCAAAATAGCCAAACTCAATTTCAAATTCAAAAAGATGTGCAAAAAAATTAGAAATCCTACAATTATTTTTCGTTACATGTTCAGAGAATCCGGAACAATTTTTGTTTTGCCTCTATCTTAAAAAATGCCTGAGATATAGCGGTTTGAAATTTTAGGGTGGCTGACATTTTCAAACAAGACAGCAAAATTCATCCATAAACGGGTTTAACTTATGAGTTATAGTTAACATGGTTTTGGCAAATTTTCTTTCATTGTTGTAACAATTAATCCTATTATATGCTTATCACTATATATTTATATTCGCCAACGTCAAATTCTCGCCAAACCTGACGACAGTTGGTGAAATATCGCCGAATTTGGCGACAAAAATATGTTGTCATAAATGAAGCCAACTTGGCTGTAGAGGACTAATGTGGCGATATTCTCATTCAAATTCAATGTTGACGAGAACTGGGATTGAATCTTCTTTAATTAGGTTCTACGCATTTTACCTTCGTGTTTTCCAGTAAAATTAGCTAAAATCGAAAAACCAAGAAATAGGAAGGCTATCTGTTCCTGTCGGTTCAGACCTGAAGGACTTTTCGTAGTTTAGTATTATACATCAGTTGATCGCATCCCGGTAACCCGACGATTCGAAAGCAGCTGACGTACAACGGAATAACGAAAAATATTGATTTTATTGGGGATATGATAATGAATTTTGAAGTATTAACATGACTGAGATAGAAGAAAGTTTTGGGATTGGCACATCCGACTAGTTTGTTTTTAACATCCTTTTTTTGCGGCACTCTCACGGCTAAACCATTGTTCAGAGAAAAAAACTTTCATTACATAAAATATAGGAAATTTTATTTTCTTTAATTCATATACTGCCGACTTTCACGTAAAATGCACAATTTTGGAATTATTTTGAAAAAACGGAAAAAGTCCGTTTTTTACAAGTTTTTTGTAAACAAAACATATTTCCCGAAAACAAATTTGTTGGAAAACCTCGGATTCGTGTTCAGCGACCCAAAAAACATAAAGGGACCCCCCCCCCCAAAAAAAAAAAAAAACTACACCAAAACTTTCCTTTATTTGCTCTTTTTTATCCCCTAATGCCTGGACTATTAATGTACCTAGACAGCACGCGCATGGTTATAGCTAACTCGGTTCACCAGTTATTTGAAGGAAAACAAAATTAAGGATTCATGCCGTGTATATATATATATATATAAGAAAGACCGATATAAAATTCATCATGCAGAAATGGTTAAATAAAGATTATAAAAATTAATGTAAAACGTATACCTGTTATGAAAATTAGCAAACAAATTGAAAAATTGCGATACCAAGGTAGAATTTTCAAGCCCAAATTACCGTAAATTCTACAAAACATGTACAATCTAATTCTCACAGGAGCTATAATAAACAAAAAATTGCAAGATTTGGTCTACCTTATATTAAAAAACTATAAATTATGGAATTCAAAATGGGTATATATACTATAAGCAATTGAAGTAAATTTTCGAATATAAAGTAGAACCGTGTGTATAAAAACAGACAGCATGTATACATTGCATGATTAAATTACGTTTCCCGTGCAATTTTACTAATTCAATATTAAATAAAAATGAGTGAAAGATGATTCAATTGAGGAAACATATACACAGACTGATCCGTTGATTAAACCCATTTCGCCTCAAATAGTGAAACGAATAAAGCACACCCATAAACGGGTTGTCTATATTTATTAATACGAGAATGTGTCCACAGATACGATAAATTCGAAGCCTGTACAGACCAAAATAATTGAACAGCTGTGTTTTCCTATGAAAGAAGCCTATGAAATGCTTTCCCCAAAAGTGAGACGACAGTATTTTAAACTTATACAAATGAAATTTTATCAATTCAAAATGTGATCTACGAAAGTATGAAAAATACAATGTCACATTGTACAAGCAAGGATTTCTTCCTTAACAGAACCTTCTGTTAATTTTGTATTTAAAATAAAACTTAATTTTTATACCTGAGTTATTTTTATTCAAAAACGAGAGAATATAGAAGTGTAAAGTGAATGAATCGTCTGTTATTATTTACTGATCCCCAACAAAATCTTTCGCATCGGTTTCACATAATTTCGTTTCTACAGGATAATATATATGGTATTCTGGTGCAAAATACGTGCTACTAAAATGCTGATGGTTTATATCTGTGTCCGTCTACAACTGGTCATATCTTCTATAGTTTTCGGATTAAAATCTTTGCTGGAACTTACAACTAGTATAAAACATGGATAACTTATTCGTGGTTATCAGTAACTTGGTTGAGGTTTAAAAGGACACAAAATTCCCCTACAAATATATATATTATAATAGAAAGCAGTAAATACAAGTGGAAAAGTGCTTGTAAATAGGTTTAAAAGCACATTATTTTAGAATTGAAATAGACACTGTACATAGCTATAAGACAGCGCAAAATTATCTCCAAGGTTTATTTCAATACCAGTAATGGTTCAATTGAAATAGATGCACATACCTCTCTAAAAAAAATGAGCGCGTTAAACAACTGTTTCTAACTTTGATCATAAAAATTTTAAAATTTAATAAATAAAATGCTATACGGAAACAAATTAAAGTTGAAACATTTTTATTGCAGAAAACACAGAATTTTGTGGAATTTCTTTTTTTCTTTCTTTTTTTTATTTTAAAAATAGTATTTTGAGATAAACGTTTATAGACTTCAAGTTTTATTTTAAACTATATTCTATTCACTATTATTCTGTAACATACAATAAATAAATTTACAGTAACTATGACTGAAAAGTTTCCCCAAAGAAGAACAGCTTTTATTCCCGAAAGGAAAATAAAAAATCTTCTCAAAGATTGCAGTATTTTATATGTGACACATAAATTCTATCCATCCTTCTTTTTACATATTGTATAGCAAGATTATCTATTTTTTCTCAGTTGAGGTTTTTTTTTTTATCATTATTCTTTTTTTAATGTTATACATTAATTCAAGCGAAACTTTTCTGATTTATGACTATAATTGCTAAATTTTGTTTTGAGTTCTTTTTATGCAAAATTGTAATAGACATACATTGTAATTTTAAGGTCTAATAAATACTTACATTTCAAGCATTCATTTTACTGCATGGGGTTCCAAAATTATAAAAATGTTTTATAACGAGAAAAGTTTACAAAATAATAAAATTGTACAAGGATAATCATAAATAAATACTGACTTTTATACATAATTTTTATTTTACAAAACTATTCTAGGTGCACTAAACAGTTATTTATGCCTTTGATTCGATAAATACAATTTTGGAAAAATATATGAAATGTATTTCTTCTACACTTTATATTTACTAAAATTATGATAAACATTCCTTTGATTTTCATTTAATAAAAAAATATATCACATTTCCCGCATTTACTCGTGCTTTTTGAATTCGAATACAAAAATATTGCACACACAGTAAAACTTAATGTATGTGTAATCAGTGCTGCTAATTTAGCTCGTTTTTGAAAACCAATATTTCCAGAATAATATTTGCCATATCTACAGACAAAAATTCCGAGATTTAATAAAGCAAATAATACTATTATAAATATTGGTTGTCAGAAATACGCTAAATTAACACTATGTGGAATATATTGAAAAAATGCATTTATTGATAATTATTCCCCACAACATAACTCTCTATAGAAGAATATTGGAAGCACATTCGTAAGGGATATTTTGTCGTGTTCAGCATTTCTAATGTGAGAAATGATACTGAAGCTTTCTTTGAACAATTTAAAATGAACCCGTATCTAAAGGTAGCAACGAAGATTCACAAATTAAAATTTCTCAGGATATAAGCAAATAGATGTCTATAAGCAATAAATAGTCATTTGGTAAAACGTGAAAAATATATAAAATAAGGATTTACATATTTTTATCATTGTTTCAAATGTTCTTGCGTGAAGTTTATAACAAGAAAAAACCTCAGTTTCGCGGCTAAAAAATAAAATGCGTCTAAAACTCAGGGACGTCTTATATTCGAGTAAATATTGTATTTATATTTTATTTTTCTATTCGCAAGCATTAATATTAACAGTTTTCATGTAGCGTTTAAGAATTTTTTTAAATATTAGTGAAACGGCATGTGTACAGACAATGTCGTTTTTCTTTTATGCAGCCTATGTGTGTTTTAATAATACTTCCTACAACAATTAAAGTTTCAATGGCTTTAAAATTAGGCTACTGTGATGTAATCGTAATGTATTTGTTCTACATTTTTATTAACCGACTCAAAAAAGGAGGATGTTATCAATTCGACGTGTATGTATTTTTTTTTATGTATGTACACCGATTACTCCGGAACTATGCGTCCTATTTATGTGATTTTTTTTTTATTCGAAAGAGATTACTCTCGAATTGGTCCCATTTAAACAAAAACGAAAAAAAATAAACATTTTAAAAATAGTTAATTTGTTGACTTTTGAGTGTTGCCAAATTTGAAAAGCAAAATTACATAAAATTGTGAATTGGATAAATATAATACGACGTACAGATAAAAACTATAAATTATGCTACAACAAATCTACTTTTGAATCTTTAAAAATCTTTTATGTATGTTCACCGATTACTCCGGAACTATGCCTCCTATTTATGTGATTTTTTTTTATTCGAAAGAGAATTCTCTCGAATTGGTCCTATTTAAATTTTATGAAAATTGGTTCAGTACTTTTTAAGAAATTCAATAAAAACAAAAAAAAATAAGCATTTTAAAAATAGTTAATTTGTTGTGCAGACGACTTTCATTTAATATCATAAAATATTCTATTAGGTTAATTTGCAAATAAAAAAAGACTGACATATTTAAATCAGCTTTAACTTATCGGATTATAATTCTGCATTAATAAATTAAAGGGGGGGATTAGCCACTGCCCCCCCCCCTTTTATACTTAACCAATGAGTTCCTTATCACAATGAACGCATATACAAAATTTTAAGCAAATCGGATATTATCAAGTGTTATTACGTCCGGGTCATCAGATGTTGGGCAGACGACTTTCAGCAGGTTGCAAATAATAAAAAGACTGACATATTTAAATGAGCTTTAACTTGTCGGATTTATTTTCATAGAACAAACTTTTTAAGATCTAAAAAAAGTTTTGACTGTTGCCAAATTTGAAAAGCAAAATTACATAAAATTGTGAATTGGAAAAATATAATACAACGTACGGATAAAAACTATAAATTATGCCAAAACAAATCTACTTTTGAATCTTTTAAAAGTTCCATTGTTGCAGTTACACAGCGGTTTGGCATATTTTGACGAGCGTTTATTGGCGCATAATTAAATACATTGTTGTTTCAAATCCCATACAAATGTACGAGTTACAGAAAATATTTGGCGATTTATCACATGTGGCGCACTGGTTGGAAACTGCCTTTAAAATATCCAATATCTATATTATATTATACAATACAGTTGTATATAAATGCTTCTGCAATTGTTTTTTAATATTTCTACTACATAATATTAACTATAGAGTGACAATATAGAAAGAATCAAAGAAAGAGGTTACTCCAAATAGTATTATAGGCGACATTGTTGGCGCAGTGTATTTACCTTGTACGGATCGTAAAAATCAGTACACATTAAGCATAAGCGCCGAAATCAGTGAGTTACACAGTTATCAAAACTGTAGTATACAACCCGATTATGACACATATTCCAAGACGATTAGGTGAGAATAATGATAAAATTTCTAATCTTCCGTAATCGAGTCTACTGCCAAGGTTAGCGTGAAATAAAAAATATATTAGCAACAATATGGTTTAATATAAATATAAATATCATTAAAGGCTTTAGAGATTAGATGAGAATAATGATAAATTTTCTAATCTTCCGTAATCGAGTCTACTGCCAAGGTTAGCGTGAAATAAAAAGTATATTAGCAACAATATGGTTTAATGTTAATATAGATATCATTAAAGGCTTTAAAGACATTAGATGAGAATAAAGATAAATTTTCTAATCTTCCGTACTCGAGTCTACTGTTGTAAATATAGATATCATTAAAGGCTTTAAAAACATTAGATGAGAATAATGATAAATTTTCTAATCTTCGATACTCGAGTCTACTGCCCAGGTTAAAGTGAAATAAAAAAGATATTAGCAACAATATGGTTTAATGTAAATATGGATATCACTAAAGTAATAAATAAATAAATAAACTTTTTAACCAAAAAAAAAGAACCGATTTAAAAACTACTAAAAAGCGAAAAATAAACTTTTTAACCAAAAATTGTACCGACTTCAAAAACTACTAAAAAGCGAAAAATAAATTTCTTAACCAAAAATAGAACCTACTTCAAAAACTACTACAAACTAAAAAAATATTTTTTTTAGGTAATAGTTAATAAGAAATTAAATTAAGAGCATTGTACGAGTAGTAATTTTCCAACTGGACGAAAAATGTCCGGGCCAGGATTCGAACCTGGGATAGCTTTGCTGAAGCCGCCACGCTCTACCACTGAGTTATCCCGGTCGAATCTGGAGGGCATAATTCATCCAGTTAACCTTATTGATCAGATAATCTGGTCTGATATTTTAATCAGCTCAACAGAAAAGATCGCAGGTAAAGGAACTCCAGTAAACGCTGGATACGTGATTTCACTAGATTAATTTTAACACAATTATTTCAAATTGGTAAATAAATCATACGAGTAACATACGGACATTTTTCGTCCAGTTGGAAAATTACTACTCGTATGATTTATTTACCAATTTGAAATAATTGTGTTAAAATTAATCTAGTGTAAGAGCATTGTATTTACCATGCATATTATTATATTTATGTACATTAATTTGATTTTTTGGAGTCGGTGTCAGCCAAGCCAAGTACAAAATTGAAAACAAAATATCCAATATAAATCGTAACACGCATATAAATTATATCTGCATAAATACGAGACAAAAAAATACTTATAACTCATCAAATGTTAGAAAATACAATGATTTAAATGATTTATGAAATGAACTAATTTCCAAAGCAATGTTTGTCGACATATAGTTGCTAATCTCATTTGAAAATACACATTTATAACATCAGATGAAATGTTTAAAAATGGTAACTTTGCTTTAACTTGGCTTGGCTGGCACCGACTCTAAAAAAATAAAATTAATGTACATAAATATAATAACTTGCATGGTAAATACAATGCTCTTAATTTAATTTCTTATTAACTATTACATAAAAAAAATTATTTTTTACTTTGTAGTAGTTTTTGAAGTCGGTTCTATTTTTGGTTAAAAAAATTATTTTTCGCTTTTTAGTAGTTTTTGAAGTCGGTTCTATTTTTGGTAAAAAAGTTTATATGCATTTTAAACAAGACGTTTTTTTTTACAACGGGAGCATCTTGTAAGTACTTAGATTAGGGAGTTAGGATAATGAGTTTACTTTCAAAAGGCTTTTAAAAATGTACATTTCAGCTTCAAAAAGATAAGCATGTAAATTAGAATTTGTAGAGAATTCAATTTAATTCAATGTAGGTATTTATTTAAAATTTATATTTTTAAGCAAAATATGTACATATTCCCATATTTCCTTCCAAGACCAGTGTGGCCTATAATTTTCATTTTTATAATTTAATAACGTTATATAACTGAGAAATCATTTTACATAACTTTTTTATAGTTTTATGAAAATCATAAAATATTCCAGAAAATTGCCGAAAACCGAAATAATTCATCGGTATTTCAGTAAAATATTAAGCTTCTCTGTCATATTCAGACACACTAAATATATTATACAAATGAAATGCATATTCAAATGTAAAGTTAATATGTCATTTTATTTTGGTTGGAATATCTTGAAGTCTGGGAAAATTTGCTGACGTTTTATTAATAATTTGAGGAGTGATATTTATGAAAATCTGGTTAGGAATTTTCACGGAAGTTTGAGAAATAAACTGCCATTTTCTACGCTTGAATCTGTTAGACTGTTCATAACTATCAATCAATTTTATAATATACGATTTCTTCAGTTAAAATAAAATGTAAATATATTGAAGTTGTTTGAACAATAATCAATATTTCTTTATAAAAGCGGTATAAATGTATAAGGGGAAGCTGTTCCTATCTTACCGAAATATGTAATATAATGTATGAAATACTAAATTTTTTTAATGTATCGTAATCAAATTATATGATGTGAAAACTTGTTAAAAATATCAGAAATAAGAAAACGAATTTTTACCATATCCTTAAAAATGTTTAATTAATCTAATTTCTAAGTCAAAATAAGTAGCTTTGCAATATTCTTGTTTGTATAGGATATTATAAACATAATTGTTTCGAGATTTATAAAGATGAATGCGTAGAAATAAGTATTCCAAACAGCAACATCCATTTACGAATTTCATATTACGGTCATTGGATGTGTTAAATGTTATAAATTGTAAACAACAATTTTTGAATTCAGATTTCTGTGATACTCTTTGGGATAGAAACTGGAAATTTGTCATGGTCGTTAATTATACGATGTAAATGCTCGTTAAGAACGATTTCTAAAAAAATGAGGATGTAAAGAGCGGAAAGCTTATAAATTACGATTTATTTGGAATCGAATACTGGAATTGAATATGGAAGTTTGACATGGCTGTTACTTTTACAATGTAAATGCTCGCACAGAACAGCTTTTAAAAATTTTTAATTTAAAGGTACGCAAGAGTAAAAGCATTCTAAAAATGCGATTTCTTTGTTGCTGTTGGGGCTGGAATCTTGAAATTTGGCATGGTACTTACATTTAAGATGCTCGCAAAGAATACTTTCATAAAAAAATAAGAGTTTAAAAAGATGATATGTGTGAAAAACATTCTAAAATAACGATAATTTTGGGACTAATGAGTCGATTTTAAAAATGCATTAAGTATAATATTGATAACATTCTCTCCTAAATACAGGGCTACTTTAAACTCTGTGTAACTGCCCTTAAAGTGGTCAAAGAGCGTCTAACTTTAAATTTGGAATAGAGATAACTAAGATGTAGATGCGATCGAACAATGCTATTTTTTCTAATATAATTTTCAAGAATTGGAAAGAGAATAAATATCAATTATTTGCCATGTTAGTGGTTACATACAACTTTTCTGAAAAATGAGACTCTGAGACTAATGGGCTGATTTTAAAAATTATTTCACTGTACAATAGATGATAAAGAGAGTTCCCAAGTGGACTGCAGTGTATCGTTTTAGGAAAGAAAGAGCTGGAATTGAGTTGGAATGAAGATTTTCTCTTTATAACAAGTTTCATATTCACCTAATCAAGTACAACTATGAGGTTTCGTCAAAATATGACTTAATTAATAATAATTTAAATATCCGCAGCAGTTTAATTTTCCCTAATATAAAGAGGCACACAAATGCCACTTCACACAAATTGCCAAATGTAGTTCCATAACCAAGAGTGCAAAGTTGCGGTGTTTGCTACTATTTAATAATATAGGTTCTTCGAAACATGCACTAACATCTTTGGGGTACGAAAGAACATCCATAATTTAATTTTAGTGTATAATAATAATTTTGTAGAAGAGCCGTTCAAGTATTACGTAAGCACATTTGTATTCATCTACCCCCTGTAGTAAGAAGAAATAAGCAAATGATTGATCCACACCCTTTCGCTTACGTAAGTTTTATGACATTTTGTACATCAACACTGTTTACCAGAAAAAGATAAGTTATCAATAAATTATATTATTTATCCTACAAATTTATGTAAATAGGCATATATAGGGGTTGTGGTATGAAAATAATACAAAATGGTTGTAATATGTTGTTGATTATTTCATGAAACAATCCATAGAATGCAAAATGGTTTAAAAATATTGTTATTTATCACCATGAGCAGTAAACACTTAAGAAATACAATAAGCTTTAACTTATTTAGGCATCATATTTTAAAATTTTAAGAGGAATAATAGAAAAGGACCTTGATTTCATGTCTCTACATTGTCTATTATTATGTTTTCACTGGAACGGTGGGCTAGAATATTGCTGGTTTCAGATTCCTGTTCCTTCACCTCTTCTTTCTCAAACAATTCAGCGTTCATCACCATTTAGAGCTTGTACAATACACAAAGACCCGTTCTCACGCCGAGCCGCTACATGCACTGGACGTTGCCGTGACTGCAAGACAGCTTGTATAACACTGCCACGAATATTTTTCTTGTAACGATTAGCTGACTTGTTAGAAGCATTATAAATTCCACAAAGATCAGAGTTATGTTTTGAAAGTTTTGGCTTCAGTGATGGACAAAAGTAATCGTAAGGTACTTGGTTAAATACTACCTGAAGTAACTTCTAAATCGAGCGAGAAAATTACACTTCTGCATAGAAATTCCCCTCCATCACTTACGATCAGGTCAAGTGAGGATTGTTTAATTTTATTGGTGGTGGTAAAATGCGTGATTTGAGAATTTAAAAAATTCCACTTCTCAGTCTAAGACAACAAGTTTCAAAATATGATAAGCGAGTGTACGAAATGGAAAGTATTACGAAACAATATTTAAATAACTCAGGAATGATTAGGTTAAAATTTTCACAACCACATAACACTTAACATTTAGTCATCCAACTCAATCTACTGTATTACTACTGGTGGTGTTATAAGATTTATATACCTTTCCCCACATGAACGCTTATAATACTATTTTTTTTAAACCGTCATAATTAGAGTAATGTGTAATATGAATAACGATCATTCAAGTATGTACACGATTAAGGGATAATAGAGAAGCAGTTATAGAAACTAAAGGCTGTTTTATCAAATAAAATTATTAAAACAATAGCTTATTTATACGATTATAGCATTCTTTGATAATAAAGTTCTTATCAATTATTGGTATTTTGTATTTTGCAAATACATGAATATCTCTTTAATTAACTTACACATCCATTACTTGTAATTTTCTATTCAATAATTATCATTATATATATATATATATGTGTGTGTGTGTGTGTGTGTATAGTATATATATTTCTATTCATCATTAAGATTCCAAATTTAAAAAAAATATCAAGATACTCGTGTTTTGAAACAAATTTTCGTATCTACAAAATTTTAACGGTAACTTGTGCACTAAAAGAAGAGAGGCTTTTAATTTATTATGTTTCATAAAGTATTGATATTGTAAAAAATGTGATAAAACATAAAGGTAGTTTTATATTTTTTTAATGATTTTTTTTCCTA
The DNA here is from genome assembly GCA_963931845.1 of Maratus michaelseni. Lineage (NCBI taxonomy): Eukaryota > Metazoa > Arthropoda > Arachnida > Araneae > Salticidae > Maratus > Maratus michaelseni. The sequence goes on along the minus strand of OZ007596.1, from coordinate 266,121,679 downwards.
TGCTTTGATCAATATGATAAAATGTATTTTCTATTATATTTATATTATGTTTATATTTACATCGTAAATGAAGCCTAATATTTTGAATTCAACATTTTTTGGAAGATAAATTGATGAATTTCTCTGTATTCAATTATTAAGTTATATTCACAATCACCCTATTTTAAGTAGCTTTCATTACAAAAAGCTACCTATTGCAGCCGTCTGGAGGAAAGCAATTTCAAACAATTTTGGTATATTTTCCCCGATCATGACCCCAGACACCCAAACCCGTTCAAATGTTGATATATATATATATATATATATATATATATATATATGTTACGGTCAATATGATTAATCCGGTCATTATTAATAATACCCAGTTATTATTAATAATGACCGGACATAATAGCCGGTTATTATTAATAATAACCGGTTATTATTAATTATATTATTATTAATCATATTTACCGTAACATATATATATCTGGCATTTGTCATGCTGTAACTTTCTTATTTATGAACCGATTCGGATATGACTGAGTATGTGTATAGAACATACCAAGATCTCGACCGAGTTCGTTGGCCAGCTTCATCCGCCCTCTTGTTTCAAAATGGCGGCAAGGTAAAAATTTTTAAATTTTTAAATTTCAAAAAGATGTACAAAAAATTATAAATTGAAAAAATTGTTTCTGTTAAGTGCTAGAACGTGATACAAGGATTATGGAACATTTTTTGTTTTGGCTATATCTAAAAAAATGGCTGAGATATGGCAGTTTGAAACTCTAGCGTGGCTGAGATTTTTAAACAATTTGATATTTGCTATGCTGTAACTCTCGTATTTATGAACCGATATGAATGTGACTGATCATGTGTACAGAACGTACCAAGGTCTTGACTGAGTTCGTAAGCCAGCTTCGTACGCCATCTTGTTTTAAAATGGCGGCAAGTTATTTTTTTTTACTTTTTAAGAAAATTAAAAAAGATGTATAAAAATTATAAATTGAAAATATTAATTGTGTTAAGTGTTAGATAGTGCTACAAGGATTCCGGAACATTTTTTTGTTTTGGTTTTATCTTAAAAAATGGTTGAGATATGGCAGTTTGAAATTATACTGTGGCTGACATTTTGAAACAATCTGATTTTTGTTATGCTGTAACCCCCATGATGAAATTTGCATTCAAATTCAGTATTAACGAAAACCGGGATTGAATCTTCTATAATCGGGTTCCAAGGATTTTAGCTTTGGGTGTTTGAGTAAAATGAGGTGAATTTTTTAAAACATGGACTATGAAAGCTACCTTTTCCTCCCTGTAGAGGCCGGAAGGACTTTTTTACAGTATATTATACATTTAAAAGAATTAAGAATAAATTGATGTAAAATATCTATCATATAAAATTAAATAAAAAATAATATTTCTTCTTATATGGGATGTAAATATATTATATCCATCATACCGTTTTATTGTTAAATCTGATTAATTAAATGCTAAAACAAAAGCATATATTCATATAATGTTTAATATGAGAATATATTTATTTCGATGAAGTATACCTTAAGCATATATTTTTGAGGAAATTTCTTAATTTATTTTTTTTTTCTTCGTTATTTTAGTACGAACATAATATGGACATAACTTTCGGTTGATGAAACAATCAAATATTAATTAATCTTGTAACTTATTGAAAGATAATCAATATTGCAATCAATCAAAAGGTGGTGGGTAGATAATGGTCAATTTTTATCCCTCTCCCCCACACACAGATAGGGTAAAAAAGTTTCCATTTTTAAGATACTTTATCTGTTTTAATATAATTTAGATTCTGCATTTAATGTATTTTTATTCAGTTTTCTTTAAATATTGTATACGTATATTAAGAAGCCTTTAGCACATTTTAATGTATTTTTCTTTATCAATTTGATTTTTTCGATATAAAACGCATGTTTTGATCATATGTTTTGATTTCAAGCGCACATAGTACCATCGTATTTTTCTATGTTTTACTTTTAATACATATATTAATATACATAATATAATTGGAAGATATTAAAACTTGCTAAATAAACATAACGTTCTGATTATGTATAGCAAATTAAAAATACTTGGGACAAAACTCAGTTAGAGAGATGGTAAATAAACATACATTTAAGCAGTTTAAATACATTTAAATAAAGGAAAGAAAAACACACGATCCTAGCGTAATCCGTAAATGAGAATTATATATATTTTTTTCATTCTATTTTAATTTACAAATTGTTTGAATCTTATAATATTTTAAAATTGTACAAATAACAGAAACAAAATAATTTTAATAATATATTGAGATTATTTTTATTTTACAGAGTACCTTAATACATCATATAATGATCACATAACAAAATATATATTAAAAATAGGTGTTCACCCCTTAATGTCTGTACATATACTTATTTATACATTTTACAGTTACTTACATAGGAATGACGAAGAGGAAAATAGAAGAAAGAAAGAAAGAACATATCCTAGATATAAAACTAAATAAACAGTCAACAGCTCTTGCAAGATTAAACCTTAAAACCCCAATAAAACTTGATACCCTACAAATAAAGAAAATAGCTAACTACAAAAACTTACATAACGCGTTATTATGAGAATCAATTAAAATAAATGCATCCAAAGGCACGTGCAATGACATGGTACACTCAGTACTCGATTGTCGGTCGAGAAAAATGTTGGAAGAGAGGGAGAGAGAGAGAGAAAATATTGAAATCCGATAGGGGGAGCTCTTCAGCCACCAGTCATCTATATAATGGAGAGGAAGTTGGTTAGAGATCACAACTGATGATGCCCTGTCGGGGGGTGAAAGCGCTTTTGTTAGGTGGTGGAAGTTTTTATTCGAGACTGTTTTTATTTTTTATTTTTTTTAAATGAAGGACGTTTTTAATGGAAATTTTTGACCATGCTTCTTTATAAGTAATGACTGAAAAAAATGGTAAAATGTATATGTACAAAATATATATTTATTTATTTTATTCTTAAATACTTCGATTATTGAACGCGTAATTGTTTAACAAATAAAATGAATAAAACAAATGAATATATTGATAATTATTAATGTAAAAACTCAAATGTTTTACCTGGGTGTAAGTGTATTTAATTTAAACAAGAATACGACAGAGAGTCATATTTTATAATTCAATATTTATTTCGCTCTTTCTTCATTAATATGCAAAGTAGTGCATATGCTTAAATTCAAGAAAGATTATCTAGAGAATAGTATAACATGTAATGGCTTTTAAAATATTTCCAGGCAATGAAAATTTAACGTGATTTTTATGAATACTTTAAGTAAGAAACTTAGTAGCTTTATATTCTGGTAGAAAATAAAAAAAAAGCGATTTCCTATGGAATAATAGCGAATTTTGCAATTCTATAAATCATTTTTATGAGAATATTTTACGATGTATAAGTGACTAAATTCCAGCTGTTGGATCTTTGATAAAAGATAAAATACATTTGGAAATTTTTCAAAGATCACCGACCAAAACAAAATGATAACAGTTCTGAAACAATCAAGGAATGTTTAGATTTTTATTGCTTGTATAAAATACATAGTAAAACATATAAAACTATGACAGCTATTCTTATAAAAGCTGGTTGATAAAGATTGAATGTTTTATATAAAAATTTATATTTTGTTTCATTTATGAAGATTTTAATTTAATGTTTATATATATTTTTTAATTTCAGGCATATTTAGTTATAAAATCACGAAAAAAAGTGTCAGAATGAATATACTACAGCATGTAAATTTAGGCAAAAGTTAAACACTGTTTGGTGCACTGTTTAACACTGTTTGGTTCAATGTTTGGGTTTGTTATATACATTTCCTTAAAGAATTGAAAATATGATGTAAATCCAATCACGGGGAAACATAAATGTAAGCGTTTGACAGTCACTAATAAGCAATAAATAGGCACTTATTTTGAGAGAATTTTAATAGTTTCCTTTTTGCATCTAATCGTAAAACGAAATATTTTGGCATCTTTCTTTAATAAAGTAGCATTATTTTATAGAGTAAGTAAAAGTATACGTCTACAGTTATCAAATATATGTCTATTCTTTAGCAGAAAAGCATCTCCATAATCAACATATTTCTTCCTTTTTTTATTTGTTAAGAAAATTAAAAGTTAACAAATAATCAAACACGTTCTTCTTAAAATTTTTACATGAATGAAATATTTTTAATTATTTTATTTTCTATATAATTAAAAATGGAGTGAAAATTGTTTCTCTGTCTGTCATCTAAAATATAACAAAATGTTACATATGTTTTTATTCATCTCTGATTATTAAGTATATTTTATGCACAGAATTCTGAATCCCTGCTGATGTATTATTTTTTACTGGGTATTATACAAACGCATTGTTTATATTAAGAAACATGAAAATAAATATTTTAAGTAATGATTAATTTCCAGACATTTGGTGCATATCTTCAAATAAAATATCACGAATTACTTTCCTGAATCAAATGCCATTTCGATTCAGTTACGACTATCGGAAATAGTTAATTACTTATATGGTATTACTTGTATGTGCATTACTTTTTTGTGTATTACATTCAAGAAGGTTATTGATATAAAAAATTCAAGAGACGCATGATGTATTTTTATAGATTAATTAGAATATAAAGATTCATTAATTAGTACATAAAAAATGAATTTTTACACCGAAAATGTACTTCTTATTTTTTTAATTTTTTGCTCTCAAATTTTGAAATTGAAGTGTAGTTTTGCATATGTTTTCTGTAAATTATATGGCAATATTAGTGCAATAAAGAATATTTTCCGTATAAAATGTAATTTCAGATTATTTTTAATTGAAAATGAATTTTATAAGCGTATTATTAAAAACACCATTCATTTATACAAATTTTCTACCAGAATAACAAAAAATTCTGATCATTTTGTCTGTTTCAGTTTTAGGAAATGTAATTATTGTTACACTTATGATTATTACGTGAAGAATTGTATAAAAGTGTAAGAAAATTAATTTAATAATGAAACACACAAATATATTTTGTACAATAGTGTAAAAAACATCTGATTTTATTATCAGCTTGTTTACAATAGAATCGCCACAAACGTGTCAGACTCAGCATTATGACTTCATTCAGAATATGAACGCATTTTTTGAAATAAAGGCCTATATGAATGAAATATTATGAGTAAATCTCTATGATGAAATATTAGCTACATAGTAAAAGTTTAATAACCAATTTTGTTCTTTTTAATGTTAACACCTACATTCGACACCATATTTGAGTTCATTGAATGGAGTTAGATTAAAAAAATTATCAATTGTATATAATTTTTATTAATACTTCATAGAGTTATAAAAGAAAATATATTAGGGATATAACCAGAAATTTAGAAAAACAAATTTTATTTTCTATTTCAGATTATGAATTTGGTGATGAAGGTTTTTAGAAATCTCTTCCACACATTAACAGGTGCAATACCCAAGTACCACACAAAAACGACATCAATTTAGCTGCAATACGTTACTTAAGCAAATATTTTCAGAGAGTTAAAACTATAAAATTTAAGGATTTTTACTGAATAAAAAAAAAATTCTTAAGTTTTAAAACTTGGATAATAGGACAAACGTATAGAAAAAAAGAGGAATAAATAATAATAATAATAATAAAAACTTTAAAAAAAAGATTGCGTGTTTTTATATTCTCCATATAATGCTTCAAATATAACATTTATTTACCCTCCATTTTATTCATGTCCTTGATGTTGTTGGCTGCGAAAATATTTTAAGAAAGATTATCAGAAAAAAATAATTGAAGATGAGGTTATTGTTTCACCTAAAATAATCGCAAATCATATTTTTTCTAATTCAAATTGGAAAATTTTAAATATGTGATTTCTATATAGACTTTTGAACAATATTGATATTTTTTTCTCAAACACATTTATATGACATTATGAACTCAAATTAAATATGAGGCATTGTAAAGAACTATCATTTATTAAATATATCATGTTGACCTTATTTGAGAGTTTGCTTTTTTGTTCATTAATTATATCTTCAATGAATGTTACAAAGTAAGGCAATAAATTTCCGTAAATGCGTGTATAAACAAAATATTCTTACCTGAATCAGGAAAAATATTTATATGCGTATTATGTAATGATTATTAATTTAAATGCATGTTTGATAATAATTTTACAGTTTCGGAAAAGTCTGTGCAAAGTCCTCATCGAGATTGCGTTGAAAACCATCGTCACATGGCTTTGAATGTTTGTATCCGATTACCAATCCGTTTGTAGGCTGATTTCAAATACACGAACAGGAACAGAAATAAGTCTTCTGGAGCAATATCATATATTTACGGTGGGTGATCAAAGATGTGAACTCCTTATGGGCAATACTTGTTAAAAAAATGACTGCCGAATGTTGTTGGTCTGTACACAAATGTTGTCAAAGTGATTAGCAAAAAACAGACATTATATTGAAGGAACATTTGTCCCATATTTAGGTAAGGATCTTTTGTTTACGAGCATTATTCGTTAGACTGTGCTTTCATACCTTGTAAGATAGTCACAAATGACAATTAAAATCAAATTGTTAGGAAAAGGTTTTATCAAAAAAAATAATTGAAGATCCATATTTATGTTTGAACAAATATATTTATACATATATATTAAATATATTTTACTCTTAAATGATTGATCGGTATTTCAATAAATGGAAAGAACAGTACAAGTCTTATAGTGATTTTTTTTCCTGAAAGGAGGCACAATAATCTATTTAATAAGAATAAGAATTTGTCCACAGAACAAATATATTACTTGAGATTGATGTGTATGTATGCATGTCTTTTTTCAAATCTCTGTGAATCCGAATTATGATAAAAACTAGTCGGAAGTGTCAACCCAGAAACTTTTTTCTGTCTCATACATGTTATTACTTTAAAATTTGCTATCACATCGCCAACAAAATCAATATTTTTCGTCATTCTGTGGTACGTCAGTTGTTTGCGAATCACCCAGTTACTTGGATGTGAAGAACCTTTCGTTACAGTTTCGTCTGTTAGCGACTACGAAAAGTCCTTCTGGCCTGTACCGAATGTAAAAAATAGCCTCCCTATTCCTTGGTTTTAAGATTTTAGCTAATGTTACTGGAAAATACTAAACTAACATGCGTAGAAACTGATTATAGAAAATTTATTCCCAGTTTTCGTCAATATTGCATCAGAATTTTGCATAATTAGTCAGCTATAGCCAAGTTGGCTTCATTTATGGCAGTCTATTTTGGTAGGCAAATTTGGCGATATTGTGTTAAGTATCACGAAGCTTGCCAAGAAATTGACACTGATGAATAGGAATACATAATGTTAAGAATGCAAGAGTTGGAACGATAAATACAAAAATGAAAGAAAACTTTTATGAAAGCATGTTCACTATAGTTCATAAATTAAATCCTGTTCTGAAGGAATTCTGCTGTCTTGATTCAAAATGTCATCCATCCTAAAATTTCTAACTGGTATATCTCAGTCATTTTTAAAGATAGAGGCAAAAACAAAATTGCTCCGGAATCCTGGGATCAAGGCCGAACATTTAACAAAAAAACTTTTAGGATTTTTTTTTGTGCATGTTTTTTAACTTAAAATATTTAAATGGCTATTACAGCTACCTCTTTCGGCGGAATATCTCCAAACTGAACTGGAATCCGGAGACCATACGCAAAAACATATACATAAAATTTGGTTGCATTCTATCCATAAATTCATATACTTTTCAATGATACAAAAATGAAAATGGAACAAAAAACTCACAGACAGACAGACATTTGTAAAACATGTTTTTTGGAATCTCTGACCCCCAAAAAGTGTAAATTTGTCAAAAAACGTAGGTCGAAAAAAATTTCGATTACAATACTTTTTACTATTATACACACATGTTAAAATTTAAAAATTATAAAAAAATGCATTTCAAACTCTGAAAATCAAACTTGTCTATGTTATTCCATATTGATCCTTGTTTTCTTGCGAATAAATTTTAAAAAAGGAAAAAATATAATTGTTTAAACGGAAAAGAAGTTAACTGAATTTCAGATTTTCGATGTACTTTAAAAGTGCTTTATTAGGTTCGTTTATATAATTATTACCCATTAGAGAAATAATCTTATTCGATAAATTTATAATATTCCTTTAGAATAATATATATTTGTAATTAAAAAGGTTAAAATAATCTCAAGCATTTATTACAACAAGAGTACTAAAAAAAGTAGCACTTATCTCATAATGACATTTATTTGACAACTACCGCTAAAATGGAAAATTGCATTTGGAGGAAAAACCGACAATAATACTAATTTTAAAAAATTAAAAAAATAAGAAATTAAAGAATTTTTTTGCATACGTTTTAACACAATACTTAAAAAAAATCAAGGTCAAACGAAAATTTTATTATTATTTTTTGTAATGAAATAACTTATAATTAATTGCTAAATAAATTATAGCATTATTATGAAAGTGAGACATCTCTAATGAATATTAAACTGTAAATAATGTGCAGAAACTCAAGTTATGTTTGCTTTGAATCTTTTTCTGGGTTCTGTTTTATTTTCCTAAGATTCATTTAAACATGCAATAATCATGAAACATGCAAAAAGCCATTTTAATACAAAATAATAAAACAATCATGACTTGTTCACTGCAACTTTAATTGCATTAAAAAAACTGTATCACACCATTTAGCAATGCAACATGTTACATAAAAAATCTTTGGTAAGATATGTTTTGTAGAAAAATTTCAATTTCCATATCATAAATAATTCTCCTTAAAACTTCTTTTTAAACACGCGCTTAAAAGTTTCTTACGAATTATTTTCTTTACTTTTTTTCAATTTTACAATACAGTATTTTAACAAAATATGCAAATTGTGTGCGTTTTTAAAGCATATCAAAGAAAGAAATCTAATTATTTTTTTATGATTAATTAATCTTTTACGATTGTAAATAGTACCCAAGAAAGCAATTCAATATTTCTCAATTCTCTTCAATATAAAACATATAAAACTACATGTCACACTGGTGTTAGCAATAATATGGAATCTATAAAATTATTATTGTGATTATTATGAATGTAAATGGGTATTCATTTCATTTTGAAATGATTAGATCAAATAATGAGTATTTTTATTACTTACCCATCATACGTATCATAGGTTAAATCTTGTAATCGTTTTAAAAATGGATTTTTTTTGACGGATTTACACGTTTCAGATACTGGAGATTCCAAAAAACATATTTTTCTTGTAAACGCTCCATCTCCCAAACAAATTGAGATAAAGACTTGAAATTTGGTATGTACATAGTATGTACTAATGGAAAGAAGCTTATTTAATTTCAGTGACCTCGATTATACGGTATTATTTTTTCGGACTCGCGAAATATTCTGATAAAAGGTATATAAAAAATTTCGAAATTTTATTTTAAGGAGTGAATATAAAAGACAATAAAAAAACATACATTCTGCCTAAAGAATGAAGTCGATCGGATAATTAGTTGCCGAGATATTGTAATTATATTTTCCAGACTCTTTGATGTTTCGTGACCCTGTATTTCATTCAAATTTCAATTCAAAGATATATTTTAATTGGAAATCAGACACTTAATCGGACACAGTAAACTCTTAGTTAATATGATTATCATTTGTGGAGTTATAAGGATGTTTCTTTTACGCAATTCGGTAATAGAGCATTTAAAGTTTATGACGTCATCAAGCCAGGATTTTATTCGAATTGCAGTGCATTTTATAAATAGTTTACACATGTTTTATTTTAAAATTTTGTATTATGAATATCTATGATGGGTAAGTATTAAGGTGGCCTCCAACGAATAGTTACTTAATTAATGTTTTTTATATTCGTAATAATTAGATGACACAATGCAGTCAACCTCTTTAGAAATATTAACGTGTGCCAGTCGCATTCCTTATAAACGGCTTTAAGGTATTATATAATAACATTATTTTAAATATATTTTTAATGCATTATCGCGATTTAAATGTAATATTACAGATTACCATAGACGTATTATCATTATTTGTAATTATTCGAAATATTATTTTTATTTTAATACAGGATACTAGCTGACCTGTTAGGGTAGGTTTTTTCATTTATTCTAAATTTTCCATTTTTTCTTTTTTTCTCTATATTAATTGTAAGCCCCCCCCCTTTCTCTACTGTTTTATACCATTAGTCTTTAATTTCGGAGTTAAAATACCTTTTCTTTCTTTTAAATGTCTAAGCTAAAACAAATTCATTGTCTCTTTTACTTAAAATCATAATTTTTATATTTCCCCTGTAAGTTATAATTTCACTGGGGTCCTTGTTACCCTGTGAAATTTTCAAATGCTCTCGGACACTTGGGCAATAAAAATCCATTTCCCAGACAACGTATATTAGCTTGTATTGTCAGGAGTTTTATGACTCCATTTATGCTGTTTTTTCGTAAACAACTTTAGCGTTGATGGTCGCCAGTAATCTGCTCTGTTGATCTTTCGTGGAAAAAGCAGGACTCAGGCGACAGATAGTGGCCCGTATTGTTAAAGTTTTATGATTCGTTTTTACGAGCCCAATTATTCTGTTTTACATAAACAACAGTTCACGTGGGAGGTCGAAAGAAGGGACAGCAGACCCTTTTACCTTCGTGGAAAGGGGAGCGAAAACGGAGCAGCTGCCATGCCAATCACCCCTATGTGAAGTAGTTCCACCCGCAAGAGAGCGACGACCAATGGTTTTACGTAACGTATTCGCGGGGAATGTTTTTTTTTTCCCCTGGTATCGCTTGGCGCGGGAGAATGTAACTGGCGAGTAGAAGGTAGCGAGTTAAGAAGTGTGTCTTAATTTTCGGGGAGGGCGTATGCCCCCCCCCCCCTGGATTTTCCTGGTGTTGGCCAGTGATTTAAAAATATTTTATTCGAGTATGGACTGAGGAAGTGATAAGTCGGTTTGCAATGACTGGTGCCTCTAGGTGGAAGCCTCTTTTCGCGTAATGCGATGCCGAAAACAAACATATTATTCGAATATGAATTGACGAAAGAGTAGTCCTAGGAATTGTACCAGTGTTTCTATAAGGAGGATGAATAATTTTTGACTAAGAGTCGGAGAAAAATCGAGGAGAGTCCGAGTTCGGAGTCGTTGATTTCCCACTGAAAATTATGATGTTAGAGAGCACTATGTCAAGATTGGTAGGCATCCATTATTATTTGATTATGGAGCAGTAACTTTGAACTGGGAGCTGACCGGTGCTGTCGCTGTTACTTGTTAATAACATACCATTTAACTAAGAAATAGCCGAACAATCCTATGTAAAGTATGTCAATACCTCTCAGAAATGAGATGCCAGTAGCATTGAGGGATCTCCAAGCTTCTATTTCCAACCTACGTTCATATAAGTAAACGCATTTCAAATAAAGACTAGCTGATGTCTGTCTGGTTTAGTCTAGAGAAGTGATTCCCAATTTGTCTCAACCCAAATCCCTAGAAAATCAACACCACGGGTAAACTTTTTGACTGTAGATAAACAGAATAGCTTTTAAACCATTTAATTACGTAAACATCGAGTGTTATGAACTTTAAAAAATGAAATACTGCCAACTGGAAAATCCTCCGAAAAGAGTACTAAGGTTGTGAGTATCTTTTTTTATATGATTCCTTATTATGTGGTCAATATCATATTTTATTTACTATTATTACCACACAGGAAACAATAATATAAACATGTGTATGTAAATATCTGACCTGTTCTTCTACAAATAAATCCTGAACCACTGTACTAATTAGATATTATCTTAATATGTCAACTTTTTAAAGAATACACTCATGCTGTGTTGTAGAAGTTCATTCCTGCTTATTTCAATTAAATTCTACCTTTTAGAAACTGAAGAGTTTTTGTTTAATTATTTAAATAATCAGAGCAAGTAATTATTTAATATTTAATTCTTTTCTAAGATGAATTTACTGAAATTGAAATTCCAAGTAACCTACTTTTGTCAATAAAAATTAATATAAGTAAAATTTAAATTCTTTACTTGTTTTTGAGAATGTTGTATTATTCTTATTAAAAGAATTAAATTTAATGAAGTAAACTTAAATTCTTGATCTGTTTCTGAAAATGTTTATTAATTTGGTTTTCCTTAAATATTAAATTGCTTCTTTTAAATATTGTGAAGTACCTTTTATTTTCCTCTATAAAGAAAGAGATTTAATAAATAAAGTAAATTTAACCTGCTTTTAATTGAAGTAAAAGAATTGAAGATAACTGTAAAAGAAAAATTTTATATTAACTATGTTTAATTCTTAAAGTTTATTAGCTGCATTTAAGGTAATTAAATCACACCAACTTCTTATTAAAAGAAAATTGTTCTACCTAATTTTTTTCTTGGTATGGTACTATCCACTATACAAAATCACTCGCATGGTTCTGGCAAAATGGTACATTGATATGATCATGTTATGTAATTTTAATTATTTATTTCTTTATTTTTATTAATTAACTTCCCCCTTTTTTTTGTGCCTTTCGAAAATTATGGAAGGATTCTAGGACCCCTTTTTTATGTTTTTCTTATTCAAAATCTGTTCTACAAAGTTTTAATGAATTTCATTTAAATTACCATAGCAATGTTCCAATTCGTCAAACCACTTGTTGGGTATAGACGGTATGATGATGAATGAGAATTTTGTTGATACCTTTTGGCAAATTTATTCATTTACTTAATTAATTTTTAGTTATTCAAAATTTATTTGTTTTGTTTTGTTTATCGCATCTCTCTGATTAGTTTTTTTAATTAGTAATTGTGTAAAATTGTTTCAATTTCTGAAATCAGCAAAATTCATTCTTTTGGTTATTTATCACTTTATCAAATACCCCAACAAGAAAATGGTGCCGTGTAGAAACATTCCTGCGGTTACCAAGAATTAAAACTTTTTTTTGACTGTAAATTTTGTTTTACATTATATGATTGGAGCAACTGGGTATCGGTTTTTACTTATTGTGAAATTTTTGCATATATCTATATGGTAAAATTTTCTATGTATATTTTTTTAAATATTAAGATTGATGTTTTTTAAAATTTGTATAATGAAATTGGTGATGTTCTTGTGCTACCGAGGTATATAATCCCCATTTTTCCCCTTTTCTGCCTTTAAAAAAAATTTTTTTTGAGTTCTGTATAATTATCTGACTTTGTTATGGCCAAGGGAGATCCTACTAAGGAGCTGGTAGAGCTCCAGAAAAAAAATTCGTTAGTTGACAACTTGTGCAACATACCACCATTTAATGGAGAGGCTAGCTCAGTCTCATTTACTGACTTTTCAGAGAAACTGGATAGTCTCTCCACCCTTTTTGCCTGGGATGATAGTGAGAAAAAATTTGCCCTCCTTAACCGCTTAAATGGTACTGCGGCGAGATTAGTTAAGCCCCACAATGATAAAACTAGTGCGGAATTATTAAGTATCTTAAAAAATAAATTTATCCAAACACCTACTCCTGATGTTGCACTTGCCAAATTCCTCAACTTTAAGCAAACTCCAGGTATGTCAGTGCAAGAGTTTTTTGATGCTGCATCTGACCTCTCATCAAAGGCACTCGTTATTGATGGAGTAGATGATGCCATTGTCAATAAAAGCCGTGAAGCCATGTTGCATTCTATGCTAATTAACAACCTTGCACCTGAAATCAGAAAGGGTGTCATCACCAAAGATCCCAAGACCCCACAGCAAATTTTAACTTTTGCTCTCCTGGAGGAAAGAGCGTGCCGCAGTGTAAATCCTTTTTACACTTTACATGAGGAACCAAGCCCCCTTTTATTTCAACAAAATTTCCCGCAGAATCTAGCTTGTGCAGCTACTCAGCCAACTAGGGACAACAGTGCAGAAATAGAAACTCTTAGAATACAAATTGAGGCTCTAAATTCTAAACTAGACAACCTTATAAGTGATAAAAGCAGAGAGAGAGAGGTGCAGAGCCAGGAAAGAGAGCCCAGTAGAAGTATTACTTGTTTTTATTGTTCCCAACCCGGTCATTATGCTAGAGACTGCCCCCAGTATGTGTATAATTTTAATAGGAGCAGAGGCAATAATTTTAGGAGCAGGGGAGGATATGACAATAGTTACCGGGGAAGTTACAACAGGAGAGGAAACTTCAGGAGAAACAGAGGAAATAATTACAACAGCAACAGAAGTGGTAGGAACAGAGTACAAAATTATGCGGAGGGTCAGCAAGCAAATGATGCAACTAATAATCCCACTGTTACTGAGAATGTTCATTTAAACGGGGATCGGCTGAATCAGAGGTAGTCGAACTGATTCCAAAAAAGGCCACCGACCCACCTGCGGTATATAGTGTTTTTTCTCCGCAGTCTTATAACTTGCCAACTGCCAGTATACTTATAGGTAATACTAACATAACTGCCCTCTGTGACTCAGGTTCTGCGATTAATCTCCTAAGCAGTGTAATTTTGAACTCGCTCACATACTATAATGTGCAACAATGTTATACGCCTATTCTGACAGTAACTGGAGAACAAGTTCCTCTTACTGAAAAAGTAGTTATGAATTTTAAATTCCATAACACCCAATGCCAAACTGTTTTTTTTTGTAGTGCAGGGCAAGTTGGCGAAGGAATTTGATGCCATTTTAGGTATGCCCTTTTTGAAACAATACAATGCAATCATTGATTGTGCCACAAATACTGTTTCTCTTCAAGCTTCGGAGCAAACACTATGTAAACAAACCCCGCTTACCCCTCCTTGTACCAAAAACAGTAATGTGTGTTTAGAGGAAACAGAGGTAAACAAACAAGGTAAGAGTAGTGACCCATGCATGCAATGTTATGAATTACCTGTATATAATAATCCTATTAATGTGTATAATTGTGCTAAATGTAAATGTATGTGTAATGTAAATAATAACAATTCTAGTGTAAATACTTGCAAAAATAACTATCCCATAGATCATAAAGTTGAAACTGAGACTAAATTGATAGCAAAAAGTAGTACCCCTGACTATTCGAAAGCTATTGAAATAAGAAACTGTGCAGAGAAAATAAAATTAGGGAATTGTAGGGAGATAAGGAAGGTTCATCACAGTCAGAATAGTAGTGACGAAGAAAATAATATTGATAAAAGGTGTAACAGGGTATGTGATCAAAGTAATAGTGATTGCCAGGTTTTTATGATGGAAGAATTACCGGGTGGTACTACTGTTGATAAAATTGCTTCGGGAAATAGTAAACAATGTGAGGAAAATTTTCAAAATTTTGAACAATGTATTTCTCAAATCAAATCAGAATTTTATAGTGTAAATAATGTAAATGCAAATATTGGGGAGCAGTTTAGTGATAATTCTGAAAATTCTGAAATGGGTAGTTATGAATTTACTGAAAATGAGGAAATGCAAGCAAATAATATTAGTGAAAATACAGGTAAACATGATGTTGAGAAAAAGGCGTGTAATATCAGTATGGCATCTTTGTGTAATAAACTTGAAATCCCAGCCCAGTCTAAAATTTTAGCTAAAGTCAGATGTACGAAGGAAAATTTCAATGACAAGGACAGCATTTTAATGTTAGAGCCCTTTGCTAAGAATTTACATGCAGGCCTCTTAATTTCTAGATCCATTTGTACCCAAGAACATGGCCTATTTCTATCCTTTGCTAACTTTTCTGATAACAATATAGTATTAAATAAGGGTACTTTAGTAGCAAAAGTTCAAAAATGTATTGATAATTCTAACGTAACCCCAGATAATTGTAATTTAGCCTGTAATACCCCCCCTCCAATTGCAGATTTTGACCATGCTGACCTCAGTTGGAGTTCCGAAATTAATTTAGACCACTTAGAACTCCCCTTAAAATTAAAAATGCAAGAATTTTTACAAGAAAATAAAGATGTTTTTGCTGCGTCTGTCTTAGACTTACCCGGCTGTGACACCATACCCCATTCAATTAATCTAACTTCAGAAAAACCGGTTAAATGTAAAGCATACAGAGTCCCCCATAACTTACGACAGGAAATGGAAGATCAATTAAATATTTTACTACAGGCAAATATAATTTCCCCATCTATTTCAGAATTTGCTTCGCCGGTCATTCTTGTGAAAAAATCAGACGGATCGTACAGACTGGCTGTTGACTTTAGAAAATTAAATAAAAATCTAATGAAAGATGCCTACCCCATACCAAACATCACAGACTCAGTTGACGCTTTATCAGGCGCAAATTTTTTTTCCACATTAGACTTAACTAGTGGATTTTTTCAACAAACTATCCGTCCCGAGGATAAATATAAAACAGCTATTATTACTCACAAAGGGTTATTTGAATGGAATCAAAACTGTTTCGGACTTTCGAATTCGGGAAACAGCTTTCAACGTCTTATGTCTGCAATTTTTGGTGACCTAGGTAATTTGGGAATTTTAGTGTACATCGACGATATAGTAATAGCTTCTAAAGATGTCTAATCCCATATAAATAAACTTAAGCTTGTTTTTGAAAGACTTCGCCAACACAAGCTTAAACTCAAACCCAGTAAGTGTACATTTTTATCCGACAAGATCCAATACTTGGGCTTTGAAATCCAAAAAGGACGAGTTTCACCAATCAACAAAAATATTGAAGTGATAAGGAAATTCCAACCTCCTAACACCCGAAAGGCTGTCAGATCCTTTATCGGTGCACTCTCCTTCTATAGGCGATTTTTACCAGATTTTTCCAAAAGAGCGAGAAATCTGATCAACCTCACTAAAGATACGGGTCGGTTCACTTGGAACCAAGCAGCACAGGAGGAATTTGAGGATTTAAAATCGGCACTAATATCCAAACCTTGTCTTGCCCTTCCTAATTTTGATAAGGAGTTTTACCTTTATACTGATGCGAGTGGCGAAGCACTCGGGGCAGTACTTTCACAACTGGATGAAAATGAGATGCTCCACCCTGTCGCATTTGCTAGCAGAAAACTTAAAGACGCTGAGACGAGATACTCCGCCACTGAGAGAGAGTTATTGGCATTAGTATGGGCCACTGCACACTTCAAGTGCTACCTTGCCAATACTCATTTTTTTATATACACTGATCATGCGCCTCTTACGTACATGCTCAAAATTCAGGATCCCACATCACGTATGGCCAAGTGGATCTGTACACTTTCTGATTTTACATTTACCATCAGATATATTAAGGGAAAATGTAATAGCGTTGCAGACTTTCTTTCAAGGTTCACCACAGATAGCAAACCGGATAATGTCACCAATTGCAACTTTTCTATACAAGTAGCGAAGGAGACAACTTTTATGCCACATTCCAACCTTTTAGAAAAGATAGGTGAATTACAGAAAACAGATAAAAAGTGCTGTGAAATTGCTCGCAAAATTAGTGAAAATCTTGAAGTTGCACCCAAGTATTTGAGATTTTTCTTTAGGGTCTCTTTCTTTCTTTAATCTTCTTGTATGCGAGGATACACGGGAGTCACCCCTATTGAATAATCCTATCAAACTTGTGGTGCCGAAGAAAATGGTTGAGCAAGTGTTTGCACTAACCCACGAATCCCTAGCTGCTTGTCACCAAGCTTTTCAAAAGACAATAGACCGCATTCGTGAGCACTTTTATTAGCCAGGAATGTCGGCAGATGTCAAGCACCTAGTGGAGTCGTGCGTTAGATGTCAGGAAAAAAGAGCGCACAAAGCAGATCAACTTGCCCCTCTCCAACGTGTACCCACACCTCATTTCCCTATGAATAAAGTGAACCTCGATGTTATAGGGCCTCCTCCTGTTACCTTTTCGGGTAACAAGTTTATAATCACATACATTGATGCATTTTCAAAGTGGCCTGAAGCTTATGCGGTATCCTCAATCACGTCTGATGTGGTAGCCGATACTCTCGCAGACTTCATTTCACGTTATGGAGCACCATGTTATATCTCAACCGACAGAGGACCCAATTTAATTTCTGCAGCTATCGAGCATGTGTACAAAATGTTTGGAATAAAACATCCCAAAACCACGGCATATCATCCAGCCGGAAATGCTCAGATAGAACGCCAGAACAGGACTCTAAAAAACGCCCTGTGTCATATTGTGAATGAGAATCAATCAGACTGGGACACCAAGCTTAAATTTGCACTTTTAGCCATGCGCACGGCTGTGCACTCATCTACCAAACTAACTCCAGCAGCTGTTATGTATGGTAGAAACCTTAACCTACCCTATAATTTATTTTCTCAACCCCCCCAATTTAGCTATAATGATGCCCCCTCTTTTTGTGAACTTTTAATACCAGTTCTGCAAAAGGTGTACGCTGAAGTGCACAATCATTTAATAAAAGTATCAGAAAATCAAGAAAAGTATAGAGAAAAGACAGCTGTTGACAAAAAAATAAAAGTTGGTGATCTGGTTTGGCTTTTCACTCCAGCAATTGCACCTGGTACAACAAAAAAATTAAGTAAGTTGAATAATGGTCCCTTCACTATCTTGGAAAAATTAAATGAGGTAAATTTTAAAATCGCCTTTGTTGCAAATCCGAAAAACATTCAAGTTGTCCATGTGGATCGCCTCTATGCCTTTAAAAACAGACTCCCGATTTGGTCCGACGACCCACAACAACAACAGAGTGTCCCAAATTCGATTGACGATCCACCTATCGATGTGCAGCAATCGATTCTCCATGCAGAGCAATTCGCTCAGCGCAGACGCCGTCGCGATTGCTGTATTATACCAAGTTCTGACACTCAAGAGAGTAACCCTGGTACGATTACTCAAAATGAATTCAGCACTCACGGAAGCCAAGCGAATTCAGCTAGCGATCCAGCCGAGATCGACCCCCCTCCTCCTCACTCAAACAAAACTCCGGAGGTTGAAAATTCAGCTGATAACCATCAGCAGAAAAGTGAATCAGCGGAGGAAGCTCTATCGGAGGAGAATAATGAATCGGAAAGGGAAGTACAGGAGTGTGAAATAGCAGCAACGACCAGCGAAACTAGTGTTGCGGAAAATTCGATTAACAAAGCGAATAAGTCGAAATCATTGAATCGACCGCAGCCGACTTCGCAGGACGCTTACGGGCTACGTGAAAGACGAACTCGCCCTATTTATAAAATTTAGTTTCCTTATATTCTTTTATTTATGTGTATTTATAGTTTTATTTCGTAATAATTATGTGTGTTTATGTATTGCAGTGTATTTTATAGTAATTTTATATATTTTTCGTCGTATATATTAGCGTTTTCTGACCCAAACATGGTTTGTTTTGGTTCACTTAGCGAAAATCGGAAACCCGATTTCGTGTTTTTTATACACCCTGTGTCGTGTATACATACATTTTTTAGTGGTTTTTAGCTACTTGTATTAGTAAATACCCCTCCGCACACCTTTTTGTGCAGTTTTTTCTTCAAATTTAAGAGGTATTCTGGGTACTTTGAAAATGGCAGATTTTTTTTCCTCCTTGCTTTAACAGCAAGTGTTAGGCTGGGTCGGTTGGCACTTTTCATCGTATGCACGCAAGTACGATATTATAGATTCCTAATTATGTATATAAAAAATTTTTTTCATGTGTTTTTATACCACTTTTAGTCTAGGAATGTAGTTTGGCATATTATAGTTTTTATTTTGATACTTAGGTGTGACATACCAATTTACCCCTTTGGTTTCGTTCATGAAATTCCTTTTTGTTTTTCTTCTAGTGCAATGTCAGCAGAGTAGTATTTTTATCTAATCCTAGTGGGTAGTGATTTTTTTTTGTAAATATTTTTTTTTCTTCTTCCTGAAAATTCTACCTTTTAAAATTTGTGATTATCTTAAATTTACTTTCTGCTTCTAAATTGTGTTTTTTTTTTTGTATGTATGTCTTCAAAATTAGTAATTATATATACTCTATACACATAAGCCTTTTTATTTCTATGGGAATTATGACCTTGTTTTGTTGTGACTATGTGTTATGAGTCACATCTGTTTTTATTTGGCTTTGGGTATGTAAATTTGGTAGTCTGATGATACTGCATCATCACTGTCTTGGTTTTCTTTGGAAAACCATGTTTCCAGTAAAAAAAAAAAAAAAAATTCTAGGCTGGTTCAGTCTACGTGTGGGTAGCACAAGAACATAACTACTTTTCCCATGCACAGTGTTTTCTTGTTGTAACTGCATTTATATACATTTATTCTACACCCCAAACACCACTTTTACAGACTTTAACTTTATCACGGGGTTCATTTTGCATTTGTTATCCTATTTTAAACTTTGGTATATTGTTACTCGATTACTTTGATGAAATGCGTTGTGTCATAAATCCGTTACATGTGTAAATACCCAGTTGCTTTTTTTTTTGTTTGTTATTGTATGTGCCAGTAGTACTGATATAGGTAAACGTATGTTGTAATTTGATTTTGTTTTCACATCGAACTGGCCAATTTATCATGATTTTATGCAAATGTTGTCTATATTATTATGAGTAATGTATTGTTTTTCAGTTGGCAGTCTCAACACTCTTGCAATCTTTTTCCAAAATTCAAAAAAAAAAGAAAAAAAAACTTGTAAATAATTTAGTTTTTTTTTGGCAAAATTTTGGGCATATAGGTAGATAGGTTAACGTATTATAAGTAGAACCTGCTAGGAGTTGCAACATACAGTAACAGTCGTGGAATTCGGAGCATGCACAGGTATGTTTATAGGTGGGATTCGGTATCAGGAGTTAGAAATGGTTATGTAGTGAAGGTGTCCTACATAGAAACAAAGTGCAGTTTTCCCCGCCTTAGAAGGCAGTACCCCTTAGGTGTCTTGTTACCCCCTTGTGGTTTCCCAGTTGCAGTCGTCAAGTATTTCAGCAGTTACTTGGGAGTGGTTCATGGTGGGCAGCTCTTAGTATACATTCCGGAGTGTATATCTGACAGCGGCGACTTCACTCTATAATTCATGATTGTTCTTCGGACCGATGTCTGGCCTGCTCGAACGGTTAGGTCTTATATTGTGGAATCTCCAGCGTACTGTGAACTACCTCTCAGCCCGGCAACCCTTGCGAGAATTTTTTTTTCTTTTTCGGTCTGCACGTTTCAAAAAATTAAATTTTTTTTTATCAAAAAATTTTATTTTTTTGCGGTAAAGGGAGAGTCATGGTAGGGTAGGTTTTTTCATTTATTCTAAATTTTCCATTTTTTCTTCTTTTCTCTATATTAATTGTAAGCCCCCCCCCCTTTCTCTACTGTTTTATACCATTAGTCTTTAATTTCGGAGTTAAAATACCTTTTCTTTCTTTTAAATGTCTAAGCTAAAACAAATTCATTGTCTCTTTTACTTAAAATCATAATTTTTATATTTCCCCTGTAAGTTATAATTTCACTGGGGTCCTTGTTACCCTGGGAAATTTTCAAATGCTCTCGGACACTTGGGCAATAAAAATCCATTTCCCAGACAACGTATATTAGCTTGTATTGTCAGGAGTTTTATGACTCCATTTATGCTGTTTTTTCGTAAACAACTTTAGCGTTGATGGTCGCCAGTAATCTGCTCTGTTGATCTTTCGTGGAAAAAGCAGGACTCAGGCGACAGATAGTGGCCCGTATTGTTAAAGTTTTATGATTCGTTTTTACGAGCCCAATTATTCTGTTTTATATAAACAACAGTTCACGTGGGAGGTCGAAAGAAGGGACAGCAGACCCTTTTACCTTCGTGGAAAGGGGAGCGAAAACGGAGCAGCTGCCATGCCAATCACCCCTATGTGAAGTAGTTCCACCCGCAAGAGAGCGACGACCAATGGTTTTACGTAACGTATTCGCGGGGAATGTTTTTTTTTTCCCCTGGTATCGCTTGGCGCGGGAGAATGTAACTGGCGAGTAGAAGGTAGCGAGTTAAGAAGTGTGTCTTAATTTTCGGGGAGGGCGTATGCCCCCCCCCCCCTGGATTTTCCTGGTGTTGGCCAGTGATTTAAAAATATTTTATTCGAGTATGGACTGAGGAAGTGATAAGTCGGTTTGCAATGACTGGTGCCTCTAGGTGGAAGCCTCTTTTCGCGTAATGCGATGCCGAAAACAAACATATTATTCGAATATGAATTGACGAAAGAGTAGTCCTAGGAATTGTACCAGTGTTTCTATAAGGAGGATGAATAATTTTTGACTAAGAGTCGGAGAAAAATCGAGGAGAGTCCGAGTTCGGAGTCGTTGATTTCCCACTGAAAATTATGATGTTAGAGAGCACTATGTCAAGATTGGTAGGCATCCATTATTATTTGATTATGGAGCAGTAACTTTGAACTGGGAGCTGACCGGTGCTGTCGCTGTTACTTGTTAATAACATACCATTTAACTAAGAAATAGCCGAACAATCCTATGTAAAGTATGTCAATACCTCTCAGAAATGAGATGCCAGTAGCATTGAGGGATCTCCAAGCTTCTATTTCCAACCTACGTTCATATAAGTAAACACATTTCAAATAAAGACTAGCTGATGTCAGTCTGGTTTAGTCTAGAGAAGTGATTCCCAATTTGTCTCAACCCAAATCCCTAGAAAATCAACACCACGGGTAAACTTTTTGACTGTAGATAAACAGAATAGCTTTTAAACCATTTAATTACGTAAACATCGAGTGTTATGAACTTTAAAAAATGAAATACTGCCAACTGGAAAATCCTCCGAAAAGAGTACTAAGGTTGTGAGTATCTTTTTTTATATGATTCCTTATTATGTGGTCAATATCATATTTTATTTACTATTATTAACACACAGGAAACAATAATATAAACATGTGTATGTAAATATCTGACCTGTTCTTCTACAAATAAATCCTGAACCACTGTGCTAATTAGATATTATCTTAATATGTCAACTTTTTAAAGAATACACTCATGCTGTGTTGTAGAAGTTCATTCCTGCTTATTTCAATTAAATTCTACCTTTTAGAAACTGAAGAGTTTTTGTTTAATTATTTAAATAATCAGAGCAAGTAATTATTTAATATTTAATTCTTTTCTAAGATGAATTTACTGAAATTGAAATTCCAAGTAACCTACTTTTGTCAATAAAAATTAATATAAGTAAAATTTAAATTCTTTACTTGTTTTTGAGAATGTTGTATTATTCTTATTAAAAGAATTAAATTTAATGAAGTAAACTTAAATTCTTGATCTGTTTCTGAAAATGTTTATTAATTTGGTTTTCCTTAAATATTAAATTGCTTCTTTTAAATATTGTGAAGTACCTTTTATTTTCCTCTATAAAGAAAGAGATTTAATAAATAAAGTAAATTTAACCTGCTTTTAATTGAAGTAAAAGAATTGAAGATAACTGTAAAAGAAAAATTTTATATTAACTATGTTTAATTCTTAAAGTTTATTAGCTGCATTTAAGGTAATTAAATCACACCAACTTCTTATTAAAAGAAAATTGTTCTACCTAATTTTTTTCTTGGTATGGTACTATCCACTATACAAAATCACTCGCATGGTTCTGGCAAAATGGTACATTGATATGATCATGTTATGTAATTTTAATTATTTATTTCTTTATTTTTATTAATTAACTTCCCCCTTTTTTTTGTGCCTTTCGAAAATTATGGAAGGATTCTAGGACCCCTTTTTTATGTTTTTCTTATTCAAAATCTGTTCTACAAAGTTTTAATGAATTTCATTTAAATTACCATAGCAATGTTCCAATTCGTCAAACCACTTGTTGGGTATAGACGGTATGATGATGAATGAGAATTTTGTTGATACCTTTTGGCAAATTTATTCATTTACTTAATTAATTTTTAGTTATTCAAAATTTATTTGGTTTGTTTTGTTTATCGCATCTCTCTGATTAGTTTTTTTAATTAGTAATTGTGTAAAATTGTTTCAATTTCTGAAATCAACAAAATTCATTCTTTTGGTTATTTATCACTTTATCAAATACCCCAACAGACCCGTCCCGCGTTGTCAGGAAATCAGATCTTTCTGTTGCGGTTTCGATAAAAATAGTCATTTTCGGCGCGCAGTCTATTCTAAACAAACCTCTCTCCGAACGAAACTTCGGCACTCGTCCCCGCTGACTAAGGCATTGTATAGCAGGCGTGCTACGCACGCACTGCAATATCGTTTAGTTTCATTTTCCACCACTAGGGGGCTCGAAATCATCTTACTTAGTTATTTATATCTTAATTAGTTCATGTTAAGTTGAATGAGTCAATTGCCGTCGATGAAGATTCCAAACATTTCTTAAAACACATTACTGGAAATATGAAATGCCCTAGGTCGACCACTTTTAACCAACCTATCTCCCACACCCCCACAGTTGACGACATGCAACCACCATTGTGCACGATGGGCGACTCAAGACTACGACCACACATAAAAGCCAGTTGTCTGCGCTGGGTAGTTGTGGCTGCAAAGTGAAATATAGAGACACACACGTCTCTCTCTATATATATATAATATATATAGGGTAGGCCGACCCAAGAACAGCCCAAGTGAATGAACAAATATTAAATAAATTCATATTTAATACTTTGGAAAATTTTCATAGAAAATCTCCCACGCTTGCATTCATAATATTCAAATGTATGTTGGCTATATACCTATTAAGCAATTAAAATTAAAATATTAAATATTTTAATGGAATAAGGGGTTTGAAAAACTACCCGCTAGATTGTGTTACAACATTGCTGTAATTCAATTGAACAGGAAGCTATCTCATTACTGAATAGTTACTGTCAAAGTCACAAGATTTCAATTTGAGAACATGTTGGATTTTCCATGACTGAACATCACATGGTTTCAGTGCTGAAATAATAAGGTAATTGCTATGTCATTGCATATGTTTCATAATAATTAATTGTTTTTATATGCATTATGCACTAGTTTCATTGAAAACACATTAAATATACATATTATAGCTATGTTTCTAATTGGTCTGACCATTGTGAAATAAGTAGAATTTGAGAATAGGGGGTGTTTAATAACTGATTTTGCAAATGTTAAAACTCCAATGACTGAACACCTATTCATTCACTGGAATTTGTCTGTATTGCACAGAATCCAAGCGAAGAACTTATTTCATAATCGTTTTATTCATTATATATGCATCAAATTAACTGAATGAGCAGAAAACAGTCTCTAAGAAATTATTGAACACAAGTGTTCTTTTACTGAAAGGAATACATTTAGTTAGTTTTTTTTAGTGAATGAACTGTTTGGGCTTTATGTCTCTGTGGCTTTTTTTATAGCCTATAACTTGAGCTGTATTAGCCTATATAGCGAATTTTCAACAATGATAACAAATTAAATGATAAAATATATAAAAACATAACAAAAGAACACATACACACACATTTTTAAATATAATGATTATTGATGTGCTTCAAATCTTATATTTTCATTGTTTTTAGATGACTGATAGAAATATTTGTACTGATAACCCAGAAGATTCCTCAAATATTAAATATAGAAGATTCAAGTACGCCACAGAGGACCTTGAAAATGCTTTACAAGCTGTGAGTCCATGTCAGCTAAGTTTGAACAAGGCATCTCTTCATTTTAATATTCCAAGAGCAATGTTGTCTATGACACTGTGAGAGAAAACAATTGAAGGTAGTCCTATGAGATTATTGCCTGTGTTGGCCTTTGAAGAAGGAAAACACATTGAATATTGGATAGTTGAAAATTGAAATTGGATTTGCAATGCATAAGGATGAAGTAAAATATGCTGTTTACAATGTCACGAAACAAACATGATAAAAAATTCATTTATAGACAACAGTCCAGGGGAGAAAAGGGTGTCTACCTAAAATGGCATCCAGGAATAACACAAAGTAATACAGAAATAATTTCAAAAGAGAAAGCTCGTCTCACTGAAGAGAGTATTCGACAGTGGTTACAAGAACTTCAAAAATTCCCTGAAGCGAAACCTGTTCCCAACTTTTATGTGGCGATCGTATACAAAATGCTGATGAAGCTGGCGCTGAATGCTGCAATGCTGCCCAAACACAGGAAAAGTCACGGGTCCTAAAAATTATAAACACTTCTACACAGCTCCACCTGGGAAAGAAGACTAAAGCATTACAGTTTTCGCAAACTTTTCTGCCAGTGCTAAAAAATTTCTTCCGATGATTATATATCTATATCAAAGGATTCTGGAGTTTGACTCTTTCCTGAAATAATGAAGTATAGGGCCAAAGATTTCAGAAAGTAGAATCAATTTTATTTTTATAAATCTGAAATTTATGATTACTTTCAAGGCTTAAAGCTGATAATTTTTAAAGTTAATTGATTATCATTCTAGGTTTAAAAAGCCTATAATTAAGTATACACATGTTATAAGTTACTTGTACATGTTGTAAAATAAATAACATAGTACGAAACTTAAGTTTTGTTTAATTACTGTCCGTTATTTCACCGGACAATTTTGAATTCATTCACTGTTATGAACTGTCCATTTACTTGGTTTGTGCATAGCTTTTTATACACCTCTAACATTAAAAAAAAATAAAATATAAACTTTGTTTTATTATTTTTTTATCATTTGTATACTATCACATATATTTGAACTTTCAGATACTAAAAGATACCATTTATTAAAATATTATCAATCATTTTCTTTTAAAATGTGCTTAAGTGTTCTTTTCCTGGTCCGACTACCCTATCTATCTATCTCTCTATATATATAGATTTAGCACGAAAATTTTTAATGTAATTTTGGCAATATATCTGTTATACTTATTACAAATAAGTGTAAACTATGTCATTTGAAATTGATAAAGTTTAAGTCAATTAAATTGCACTGCAGTATTTTTTAAATGTATCTATCTCTTAACGCATATTCAAAGGATTCAAATAATTTTAAATTGTTCATGCATAAATATCGATCTCACTGTGAGGGTTTATTGCATTTTATTAATTCAATGAAACTAATAAAAAAGTTCCCTGCGTATAAAAACCATTTTATTAAATTATTAAATAAAGAAGTTTTCGTACATAAAAATAAAATTGAATTTTAAAAAACTATCACCTAAGAATCAAAAGCACTTCATAAACATAAGATTAATATTACAAAAGTTTTATTTTCAAGTATATTTGCTATTTCTCTGTATAAAATCTTTAAAAAACGCAGAGAGCAGGCGATATTTATGATTTTGTGCTTCTAGCGTTTCAAATTTATCGGTAATCGATAAATTTGAAAGGAGGTCATGAAAGAAAATACTTTATGAAAATATAGAATTTGGGCAGTCCCAAATTGTGAATAAATAAAATGTCATATTTTTTTGAGTATACAATTATTTAAAAAGTGTTAAATTATGACAAAATTATTTAGGTAAAAATGTATTTTTGTAAACATTTTAGAAAATATAGTAATCTTGTTTGAAAATAAGTTTTAGTAATTTATTAAATATATATTTATAAATATGTTGTTTAAAATAAGAATTATATATTTTTAAAGATATTGTTAAATATATCATGATATAAATTAAATTTCAATTATATACCGAACAATGTGATTTTCGCCATTTGTGCGATAGGGCCCAAAATGCTACCCAATAAGCCTAAATCGATAGCATTCCAAAAACAGGTATTACAGGCTGAGGACACTGATTAATACACTATAAAAATCCTTCGGAAACGTTTCTGAAAAATACGGGCAGCGAAGAATACTTTGTTTTTATAAATAATGCTTTAAATTTTGGAAATGTATGGGTTTCTGGGGATTCGAAAGACAATGGAACACGCTATTCGGAATTTCGGATAACTCAGAAGATTATATTATATTTTCGTTCGTGGTTATAGTATATTTTCATAAAATAAGAAACATTGGTCATTTTTTACAGTGTACAATTCAGAAACTTCGAGTTAAAAACTCATTTTTATTTGTATTAATCATAATACAACCTGTTTCAGAAAACTGAACCCAATTTTATGTTATTCGATTTCGTATACCATGTTTTATTACTTATTATCAGTAGTTATTTATAACTTGCATGAAACAAGCTATAAAAATGAGGGAAAAGAAGAATTAATTTTATTACTTACCCATCATAATTAGTGTATGGTAAGTCTTGTAATCGTTTTGAAAATCGAAAAAAAAAATTGACGGATTTAGACGTTTCAGACACTGGAGATTCCGAAAAACATATTTTTAGAAAAAATAATCGCCGTCCGTCTGTGTGTCAGTGTGTCTGTAAACGCTCTGCCTCCCGAAAAAATTGAGATAGCGACTTGCAATTTGGTATGTACTTAGTATGTAATAATGGGAAGAAGCCTATTTCATTTCAATAACTGGAACTATCTTTTTCGGATCTTTCTTTTTATTCTTTAATCGTTTTGAAAATCGAAATTTTTTTTGATGGATTTACACGTTTCAGACACTGGAGATTCCGAAAAACATATTTTTAGAAAAAAAAAATTGCCGTCCGTCTGTGTGTCTGTAAACGCTCTATCTCCCGAAAAAATTGAGATAGAGACTTGCAATTTGGTATGTACTTAGTATGTAATAATGGGAAGAAGCCTATTTCATTTCAATAACCTCGATTAACCGGAATTATTTTTTACGGACTCTTGAAATATTCGTTCTGATAAAAGATATATAAAATTTTTCGAAATTGTTCATTTTAAAGAGTGAATATATATATAAAAAATGCAAAAAGAATGAAGTCGATCGGATAATGAGTTGCCGAGATATTTGGAATCCTATTTTCCACACTTTTCGATTTTTCATGACCCTGTATTTCATCCAAATTTCACTTTAAAGATATATTTTAATTGGAAATTTTACGCTTAATCAGATGCAATAAATCGCTAGTTAATAGGATTATTATTTTTGGAGTTATAAGGAAAAACCTTTTTCAAGCAATTAAGTAATCGAACCTTTAAAGTTTATGACGTCATCAAGCCACGATTTTATTTGAATTGCAATGCATTTTATAAGTAGTTTACACATTTTTATTTTAATATTTTACATTATGCATATCCATGATGGGTAAGTATTAAGGTGGGCCCCAACGACTACTTTATAACAAAATATAAATAAAAACAATTTTTATCTTAAACAACTGCTGACGGACGGACTCTAGTTTGTTTTTACGATGTAGGCACACATTCTATATAAATATATTTTATTACACTGCTCTAAAGTGAGCACGGACAATTTTACGATGTGCTTTAAAAGAATATAAATCCCGTATCTCTTTTTTTCTTAACAGCCATTGTACCAATGTTTTATGAAAAAAAAAAGAATTTAATAATTCGTGTTATTACTTACCCATCATATGTAGTATAGGGTAAGTCTTGTAATCGTTTTGAAAATCGAAAAAAAATTTGACGGATTTACATGTTTCAGGCACTGAAGGTTCCGAAAAACATATTTTTAGAAAAAAAAAATTGCCGTCCGTCTGTCTGTTTGTGTATCTGTGTGTCTGTAAACGCTCTATCTCCAGAGCAAATTGAGATAGAGACTTGAAATTTGGTATGTACTTAGTATGTAATAATGTGAAGATGCATATTGAATCTCAGTAACCTCGATTATCCGGAACTATTTTTTTCGGAGCCTCGAAATATTCGTTCCGATAAAAGGTATAAAGGTTTTTTTAAGGAGTGAATAGAAAATACGATAAAAAAAACATAAATAATGAAGTCGGTCGGGAAATTAGTTGGCGAGATATTTGTAATCCTATTTGCCACACTCTTCGATTTTTTTTCATGTCCCTGTATTTCATTCATATTGCAATTCAAAGATATATTCTCATTGGAAATCAGACACTTAATCGGACGCAGTAAACTCTTAGTTAATATGATTATCAATTTTGGAGTTATAAGGATGTTTCTTAATTCAGTAATAGAGCATTTGAAGTTGATGACGTCATCAAGCCACGATTTTATTCGAATTGCAATGCATTTTATAAATTGTTGACACATGTTTTATTTTTATATTTTATAGTATGCATATCCATGATGGGTAAGTATTACGGGGGCCCCCAACGACTAGTTTTTAATCAGTTGCGCGCAGTTACATGCAAATTAATAAAAAAGTACAATTCAGAAACTTCCATTTTAAAACTCACTTTTATTTATACTAATCACAATACAACCTGTTTCAGAAAACTGAATCCTCTTTTATGTTATTGGATTTCGTATACCATGTTTTATTACTTATTATCAGTAGTTATTTATCACTTGCATGAAAGAAGCTATAAAAAGAAGGGAATAGAAAAATTAATTTGATTTATCAGAGAATATAAATAAAAACAATTTATATCTTAAACAACTGCAGACGGACGGACTCTAGTTTGTTTTTACGATGTAGGCACACATTCTATATAAATATATTTTGTTACACTGATCTAAAGTGAGACGGACCAATTTTATGATGTGCTTTAAAAGAATATAAATCCTGTATCTTTTTTTCTTAACAACTATTGAACCAATGTTTTATGGAACAAAAGAATTTAATAATCCGTGTTATTTTTGTTCCATTCTCATATTTGCTGTTTTTAATAGAACACAAACGTTTATTGCGTTAATGAAAATATTAAATATTATTGTTATGAAAGTTATAGCTGTTTGTGGCAAAGACTTCTTAATTTTCATGAGTTGGACTTTAGCTGAGACATGAATAAAATGAATAAAAATATGGAAAAACTTGGAAAACAGACACTTATTTCTGTGTAGAAGAGCCAAAAAAATGAAAATAGCTGATTTTACCTAAAAGGTTTGGACATTATTTCTAAAATAAATAGACGATTTATTCCACGTATGTTCATTCAGTAACCTTGCTTTTCCCTTAAAGTATAAAATACGCTATGCATCTATACTTTGAAGTGTATATAACAAAAAATATCAGTAGTTTACATAATTACAAACACACACACACACACATACATACACACACACACGCACTCATATATATATATATATAATATTATTTCATTCATATATTATTATTAAACTATGTACTATTGCTTCATTAAATAGATTAAATAGATTAATTTTTATTTAAAGAATAATTTCTGTCATTTATTAAATATTTTGCCCTCTTATTCTAAAATACAAATTTGTCTTTAATTTGTGGCATATTATTAAGACACTATTCGTCAAGTATTAAAATAAGCCCTAATGACGGAGCGTTATTCTGCGCACAATGTATAAAATATCTATCTACTTATGTCTTACTAGCTGCTATGCCTGGCGTTGCTCAGACCCGTGATAAAAACCTTAAAAATAAATAAAATCAATGTTGAATGATTTTATATTTTTAAATAAATTCTATCCAAACGAACTGAAGGGCGGTCGTTATGGTGATTGCCGATTTAATTTCTGACATTTTGATATATTAAACTTTCAATTCTGACGAAAAGTTCCTGAGGAAACCTAAATAATATAAAGCGCTCCCCCACCTTTCCTCTTATAAACTCAAAATAATATACAGTATTGGCCAATTTATTAGTCCCATTCAAAAAAAAATTCCAAAACCTTGTTTCAGAGAGGATTATATTAAAATTAAATAAAAATCCTGCACTCGTGGCATCCTAATTCCATTTTATATTTTAATAGAATAGCACTATAATTTGTGACTCGTGCTATAGCCAGAATACGTCAGGACACATGATGTTTTAAGAGCCTACGCTAGTCACACGAAGAAACGCTCCAGCTAATGTTAAGTTTATGGAAAGGTTATCGCGCGATTTCTCGCTCGCATTTTAATATTTTTAAATGATTCTTTTTGCATAGGATAGCTGAGGTCGATCTCTAACGTTGTTAGGTTTTATTTTTTCGATTTTGATTCCAGTTTTTTTATGTAAGGGTAATTTCACTTTCAGAACCGGTTCCAACCGGTTCCAAAATTGAAAATGTCCGCGTGAGCGTTTTTTCGCGTGATTGATGTAGGCTCTTAAGAGTATCATTATCTTTTAACGCGTGAAGAATTCGCTTGGTACTCCATTGTGAAATTTGGTAATTTTTGAAATTCGATATTTGAAAAACGGCATAACCATTACATTTGAAATTTATATCAAGAAAAATACAATTTTTTACCTTTCTAACGCAGTTTGTTTAACAATTTTCTGAAAAATTCTTTTCGAGCTATTAATTTTTTCAGCAACTTCAAATGTTTCATTTACCGATATTAATCTGTGGCAACGATTATCGAAAATTCCAGTTTTCAGCAACGCATAGCTTT
This sequence comes from Maratus michaelseni, assembly GCA_963931845.1. NCBI lineage: Eukaryota > Metazoa > Arthropoda > Arachnida > Araneae > Salticidae > Maratus > Maratus michaelseni. The sequence continues at coordinate 266,089,511 of OZ007596.1, read as the reverse complement.
TTATTAAAGAGGATGATTGATAAAAAATAGTAATTTAATTTATCTAAAGTAAAATATAAAGGAGTGGTGTTGTGTTAATATTCTTTAAAAGTTTTATAGACGTGTGTGTAACAATATTAAAATAAGTTTTAAATTTTTCGGCAACATTTGTCATTTAAGAAGTACACGACCCCTAAAATATATCCCCCACATTTTTTCCTTCTTTCTTCCCTTTTTTTGCTATGCAATGGTACCGCCCGTTGGACGAATGTGAATGGTTTGAACTCTCCCGTCGGCTCGCAGTATAGAGACATAGTGTTTGCAAGAATGCGATATAGACATTTGTTTTAACACCAGTTTTAATTATAAAACCTGATGAAGGCTGGGTTCACTGCCGAAAGTGCCTGATTTATTTTAATGTTTTAAGATATAAATAAAGTTTTTGTCATCTTTTAGGTAATGGAATCACATATTTCTGTGTGTACTTTTATCCTAAAATATAAGTTACACAACATAACGTTGCTCGGTTTTTCCAAACGAACCTCTATTTTATTTTTTAACGAAACTCGAATAAAACAATTCTTGTATAAAACGAACCTGTCTCCAAACTAATTTAATACTTTCGACGATACACACCCGTGGGTGCCACTCGCACCTTTGTATATTTTATAAAACGAACCCGAATTTATATGATTTTATATTTTCAAACGAATCATTTTACAAACAAACCTAGTTTTTGTTCCCTGAGGACTTCGGCAGTGTTCATTCATGCTTATTACGCACGCTCCTATCCATTTTTGCAAACAAATGCGGAATTTGAAAATTTTGAAATTTTTAAGCGAAGATCTACATTGTTAAATATTTGCAGCAAACTGTCCAGTCATTCGACCGTTTTTATAGAAAACGGTTACATAGCCATAATTTAACTATATTATGACCGTAATATGGGGAATATTATGGTCAGAATACAGTTAAATTACGATTATGTAACTGTTTTACATAAAAATGGTTGAATGACTGGACAGTTTGCTGCAAATTTTTAACAGTGTAGCCGAACAAACAACAATTATAGGCCGCGCTGCTTTCAACTCAGTAGACTGGGTAGACAAATTAGAATTTAATCTCTAGATGGCTCCCGTTATAGTGATTGCTGATTTTATTTCTGGCATTTAGTTTTAATACAGTTTCAAATTTAACCATAAATTGATAAGGAAAACCTAAATGATAAAACAACAGAGCCTTTCAGAGTTTGTGTTGTAAATATAAGATACGTAATTTTTTCCTATCTTTAAATAAAGTAATTTGGTAAAGAAATCATCGAAATATGCCAATTAGCTTTAGAGTTTATATTTTAAAACGGCAGTAAAAATCCTCTCGTTCAATCCCTCGTCTTCTTTTAAAACACAAAATCTTTTTACTGATGAAACGGAAGAATGTCTATAGAAAATAGAAGGGACTAAAACCATTGGAACACCAATAACCATGCCACAAGTCACTTAATATGGATATAAGACCTACAAAGACACTGAGAAAAAGTATCAATGCTCCAGCGATTGTTCTCGAAACTGCAGAACAGATAGAAAAATTTGAAAAAGATGCACAGAAAATAATGGTGCTGAATGAATAAATATGCATATTTTATTTATTAAAAGATTATCTCGGAAAGTAGGAAAAAACTTATAAGTGTGTATTTTTTTATTATATTTCCATCCGGGCCACGTAGATGTCAATTTCAAACTAAATAAAAACGGAGTACAAGAAAACGATCTCCATAAATGATTTTTGTCATAGGAAATCAGAAAAGTATATGAAATAAGTGTGTATTTTTGGTTTTTGCAATTCTATTCGAGCCACATAGATGGCAGTTTAAAACTGAAAAAAAAAAAGAAAAAAGAAAACGATCTCTAGAATATATTATTTTTAAAATAGTAAATTTTAATGGTACAATTGAGAAAATACACAAACAGTGTTAATCACTGTAAATATGAAAACGATCACAAAAAATATGTTGAAATAAGAAAAATGATATTTTAAAGATAAAAAAATAAGAAAATAAAAATTAATCTACAGAATTTTATGTACGACATAATAATTCCTAAACAAACAATAAAGCATAAAGTACAGAAAATAATTTAAATTTTTTTTTATCCTGATAAAATTTATTCATTGTTATTTTATTGTTATTAAAAGAAGGAAATACTTCAATAATCTGAAGTAATGTTTCACTAAGATAAAAAAAATTTTTCCAAATACTACTACGTAAATGTTTCTTTTTAAACATTAGTTAAAAAAATATGAAAAAATAAAAATAAACGTTTAAGTTTCGATATTTTTTTATTGCTCTTAACTAGATTAATTTTTTCAACTGAAGCTGCTAAAAATAAAGATATGTTAAGAGCCAAAATATCTAGACTTAGATGTGTACACTCTGGTAAATCACAGAATTGAATTTACACTAATTTGCTAAATGGATAAATGTGTAGTGTTTAAGAGTACCATTGTTTTTTAATGCTCTTTTTAGAAACGAGTACGTAATGCCTATTTTTTAAAGTATGAAAATTGGACTTTTATTAATATATTTATAGTATAGTATTTATATTACCTTTGTTGTATAAATGACCTTTCAGGAAACAAATACGTAATGCCTATTTTTTAAAGTATGAAAATTGGACTTTTATTAATATATTTATAGTATAGTATTTATATTACCTTTGTTGTATAAATGACCTTTTAGGAAACAAATACGTATATCATATTTCTTAAAGTATGAAAAGTGAAATCTTACTAAATATACCTTTGCGTAAGTTATAGAATCCAGTATTAATAACAAGGATATTTTCGTATTTTTATTATATATATATATATATATATATATATTACTTTTTGAAATGAACATTTTATTCAAATTAGAAAGTGTAAAAGTAAACTAGTCGTTGGGGGCCACCGTAATACTTACCCATCATGGATATGCATAATGTAAAATATTATAATAAAAATGTGTAAACTACTTATAAAATGCATTGCAATTCAAATAAAATCGTGGCTTGATGACGTCATACACTTCCTTATAACTCCAAAAATAATAATCCTATTAACTAGCGGTTTATTGCATCTGATTAAGCGTCAAATTTCCAATTAAAATATATCTTTAAAGTGAAATTTGGATGTAATACAGGGTCATGAAAAATCGAAGAGTGTGGAAAATAGGATTCCAAATATCTCGGCAACTAATTATCCGATCGACTTCATGCTTTATGCAAAATTTATGTTTTTTTATTGTCTTTTATATTCATTTCTTAAAATAAACAATTTCGAAAATTTGTATATACCTTTTATCAGAACGAATATTTCGAGAGTCCGAAAAAAATAGTTCCAGTAAATCGAGGTTATTGAAATGAAATAGGCTTCTTCCCATTATTACATACTAAGTACATACCAAATTGCAAGTCTCTATCTCAATTTTTTCGGGAGATAGAGCGTTTAGAGGCACACTCACAGACACACCGACACACAGACGGACGGCAATTTTTTTTTTCTAAAAATATGTTTTTCGGAATCTCCAATGTCTGAAACGTGTAAATCCATCAAAAAAAAATTTCGATTTTCAAAACGATTACAAGACTTACCCTATACTACGTATGGTGTGTAAGTAAAAAGAAAAACACTTTCATTCGAATTCATCTGTAACCACTTTATTACACGTTTTATTTTTTAAAAATGAGTTAAATTAAACCTTTCACTGCTTAAATCTTTTCTAAAATAAAACATTAAATAAAAGAAAATTCTTGAGCCAAACTGAGTAGTTGAAAAGCATTACAGAAACGTTTACCTGATTCAACTACATTTATATATTTACGGATGCAGAGTAAGGATTTTCCTGAAAAGATTTTACTTTTAATTAAATGCTTTTCTGCCGTAAAGTCAGATAAAATGTATCTTGGTGAAAAGAATTTTAATCAAAAGAAACATGGTGCAACGTTTATTTATTTATTCTTTTATTTCGGTGATTTATCGAGACATGTCAAATTGCATATATATTAAATGATGTATTTATTGTTTAAATATCATGTAATAAGCTATCCATGTAATTTGTCGTATGTATACATAAGCGTTCGCGATTCATCAATCATAAAATGCAATAAATGTGTTTGATTTTCGTACAGAAATTAAATTACTTAAAGTTATTTTTTTTATAATTAAGAAGTGATGATCGGTCAGGTTTATCTACAATTTAATGCTGTATAAGAAAATCTTGTTCCAATTGGTGCACGCATTTATAATTTTAGATATACTTTCTGTATAAAGAATTTTTAATGTCGTGCAATAATGTTTTTTACATGTAAGTAAATGTCCTGTTCTTTGTATGAAGCACAGGGATATAATACTCATTTTGCTTAACTTTGTTTGCGAAAGAATTCGTTTTCTGTGACATTATTACATACAAAAATAACATTAAAAGATAAAAAATCACTTTCGCATTGTAAATCCCGAAAGCTAATTTATTGGTTATTTCATTAAAATCGAGAAATTAATTAATTGTGTATGAAGAAGAGTAATTTTAAAATTCTAATTTTAAGATTCCAATTCAATTTTTAGTTTCTGGATATGTACAGTTTTTAATATGATTTTTTTTTAATCATAATGTGTTAAAGAATTTAGCCATAGTGTTATGACGGTCTCGTCTAGACACTGTAATTAGGGCAATAAAATAAGCAAGACGCCATTTATGACTTTTAACCGAATGTTCGCTCAACAATCTGTCAGAAGTGATTTACACGAAGTACGTAAGCGAATTTGTGGCACCGGGCAAAGGTCAAAAGACAACATTAGTGTGGGATAGCACGGAAACGCAATTTACAATTATTATGCAGCATGTTGTTAAAATAAAACGCTAATTCGCTTGAGGCTTAAAAATGCCCACACCAACGGAATCTACCTGACGCACCCCCTCCCCCTTCCTTAGAATTACCTTCCCAAAAATTATGTTTTCGTTCTGAGAATTAATAACTTTTGTTTGGAAAAAAAGATATTCGAATGGAATACTGCAGCGTTAAGAATACATAGAATCTACGATGCGTTATCAGCATTTCTCTCCAGTCAATTTGGAAGATGATGCTAGAAAAAAAAAGAAATCTTGCATCAATAAGAATCGGTCAGACCTGAGATAATTCCTGACACCCACGAAATTCAATAGAATATTTGCCAACCACACATGTGAAGTGGAGGGAGAGATTTAGAATTGTCTTAACACTAATGAAACGAACTTCCCAAAGCAAAACTGCGAGCCAGATCTCCAGCATCAAGGTAAGCCCAGTAGGGATATTTAGGCGCACCATTTTGATCTTTAGGTGCACGAACTTTTAAAATACCAGATCTGGACAATACAGTATAAAGATAAATTATCGAACAATACTCGTCCGCCAAATGCTGATAGTCGACGCAAGAGCGTCACCTGAACTCCCAAATTTTAACGACTGCAGTTATTCCTATTAATTCCTATTATAGGAGACATGTGCAGCGAAATATTAATTTATCCAGCAATTTCCATCTACTAAAAGCCTGATAGCTGACGCCGCATAATACGTCGTTCTGTGTTATCCAAAGAAAGGACAGTTAATATGCTTAGGGATTAAAAAAAAGAATTAGATATTTCGATATTTTCGCACCACACTAATGTAGACAGTGGTGTACACTCTTTGGTATCATTTTAAAAAGGTATATAAAATAAAATAAAGAGAAAAGAATAAGTATGTTGTTACCAACTGTATATTTATTAAAAAATAATAATGAGATTAATAGTGATAAAATAGTATTTGAAAGTCAGGATAAAATGATGCATTTTATATATGATATGTTCCGATGATTGCCTCATTATTGAATAAAATTTGAACGGACCATGTATAGAAATAATTGAATTGTGAGCTAGGGAAAGAAAAGAAATATTATCTTAAGGTGGAAAAAAGTAAATTATACGGAAAAATTGTAGAAAATCAAAATATATTAGATTTATATATAGTGATTACACTTGTTCTTTAATAAATTACGTATGGATATTATAATGAAACAGACTTCAAGTTTTACATCATTACACATCGGTTTAGGTATTTAAAGTTATCTAAATCTTTAATTTTTTAATAAATAAATTAAAAATTTTAGTCACATTCAGCAAATTCACAGTAACGCACGTTATATTAAGAAGCTCTAGTTTTAGAAGGTAGTATTAAATTAGTTATTAATTTGCTACATATCATATTTATTTCCGTTATCGTTTCCTTATTTTTGATGTGGTAAGATATTCTTAAAAAAAATTGGAATTGATAAGAATTCATAAAAATTTTGTAGACACTAAGCGTGAAATTAACGCTAAAAATAGGAGCGAAAGAATGATCAATATTCCATGATATAGAAATATGACACCTCGCTTAAAACTAAAAAGTTTGGCTAAAACGTTTTTTAAAAGCCAAAATTGCAGATAAAATATTACGTCTTTTTCTACAATACCACACCATTTTAAATATAGTGCGTAAGTATTTCGAAAGTAGATTTAATTTTTAACGTTTCCAAAAGTCTTCTTAATTATCTTTTTAAAAATAATTTATATCTGATGATTGAAAGCTTCATGTATAATACGTTTACGGTTGTTTGTTATTTTTTACTTAAATTGAATTAAAAATAAGAACATTATTTTCCTAATTTACTTTCTTATTAGGTGTAAGACAAATTTGGCTGGTTTACAATTTCGATTTTTTTTTTGTTTAATGAAAACTCTACGCACGCGAAAATCACATTTTATTAGTTAGAAATCAATATCAAAATTTTTAAGGCAATTTCAGAGCTATAAAACTGAATTTCGAGTAAACAGTGATGCAAACGTTTATCGCGCTTTTTAAAAAACAGCTCTTTAAAAGTTCAGCTCTGAGTATTTTTAAGAAGTTACATATATTTTGGAAAGTTAATCGTCACAATTTTTTCTGGTGAAATACGTAGAAATTTTCTTGCTTTTTTGTGTAATTTTAAGTGACGAAATTTTCGTTTTAAAATGTCCATTATTTTTAAAATGACTACATATTCAGAATAAAGAAAACGTTTGTCACACTTTATTATATTTTGAGTTTACGATGAGTTATCGTGTCTACTGTTTGACCCTATTTTTCGATGTACTGCTGCCCATCAGCTGTCAAGTCAATTTTTCATAATATATCAATTTAAATAAATATTTTTTCCTACTTATGTATAATAATGTAAAGTAAATGGAGTTTTATTAAATATTTTCATTTCTTTAAAACAATTTCCCGGATAATGATTTTAATTTCAGCGCGTCAAAGTTATGTTACCCCTATATATTAGGTTTTCGCTACACATTCCTATTAATTTCACTACACTGTTCTGTCCTCACCAAAAAATAGTAGCTTAAATTTGGACGACTTGCAAACGCCAGTGAGTATTCTTAGAAATGTATAACGATGACAACTACTGGTATTGTGATTTTCGCTATTATTGCTCTCGCTTCAATTCTAAACGTAACATAATTTTATTTTTGACATAATCGAATATGGAAAAAATGTTCTTTCTAAGGAAATTCATTTTTAAACTGTATCTCATTTTTTTGCCTTTTTAAATATTATCCAAGCATGATTTTTTATAATCTTTCTCAACAATTAAAGTTTACTACTAAAAATTAAAAGTATCCGAGATTGGAAAATAATTGCTAATAGCAAATTAAAAAGAGTTCTCTTCCTTTATTATTATTATTTATGTATTTACATTAAGAGACATAAATTGGCTGTTCTTAAAAGCATTGCTCTAACGGAAGCAATATCCTTTAAAACGGATGTCAATAGAACAAAAGTTTTTAATGAATACTTCTGCGTCATATAAGCCATTTGTGTATTTACCCGATTTTAGAAAATTAATAATAAAATTAGATAAACTGTAAAATACGACACTTTCCCAAAGAATTAAAATCTGTATACGATAAAACCGATTTTTAAATTTTGTAGTTGTTGTTGTTTACAATTGCATTCAAACACTTCTAGATTACAATTAAAATAGTCAATATTACCGAGGACTTGATACTCCTACTATCAGTTTGTTTTACGTTTTATTTCTTTCCATATTTATTTTTTATGTGTCTTCCATCGCTTTAATTACTTTCCCCAATCTGATACTGTTCTTCTCTTTCTTCCCATCTAGCATGTGCTGTCATTTTTTTTAAATTAGTATTTCGAGTATTAATTTCCCCCTCACCTAAATATGCAATGTTTTATTTTTTTCTAGCTCCAAAATAATTGTTGCACATTTAAATTTGTGTAGAGTTCTTAAACAAAGTATTTTGTGCTTCGTTTATCTCATACATGGTTATTAGTATAAACACCATGTAAATAAACAAAAAATATATAATATATATATATATATATATATATATATATATTGTCAAACTACAGCATTACAGAAAATTTATAACTTTAAAATTACAGTTAAAAAATAGTACTTTTACATGTGTCGGCATTTCTACCAAATAATATATTGTATTATTTTATTCTTTTTAACTTTGCATTTTTGTGTAGATTATAATATATATATATATATATATATGTGTGTGTGTGTTATATAAAAAATTTATTTCCTTCGTATCCTTCCATTTTATTCGAATTAATCTTTTAAATTAATCTAACTTCTGACATAGTCAGCATTTCCTTATTTCTTAAAAATATTTATTCCTATTTAACATCCTTTTAAAAGTAAATATCCGTATATTAATAATTATTTTATTCCAAATCTGAATCTAAAATTTTAAGTTCATTCGTAGCTTTTATCAGCTCCCCAATCTATAAAATTACGAGACGCGTTCTCATTTCGAATGTTTTTTAAAAAGCCATTTTCTTTTTATTATTATTATTATTGCTCTGATTTTTTCGCGCGCTTGGGATTTTCACTTCAAAATTTATTGGCGACCTGCGTCGGTACTCTTTCGTGTCTTAGCTTCTCCCTCGCACCTCATTCGCTGGGCTGGAGCTCACCTCTCAGTCATTGGTTTGTACGCACGTGACGTAGTTTTTTGTATGTGTCCGCGGAGTGAACAAAACCAGCTCGCATCCGTCGGAGAGAGAGATTTTTGACGTATCTGAATATTAAATATACTGTCAAAAACATAAACACTTTTTAATTCGACTAAAGAATGTTAAAATATGAAAGTTTAATTTGCAATTTTAAGAGTTCAGGTAATATAGTAAAAATAACTTACCACACACATATTTTAAAAAGATGTTTTACATTATTATTAGTAAATGTATTTAAATAAATATTGTAATATTGCTTAAATCTCGCTGTGAATTTTAGGTTTTTAAAAATGTATTTAAATGTATCTACTAATGCTCCTCAAAATTAAAAATATATCACAGTACTGGAAAAATGTTACACATTTCTAAATATAGCATTTTCCTTACTCTTCTGCCTAATGAAACTTCTTTCACTGCATCACATAAATCAAGCGTTTACATTGGAAAACCATTTCATTATTTCTCTTTAAAATACTTTCCATGCTTTTAAAATGTGTTTTGAATGTTTCTTGAATAATAATCAGTACGTCATTTTATAAGCAAAATTATATTCTACAAATTTAAATTACACTTGTGAATAATGTTTTTAAATGTAATTGATATTTTTAGAAATTTTCTTTTGCTCTTTCAAATTGATACAAAAATATATAAATTATCTGTATCAATGTAAAAATTAATATCTATTTAAATATAAAATTTTACGTCGTTTTTTTTAATTTTAATTCAAAATACTTCAAATAAATTCTGTAACATTATTTAAAACTTTCTATGAATTTTATGTTGCATACATCTTTCTTGTATTTCTTCACGAAATTTAAAATGCATATCAGTCTGTTGAAATATTATTCAAAATACCGCATTTTCCCTGTTCTTCTGCATAATAAAATATCTTTCACTGTACTACATAAATCATTATTTAACATTAAAAAAAATCATTTCCGTTCTTTTATTAAAAATACTTTCCAAGAATTTAAAAATGTGTTTTGTCTATCTACGTAATATTAATCTATATATTTTGTAAGAATGAAAATAGATTCTATGTTTTATATTTCATCGCATTTGTTTATAAAAATTGTATAACTTCATATTTTCTGTTTAAAAAAATTATAAAGATTTAGAATTGACCTAACGATGTTAAAAGAAACATAACTATGTTCTATAATACTACGGAAAGAATTTTATGTGTTAGTGTGTAAGCGTGTAATTTTATGTATGGCCACTTTGTTCTGAGGAAACCGCTGCACGTGGAGCTAAAAAATTTCGAAAGAAGGTATTTCTAAGTACGTATGTATGCACCTCGAAGCCCGATTCTGGATTTTTTAATTGTATTTTTAATGTAATTATTTATGCGTTTTTTAACGTTTTTCACGTTTTGCAGGGAAAGGCTCCCCGCAGTGAAGGAAACTAGATGTACTGATTGACGTGTAAAATCAGGAGTTTTGATTTTCAAAAAAATCTGTCTGTAATTATCCGAGATATTAATTAAAAACTTCCCAAATTGCAAAACCAAACTAGATTTCCGAGCTGAAATGGAAGAAATTGATAATATTTTCTAATCAACGAATATTAAGAAAACAAATTAAGATATCGATTTGAAAATATCAGAGCATAAGCAGAATAATACTTTACACCAGCGTATTATTTTTTGGAAAAATCGGACGGTAATATTTCTTATTATTATCCAAAAAACTGATTGGCGCCGCAGATATTTTGATGCAAAATCCAAGAAAGAATGAAATAGGGACGTGATATTCATTAAAAATCCGTCAAAAAGAGATCTGTTTTTGCATATTGGTCAACACCCTCACTCGTATTTCTAAAAGGAAAGGAAATAAATTGAGAATTTCTACTAATAAGTAATTATTCAGAAATCTAATTCAATGTCATATTCTGAGTACTGTCAATGCAACTTCAATAGTCTCAGTTTTCGATAACAAAGTAAAAGTGTTATTGCCATGGAAACAACGACTTCTTTGATATTGAAGTGGATAACGACAGCCTTCTTCATCTGGCGTTTCCCCTTTACGCTAAAAATACAATTAAAACTTATCCAACCGTTGAATAATGGTAAATTTAAATACACTATTCCATAGTTTATGTTTAAATTCATATGTACTGAGCGTTTAAACACTCATTTAACAAGCAATTTCAAAGAGCATTAAAATCGCTTACAGTTGGCGAGGAAACTTGTCGCTCTCCAAATTGCATGGTGCGTTTGCCTTTTCGCGCCAAATACCCGAAGGTATTTATTTTTTTTTATTCTACTGCGATTCTTTAGTTAAATTTAACTGATCCTTTATTACTTACATAAGTATTTTCATTGGCATTAAGTTCAAAATGTTTTCAATATGCGCTTAGAGGTTACTTTCCTTCTGAGATATCCGGTTTTCATCTTACTATGCGATCTTAGCCTATTTTCATCTAAATTATTTTAAGAATTATTAATTATGTCTAAGTTTTATATTTTGTTATATTATAGATAATGAAATTATATGTAACTCATAAATTTTAAAAATGCTTTAGAAAAGTGTTATTTTAAGCCAAAAGAAATGAAAAAACATTTTTCTGTGACACACGCGTCTGTATTCCTTACAAAATAATAAGGAGTTATTTGATTAAATTAGTCTTACACCGTCAAAAAAATTATATAAAACAGATTCTGCTCTTTCTTTAAAAAAAAAATTCCTTTTTTTTTTTTTTTTAATTTAATTCCAGATTTTCTGGGGAAGGCATTTTCATAATATTGTTATTATGGATAAAAAATATTTCAAAAAGATCATAATATTTAAATTTTTTTTCTAACGAATGGAAATAAACGATTATACACTTGAACATTAAAATGCATTTTACAATATTAGTTATTCCGTAATATAGTTTAAAACAATATTCTAAAGAAATCTTTTACGATGTTGTTTTACATTATAATTCATACTTTTTTCGAATGAAAATTGTAACATTATTTAACACTGTCAAGGAACTGTAAGCTCGGCAAAATGTAATGTAAATATCTCTAGTAATGCTTGTCGAGTTTTCAAATGCATCTTAGCACTGTTAAAATGTAATATATTTTTAAATAAAGCATTTCTCTTACTCTTTTGCCTAAAACGTCTTTTATTCTAACACATATATACAAATTTTACATTAAACAACCATTTCCTTACATTCTTTTAAGACATATTCCAAGGATTTTAAAATGCATTTTGAACGTCTCTCAAAAGACAAAATAAATACATTATTTTTTAGAAAAATGAACCTTTTTAGTCTTATATTTAGAAACATTTGTGAATCATGCTTTTAAAACTCCATTTCATAACTTGAGAAATGTATTCACTGTTATATGTACGTAATTGTATGTACATTTTTAATGGATATCTGTTAAGGATTTTATTATTATTAATACCAGGCAATCAATCTCGGGTTACCCAGATTAAATATGCCTGGTAAATTGTTCGCTATACAGATCGTAGACAGAAATCAAATTCAATTGTAATAACTAATTATTTTTTTTAATTTAGCATATTTTGTTAAATTGCCCACCAACTATAGCTAAAAACCTTTTAAGATTTTCGTATTAATATATCAGAGCTTAATCAACAAAAAATTGTTTATTTATGGGATTTGTTTTGTTTGTTTGTTTGTTTCGGTGTTTAAGCGTGTAGTTCATTTATATGTCTCCTAACTTCGTATTTTATTTGTTTATTTGAGAAGTTTTAATTTATTTTGGCAATTTAGTTTCGGAATATTACACGGAGAGAAAAAAATTCTTAATTATTTAAATCATTTTAGGTGCAAACGGATTAATGTCCCGTGATCGGGTTGCAAGTCCATTTTTGAGATTGATAAAAAAAAATCACGCTTCCAAAATATCTTTTAAATCATATAAATCGGTAAATTGATATGTACTTTTCAAAGAAATTTCCTTTGAAAGTACATTTTGTTGTCGATGGTGCATAGTTTAAAATTGTTCTATATTTAGAAGTTAAATATTTACGGTACAACAAAGTTGATTTTTCAAATTGTTTCCACAATCGATGTGATGTTAACATTTATCGCGGGGACGTATTTACTTAAAAGTGTAGATTTTTAGAAACACAGTTTCCAAAAGAGAAGATTAATGCCAGGCAAACACAGACATGGATTGTAAAAATGGAAAATGATGGCTTTCCATTTTCAGAAAAGTTGAGGTAACAGTGTTTACAAACATATTTTACAGCGTATATTCAAAGTTATATTGTATTTTTTAATAAATGCTGATCAAATTTTCTATGAATTTTAAGATTTGTAAAATGTATGTAAATATTTCCAGTTTGCTTCTCAGAAGTTAAAAACCCTCTCAGCGCAGTCAATGTGAAATATATTTCTATATGCAGCACCTTTTCTATTTTTGGTATATTAAAAGCACTTTCCCAATAATACATACATCAAAATTTTACATAAACTTTTTCCATTTCCTTTTATTCCTTTAACAGTACTTTCTATGCATTTAAAATTGTATTTTGAATATCTCTGAATGTAATATTTGAATGCATTTTGAATATTTGAATGTTTAATAAAAAATACAATATTTTAAGATTTAATGCAACCTTTCATTTTTTATATATTAATGATCTTCCCATTGAGATATCTGGACGACACTAGTCTATATACTGTCAAAAATACAAAATTGTAAATCTATACTAATAAAAGAAAGTTTCGCTGTGTGTGTGTGTGTCTGTCTACGATGACTAGCAAAATCTACCAGACCTAGAAGTCTGAAAATTTAGATGAGGATAGTCTAAAACATGGCCTGGTGCACATGAGAATCAAAATTTTAATATTTTGATAATTACCCAAGTTAATAATTAAAACTGATTATTAATTAATACATTCAACTTCCTTGATACAACGGGTAACCGTGTCAAATGTTCTTATAGAACAAATTGAGCCCTCTGACGGAGGAAGGTCGAGCTACAAGATTTTGCAGAGCGTTTTGCAGCGCAGCACACGTACTATACGGTGCCGCAGGCATCGGGAACACGTGTCGGAGCTTTGTTTAGATCTGAATGTGCCCGCTGTCAGCAGAAGGTGGAAAAACAGATTTCTCGTCCGGTGCGCAGCACTATTAAATAAATAATTTCATACAAAATCGGGTTAAATATTTAAATTCATACAAACTTTAGGTTTGTTTAATTTTATTATCACTGGCCCGGAAACGTCAAGTGGGTCAGCTGGTGTAAAGATTTTGTACTAAGTACGAATACCTTTCGTTTCCTAAACACTATATTATATACGTTTTAGTAAATCCTGCAACACTCGTTTATCATGATAAAATAAAACCCGCATTTTAATATTACAAAAATATCAATACCTCATAATTCATGCGATATCGTTAAATACATATTTAAAAATATATACACATTTCCAATTAAAGACAAGAGACAAGTTTTTCCGATATAGTTGACTATTTTTTATATAAATTTAAAATTGATTATATTAATTTAAGATGTCATAGTTTTATTAAAATTAAAATTAATCATATTTCCAGTATGAGCCAGTTACTGGAAATTTTATGGTGGAATATGCCTTCAGAGAGAGGCCGTTTGAATGGAATTATTGTTCTTGTAAGAGGTAAACCTGAAAACCGTGCATAGTCACCCCTCACAAACCGCGCAGTTTTCGAACATGTAGGCATCGGAACATGCTCATAATTTTTAAACCGTCAGGGTAAATACTTGACAGGATGGACCAAAAAGGAAATTAGGAAAATGTTGCACATATTAATGGAATTATTCATTTATTTGTTTGTAAGATTTTAATAAATATATAAAAATATTCACCAATGGTATGATTTCATTTGAAACCGTTACTTACGTATTTCCCGGGTCAGAAAGACAGATCGTCGATAGAATAAGCTCGAAATTCGTTGTTCCCAAAAGGAAGCAAAAAGATGAGGGGTTGTATTCAAATATACTAGCTTATGAAAGTTGACATAATAAGAATGAAGTGTCTCTCATTCTATATTTGATACAACCCCTAATCTTTTTGCTTCCTTTTGGGAACAGCGAATTTCGAGCTTATTCTATCGACGATTACTATCAGAATTTTCAAGCTATGTTTTTGACACTTTCATAAAAGTTGGTCTATACATTTAGCTAATATATTATGAACAGTAAATTTTCAAAGAATTCGCGCATGCGCAGTGAAAAAATATTCAGTGAATCTGCTCATTTTTCATACAATTTTTATTATTTTTTAATTCTGATTGCGTGTACAATTATGTTTGTCATATTTTCTAAAAATAACTTATTTTTATATTAAAAACTCTGCGAATTATAAGTAAAAAACTTAGTAACATTTGGGACTGTTTTTATAAAAATCTGAATTTCTCTTCGAGTATACGTGCTATCCTTATAAAAATGAACCCAAATTATTACAATAAGCCACTTAATCATAATCTGCTGTTTGAATGCTTTTGCAATATTACTTTTTACAGGGTTATCCAAAAGATATTCGTTCATCTTCAATTTGTTGACGGCCCCTTATGGGGTTTCGGGGAAAAATCTTCGCGGAAATATATGACGTCTATCATGTTGTTTACACTCCTGAAGTTTCCGGATAATTCCTGATGTATCTTTCCAGATATTTCACAAAACGTCTAAAATCGCAAGTGACCGGTCATCATTGGAAATATAGTATATATATATATATATATATATATATGTGTGTGTGTGTGTGTGTGTTTTAATAGATGAAATAAAACTTCATTCATCCGCTAGAAAAAATATTTATATTTGAACTAGTAATATAAATCATTGTATCAAAAAAGTCAATAAAAATTTTATTTTACTTTAATAAAATCTTATGTTCGGAAAAGGAAATGACAGTAGTATATTATTTTCTATTAGATCTGCCCATTTTTATATAGTATATGTGATGTTTTGTTGAATGTCTAAGTCATTTTACAAAATATTAAATATGTACGCACATATGGGAATATAAACATATATCCATAAACGAAATGCATTGTTTGCTTAAGATGTAATTAGTGTGACTATTTATTTTAAACGTTACATTGCGATTTAGCATGAAAAAAAAAATTAGTAATCAATATCATGCATATCAAAACACAATAAAAATAGCTAACTACACAATATCTCACAAATTCAACTTATTTGAATCCAACTAAAAAAAAAAAATTAACATACATTATGCAATTTTTATAATGTGTAATTTTTATATTTAAATCAATAATCTGAAGTGCTACAGAATTAGAGATACATGTTGAGAAAAGTTTTCTTGCCCCTTTGGCCTTAACCACAACTACCAGAAACCGATGGTTTCAACAAGCAATTGTTTCTAAGGAATGGCATACTAAGGATATGCTAGACATTCCCAATTAAATATACTGGTGTTGGATGACGTGTTTTCGGATCACCATCGATCTTGTCAGAATGACGTTATAAAGGATTTATATCCGAGAAACTTGATGATCATTTATTCAAGGAGACTTCACTGTACTTCATATCACACAAGGTGATTACCAGAAAGTTTTTAGGTTTTAGGTAGGAACAGTTATGTATGAAACTGAATTTATACCCGGATGATATGAAATCATGAAAAAAGGAAAATGAGGAACAAGATTATTATTTACGTACTTAGATACATAGGCGAGTTTTAATAAATACAATAGGTGCCAAAATATGTCGGATAAAAATATTTAAGGTCATCTCTACGACTTCATGATCTTACACACGTCTAACCTGGCTTGCTAGAACTATTGTTGCATGAATTTGACATCATATGGTTATCCTGCATTTAGACAATGAAGAACAAGATTATTATCTACGTACTTAGATACATAGGCGAGTTTTAATAAATACAATAGGTGCCAAAATATGTCGGATAAAAATATTTAAGGTCATCTCTACGGCTTCATGATCTTATACACGTCTAACCTGGCTTGCTAGAACTATTGTTGCATGAATTTGACATCATATGGTTATCCTGCATTTATACAATGAAGAACAAGATTATTATCTACGTACTTAGATACATAGGCGAGTTTTAATAAATACAATAGGTGCCAAAATATGTCGGATAAAAATATTGAAGGTCATCTCTACGACTTCATGATCTTACACAAGTCTAACCTGGCTTGCTAGAACTATTGTTGCATGAATTTGACATCATATGGTTATCCTGCATTTAGACAATGAAGCTGTCGTATTCGAAACTCGTTACGCTATTCTACTCAATCCGAACTTTCAATGGTCTATTCACGGTATTCTCTGGATCATTCAAAACGCTGAGCGTAGTAGTGTGATTTACTAAGTCTTACTGTGTTATCAGGTAATGTATCAGACGTGATGTGTGTAATTATCAGATGTGTATTTTGCTCCTGAAGCCAGTTTGGCTCAGTGGGTGTTGCAGAACCTGTTTACCGCGTATATGTAAATGCCATTTCATTTGATGGGATGGTCAGTTAAGCTAAGCTTTGCTTTCACTTGCTGATTGTGATGGAATTGAATCTTAGAAATTCAAGTTCTTCTACATCTGTATATCCTTCGTACTTTTAAGAAATTACTATTACATTGTCCGCTCTTCCTGGATTGCCGTTCAACTCAAGATATTATGCAGCAACAAAACAGCATTATGGAGCTCTTTCTGAAATATAATGATGTGTGTGGCAAGAACCTATTATTTGTCTTTAGAATACATCTAAATTGGGTATTGTTTATAAAGCTCTAATAATCCAACTACATATATCATGTGACAGCGTACGCACGCGCATAGGACGAGACAGTAGACCCAACCTTTTCCATTACACAGTCATCTATGTCTAATTCAATGGACCTTCATTGTTTTGAAATAATTATCTATGTTATTTAAATTTGTATGTACATTTTACTGAAAAAGAAAAATGTAAACGTAACAGAGGGATTTTAATCTTAATTAGAAAATTTACATTCTATGAGTGTTTATTGTTTTACAATTTCTGACCATGAAATCTTATTTATTTGCTTACTGAAAATAACCAGTTTTTCTATCGAATTATAAACAAATATTTAAGCCTGTTTTATATCCAACGGTTAAATGAAAGAGCAAAACTGTACAATGGCCCTCAATTAATGCTGTTTTTTAGAAAATAATTTACTACTTATAGATATTTTTTCTAGAATATTGTTTTTTCAAATAACTTTTAAGCGCAAACAAAAATCCTATTAGTTAAGATGCATAAATTCACTTAACTGGTATGCTTAAGGCTGTTTACAGCACAAAGCAGCGATTTTAAATTTAGATTGAAATTCCAGCATATCTGCGAAATATTTGAAAAACAAAACAATTGTTTAGATATATAAACAATACGCAAAATGTTAATACACGTTTCACATCGTGAAACGGTAAAACTATTTCTAGTACCTAATCCAATATTAATATACATTTTAAAATAAAAATGATTTTTTTAACTGCAAAACAATGATTATTGTAGTACTATGGAAAAAAAATTGTAATTATATAGTTGCTTTAATTTTTTCAAAGTTTTATTTGGCATGCAACACGATAAAATTTGGCTCATTTCCAGAAATTAGAAAATCGGAAAATGCTCTAAGATTGAATATGTAATAGGTACGTGTAACGGACTCTAGATATGGAAAAAATCTTACTTGAAGTTTCGGTAAAATTAAAAATTTTAAAATGTTGCAAAATTTTATTTAATGAGATTTTGCATATGATATTAAATGAATGTGAAATACTCTGCTGGAACTTTTGTAAAATTTAGACTAGACATCAAAAGGTATCTTGTTTCAGATTTATTTATAACGTAAAACGAAAAATTAATTAAACTATTTTTAATTTAAGACATACATATATAATGTATACATACACTGTTAAACTTTTACAGCAAACTGTCCAGTCATTTCACCGTTTTTATAAAAAACGGTTACATAACCCAAAATTAACTCTATTCTGACCATAATATTGCCTATATTATGGTCAGAATTAAGTTAAATTACGATTATGTTAGAGTTTTATATGAAAACGGTCAAAAGACTGGACAGTTTGCTGCAAATTTTTAACAGTACAGGTAACTTTACATTGATAATGTGACAGGAATTGTAGAAATGTGAAAGAAATTTTCAAAGTGTATACACTTATTTAAAAGAAGCCATCAATTATATAATTTTGAAATCCATTTCTATATTTGTTAACATTTAAAAAAAAGTAAATATCGCGTTATTTTTTTTACAAAATATGGGACATATTTTAAGCTAATATTTTCACAAAACTAAAACTAAGACAGATGGAAAATAGTTAAATTAAAACTGCACATCGTTGCTGGTATTTGAAATAGAAATAAATCAATGTACTCTCATTATATGGAACAAAATTACTTAATAATTTTAATAGACATACCGATAATTATATGAAACAGGTAAAAAAAAGTATGGATGGGAAATTAGGAAAATAAGCAAAAATATCTCGTTAAAGTTTTGAAATTTTAATTTTGAATTTAATATTATTGTGAACTTTCAAAATTGCAAAATAATTTTGTTATGACTTTTTTTTGTGTTCATAGGAAACTTATTAATATTAAATCAATCTGTGCAATATTTTTAGAAGAACGAAATGAAAAATGACATAACTTTCAAAAAGATAATACTATCACCAAAATATTTATTTAATAATTGCCATCTTAACCAGTATTTATATTACAGGTAATATTGTCTCTTTTATTGATTACATGGCTGCTTTATTAAATGGCATTATTGATCGCAATCCTTTAGCTAACGATTAATCAAAGTAAAAATAAATCACGTTACTTTAGACTTTTTCATTACGTAACAGTATGCAGTACATTGTGTTATTTTAAACAATATTTTTTTTTCTTTTCAAATGCTATTTAAAGTCAGTTTAAATTATGTGAATAAGCACTTGAAATTTCCATAATAATTTAAATACAAAGGTTTATGAAATATACGCACGTAGAAAATATATCTTCCTTGCATAATAATATTAACCAGTATTTATTATTGTAATTTTCAGATGCAATTCATACAATATAGCATATTTTTTATTATTTCAATTTAAAATAACTTATTTTTATAGATAAAATTGTGAATAGTTTTATTAAATGTGCGTTTTTCTTTTTTTGCTTAATTGCGCATAAAAAAAATAAATTTGATATTAATAGGAGAAATTTAATTCTTAATGGGAAATGAACTTACATGAAAATGCAATGCAAGAAAGTTGACAAAATAACCTGTGCTCTGTAAAATCTTTTACTGTTTTACTGACATAAAACCAAAAGGATAAACTTGCTTTGGTTAAGAGCGTACTCTAGTAATGCGATGAAACTCGCACGCTAATGTTAAACCAATGGCAGTATTATTTTAAATGTCTCTTTCGCATTTTAGTATTATTGAAAGAGTTTTTCTATGGATTATGTGACTTCAATGTCGTTTCTAACCGTGTATCTTTGTACTTTTTTCATTTTTGATAGCATATTTCTTACCTGAAAACCTGTTTGGTTTCCAAACCGTTTCTTACATTAAAAAAAAAAAAAAAAAAAAAAAAAAAAACTGGAATTAAGATCGAAAAGTTAAAATAACCCGATTAGACAAGAACCTCAGATATATCATGTTAATTATATATTATATATCTTATTGTAGAATTTTATATTAATTTATTTCTGATGATGATTTCTACAGCAGCTTTAAACAGCAGAAAATACTTTTAATGCAGCTCTATTTATTGATTGAAATATGAACTGCCGATAAAGATTTTCGAAACTAGCAAAATAAGTAGAATAAGAACTTTTTTCATGCAAGTTTCTGCTATCAGTTTGAATTTTACAGAAAAGTTCTGGAAGGACATAAAGTGTTCCTTTTGTAGCCATGACACACAATAATTGAATTAATAGTCCCATCAAATTTACAACATATAAGAAAACAAATTAAATACGTAGTTCTTTTCTGATACATCTTTTTTCATAAATTGCTTCTATATCAGCCATATTTATCAGAATATTAAAGTATTTCCCTCATTTAACAATATTTTGCATTAGCTTTTTATTGAAGGTTTAATCAATGGAGTATTACATAAATGGAAATAAATTTTGTAAAGATTTAATATTGTAACTTTATTTACAGGAAATAAGATCTAAATTTAATCAAAATAAATTAGCTTACGTCCACAAAGTCAGGTACATGGCAGAAAAAATGTGTTGCAGGTAATATCAATTATTGCATAAACTTACCCAGATATATATATATATATATATATATATATATATATATATATATATATATATATATATATATATATATATATATATATATATCCGCATAAACTTTACTTCTCCTAAACAACATCACTGAATCCAATTACAGACTTTTTATTTATTTCCTCATAAATAACATTAAACGCACGATTTTCTTAATTAACTTATATTTACTCGTTCTTGCATAGAATTTTGGATTCAATTTAAGGATATGTTTTAATTAAGATCGAGGATCAATACATCAAGAATGGTGATGAGTGATATGTAATATTGTTTATTTTTAAACTTCGCAAATAAGCAACAGAAAATAATGAAAACTGCATTTATTTTTTTTCTGAAGAATTTTTATATTATATATAAAGTGTAGAGAAATTATTTTCTAATAAGTTAACTAGAATCATCTCCTTAAGTTTCTGTATAATGAAAATTTCCTGATATAAGATGATATTTGTTTCATATATGTTCATAGTTTTATTTATTATATGTAATTGGATGTAATGCTGTAAAAATATATGTTACTAAATTCGTGAAACATACATCAAAAAATGGATCTACATAAATACTTACGTACTTAAATAGATTTTATTCTAAATTGGTTAAATCTCTCTCTCTCTCTCTATATATATATATATATATATATATATAAATGGACGTGTGTGTCCATATTTTTCGCTTTGCAGCCACAACTACCCAGTGCAGAACACTGGTGGTTGTGTGTGATAGTAGTCTGTAGTCTTCCATCGTGCACTATGGTGGTTGCACGTCGGTAGTTGTGGAGCTGCGGGATATATGGTAGTTAAAAGTGGTCGACCTAGGGCATTTTCACATTTCGACCAAGGTGTTATAAAAAAAGTTTGGAATCGTCTTCAACCGGAATTGTTTTATTGAACTTAATATGAACTAATTAAGATATAGATAACTAAGTAAGATAATTTCATGCACCCTAGCGGTGTAAATTGAAACTAAACAATATTGCAGCGCGTGTGTAGCACGCCTGCTATATAATGCGTAGGATGCGGGGACGAGTGCCAGAGTTTCGTTCCGAAAAAGGTTTGTTTAGAACAGAATGCGCGCCGAAAATTACTATTTTTATCGATACCACAAAATAAAGTTAATAATATTGTAGTTTAACTGTAAATATTTATAAAGAAAATTGTAAAAAAGAGCATTATTATGTTATGTTATCAGGACACTTTTGTAACTTTGCGCTGAACCACCAAAGGTTAAAAAAATATATTATTGCACGTTACAATGTGTGATAGCTTGATAAGTTTGATTAACGAAATGATGCACGATGACACCATTTATATATCATTTTAAATACAAAAATTTTAATATTTATATACTACTAATATCTACTTGATTATGTACGAATTAAAATGAAGAAAAATTACACATCGAATCTACCGTAATATATAAACAGATAACTAAAACCATTTACTACAATTGCAGGTTTACTTTAATAGCTTTAACCTTATCGATTTAAAACAAATTAATAGCAGAATTTTTGCGCAAATGTTTGATAAAGGACATGGGGCGACGATTCAATAAGAAATTCGCAAACATTTCTCCAAATAGTATGACTTTAGTGCGATTCTATTTACCCAGTTCCTGAAATTCAAAAAAATTCTGCTGCTAATTATTTCTTGCAGCGTGTGAAGGATAAACAGGTACTGTTATCACATTTCTTCTGACGCAGAAACGTTATAAGCTTCGTGATAAACGTGACGTATATGGGTGTAGTGCAGTGTGCGTACCGTACAGTATTTAAATAAAAATACGACTAGAAAAATAAAATAATTCTCTTCTCCATAGTTAATCATCATATGTTTTCAAATAAATCAGCGGAAACTCGCTATTCAGTAATAGTGGTGGTGAAAACACAGGAAATCGTATATGCATACCAAAATTCTTAATGCCAGCAAAACGAGGTTGTATTTTTTTTTCTGTATATATGTGTGATGACTATGTATCAATACATACTTTTATAATTACTCTTCATAATACCATTTCATGAGCAAGACAAAAATAAAAAAATAATCTCGTTAGAAAATAATCAATGATAATATTTCCGAACCTCTTTTTAAAGTGATAATACAACATTTATTAATATTTATCATTTCTTAATAATGCCTTAAATAAATTTATTTTCTTGTTTTATTATTTACTTCAGTTTTAAGTTTTATGAGCTACATATTATCCAATACATATTATCTATACATTAGAATTAAACATTATCTCTGTACATTAGAATGAAACTCCATATTCTCAATACATTAGAATTAAATTCCAGTATCTAGCGAGATTACCCATAACGTACATTTATCGCCAAGTAATGCACCAAAAAGTGTATTTTGAGAAATCATAAACAAAAGGTTTTATCTTCCATTATTTTTCTATTTTGAAATCTGAGTATCTCAAAAAATGCCACTTACATTAAATAATCGCAGTTCCTTTATCTCAGAAATGTTAAAATCGATTGCAATGAAATCAAGTGATTGCCATCTCTGGAAGCTAATGCTTTCTAGAGTGCTTTCCAAAAGTCTTCAGAAGTCATTAAAAGAACATTTGAGTGAGAAGGTTAAAACGTCTATGTATAGAAAATATGTATACGTGTATGTAGCAGTAGAGAGTGTTCGTCTACGTGAGTAGAGTATCGCGCTTTGATTTTTTAACTGCTTACTTTTAAGAGGTTTAGAATTGTATTTAGTAATTCTTTGAAATAAATATAGGCTTTTATAATATAGGCCTTTTCTGAAATTTTAAGAAATTCGGTTTACATTTCTCAAATAACAAATGCATTTCTTATGTAAAATACCTCTACAAAAGAAATGTTTTTGCGTTTGCATATTAAATGCAAATGATAGAATTTAAGAATAGCACCTAACATTTAAAAATATATATATATATGTATACATATATATATTATATTACTTTGTATAGAAATTTACATTGGCAGATAAAGCGGTTTCCATATACAATAACTTTAATATCTACAAAAGGTTTTTTTTTCGATGCACATTTCGCACGCTTATTTTTAAAACTACACAACAAAATATACGTGATTATTGAGATACTAGTTAATGAATGAGGAAAAAAAAATTTGAATATGTCATTAACGTCACTTTTAAGTAACAATTATAATAACTGAATTATGAATTATATAGTTTTCATGATTTTTCACATCTGTTATATGTCAGTTTCATATACCATTTTTGTCTAAATGTCATCATGTAGTTACTTCTTGGTACGTTGGCGAGTAAATAAAATACAGGGTGTTTTTTTTAGCACTTTCCAACCTAGTTGAAAAGTGCTTATGACTTCGGTTTGTCTGCCGTATGGCCGTCTGGCCGTCTGCCGTCTGTCCGTGCTCTAACTCCCGTAAATATGCTCGGATTGCTCTGCAATTTTTATATGTTATTGTCTTTATCTATAGCATGTTCCCTATTGAAACGGAAGTGTGTAGCACTGATAGTTTTTTTACAAGGACACTCAAAAGAATTTCGTTACATTGCGGTCTATGGGGAAAAATCATTTGCGGTTTATTTAAATAATGTTTCACTATTGTAAACGCATTGAAATTTATATGTATCACTAAGGTGCATTAGAAGAAGCTTAATACGGAATAAGGTGTGCATAGCACTTATAGTTACTTTACAGAGACAGTCAAAAGAATTCCGTTACATTACGTCTATCGAGAAAAATCGTCTGTGGTTTATTTAAATAATGTTTCACTATTCTAAACGCATTGAAATTTATATATATTACTAAGGTGCATTACAAGAGGCTTACTACAGAATAGTGTGTGTATAGCAGTCATCGTTCATTTACAGGGACACACAAAAGAATTCTCTACTGTCTGTTAACAATAATTCCTGGAAGTGCGTTTTAAGTTACTGAACGCGATTTTAATTTTAACTCGCTTTTTGTCTATTATGTGATGTGTATAAATTCTGTTGATCCTACACAGGGCAGCACAAAAGTTCGCGAACACTTTTCCGTTTACTGACAGAATTTCCAGAAGGATAATTTTAAACTGTGCTACGCGTTTTCTAACTAAACTAAAATTTAGCATCCTATGTAGTATATATACAAAACTATAGATCCTATACAGGGCTGAATAAAAGTATTCGGATATTTTTCGAATATTGTATCTGTTGGAAATTCCTGAAATTATGTTTTTAAATATGTTATGCGTTTTCCAAATTGTTTACTTAGATGTTATCTTTTAGCTTATTAAATGGTATGTTTTGTAAAATTACTTTGGAAGCGTTGGAAAGTGCTACATAATCTATGCTTGAAGCATGATTTTTCGTTCTTGTTTTAAACTGACGCTATTCAGAGCCGCCGGTAGCTCGTTCTAATAACTGGATTGACACAAAATTTTGTGAATGGACTAAGAAAACCATGGGAAAAAAAGATTAAAAAAATAGTTCCAATCACTACCGATAGGGGAAAATGTGGCGCTGTGGTAATTTATGCAACTAAGATTTAGCATAAAATAAGGGCAATAAATGAAAATGCAAATTTTTACTTACGCAAGCGACAGTAGCGCCAATAGTTTAAGTTATAAATGCATGCGAAAAACACCGAGAAATAATTTAAGCTTAGGTTGAAAATGAATCTCAAGTTACCGCAGCGCGCGTTACTTGTGAAGTTCTATTATTGTAACCAGTGCAATGCACTAGCCGCTCTTCGTTTACTTAGAACACGCCATAAACTGCGCAAAGGACCTTTATCCGTTAATGTATTGAAAGCAATGATTCTGAAATTCGAAGAAACAGGCTCGCTAGCAGTTCGGTCAGGCAGAGGACTTTAACCGGTGGCAGAAAAAGTGAAAAAGTGGATGTTTCAACTGCGATCAACGAAAGGGAAAGTGTAAATGATGAATAAAACATGGCATTTTATCCAAATTATTAATTTTGTCTGTTTCTGATGTTTTTTTTTTCAATGTACTTCGCTTCATTTCCCCCCATCGGCAGTGATTGGAACTATTTTTTGTTGGAATCTTTTGTCCCATGGTTTTCTTATTGCATTCACAAAATTTTGTGTCAATCCAGTTATTAGAACGAGCTACAGGCGGCTCTGAACAGCGTCAGTTAAAAAAAAAACACCCTGTTATTTAGATCTTGTACATCATAATTTTGGATTTAAATTTTATAGCTTATAAATATTTTTTCATGCTTCTAAATGAACGCATTTTGTGAAAAACTTAATGCTTGGGGTTGTGGCACTCTGGGGTTAGGTTTGCGGTTTAATTTTAACTATTTTTTCTCAATGTAAATTAGCTGATTTTATAAAATGTGTTTTTTGTAGGTATCAAAATGAAATAAATTGATGAACGTATCAATATTGTGAAATTTCCCTAAGTCTATTCTGTTTTCACGGAATAAAAAATGCGTGAAAAGCATTATAATTTATTTCTTACAAATCATACATTTACAGTGTACAATGGAAGATAGAACAGTTATATATGTGTATTATATACCGATTAAATAAAATTAAAATCATTTATATGTAAACAAAATTTAACTTCTAGCGACATTCTTTATGTTTAGTAACTAAAAATTTCGTAATTGTCATCTAATACAATTAGCTAAAAAATGATACCTCAAAATGTAAAGCTATTCCATCGTCCGATTTGAATATACTTACTCGCAGTTAATCTCCTCAAACACTGCGCGAGATATAAAACCACATAGAAAACATTATGCGAATATGTGATACTGACCACTAAACATTGTAAAACAAAAAATTTAAAAAAGGAAGCAGTTATCTAGTTTGAATTATCAGCAGAAGTATCACAGAATGGTGACACTGACTTACATTATATTTCTTTTCAGTATCAGCTGTTTAACATCGAAGAACAGAACACACGTTTATATTTTAACACTTTCTAACATAGTTGAAATGTGTTTATGCATTCGGTTTTTCTGGCAGTCTGGCCGTTTGTCCGTGCTCCGAATCGCAAAAATATACATGGTTTCACATGGAATTGATATGTGTTATTTAGGTTTGCTATGGCATGTTTGATATTAAAAATGAAGTGTTGTGCCTTCACAGTTCATTTACAGGGGTACTCAAAATATTTCGTTGCATTAAAGTCTATGGAGAAAAATCATTTGCGGTGTATTTTATTGGTGTTACACTATTTGAAATATAATGAAATTTATATGCATTATTGGGTGGCACTATAAGAAGATTATTTTAGAATATGTTCTGTTTAACACTTATAGTTCATGTATGATGGCTCTTAAATAATCTCCGTTTAATTATAATCTATGAGGAATAATCCTTTACAATATATTTTAGTAATGTTACAATTTTGAGAACACAATGAAATTATTATGGATTTCTGAGGTGCATTAAAACTTTATTTATGCAGAAAATAGAGTGAAAGCAATTATCATTCATTTACGGGATCACACAAAATATTTCGTTTATATAACGGCCTATGGAGAAAGACTGTTTATAGGGAATTTTAAGTTATGCTGCAGAATTTCAAATATGATGAAATTGTAATACATTACTGATGTTTAGTAAAAGCGTTTACTGATGTTTAATAGAATATAATGTACATAGTATTTATTATTCATTTACAGGGACACAGAAAAATTTCGGATACAGAACTGCATCTGAAGTATTGTCTATTAAAGATAATTTATAGAAGTGTGCTTTCAGTTATGATATGCTGTGTTAAGTTTAAGTAAATTTTTGTATACTACGTGGAGTGTATAAATTCTGTGGATCATATACAAGGCTAAACAAAATTATTAGTATGCATTACT
The DNA here is from genome assembly GCA_963931845.1 of Maratus michaelseni. Taxonomy (NCBI): domain Eukaryota; kingdom Metazoa; phylum Arthropoda; class Arachnida; order Araneae; family Salticidae; genus Maratus; species Maratus michaelseni. Next base: position 266,061,423 of record OZ007596.1, on the reverse strand, counting down.
TAGCATGAACGTGGATTGCTTATTTTTTTTTCTTTTTTTAATTGGGCTATGCATTTTCAAGCTCATTTATATTTATTTTACTAAGATATGTTTATAGAAAATAAATAAAATTATATACAGGACTATTCAAAGAACTGAATACGTGGCCGGCTATGAATAGTAATTCCTGGAAGTGTGATTTCAGTAGTTTTATTCGTGTTTTTGCTGGAATTAAATTTTAGCCTAATATGTGGCGTGTATAAAAACTGTAGGTAATATACAGGGCTGTGTAAGTGAATTTAAGTACGTTTCCGTCTATTGGTAGAAATTCCTGACGTTGAACTTTTATTTGTATTTTGCGTTTTCTTACTAAATTTAATTTTAGCATACTAGGTAGAATATGTAGAAATCTATAGAGAATATACAAGTCTAACATAAAGGTTAGGAGTACATTTCCGGCTATGGGCGGTGATTGTTGAAATCAGGTCTTTACACGTGTTATCTATTTCCTAAAATGTATACTTATGTATCTTCTTCAACTTATTAAACGGCGATATTTTGTTAAAGTATTCTGGACCTGTTGGAAAGTGTTTCATAATCTATTCTGGATGCATGATTTTTTTCCTGTTTCTTGTGGCAATAGAAACAGACAAAGTAATCGAGTGGTTTTTATTTTCCAGCAGAGTGAAATATTTTTTTGTATTTAAAGGATCGAAACATCACTACATCTACTAGACCTACATCTAGTAGATTTCTCTACATCTATTAAACTGACTAGACACTACTGCCACGAACACCGATTTTCACTACTATACAAAGAATGAAACGTCACTATTTAAGATTTACTTACAAGAAGGCTATGGTGCTATAAAGAATTACTAATGCAAAGTTTGTATCAATAATGTATGATAATCATGATTTGTATATTCAATAGTTGCAAGATCACTAGACCTGAATCTGGTAGAGCATGTGTAGTGACATTTTAGGTGGATGTGTAACAGGTCTTAGTATTCCTACAAGTATCTTCCAAGAGTTCCAATGTGTTAAATATACACGTTTACTGCTTTCACGAAATAAGTTTGGCATCATTATTCAGTGCATAAAGTACAAGAAAACTCTGCGAAAGTTGCTGCTATTGAAGATTTTAAATTGAAATTTATCTCAATAGGATGTGATAAACTAATTTTTTTTTGTTTATTTTCTTATTATTTTAAGATGTTGTACAGTAAAACATGTTTTAAAAAATTCATTTTATTTAAGTAAAGATATTATTTTTTTTTCATTTCTTTAAATTTTCGTTTTAAAGCAAAATAAATGCTGTTATTGGCGAAAAGTTAAAATTAATGCAGCTTATAAGCAATTACATATGCAAAAGTTCATTTCTTTTGGGAATAAATTGAGAGGATTGCTATAACTCTTTCAACGATAAAATAAAAGCATAAATAGTCGTTTTGATGTTGCAGTTTTTTCGAGTGGGATCGTCTATTAAAATATTATTTAGATCTTGTTTATCTTTTGAGCTTTCATGGAAACGTAAAGCACATTTTGAGTAAAAAGTGAAAAAAGAAATTTTGAAGGCTACTTAAAATATAAGCATTTCCTAACAAACAAAATATTTTCAAAAGGTTGTTTCAAATTTACACCTTTGAGAGTTATGTGAAAAATCGTATCTGATTATTTCATGGATTTCAATTAAATCTTGGAAAAATATTCTTTATGACAATATACATCATCATTTGCTTCTTTACATTTTTGAAATATATTCGTTATTAGATATCTTCTTGAAAGTGTATTTTTTAGGAGTTGCACATTTCTTTTAACAAGCTTTCTTTATTTGTAAGGCTTTTGGGTGAATTCCATATTTTATTTCAATACTTAATGTATTCCTGAATTGCTGTTTAATATTTCTAGAATGCGCCCTTATAGAATATATGCAAAATCTCTGTTCTAAACTTTTATAAAAGTAAAAAGAATATGTGTAATGGATACATTGAGATACAATATTATTGACACTGGTAGCATGTATTAAAAACTATACTCGGATAAAAGAATGCAATCAGCTGTGTAAAACAATATGTAAAATTATACTAAAAGCCTATATTTTAGACGTGCACTATAATTTTAGAAATTAATTAAATTATTAATAAAAAACCAGTTATTTGTCTAATAGATTTTATATGTTTGATAATAAATATGAGGTGATCATGTCTATTAAAAACACGATAAATCCTCAAATAAAACTAGACACAGTGGATTTTTAAAAATTTCTGAATGAATGTCGCATTCTCTGAACTTTTAATTATGAATGATAAAATAAAACGATCTAACTTACTGATAATAAAAACAATAACTCATAGTGCCCCACTGGAAATATAATCACAATATTAGACACGTTTTGAACACGAGAAAAATTTACAAAATAAATGAAAGGATAATCAAAATAAATATTACTAAATAATTTCCATTGTATATTCTGCAGGGAAACCTTCAAACATTAATATAATAATAATGTTATTTAATTATTAAATATTATTAATTATACGTAAAAAATGTGTGAAAGTATACTGAAAGCCTATCTTTTAGACATCCACTATATTTTAGAAATTAATGAAATTATAAATCTTAAATCAGTTAAATTACTAACAGCTGCTGTGAGTTTGATGATAAATATGATGTGATCTGATCACGTCTATTAAAAACAAGGCTAATCATTAAGTAAAACCAGATACAGTGGATTAAAAAAATAATTAAGGTATCATTCTCTGATATTCTAATTTTGATTAATCAAATAAAACCGTCTAGCTTACTTATAACAAAAGTAATAATAAATCATGTTGTCACGCAGCATATAGAATCACAGTATTAGACACGTTTTGAACATGAGACAGGTTTACAAAAAAAAGTAGAAGAAGAAGAATCAAAGGAAATATATCAAAAGCAAATCCTATTGTGTATCCCGGAGTGAAAACTTCAAAACTTAAAATACTTATAATAAATATTATTCTTTTTATTATAAATTATACAAGGAAAATTCTCAAATATCACTAATAGTTTTATTTGAAAGATCGGTCACATTATATTTTCAATCAGAATCTATTCTAAAAATCAAAAAATAATAATATCAATTTTCAACCGCACATAATCTTCTAACGCAGAATCAGAACAAATAAATAAACAGCAACACTATAAATTAAATAATCAAAATTTAATTTAAAAACACTAAAAAAACGTTAAGATACATCAAAACTAAATTTAAAATAGACGTTTCGACCTATTAGCCAAACAAAAAATTCGCTAAATGGCATGAGCATACCCTGTAAGAGCCACATGTGATCACTTTCCATTCATCTAGTTTGTGTAATTTGACGCAAAATTCCTATTTTATGTTTTTGGTGTGATCAATTCTTGTTTTTATCTTATAAATCTCTTTTTATGCACGTTTTTAAAAGAATTTTATTCTGCACTGTTAAAAATTTGCAGCAAACTGTCCAGTCATTTGACCGTTTTTACAGAAAATGGTTACACAACCGTAATTTAACACTATTTTGACCATAATATGGGCAATAATATGGTTAGAATAGAGTTAAATTACGGTTATGTAACCGTTTTCTATAAAAACGGTCAAATGACTGGATAGTTTGCTGCAAATGTTTAACAGTGTGGATATCATTATACTCTGTTCAGTTTTTAATGCTCTATCAATTAGTGCTGTCTTTCATGATGTATATTTTAAGAGTTATTCACAATCAAACGATTTTCGTGAAAGCTGACCTGTTCCTGATATGGCAATCAAGACGGCCTATGAAGTGTACCATGCAAGCCTAGGATGAAGACAATTTTATTTGTTCCAATTGCAATAAGTAATTTGTTTTAACAATTTTTTAAACCTTTTAAAGGTGTTCACATTTTTTTCTAAATAAAAACTTAAATGTCTCTTTTGTTAACAACTTCGTTTTTAATGACCTACGTTTTTAATGAAAAATCCTGTTTCAAATCCACTTTTGAATAACAAAAAGAATTATTGAGTATCATGTTTATTTATTTTAGACCAAAATTATTTAATTTAGCAGAAAAACATTTTTAAATTGAAGAAAATCACGATTTGTGAAACATGGAACAATGGTGGCTACATCGTGTGTACATGTTACTAATATGGCCACTTGGTAGACTTTTCAAATTCAGTTTTTGTGGACTAGTATAACAATTTTCTTGAAAAATGTATTATTTCTTATGAAAGTTGATTAATCTGATTACGTTAAAAAAAATAAAATGGCTTTGATTTTTTTTAAATGACGCCCTGGAAATTTTTAAAAAATTAGCATGGCCATCTCAAGGACACCCACCTTAACCCATTAAGCGCCAAGTCTCCCATTTTGGGAACCTTTGTTAAGATTTTTTTTCTCCACAAGTAATTAAGACACATACTTTTTATATTACTTTTATTGAATATTGAAGTACTTAGCATGGTTGGAATTTTTTTCAAAAAGTTTGTAATTTAAATTCTATTTTTAAAAATTTTTAAAATTTAAGGAAAATTGACTATATTTACTTCATAAGAAAAAAAATCACTAAAAATAATTAATTCGACGGCGAAAGTTTCGAAACATTGAATATGAAAAAAAAAAAATAGTTATTTTTTTAAATCATAACAAACATAGATCAAGAAAAATAATTTAAAAGGGTTTTACAGTTGTTTACTTAGAAAGGTCCCAAAATGGGAGACTTGGCCCTTTCTGACTAGCAAAATAAAGTCCTCACCCCTTTTCCATGAATACATCTGTTGACCTCTCTGCTGTTTATTCTTTACTGTTGAAGGTCAGGCTCTTTTGTTATTGAACATAGTAACCCCTCTTTTGTTGCTGAAGTCCAGGTGTTTTTATCAAAACAGTTGATTCTATTCATAACGTTCTGGAGAATGTTCTAGATAAACGTGTGATAAATTCTTGGTCAGCAGTCTAAGCTAGGCGCTCAGTAAGCAAGGTTCATTTTCAATAGAGAAATTTCTGTACTTTTATTTAAAGTGTAAAAATGGCGTCTAAGTTTTTAACTGTGCAGGAAGCCTTAGACTATATGGAAACATTAGATTCGGACGAATTCTCAGCAGATGAGTGTACAATCACTTGTTTGCCACCAAATCCTGATCAGATAACTGATGAGGAAAATTTTAATGAAAATTATTTAGATGAAGTAGAACCAGTGGATGTATGCGGAGAAGTCGAACTTAATTTAAAACGTCGTGAAACACTAGATATTTCAAAGAAGAAAGTAACATATAAAAAGAGGAAGAGGTGTCCAGAAGAAAATTATTTTTCAAGTGATGAAGATGACTGCAACAAAAGTCAAAACCAACAAACAGAGTCCAAAAAATTGACAAAACGGAAAAAAAGGTTAAAATAAATAAAGCTATTAGGACAAAGAAGGAGAAAGAGCCAAAAACGAAACCATATGTTTGGAAAAAAGTCGATAAATTAGATCCAATTAAGTCTGAAAAAACACCAATTTTAGAAGAGATCCATCCTGAGTTAGCAAGTAAAACTCCTTATGAATTATTCAAAATGTATTTTGATTCTGATATCATGAATCTTATTTTAGAAGAAACTTTAAGGTATGCTACGCAAAACAATAATTATACCTTTTCATTATCTGAAAAGTTATTGGAAGTATTTCTCGGAATTCTGTTGTTTAGCGGATATCATTCCTTGCCTCAAGAAGATTTATATTGGAGCAATTCAGAAGATTGTAATCTGCCTTTCATACAAAATGCCATGAGTAGACAGAGATTTAGAGATATAAAGAAGTATCTCCATTTATGTGATAATAATTCTATTGATGGCTCTGACAAGTTGGCCAAAGTTAGATGTGTTATAGAGTTGTTTGGAAAAAAACTGCAGCAATTCGGAACATTTTCTGAATCTTTAAGTATTGATGAGGAAATGATCCCTTATACAGGCAGACATTCTACCAAAATGTATATGCGTGGAAAACCAATAAAATTTGGTTACAAATTATGGATTCTTGCTTCTTCTCAAGGTTATCCATTCAATTTACAAGTTTATGTGGGAAAAGAAACAGCAGCCGAAGACAAAACTCCCCTTGGAACAAGAGTTGTCTTGGATCTAATAGAATGTGTAGAAAACTGTAGAAGACACAAAGTGTATGTTGACAATTTTTTCAACTCTCTGCCATTGCTTGAAGAAATGCGAAGAAGGGAATTCCGTCTAACTGGAACGGTGAGAGAGAACCGACTGCAGAACTGTCCTTTACAAGATAGTAAAGTTTTGGTAAAAAAAGAAAGAGGGGCATTTGACTACATTATAACAAAGGATTTAAGTGTAGTAAAATGGAAAGACAATAAAGTTGTATGCTTAGCATCGAATTTTGAATGTATGGAGCGTATGGGGCAAGCAAAGCGTTGGTGCCGAAAATCTAAAAAGAAGATTGATTTGCCTCAACCAGGAATAGTTGGATCTTACAATAAAAATATGGGCGGCGTAGATCTTCTTGATCGATTTTTGAGTAGTTACCGACCCAGAATAAAGGGTAAGAAATGGTGGTGGCCATTTTTCACCAACACACTGAACATGGCTGTGGTAGCGGCTTGGAGAATCCATCGTGAGATGAATGGACAAATGTCTCAGTTAACATTTTTACGAGACATTGTGATGGGTTTGATGAAATCAGACAGACTGCAATCGTTGCCAATACCTCAACTTGGACCACAGACACCAGTGAACTGTAACATACGCTTTGATGGTGTAAATCATTTTATCACACAGGCAGGAAAGCAATCAAAATGTAAACTTTGTAAAAAGAATACTCGTCTGTGGTGCGAGAAATGTAAGGTAATGCTCCACAAAAATTGCCTAATACCGTTTCATACAAAAATGTAAAAGAAAAAAGATATTAAAAAGGTTAGAACATTTACGAGTTCTTCATTTTATGGCTTGAATATATTTAATATGCAATTAAGGTATTGATAATTAACTTTTATTACCATATACAAATAAATTTGGGGATTTATAACTCGATTTCGAAATATTTTAAAACTAAACATTCAACTCTAAACATTGTGGTGGAGGTTTCTATTTTATCCCCATTAGGCGCCAAGTCTCCCATTTTGGGACTATATCATATCTTCTAACCAAATAAAGATTTCTTAAAAATTTAAACTGCATATGATTAGAGACGTATATTAAACCTAAAAAAATATAAAAATTATAATTTTTGGGATGCGGTTCATATAGCGGCGTTTAATGGGTTAATATAAATTCAAAAATTTTGCTTGCATATATGTTGCATTCTGATATCATAACACTAGCATTCATAAACGCTGGGGTGTGCATGATTGACAATTTTCGAACTTAGGTTGCCTTTAATTTGAATTTTTATGTATATTAATGTTGTTTTAGTGTTTTTAAATTAAAGTTTCATTATTTATTTTTATAGCGATATTTATGAATTCAGACGTAGAATATTTATATTATTAAAACAAACAACAAATTTGATGTTATGAAAATTTACAGTAGCAGAACGTATCTGCGGTTTATACATTTTTGAAAGTGAGTAACAGGCAATGCCCCATTTATAACCTTGTGAAATGATTTTTGGACTGTTTACTTGAAAGAAGATCACCCTGATACAGATTTAACAAGAACACAACAATTTAATTTATAGCAGTAATAAGGGAATTGCAGTGGAGCTGTTGGATTTCATACCCGCGATCAAAAAAGGATCAAAATTTTCAAGGACCTACACTGTTAATATTTTGCGCTGATATGAACCAACTTCTGGTACTGCAGTAACTGAAACCATAAGATAGTGAAATGTCGTTCCAACATTTAGAGCTATGGTGCAACAGGAACTCCAAATATTAGAACGTGATTTCACCATCATATAGTTGCAGCCATTGCAACACCAAAAGTTAGTTCAAACAAGCACAATTTTTTAAAAGTGTAAGAATGTCCCTTTAAAAAGTACTATCACTATACAATGGAACCTTTGGATCCCAATGACACTTTATTCGTAGTACTCTGTATTCGTCCACAATGATAGTCAAAAACGCCACATGAAATCAACATGTGGCTCGAAATTCACAAAAACATGTAAGTACCCGAAGCCAGGATGCGTTCCAAGTACCCGATTCCATTCCTCCCGCACTATGTATAGGTACTACAGAATTACTGTTACTTAGTTAATATGTCTTTGAAAAAGTAATTGTGACAATCATATTTCTAGGGATACATGCGATCTTAGCAGAACTTAAAGAATAGTTCAGAAGAGTTATCATTCACGCACAAATTTCAGTGTTCAGGATATCACGATCGCACGCAAAATCTCAAAATTCACTCGACCAATAGTCCCTTCTAAAAGAGTACCTAGACATTCTGCTACAACCTGTCCTATACATATATCTCTCTATTCCTTATTCTCTATTTGAATTTTAAAAAAATTATAATTTTCTTACTGCAATTATTTCTACATCTCTTTCTTTTTAAATAAGTTTAGAAATATTTTTTTTTATTAATCTGCTAGTTTTTTATAATTCATTCACTGATATTTATCTACATCCTCTTTAATTAAAAATCAATTACGTGTAATTTAAGATATTTTAAAATTCAAAGAGTTAAGATCATTTACAAGAAAAATACAGCTGTTTGAAATTTATGCTCAATATATTTTCTAAACAAACGCCGATTTTCTTGACCGTTTAACCGTGTAATCCTTTAACACTATTATTTAAGATTATTCAACCGGAAAATTGTTTTTACCCTTTCAAAGCTTTTGATATATAATATTTCCCGCATGATATATTTTGATTTACTTCCAAAATGAAGATGAGCGTGAAATGTATGTGTGCCAGTGGAAACATGAAAAGTATTCAAAAACGAGAAAAAGAGAGAGATTTATATTGAATCAAGCTCATTAGAAGTTCTGTAGCGAAAACAATGAAATTTGAAATGCTACAAGATATATTTTAAATGAGATCGATCTATTTTTCAACAAGTGACGATTTTCTTTACCGCGTAAACCTAATCTCTCATTACACTACAATTTGGGATTATTCATCTGTAACACGGACTTGTACAATGACCGGCATTAGTGTACAGTCGGACACAAAAATAAAAGAGAGCACCCTAAACATTTTAATACCCAAATTGTCTTAGAAAAATAGAAAATCGCTATTTAATTGGAAATTTTGTCGTTTTTCATTTTATGTTTGAGAAAAAGGGTTACGGGGTGGTCTTCAAAGAGAAATTGCATCAAATTATGAAATGTGCTAGACGAACATCCATTTCGAAATCAAAATTCAATGTTTCAGACACTTTCATCATAGAACACAAATCGGTAACTCCTTCTGTGAAGTAATTTAGGAATTATGCTGATTTAAAATTTTGAACTCCTAATGATGAATTCATTTTAACATTTGTAAAACAAACTGCAATGCGTGTAGCATTTTAAGTATAACTCCAAACCTAACGACAAATGTTTTATAATTTTGGATATATGAAGGCTTTACACACGTTACACTATATTAAAAAAATACTAAAAATACAAAAAGAAATGAAGTAAATATTCGAAAAAAATATACATTGTAACTTATAAAAATTATAATAGAATCTCATTTCTAGAAGATTCAAATATGTGAATTTAAATTTAGAGCTCAATCCACCAAATAGTTTTGAGTTATGTTTTAAAAATCTACACGCATTGCATTTTTTTTTATATTAAAAAGAAACTTAACATTATGAGTTCCAAACAGTAAACATGCATATTTTCTAAATTACATCTTCTCTTTTGTTATCCTAGTGTAAAGATTTCTGCAAAATCAAAATAAGATGTCAAACATTGCGTTCAAATTTAAGAGTTTGGTACAATTTCTGTATAGACATGACTCGTAAGACTTTTTTCAAACAAAAATTTGAAGGAACACATATTTTTCAATAGAATGGCTATTTTCGATTTCTTCTGTGGCAATTTGGAGATTAAAATGTACATGGTATTCTCTTTTCTTTTGGATGAATGTACCTCGACTAGGAAGGACCCTATAGGAAACAAATTAGAAGAAATATTCATTAAGTAAAATACACCACAGATTCCTACATAAGGTCGCTAATATGAGGCTCTCAGAACGAGACCCGACCCGCTGTTCATGTCGGATTGGGTTTGCACTAATTTATTTCGTCACGTGTTCAGTTATTTTTAATTGTTTCGGGTTCGGTTTAATTTCAGGTTGAGATTTGACTCTTGTGGGTCGTGTTCGGTTTGACCCAATTTTTAAAAAATCTAGAAAGCTATTTAAATGAAAAACTCTCTCTCTCTCTTTCTCTCTCTCTCTCTCTCTCTCTCTCTCTCTCTCTCTCTCTCTCTCTATATATATATATATATATATATATATATATATATATATATATATATATATATATATATATATATATGGGTGTATGTGTTCATTTTCCAACATAAATGATTAAAAGGGTATTAGAGATTAAATGATTAAAAGGGTATTGTAGATTATATTTTTTTAATTTTATGACAATACGCATTAAATTTCTTCAATTTTGTGTTCTTGTTAAAGAATGTCCGATTGTAGTGGGGAAATTGATTTTTGTCTCGTTCGGTTCGGCTTTCAGGTGAATAAAATTTTGTAGTTCCGTTCGGTTATAATCCAATTCACACAATATTCTAGTTAAGGAGGATTGAGCATTTACTACTCTGACGACCAATGTGGTTTAGAGTCCACTAATTGCCCTCAGTTTAGGTCACATACGAGAGGAATGCCAGACTATAACTCCAAAGACCACTGTGCGTGTAATATGACTACAACTGGTTGTTTGGAAACTGGTACCCCAACTACGTAGGACAGCAATGAAACATTTGCATAAATAATTCGTTTTATTTAATAAATATTTATAAGACTACTCTTTAAATTTATTGTGTTTTTACGAGTATTTCCAAAAATAATTTCAGCTGTCCTGAATTTCAGTTAAATAAATTTATTAAATGTGATGTTTTACATCTGAAAATAAGTACTAGATGGCAGAACCACAAAAATAAGAATTGTAAGTCTCTCCAGCCAGTACTGCCACATACCGCTCCGATGTTGTGGCTGAGAGGTTCTGCTCTCGATGCTGGTAGACGGGAGGTGCTGGGTTCGATCCCAATCGCACCCGTCGGCCTAATCGTTCGGAGTTTTCCTGGTTTTCTTCGAGCCGTGGATTTATCCATGCGTAAATACGGGTTAGGTTCCCTTAGAAAGACCCCCACGAAGGGCACTCCCCCCGGGCCTATATCCCAAGCGTGGATAATTGGCCGTCAATAATCAACCCATCAACCCAACCCGCTCCGATGTTATTGTTTCACTGCAGTACCCATAGAATGTAGATGTAGTTCTGTGTTGTTATGTTAATTAAATTGTGTAAAGTAACGTATGTGTCCACCTGAATTATGTTCTATTTAATTAATTAATCTTAAAAACAGTATATTAAACAAAAAAAGATTTACTGGATCATTTTACTGTGTAATGTTTAACACTATTATTTAAAATTATTCATCTGTAAGAAGATTTTTACGCTTTCAGCACTCTTATTTAACATAGTCTGCATGATACAATTTGACTTATTCGCAAAACGAAAATGAGCATGAAATATATTCCGGTCATGGAAACGCCAGGAAATATGGGGCATTTTTCAAACACGAAAGAAAAAATTATTTATACTGGATACATTTCATTTAACACCGTTTATAAGAAATTTTAAAACTTGAAATGCAACAAGCTGCATTTTAAATAGTGCATATTAATTTTACGTTAGAGAAATATGGGTTCTGTTGTGGTGGGAGAGTTGCGCAATCGGGCGACACGCAAATCTGGCTCCCGCGTATTTCGTTCTTATTAAGAAGCACGATCAGAGTTTGGAAAAAAACAGCCCTCCTGTTTATACTTGCATGATTATAAGTATATGCATATTCATTCCCATTTAAATAAATCAGATCATTCCACATAAATTCATAGGTATAACCCAAACCCAGTTACATACTTGTTAAAAGTGATTACTATACTTAATTTGCTATTAGACATAGAATACTCGAACATTAAACCATATAACTCTGGTTTCATTCCATTGGTTAAGCGTAGGTGTCATGTCGGTCTGATTTTCCGTGTTTCAAAACTCAATTGTATCTATTTAAAAGTGTAAGGTTCTGTATTTTACGAAGTTATGGTTCAATATTTTTCTTATGTAAATTTCTATCTACACAAGTTTATGGTTCAGGTAGAGCAAAATACATTGGAAGTATTGCTCCTCATACTATAACGGATACCTTTGTGACACCTTGCTTTGTTTGAAATGTTAAACAACATTTTTCACAGTGTATATGACTTTGTCTTTAAAAATTCTTTATAACATTTCGGAAAATGAAGTAGGGTAATGTATTTTTTGCTGTGTGCTGTTTTCCAACAATACTCAATTTTAAAGTAATTTAGTAAGAAATTGTTTTATTGATTTGCCTGTTAATTTGATTTCATTCTTTTTAAGTTTTAATTTTTTAAAATATAATTTATTTTATATCTTAATTGTACTATTTTGTTTCAAGAAGTACCAAATTTGGAAAAAAAAAATCAATAGTTTATTAAAATCACATGTCGTAGCTAATCATTGTACTAGTGTGACACTCATATAAACATCCATATAATAAGCTGGAATTATTCAGAATGTTTTTAAATAGGAAATAATCTCACGGATTTATAAAATAATATATTCGTATTATTCATGCATTTCAATCATTTAATATTTCTTTTAATTATTTGGTTTAATTAATAAAGATTTATCCACTGAAAATCATTTTTCTGAGAAATATGAGAAAATGTTCTAAGGAGCGATAAAAATGTTCTATTTACATAAAGTATCTTCCTTACTTAAAGTATAATCCATCCCATCACTTTTAAACTTAAAAGACAATTAGAACATTGTAGTGGAAATTTTTAAAGTTCTCATATCAGTGCAAAGTCTTTTCTGAATAGAAGTTAGTTTTTTCTATTTCATTAAATAATCTCATCCCTAGAAAAGGGAATTATTTACATTAATTAAAATTTCTCTTTTTAAGGTGGAAATTCGTAAATCTTTATAACATTTTAAAGGGTTGAAAAGTGTGCTTTAAAGATGTAATATTAGAAATTAAACATATCTGAACAACTGAAAGCAAACATAGTTTTCAGATAATTCCTAATTCGGATTTTTTTAATCGATTTTAGAATTATATTTGATGGATCTATATGTTTATAAAAGTTATTATTTTTTTATAAAAAATATTTACTTCAATTTATGAGAATGTTTATAAATAAATTATTGATTTTTACCCGTTTGTGACGTTCTAAAAAGTGTTGTAGTTTTATTAGTCTTTTCATGTTTGTGTGCATGCATAATTTAAAATAATTATACGCGTAAGTACGCCCTACAGTAACTATGGATTTATAAATTTTCGCAAAGAGGCTAGTACAGATTGCTTGATTATCATAGATTATCGGAAATAATCAGCCTTGTCATTCTGTTTGCATTTACTATTCTCAAGTAATATTTGGTTTAATATGACCCGAACAATGAATATTAACTGCAGGAACCTATGTTGTCCAAACTTTTAGAACAATATTATTCTTAGAGGTAATTAAGCTTTTTTTAATAGAAAAAAAAATGTATTTTAAAAATTATACAATGAATATGTAAGAATACACTTACATACATAAATACATAAATGAATTTTATTTTTTAAAACATGCCTAGTTTTTTTTTCGAAAATGCATAATAATATGTCACATTTAACTTGTAGAATTTTTTTTTTACAATTCTTTAACAACATGTTTTATTTAGCTGTGTTTAATTACTGGATAGAGAGAATCTGAAGCGAGCACGTTTATTATTCAATTGTAACATAACATCAGATGTTCATGATATCTCATTCAGTCTTTTTATCCTGCATTCTTTTGACTAAATTATGTGTGATTTCTTTTCTGGGTAGATACTGTATTACTTAAATATATATATATGAAGCAATCGAAGGATTGTCTATTTCCTCTGAAAACATCATTCTTTTCTTCAATTTATTTTCACTACATATGTTAGTTATTGGTGCACAAATAATAAATAAGTTGGAAGCAGAAACTATCCAGTACACAGGGTTATTACTGAATCATCGGGTATGATCGGTCATCATTCATAATGAATCATCGGGTTTTGATACGTTACTACGTGCGAACTAGAAAATGTATATGTTCCCATTACAACTCAAACGAGAGGGCGTTAACTGCAGTTTTGCGCTGCGTATGTGTCATGCGAATGTGGTTGCTATGGTTTCTGCGCAAAAGTCATATTCAAAATGGCAACTGGTCAGCAGAAAGTAACTGCAACACGATATCAACGGTTTCATTTTCCAACAGGATGGCCCTCCGCTACACTGAAACAAAGAGGTTAGTGACTACCTTAATCGACAACTCCCACATCGACGGATTGATCGATGTGAACGGGATGACAAGGCACTGTGTTCATGGCCACACTGATCGCCCGACCTTTCGCCGTGTGACTTCTTCGTTTGGAGATATGTTAAAGACTTTGTTTACGTGCCACCGTTACCCTACCGCTTTGGCTGAGTTGCGGAACCGCATCACGACTGCATTCGAGACCATCGACGCAACCATGTTGAGTAATGTGTGGAGCGAACTGAACTATCGCCTTGACATCTGCCGTATCACTGAAGGAGAACATATTGAACATCTGCAATATGGACGTCAATTTTGTATACTTTCGGTTTTATTTCATGTATAACTCTTTGTTGTAACCCAATTATGTTCCGAAATAAATGCTTTGGAAACCCGATGATTCTTTTGTAATAAACCTGTATTATAAAACATAATATTAGGCCTGCGATTTGTGTTCCTTTAACAAGTGTATGTGTTAACATTTGATCAAGTGTATCCACAACACTTTCATTGGAATCGTAGTAAAATATTATTTCAGAATTTCTTTTTTTACTTTTGCTATATCCTTTTATTATATCGGATTGTGCTCCACAAGAAAGATGTTTCTGTACTTTTATTTCGATGATGTTCAAAACAGTTGTATCAATTGTAAATTTAAAGATTGTATATCTTTATTTAACCATTTCATCAGAAAATTTTAAAATGTGTATTTTACTTTATAGTTTCCATAAATAGGTTTCGTTTTGGAAGGGATTGTCTCAGATTATAGGAATAAGTTAATACAAGTAATATTGAACCATGAAATTTCATTTATCAAATCCCTTACAAATGGCACGCCTTGGTAATTTATATGGCTTTTATCCCTTGATTGTTTATCAGTATTAAACTGTCACTTTCGACCTAGAACTATGTTTTACAATCATTTAATGTGTACATTTAAAACTCAAGAATATTGCAAAATTGAATATAATTTGAAATGCTGTTTGAAAATCTGTTATTCTTAATGTTGACTATTTAATTACACCATCAAATATTCTGGACACCAGAACGTGAAATCGGACCAAATTCTAGTTCTTATTTTGATTTTTGGATTGAATGTGCTGCACATTTTAACAGATTGCGTACCAGTATTGCTATCATAAAAAAAAAAAAATTCATTTTCCATACTTATATAATTTTCATGTTTAAAAACATATTACATTTCGGTTTCAGATGCTTTCATAAACCATTTTTTCAGTGTCTTTAATAAATGTACGATTTGCCACTTTAATTTTGTTTCACGTCACTACGGTATCAAGTGTCATAGATTTTTTTTTTTTTTTTTTTTTTTTTTTTTTTTTTTTTTTTTTTTAAAGTAGCATTTCATTGCATTGCCATACTGTTCACGGATGTCAAATATATCACCTGTAATGTATCATGTAATGTATCATGTGTAATTTTTAGTTACATGTAATCATATATTATTGTATCAATGTTCATAAGCTTAAATAAAATTCCAACATTTTCTTCCTCTTTCTTATTTGATTTTCAAATTCAAAATAATATTGGGTAAGGATGATGATATAACATTTTGATATATATATTTTTTTTTTGGATCATTTATCCTATTTACCCAAATAATCAATTTACCTGCTTTTTATTTAAATGTCCAGCTATTTATTAATTAAAATTCTTCGAGTTTCTTTAGGCTGTTGGAATAGAGAATTATAGTATAGCTGAAATTTTCACCAATGACTTGTGGTTGCCTGTAGTCTAGTGGTTTCACCGTGCTCTAACTACCCATGCCATGTAATTTTTATATGTTATTGAAGTTTTCTAAAGAATGTTTGTTATTGGAATTTAAGTGTGTATCATTTATAAATTATTTACAAGGATACACAAAATTATTCCGCTACATTAAGTTTTAAGGGAAAAATGTCTGCGTTGCATTAAAATGATGTTACGATACTTCAAACATAATGAAATTGATATGGATCATTAGGTGGATTTTAAGATGCTTTCTGAGGGTATAAGATGTATATCATTTATAGTTCCTTTACAGGGACACACAAAAGTTTCATTATATCATGATCTATGTGGAAAATCGTTTGATTCTAAGATAATTCAAATATGATTATATTGGTGTGCATTAAAAAGGGAACTAAGGCGTGCATTTTAAGATGCATAGTGAAAGTAGAATTTGTAGTTCATTTACATAGTCACACGAAAAAGAGCCATTGCACTATAATTATGGGAGGAAATCATTTGTGGTGCATTTTAATGACGACACGGTACTTCATACATATTGAAATTGATCTGAATCGCAGAAGTTCATTACAACATTATTTCTATAGATTATGGAGCGTATGTTATATTTTTTCTACAGTGACACACAAAAAAAACGTGACTGATTATGATAAAAAATTGCTTGAACGTGCGTTGTGCGCATTTATTAATTGGACAATATTTTAGTGTATTACGCAGTGTGTACAGATTCCGTAGATCATATATACACAAACAATTCGTACACAATATCGGATGTGGACAACAATTGGAGAAAGTGAGATTTTAGTGAACTTGTGTGTTCTTTAACACTGGAATTGCCATGAGCCGTCAATTTGACGGCTATCAAATGAATATAATCTGATTAGAACCAAAAATTTCTTTTCAAGATAAATTATATGCAAAACTCGCAAGAACATGCTAAATGAATATGTTACATAGTTTTAAAAATTCTGGTGTGAAATAGTTTTATAAAACTTGAGTAACATTTCCGGTAGTTCTAGTGTTAAAACTTTTATGTAAATATACTCTTTAAATGTAAAAAAAGGGAATATTCTCTATAATATGCATCACGAGAGCGTTTTATAAGTGTTTTATAATCTACGTCTCATTACGCCTTTCTTTAAATGAAACATTTTTTTCTTTATATATACCCAGATATCTAATTTTTTATTAAATTCTCTCAATTACAGATATTAATTACTTTTAAACAATTATATCGCAGTTGCACTATTAGAGAAAATTGACTCAATACTGTAAAAATATTTATTTGAAATGAGAGTCTTTCTGTATAAATTATTAAGTTCAATTTTTTTTTTATAAAGAAAAGTATCGTATAGTTTATACAAAGCAATAATAATAGTTTGAATCTACAGGGTGGTTTTTTTTAAAGTTGTGAAAGTAAAACCCTATAACAAAAGAACCACTGATCCAAATGACCTAAAATTTCACCAGTATGCTCCCAAAGCAATGGAAATTTTTTGGCGTGGTTAAAAAAAACTTAAGTCGGGAGACGAACTTGCGTCCGGCACACGCACATTGGCGATAAAAACGTGAAGTATGCTCACCTCGTGTTCATTATTCTACGGAAATCCTCGCAATGACTGCGCCATTGACGGACCGTGCGTTGTTAGTGAAACTGTATTATCAGAATAATGACAGCGCAGCAACTGCTCTTAAGAGATTTAGGACACTTAAGAATTTAAGAAAAGGTCCAATGACGACAGAGGACCTACGGAAGATGGTTTCTCAAAGTAGCGTCCATTATTTTCCTCACACAGACGATATTCTTTGTTTCTGCTACCTTACAGCGCCATCTGTCGGTGCGATTTTAAGTTTTTTTTAACCATGCCTAAACAATTCCCATCCCTTTGGGAGCATACTGGTGAAATTTCAGGTCATTTTGATCATTGGTTCTTTTGTTATAGTGTTTTACTTTCACAACTTAAAAAAAAATTTCCCTGTATATATATTTTTTTCCTTTTCTTTAAAGAAGCAGTGAAAGGAGGAATTTATATTTTTATGTTGAATCAATGTCAGAGGAAACCATTTCATAAGTTTTTCTAAGTATTAAATATTTTACCGAATAGTTTCTTACTTTGGGCATGAAAAGCACTCATGCTAAGATAATACAAAACATAAAAAAAAAACGTAACATATTTTTTTTTCATGAACTTTTAAGCATTCAATGAACTTAATTTGGACTCGCTTGCCGCATAACGGTATTTCACTTTTCTTTAAGTTACCACATGTGACCTGATTAATTGTTCCTGTTAATTAATTGGAAAATTATTTAACGAAAAGGAACTTTTCGAAGTTTTCTTTAAACGTAACCGATAATGATTCGAACCGTACAACGATTCGAAAAAAAAGTTCCTATGTGCATTTATGAATGTACTTAATGAGCATAATGACGTATCGACATTATGAATTATGTATTAAGCTTATATAAATCAACAGAATAATTTCAGTTTATTAAGCATAGTTAATTGCATTAACTAATGAAATTGATTGAGATTGTGTGAAGAATTGATATTAATAATTAATATTTCTAAACATAAATCGTCATTTTTGCATTCACACAAAAAATTGATCCGTTATAAAAGTATAAATACGGTCTCACATGCAGTATAGCTTTTAAATAGTTGTACCACTCTTAGCACTTGTTTGAGGGAAATTGTCATCATTGAGTATGTCTATGTTTCAATATTCTGGGTATTTCTTGTTTTTCAGAATTGAAAGCATTGTGTCCTCCTATTTGAAACAAAAAGTTTCATAACAAAATGAAGACATCTATTTACTCTTATTTGAAAGTGTTATTTTTCTCAGTGAAATCCCAGCTAGAAAAAGTTTGCAAAAAAAGTGCAAAAAAAAAAGTGCACAAAATCCGAGCGTATTTGGCACCTCTACTTGTGTATAAAAAGTGCAAACTGAATTCTGCAAAAAAAGTGCAAACTGAATTCTGCACAAAAAGTGCATAATCAGAGGTGCCAAATACGCTCAGATTTTGTGCACTTTTTTTTTGCACTTTTTCTGCATACGAAATAATCCCTAAATTTTGCAGTTTTTATGCACAATCAGAGGTGCCAAATACGCTCAGATTTTGTGCACTTTTTATTTTACACATTTTTTGCATACCAAATAATTCCTAAATTGTGCATTTTTTATGCATAATCAGAGACTCTGATTATGCATAAAAAATGCACAATTTAGGATATTTTTGGCATGCAAAAAATGTGTAAAATATAAAGTGCACAAAATCTGAGCGTATATGGCACCTCAGATTTTGTGCATTTCTTCAAGTAGATTTTTTGCATACAGAACATTTTAAGCATATATTTAAATCAAGATTCAGCTTACTATGAAATTTACAGCTATCAATGTATAATAAACCCAGTTTTGGAAAGATGCATAATTTTACATAGGATTATGAACAATAATTTTATCAGACATGGTACAAGTTCACCAACATGCGGAAAAAGATAATAAGCTTAAATTTAAATATATAAATTTTATAATTAAATATAACACTGCATACAGTAAAAAACATGTCCAATATTGTTAAAACCCAATAAGAGTAAATTATTACACTTACTTGAAAAGAGCTGCACTAAATTCTAGTTATTAGTTGAAAATGTTTTAACTAATGTATTTGAACTTAGAAAAAGGCATTAAAAAAAAAAATCAACTTTACTTATTTTTGTTTATTTACACAAGTGCGATCAGCTTTTTCTCATCATTTCACTTCCAATCCAGTCATTGAAAATTTTGATTGTTGCAACTGGATGCAATCATTTTTCTGATTGCAAAGAGCTTTGATAGACGACTGCTAAAATCTAGCTGCTGTTGGGAAAATGTGAAAGAAACCACAGCACACACAAAAAAATGACCATTGCAGTACAGCTGCTGCATTTATTTGAAATCACAACATAAATAATAAACTAATGGTACTCTGTTCCGGTAATGTAATGTATACAGTAAATGTTCCGGACTTAAATTTTCTTGCTTTTAGATTTAAACAAAATAAATTCTGACAGTCTGACAGTCACATTGTGGAGGTGTATCTTTGGATGATTTACTTTTATCACACCAATTTCAAGCTGTATCCTGTTTGTTTCCTGTGTAAAAAAATAAATAAATAAATAAATAAATAAATAAATCATGCAAAAATATGCAAACTGAACTACTTTACAGACATTACATAAATATAAGAATTCAATATTAGATTTTATTAAGTAGTTTGTTTTTCTACAGGAAAAAATTATAGTTAAAATTCACTTATTTTCATGTGTAATATATGGACAAACTGGAAAATGTTGTTCATATAAACAATTTCTCAAATCTCAAACTTGAAATTTACTATCTATACTATTAAAAATTACACGTGTGTAACTATGTATCTATATTAACCTCAAAGGCTCAGACTGTTGGGTGCAGAGCTGAGAAATTTTTAATAAAGTTGCATAATAGGAAGGACCATAAAAAAAAAAAAAAAAAATCCAAAATTTTAATTAGATATTTTTTTATGTGATGTGAATTTTGTTTATGTTTTGTGATTTTTGCTCAGCCAATTTATATTCAGAGTCGCTAGAGGAAAGGGGGGAAGGGAAGAAGTAGTTGTCAGAAGAAATATATAAAATTTAGGAAGCTTGAACAGTATTTTTTTTAAAAAAATGTTTGTGTGTGAATGTGAACGAAAAATTTGATTTTCAATTAATTTTTAAATAAAAGATCATTTTTACATAGTGTTCTCATTTGATGTTTTTCAAACGGTGCTGCACCCTGCCCTTTTCCTTTAAACCTGCCGATGCACCCTGTCCGTTTTAGATAATGATATTGTAAAAGCGCCCGGCTCGTTTTCCCCCCCAGTAGCTTCTTTTTGTATCTTCTACATATTTTTTAATATTTGGCTTTTTTCTCTCATACCTCCCCCCCCGCCCCCATAAAAAAAAACAGATGCAACAACTGCATATTGTATTTCTTTTAAATGCTAAGATGTAAATTAACAACATAATACAAATATAACTTTTATTAGGTTGTTCGACATGTTTTGACTCACTCCGGGTCATTTTCAAAAACATTTTCCAAATCTCAAACTAGAAATTTACTCTAGATTAATTTTAACACAATTATTCAAATTCTTGGTCCGGACATTTTTTGTCCAGTTGGAAAATTACAACTAGTGATGCACAGAATATTTGGTATGTATTTGGCCATACTACAAATATTTAATTAGGCTGAAAATAGGTCGCACTCGGCCTAACCAAATATCAAACTATTCAGTTTTGCTGAATATCTTTATATATGGCCCAACCACCAGGGTTGGCAAAAACCCGGGTTTTTTTCAGAAAAAACCCAACCCAGTGGGTTTTTGGGGTTTTTTCAGGGGTTTTTCGGGAGTTTTTCAGGGTTTTTTCGGGTTTTTTCAGGGTTTTGAGGATTTTTCTTCTTGCCGTTCTTTGTTTGTTTGTTTTGTAACAACTATATAATTAATGGGATGAAGTTTTAAAAAATAAATGTTAATACTTTAATAATTTTTATTTAATATATTATTTAATTATAATTATTTAGAATTTTTATTTAATATATTATTTAATTATAATTATTTAGAATTTTTATTTAATATATTATTTAATTATAATTATTTAGAATTTTTATTCAATATTAAAAATAGTTTAAAAATTTGTAATGATTTTAAAGACATTTTATGACTGAATTGAAAGAAATTTTTTAAAGTCAAAATAATTAAATTAATAGTCTAAAATTTTGTTTATTTCTCTTTTATAGATAAAAATTAGATTTAAACAGTGAATCATTTACTTTTGTTTTATTAAAATTTTCTTATGTAGTAGAATTTTATCAAATGTTTGGAATTATTGTCCTACTAGGGGGGGGGGGATGAATTCACTTTTAAACCATCTAAATTGTAAGCTTAAATTCCTAAATCTTCCAGAGATCTTGATGTATGGGAGGGGGGGTTGCATCTCAATAGCACAGAATAGCTGCATGTTGTGTCATAGCCTGCGATCGCCCATCCTTCTGCTTTTGGCGAAATTAGATAAGGAGGGGGGGGGGGTATAAACAATAGAACTATCTCAAGAATAAGAAATCATTATTTTTAAAGAATTATTTAACAAAGAACTTTATATTACATTATATTTTAAATACTATATTTACGTAAGAATATTTTATAATTGAATTTGTTTGGATCATCAATACTTTAATTGGAAAATGAAAAAAATACACTCCAGTGTATCTTTCTTTTGTTTTATTGATGGATTTTTATCAGGTCAATTTTCTTTTCCCCAGCTGGCTGCTGATGACTGAGATTTAATTAAAGTTTTAAACTGCAAATAGAAATAATAATAATTAAACCAAGAACTAAACGATACTTTTTTCTTTTCCTTACTTATTTAAAAAAATAAAATAAAACTTTTAACTATCCGATTGTGTTTAAATTTTCAGCAAATTCAAATAATAATAAATTAGGCAGCTTACCAAATTTCTATTAAAATACAATAAGTTTTCAGAAAATTAGAATCCCCCCCCCCACCACCAAAAAACTATCACTATCTTAATCTTGCATCTGATAATGAATGTTCTTAGCTATGCAGAAGAGATTCATTATTATGGTGGGTTGTGCTGCACTATAATACTATTTCACTAAAGAAAGTGAAATGAATCAATGATCTACCCTTTATGTTTTGTTCAACTTAATTTAGTTTTATGCTTAATATATTTTGAATCATACTAAAATACCGTGCCTCTAATTTTTAAGAATTGATTGAACCCCCACTGTTTTCGCCATATTGACAAATAATCCTGATTTTTAATTGTTTATATAATTTTACATGTATTTTTTTTAAGATAATTATTTTCTCTGTGAATTTTCCAAGTTTGTTTCAGATACAGCAATTATGCCCATTTAGAATTTTCTGAAAACTATATCTGTGACACATAAAATGTATATTATGTTTGGTTTAAATTGATATATTTATTATTAGTTAGATAAGTGGAATTTTAAATAAAGATTTTGATAAAACCCACTTGGGTTTTTTTCAAGGGTTTTTTCAAGTGGGTTTTTTCGGGTTGGGCAAAATCAAGCCAACCCTGAACCAAACAGGCTTTTAAAAATATTTTCAAAAAATTTAGTTAAATTTTATTTTTAACTGTTAATAAATAAAGATATCCCGGATAATTAAGAAGTAGAATTATATTCAAATAAGAGAGATTACTTGTACATTTATGTATTTCCTGTTTGAAAAGTAACAACTAAGAAAATTAACTGTTAATGATGACATTCATAAGAACTAATAATGCATAAATGTAAGATCGTGAACATTGTTTTCTTTTTCAAAACTGAGTGTTTCTAAACAAACATAATGGAAGATAATGTGCAGCTTTCAGGGTAAAGGTGAAAATAAGCACTCGCCAGTCGCCATTCATCGATTAAACTTTAAAAACTGGCCAAATGCAGGATTTCCTGATTGCCCTTTTTCCCTAAATTTTGCGATTTTTCAGCATCCATTCGACGAAACTCGTAATTTTTATGTACCCGTTCGAAGAAATTCATGGCTTTTATGTGCCCGTTCCAAGAAATTTACGATTTTCTGTGCATAATCAACAAAATTCATGATTTTTTACACAGCAATCGATAAAATTCATGATTTTTACGCATTCGATCGATGAAATTCGTGATTTTTAGACGTTCGATCGATAAAATACATGATTTTTACATGCTCAGTTGATAAAATTAATTTTTTTTACACGCCTGGTCAACAAATTTCATTATTTTTATGCGTTCGGTCGATAAAATACATGATTTTTACACGCTCGGTTGATAAAATTAATTATTTTTACACGCCCGGTCAATGAATTTCATTATTTTTACATGCTTGGTCAATAAAAATTCCTGATTTTTACATGCTCGGTCGATAAAATTCATAATTTTTACATGCTCGGCCGATAAAAATCATGATTTTTTCACGCTCGGTTGATAAAATTCATGATTTTTTCACGCTCGGTCGATAAAATTCATGATTTTTTTCACACTTGGTGGATAAAATTCATGATTTTTTCACACTCGGTCGATAAAATTAATTATTTTTACATGCCCGGTCAACGAATTTCATTATTTTTACATGCTTGGTCAATAAAAATTCCTGATTTTTACATGCTCGGTCGATAAAATTCATAATTTTTACATGCTCGGTTGATAAAATTCACGATTTTTACACGCTTGGTCGATAAAATTCATGATTTTTTCACACACGGTCGATAAAATTCATGATTTTTTCACACTCGGTCGATAAAATTCATGATTTTTTCACACACGGTCGATAAAATTCATGATTTTTTCACACATGGTCGATAAAATTCATGATTTTTTCACACTTGGTCGATAAAATTCATGATTTTTTCACACTCGGTCGATAAAATTCATGATTTTTTCACACTCTGTCGATAAAATTCATGATTTTTTCACACTCGGTCGATAAAATTCATGATTTTTTCACACTCGGTCGATAAAATTCATGATTTTTTCACACTCGGTCGATAAAATTAATTATTTTTACACGCCCGGTCAACGAATTTCATTATTTTTACTCGTTCGGTCGATAAAATACATGATTTTTACATGCTCGGTTGATAAAATTAATTATTTTTAAACACCCGGTCAAATTTCATTATTTTTACTCGTTCGGTCGATAAAATACATGATTTTTACACGCTCGGTTGATAAAATTAATTATTTTTACACGCCCGGTCAATGAATTTCATTATTTTTACATGCTTGGTCAATAAAAATTCCTGATTTTTACATGCTCGGTCGATAAAAATTCATAATTTTTACATGCTCGGCCGATAAAAATCATGATTTTTTCACGCTCGGTTGATAAAATTCATGATTTTTTCACGCTCGGTCGATAAAATTCATGATTTTTTTCACACTTGGTGGATAAAATTCATGATTTTTTCACACTCGGTCGATAAAATTAATTATTTTTACATGCCCGGTCAACGAATTTCATTATTTTTACATGCTTGGTCAATAAAAATTCCTGATTTTTACATGCTCGGTCGATAAAATTCATAATTTTTACATGCTCGGTTGATAAAATTCAAGATTTTTACACGCTTGGTCGATAAAATTCATGATTTTTTCACACACGGTCGATAAAATTCATGATTTTTTCACACTCGGTCGATAAAATTCATGATTTTTTCACACTCTGTCGATAAAATTCATGATTTTTTCACACACGGTCGATAAAATTCATGATTTTTTCACACACGGTCGATAAAATTCATGATTTTTTCACACTCGGTCGATAAAATTAATTATTTTTACACGCCCGGTCTACGAATTTCATTATTTTTACTCGTTCGGTCGATAAAATACATGATTTTTACATGCTCGGTTGATAAAATTAATTATTTTTAAACACCCGGTCAACGAATTTCATTATTTTTACTCGTTCGGTCGATAAAATACATGATTTTTACACGCTCGGTTGATAAAATTAATTATTTTTACACGCCCGGTCAATGAATTTCATTATTTTTACATGCTTGGTCAATAAAAATTCCTGATTTTTACATGCTCGGTCGATAAAATTCATAATTTTTACATGCTCGGCCGATAAAAATCATGATTTTTTCACGCTCGGTTGATAAAATTCATGATTTTTTCACGCTCGGTCGATAAAATTCATGATTTTTTTCACACTTGGTGGATAAAATTCATGAATTTTTCACACTCGGTCGATAAAATTAATTATTTTTACATGCCCGGTCAACGAATTTCATTATTTTTACATGCTTGGTCAATAAAAATTCCTGATTTTTACATGCTCGGTCGATAAAATTCATAATTTTTACATGCTCGGTTGATAAAATTCAAGATTTTTACACGCTTGGTCGATAAAATTCATGATTTTTTCACACACGGTCGATAAAATTCATGATTTTTTCACACTCGGTCGATAAAATTCATGATTTTTTCACACACGGTCGATAAAATTCATGATTTTTTCACACACGGTCGATAAAATTCATGATTTTTTCACACACGGTCGATAAAATTCATGATTTTTTCACACACGGTCGATAAAATTCATGATTTTTTCACACACGGTCGATAAAATTCATGATTTTTTCACACTCGGTCGATAAAATTCATGATTTTTTCACACTCGGTCGATAAAATTCATGATTTTTTCACACTCGGTCGATAAAATTCATGATTTTTTCACACTCGGTCGATAAAATTAATTATTTTTACACGCCCGGTCAACGAATTTCATTATTTTTACTCGTTCGGTCGATAAAATACATGATTTTTACATGCTCGGTTGATAAAATTAATTATTTTTAAACACCCGGTCAACGAATTTCATTATTTTTACTCGTTCGGTCGATAAAATACATGATTTTTACATGCTCGGTTAATAAAATTAATTATTTTTACATGCCCGGTCAAGGAATTTCATTATTTTTACGCGTTTGATCAATGAAATTCATGTTTTTACAAGTTCAATCTACAAAATTAAGGATTTTTACGCGTTCGATCTACGAAATTAAGGATTTTTACGTGTTTGATCTACGAAATTAAGGATTTTTACGCGGTCGATCGACGAAATTCAGGATTTTTACGCGGTCGATCGACGAAATTCAGGATTTTTACGAGGTCGATCGACGAAATTCAGGATTTTTACGAGGTCGATCGACGAAATTCAGGATTTTTACGAGGTCGATCGACGAAATTCAGGATATTTTAGAGTGACAACAATACTCCAGATTGTAAAACATGCAATGGGGAGTTATGAGATGAAAAAAAAAAAAAAGCAAAATATTAATTGGTTATTTTTTTAAACCAAAAACATTGGGAAGGAGGTGTCCATTAATGACATATCTACATAGCTGCAACCTTGGCATAATCGTAATTGTGAGGGCCGCAAGATAACAAGAAGATAACAAAATTCCTAAACAGCGTAATTAAACTGGACACTGTAATAAAATATAATGTAATAAGATTTATTAAATTATAAAATAATACTTACATGAGATGTATCAACAAGTCTCTGTTCAACCACATTTTACTAGCAGCTAAGCTTCCACTCTGGAAGAGAAGAAAATCAATAACAACCCAATACAAAATGGCTTATAACTGAATATAAGAACATTTTATAAATTTATTTTAATTCACAGAAGAAGCTACAAAGTTTAATTAATCAAAGTTTAACTAAATTAATTAAAAAAGTTTTAAGACTATACTCTTTTTAAGTTATAACTCAAAGCTAAAGCACAGTTTGTTTTTTTCTGTAAAGGCTTCTTGTAAAAAGGTCTGGTTCATAAAATGGCAGTATCTGTGTTAAATATTATGTAAAATTGTTTTATAATTTAACTTTTAATACTTTAGTCTGAAATATAAAAATATTAAGCCAGCCGAATATTCGGTATACTTGTGGGCTGAATATTCAGTATTCGGCCAAAATCGCTATTCAGTGCATCCTTAGTTTATAGTAATTTAAATTTACTTTATAAGCTTTTAAAATTTTCGTAATTACATTTTAAAAGTTACAGATTACTAACTAATATGCTAAAACATATGTATCAACAATTATACATCCCAAGAAGGAAATCCATATACTGCGATATTTTTTAATATTCCTTTAGATTCCAGTTTCAGAGGTTTTATCAAATAAATACTTGACAAAGTTGATTACATAGTTAAATATTATGTACTTTATGATTAAAATAAGTTGGCTATTATTTACTTTGAGGAGGAGGAAGAGGGGAAGGGGATCAAAAAGTATGTTTACCTCCTGTGAACAAAAACAGCATTTTGGCCTTGAATGAGGGTTCCTGCAGTGGAGTTCCCCCCCCCCCCCCAACAAATTTTGACAAACAAAATCAAAGCATATTTTTATATATTTTAAATAATTTTTTAGTTTACTTTCAATTAATAACTCCAAAATAATATTCATCCACATTTACTTATTATAAACACATTATTTAATTTTATTGAATAATTTATTTATATTTAATAATAGAAGTTAAAATGTTTTGATTTAACTTGGTTATTAGGGTGGGTCGAAAAAACCGAAATTTATATAATCGAAACGTAATAGTGCGGAAAAGTTGCCATTGGTAATAAGGAATAAATTCACAAAATATTACACCAAATGGTTAATATCTTTTAAATATCTTTTACCGCTGCAAAGAAGGCAAAGTTTAAAAAAAAAACACATTTTTTTTTTTTTTAAATTAAATTATCCAACTAAACTATACCAATACAATTTCTAATAGAATGCAAAAGCTACATCAAGATGTTAGTAATGTTCCAATAAAATGTCATTATGGTGAAATTATTTCTATTACCGCCGCAGGGGCAGCCAAAATTTTTTTTTTAAACGGCAAAAATTTCAATTTTCCGTTTTTTACTTTTTTTTTCAAATTCATATTATATGTCTACTATTAAAAAAATTTACATTATATCTAGTAATACCTAATAAATGTCTAGTAATTTTGATGATCGGGATTGCCAACCAAGGGCGAGAGGGGCCCGCCCCTCTTAAATTTTGGAAAAAAGGGCTTTTTGAAGAAATTTTTGCGATTTTATGGTAAATTTAAGGATTTTTTTAGTAAGGGCGACCTCTTACATAAATTCCCCCTCAATTTTCACTTTTTCTCCCCCCTCCCAACAAAAAATCTCTAAATCGTTCCGGAAAATCACTTTAAAAAACCCCTTTCTCTCAAATTTAGGGGGGGGGGGGGAAGCGCCTCTCTCGCCCCTGGTTCGCAATGCTCATGATCAAAATTACTACACATTTATAAGTTATTACAAGCTATAATGTAAATTTATTTAATTCTAGACATATAATAAAAATTAAAAACTTTAAAAACGAAAAATTGAAATTTTTGCCGGTTTTTCTTCAAAATTTTGACTGCCCCTGCAGCGGTAATAGAAATGATTTCGACCCGATTGATTATGTCAGAAACTAAACAAATGTTTTGATTTATCACTCAAGGTCAGAAATCTCATTTTTTAAATCAAAATATTTTTACTTTCATTATTAAATATAAATAAATTAGTCAATAAAATTAAGGGGGGGGGGGGGTGCTTCAAAAAGTATGTTTACCTCCTGTTAACCAAAAAAAAAAGAGCTAGTTTTGGAATTGAATGAGGGTTCCTGCAGTAGAGTTCCTCCCCCCCCCCCCAACAAATTTTGACAAACAAAATCAAAGCATATTTTATATATTTTAAATAATTTTTTAGTTTACTTTCAATTAATAATTCCAAAGTAATATTCATCCACATTTACTTATTATAAACACATTATTTAATTTTATTGAATCATTTATTTATATTTAATAATAGAAGTTAAAATGTTTTGATTTAACTTGGTTATTAGGGTGGGTCGAAAAAACCGAAATTTATATAATCGAAACGTAATAGTGCGGAAAAGTTGCCATTGGTAATAAGGAATAAATTCACAAAATATTACACCAAATGGTTAATATCTTTTAAATATCTTTTACTGCCGCAAAGAGGGCAAAGTTTTAAAAAAAATCGCTTTTTTTTTTTTTAAATTAAATTATCCAATCATACCAATACAATTTCTAATAGAATGCAAAAGCTACATCAAGATGTTAGTAATGTTCCAATAAAATGTCATTATGGTGAAATTATTTCTATTACCGCCACAGAGGCAGCCAAAATTTTGAAAAAAAAACGGCAAAAATTTCAATTTTCCGTTTTTTACTTTTTTTCAAATTCATATTATATGTCTACTATTAAAAAAATTTACATTATGTCTAGTAATAACTAATAAATGTCTAGTAACTTTGATGATGGGGATTGCCAACCAAGGGCAAGAGGGGCCCGCCCCTCTTAAATTTTGGAAAAAAGGGGTTTTTGAAGAAATTTTTGCGATTTTATGGTAAATTTAAGGATTTTTTTAGTAGAAAGAAATCTTACATAAATTCCCCCTCAATTTTCACTTTTTCTCCCCCCTCCCAACAAAAAATCTCTAAAACGTTCCGGAAAATCACTTCAAAAAACCCCTTTCTCTCAAATTTAGAGGGGGGGGGGGCTCTCTCGCCCCTGGTTCGCAATGCTCATGATCAAAATTACTACACATTTATAAGTTATTACAAGCTATAATGTAAATTTATTTAATTCTAGATATATAATAAAAGTTAAAAACTCTAGAAAAAACGAAAAATTGAAATTTTTGCCGTTTTTTTCAAAATTTTGACTGCCTCTGCAGCGGTAATAGAAATGATTTCGACCCACCCTATTGATTATGTCAGAAACTAAACAAATGTTTTGATTTATCGCTCAAGGTCAGAAATCTCATTTTTTAAATCAAAACGTTTTAACTTATATTATTAAATATAAATAAATTAGCCAATAAAATTAAATAATGAGTTTATAATAAGTAAATATGGATGAAAGGAAATGAGAAACAAAACAAATATGTCTTGATTTAAAAAACAAGATGGCACACAGCAGGTTAATCACAAAGCTGTTCCTTTATTACTTTATGCAGTTTAACCCTTAACTGCTGTCACAAAAACTGTTGCATACATACTGTGAGTGGTTTTGGTTTCCAAGACCGCTTGATTGAAAGATTAATAAAAAGCTCGAATAACTAATAAGATACTGCTTCTGTTCTAAACTTTATGTAGGGGAGACCGGTACACAGTGGACCACTTTTCCAGTTAACATTTTTTTTCTCTTTAACAGACTGACCGATCTGTATGAAAATATTTTTGAATATTCCTTAAACCTTCTTACATCCATCATAATTTTCTCACAACATAGTTTTCAATACATTTTTCAAAAAAAAAAAAAAAAAAAAAAAAATTATATACACTTGTGAAGTGGACCAGTGTACCCCGGAAGCGGGGTACAGTGGTCCACCCACCGTGGTACAGTGGACCACTATTAGGTATTATCTAAAATACAATATAAATCTATTTTTCATTAATCTAATTATTTTTTTTGCCCCTTCACCCACAAAATAACATAGTAATATAAATTTTGAAGCAAAAACAAAAAAATTATATTTTGAAAATAATAACAGATTAATACAGGAACAATTGCAATTTAGTTGAAGTTATTACTTAAGTACAAAAATATCCGCTCACATTAAAATTTGCAAATTAAATTCTTAAGTACTTATGAGTAAGATTGAGCCTGGAATTTTCAAGAAATAATTTTGGGTCTGAGAGCAACATTATGAAATCATTGACATCAACAGCAGATTCATCTACAGTTTCAGAAGAAATAAACTGATTTCCATTCAATTTGCGTCTCATAAATCTTACTTGAATAAAATCATCAACAATTAGACTACAGTTATATTTATCAAAGGCAGTAAATACAAAACAAAATATTTCTTACTATGTTAAATAAATTGTTATTTTTATTTGTTTACTTTATTTTACAGTTAAATCTACTTTAAAACAATCTTTCTTTATAGAAAATAAGCAATTATTAAATATTTTGAACATTCTGCATTACAGGAGCAGAGTGGATTGTGGACCACTGTGCCCCAGGAGTGGGTGGTCCACTGTACCCCATGTTGAAGTTCAATAAATAATCATATTAATATTGTTCATAGCTTTCTTTTAAACAGATTAACTTTAAAGTAAAATAAAAACAAGTATCTTAGCTTTAGTCATATATTACAGATACAGAGGACAGTCAATTCTCAAATACTCATCATACATCACATGCAGATAGATTTTAAAAACCAAATTTTGAAGGGAAAACTTACGGGTATGTACAAACAAAACAAAAACACAATTTGATTATTTTTTTTTCTTAGAAGGACAGTAATTACTTGAACTTCATTTTTATAAACATGGGAAGACTTATTTTACTTTCTTTAATCATTGTTGAACGCTAAATTATACTTTGTGATAATTTAAGAAGTATTTTGTTTTGTTTATTTAAGGAGTTTAAGTATCTCCTTGGAAACTTTTTAATTTCTATGGAGTTTCTAAGTAGTGTAAGGCGTCTGTATGACCCCTGCTATAGTTAAACTGAAAATCACAAGTTACTGTGAAAATTGATAAAAGCACTACCGCTAAAAGCAGCTAAAAGATTTTTTTTTTTTCCCCAAAAGCCGTAGCATTTAAGCCTAACATTTATAACTAGGATTAGGGTGGTTTTATTCCAAACAAACGTTCATTTACAATGTTTTTTAGAGAACATTACAACATAAAATTGAATAATTTACCTTTTTTTCTGTAAAATAGACAACATCAGGCGAGAAAAATTGGGTTAGAATCTTGTATATACAATTCTTGTTTACGCTTGCCTCATGTATCTCGACAACAGAAGGAAAGGCACCGCGCACGCGCAGATGGAAACTAATATATCCTCCACTCCTGTCGGCCTGTCACACTGTTCAAAAAATTAGCAGTTGGAATTTTATTTAATTAGTTTTAGAATATATGCTTTATGTAATTTAGATCATTTTCACTGTCTCTGGGAGATGTAGAATACCCCAACTGTGCATTTGAGAGGGGTAAAATTATAAAATTTCAAATCTTAAAAATTAAAAAAAAAAAAAAATTAAAATTTTTGAAAATTTACCGAGAAGAAAATTTTGAGATATTCCTCATTTAAGTTTGTAATTTTTAAAAACTTAAAATTTTAACAAAAGTTTTTTTTTTTTTTTTTTTTTTTTTTTAATTATTAAAAAAAAAAATAATGTACAGTAAAATATGTGTTTTAAAGCTGTATTTTTCTTTATAATATCTATATAATATATACATATGTACATACGTTCAATTCAATGAGGGGGTTACCCCTCCCCCCCCCATTGAATTATTATTAAAAAATGTTGAAAAAGAATTTAATCTTATATTATTAGTCAAATTGCAGGTCATAGAAGAACAGAAAGTGTGAAATATGTTTTATACCCCCCCCCCAGCCCCACCTTCACATCCCTCGAGGGGGTGAGGGAGGAAAATATTGCTGGAAGGGGGGCACGAATCTGTGACGTTGAAGTGTTTCTTTTTAGGTAATATTGTATTCTCATAGAAAATACATGCACTTTTGAAAAAATTTACAGATTTGAATTGGCACCATTATGCATAGAAATAATCAAAACTTGGAATATAGAAGTTTTTACATCTATAAAAAGTAAAGACTTTTGTGCATAAAAAATGCACACTTTTTGCGAACACGGAACAGGCAGTTATTTTATGCAAAAAATTTGCACAGTTTTTGAAAACAAAAAATATGCACTTTTTTGTATGCATAAAAAATGCATATAATGTGCACACAAAGTGTACACTTTTTGAAATATTCAAAAATATTCACTTTTTTTGCACAAATTGTACACAATTGAAACTTTTTTGCAAAAAAAGTGCAAACATTTTCTAGCTGGGATGCGTTACTTTATATATATATATTACGGCCAATATGATTAATCCGGTCATTATTAATAATAACCGGCCATTATGTCTGGTCATTATTAATAATATCCGATTATTATTAATAATGACCGGTTTAATCATATTGACCGTACCATATATATAATAAAAAAATTTAGTTTGATTTGAAAAAAAGTCCTTCCGGCCTGTACCAGGAGGAAAAGGTAGCTTTCCTATATCTTCGTTTTAAAATTTTAGCTAATGTTACACGAAAACAGCAAGTTAAAATGCAAAGAAAACGTTTACAAAGGATTCGTTAATACTGAATCTGAATAAGAAATTCGCCAAATTATTGAGCAATAGCCAAATTGGCTTCATTTATGAAGACTTATTTTGGTCGCCAAATTTGGCGATATTTCGCCAAATGTCGCTAAGTTTGGCGAGAATTTGGCGCTAACGGATATGAATATATAGTTTTATGCGTATGATTGGGAAAATTATTACAACAATGAAAATTTTTGTAATGTGCTGTCTTGTTTCAAAATGTCAGCCACCCTAGAAATTCAAACTGCTCTAAATCAGCCATTTTTTAAGATAGATGTAAACCAAAAAATGCTCTGGAATCCTCGTATCAAGGCCTAACATTTAATTAAAAAATAAATTTGAATTTTTAACTTTTTTGTATATTTATTTTAGTTTCAAATTTTTAAATGGCCGCCATCTAGAAACAAAATGGCGGACCAAGCTGGCCAACGAACTCGGTCGAGACATTGGTGAGCTTAATACACACAATTAGTTTCATCAAAATTGATTTATAAATACGAGCGTTATCGTATGACATAGGTCAGATATATATATATATATATATATATATATATGGATATATATATATATATATATATATATATAAATCAACATTTGAACGGAGGGTGGTTTTGGGGTCTGGGGGTCATGATCGGTGAAAATATATCGAAATTTTCCGGAACTGCTTTCCTCCGAACGGCTGCAATAAGTAGCTTTATACTTTTTTCTATTGAAAGCTACCTAATACGGTATTTCTAATATTTATAAACCGAACATAATGTGTTTATGATACTCCATTTAAATTCAAAAATAGTCAACATATATTACATTTAGAAGATTTGATTGACTATAAATATGATGTAAAAATATTATTTGATTGAATTGATTAACGAATAAAGAAAGGCAATAGAGAAGCAGTATAATCTCAATAATGATATTTACTATGACCATAGTTGACATTTTTTACGTTTGTTTTTTGTGAGCAGATAATTGCATTCAAATTTTTAAATGCTAATGGAGTAGCAAATGAGGCAAAAATATGTAGCATCAATGCCAAAATAAGTTGGGGTTTCTTTATTACCTTAATATTTCTCTCCTAACTCATTACTTTCAGGAGAATAAACATCTTATTTGGGTGTCAAATTACCCTTTGCCATTTAATATCGTCAATAATAAAATTTAACGAATAAAGAATTTACAATGTAAAAATAATTAGGACAGAGTTAGAAACTGTAGAAATTATTTGAGAAATGCTTAAAATGTTATCCCATTTTTTTTCCAATCCTGGATCAGGCATATGCCCATTATTTCAAACATTTTATTAATTACAAATTTTTAATCATGCTTTAGTTGTCAGTTTAAATTCACCAGTTAAAATAAACAAATGACGCAATAGAAGCCTGTAATTATAATTTTGTTTCAAAATACGAATTCGTAAAATTTAAAATAATTGTACATTAAAATCCTTTTAATCTACTAAATTCTTACTAAGTACGTTTTCCTTAAAAGCGTCCGTTTGTTAAAGCAATCTTTAGAAATAAGTTTAACATTGACAATAGTTATATGCCTAAAGAATTACTATGGTTTGTTTTTAATTTTGAGTATAAACATTTAGAACAACGGGAAAATAATACTCTGGTGTTTTTCTGTATTATTTCTATATCAAACAGCGCTTTTCATTTGGTAACAACAACAAAAAAAGAAAAGTTATGGGAATGGATTGCTGTTTATTATATATCATTGATAAATTTTAA